>JAPDVR010000019.1:19722874-20470374 GCA_026230005.1 Gila orcuttii | reverse complement strand
TGCTGGTGCAGTAATAATGGCTGTCTGTAATTACTCTATATTCAGGGGCAGGCGAAAGGCAGAGCTCTCGCAAGGCCTAACAGCACTAATACAAACACACTAAGTGACTGAATTACTGTAATTTAATAATTACAGTAAAACTGCAGCCACACACATACAGATAGATGGGAATGGAGAGGTGAATAATAAGCACTCAAACCTACACACACACATTCTCAGTGGGGTTAGCAAGGTTTTTAAAAATGGTTAAATTATAAACAAAAGGGATAGTTTCCATGCAGCTTTTTCCAGCGTATAATGAAAATATGGTCTGGTTCACACAAGAAGTCACAGTTTTTGTCATTTGTGGAGCATTACAGTCACAGCTGTAACTTTGTGTAGATGTTTGTGTATAGGTTTATTGTGTATCTGCCTTATATGCATGTGTTTATTGTGTATTTTGAGAAGATGTTTATTGTGTATCTGCATTATATACATGTGTTTATTGTGTATTTTGAGAAGATGTTTATTGTGTACCTGTATTTTGTTCATGTCTAAGAACAGCCTCCGGAGCCCTCTGAGAGGCTGCAGGTGGTTCAGTTCACGGATACGATTCTCTGCCAGGTGCAAATCCAGCAGAACTCCCTGTTCACTGAATGAGTTCTCACTCAAAGATTTAATTCGATTTCGATCTAGAACCAACTCACGTAGTCTTCGCAAACCATCAAATCCATCCACCTGACTGATATCATTTCCTGAGAGAAAGAGAGAAGATACATACATAGATATAAAGAATACACATACCCTACTGTTCCGAAGATTGGGGTCGGTAATATTAAGTCTCCTATGCTTACCAAGGCTGCATTTATTTGATAAAAACACAGTAAAACGGTATATTGTGAAATATTATCTCAATTTAACTTTTTTATTTTAACTTTAGTCTTTACTCTGTCAGTTTATATAGATAGACAGATATACAGTACATACAGACAGACAGACAGATAGATAAATAGGATATAGATAGATAGATAGATAAATAAATAGGAGATAGATAGATAGATAAATAGATAGATAGATAGATAGATAGATAGACAGACAGACAGACAGACAGACAGACAGACAGACAGACAGATAGACAGATAGACAGATAGACAGATAGACAGATAGACAGATAGATAGATAGATAGATAGATAGATAGATAGATAGATAGATAGATAGATAGATAGATATAGATCTATACAGGAGAGGTTGTGAATACCTTGTAGGAACAGTGCTCTGAGGTTAGTCAGTCGGCTGATCTGAAGATTGATCAGGTTGGATATGCCATTATGACCTAAATGCAAAACCTCTAAACTGGACATCAGAGGCTCCAGATTATCACCAGTTAATCCCTCCCTACAAACACAGGGAAGGAAGAAAGGAGTGAGACATTTCAAAAGGACGTGACAAAACGCAGTGTAGAAGTGTGTGTTTTCGAGAAAAGTACAGCACAGACACACTGCATCAATACGGTATCTAGTCACAGAGGCCCATTCACGTGTCCCCTCAGATTTTTGTGTCAAATGGATATTGAATGCAGCTTCCAAAAGACAAAAATTGATACAATAGAGGGCCGGTTCTAGACCGTTTTTAGTTTTGCTTTGTTACTGTTACTGTTTGTCATCTCAGCCACCCCTAAAACTATAATCACCCATCTGAAAGATTGGGCCAGTATTGCTTCAAGAAAATTTATAATTTTCACGTGTTTTTAAGACTTATCAGTTTGAACATTCAAGTGATTTGATTTGGTACTCGCGCGCTGTTATAGATCGTTTCTCTCACAGAAAGACAGCACGTGAGTAGCCTACACACAAAATTATAAATAAATAATTAAAATGCCCTTCTCGACAAGTAGCCATGTAAACACAGATGGTTATGCCTTAAGTGAATGAAAACAGTTAAGCAAATATTGGATGTGTCCCAATATAATGGATTTATGCATTAGGTCTTAAAGTGAAATCAGCCTCATATACCATCTATTTCATGTTAATAATGTTAATCAATTAGTTTTTACTGTGATCCAACTAGGCCAGAAGAAAAAAAAGTGTTGGGCCCTGAGTCCATATTTTTGGTTTTTAGCTAGTTATTATGTTAATAATAATGATATGATGACAATATACTGTTAGTCAAACAGTAGCCTAAATATGTACAGATTGTAACTGTACTGCAGAAAGACTGGTATCATTATATAACTTATAAAAATGTTTTATTGACTTGGTACTAATTTAAGTACAGGTAGGTTACTTTTGACTAACTATATAGTAATATAGTGATGGCAATTTACAAAGAGGCACTTCTTAGGCAATGGTCTCTTGCTACACATACTCACATTGGGCTAGGCCCCCCTGAAGATCAAATCCTAGAACTGCCCCATGATCACACAGGTGTGATTCAGTGCGGCACAGCATCAACTGAACTGATAACTTCAAATCTGCGTTCGCGGTTTGGCTAAGTGTGGATATCTGCAGGTCGGACTAATAATGGGTGTGATGAAAGGTAGGGGTGTGTGTGCTGAAAGGTAGGGACGTGGCACACCAATTACTCCGACCTGCAGCTACCCGTCTCGCTTTGGCTGGTGCTGAGCCAGAGGCGGGCATGTTCAATTTTCATGTATCACAATCATAGATCACAACTGTTCAGTGTTTTCAACCATATAATGTTTATTTTATGTTTCTGATATTTAAATACACATAATACTAGCAAAATAAATGATAGTTTGTAAAGTACACACTGATATCTGCAAGCGGCAATAATAATCTTTTCAAATATATTTTGACAACGTGTTTAATTGATATCTGATACACAATGTGAATGTAATTATAGTTTACTTTCATGTCTTTTGGGAGACTGGATGAATTTAGCTACACGTTGTAAATCCGAAAAACCCTCTGGTGCCCCTTCAAAAATACTAAGTGCATGACGTATAGTCTGTTAATAAATGTGACTGTCACTCCCAAAACTTTGCAGCATAAGATGTGAGCTGTTCTCTGAGCTCATAAAGACATTCACTGTTGTCTGAGAATCTTTTATTAAATGTAATTGTGACGCTCTCTAGTGGTTAGACAAGAAACTACAGTAAATAACCCAATGGATTACGATGGAGTGATGTTGTGTATGTGTACCTGCTGGGCCTGCTGTTCTGCTGCCCATATCCACTGGAACTGACTTTATGATGGAGAATCTGCTTGTTGCTCATGTAACTCTGAACTTTTTGACGTGGCAGAATTGACTCAATGTGGTTATAGTTCAGAGACAACACCTGCAGAGACCACATACACAAACATATCAACATGCATGAATATGTACATAGATGCACAGTGGCTGTTAGTATATAATGTTATTATACTAAAATCTCTGTCTTAAACACATACATACCTTAATGTTGGGCAGGAAGATCAGACCGCTGAATGAGGTGAGGTTATTGCCGTCTAGATTAATACTGCGTAAATTAACGAACAAATCAGCGGGAACGAGATCCACCATCCTAAAACACACAGAAAAACAGAAAACATGAAGAGTGAACCAAAAAAATCCAATTCTTAATTCTGACTGAAGCATTATAGTGAGTGTTGAAGTGAACCTGACTGAGCTGGACTGCAGGTTGAGCTCTGACAGTTCCCTGTAGTTAGTATGGCCCAGCTTCTCGGCCACCATATCTGCATTGAGTCGCCCTTCAAACACATCTTTAGCAGTTTCTGATTCACACGTTTCCTACACAGACAGACACATTTGCATTTGAAAACCTTACACTACCGCTCAAAAGTTTGGGGTAATATTCAGAATTCAACTTTGCCATCACAGGAATAAATTACACTATAAAAGTATTAATTGTGGTAATATTTACCAATGTTACTGTTTCATTGTATTTTTGATCACATAAATGCAGCCTTGGTGAGCATAAGAGACTACTTTCAAAAACATCAGAAAATCTTACAGACCACAATCTTTTGAACAGTAGTTTACAGAAATCAGAAGAAATAGAATGGAATAGGTCGCCCATAATGTCATTCCTCATATCAGTCTCTGTCCCTTTTACTTTTAGCTTTCATTGTATGGAAAAGAGCAGCTCAGACATTCTGAAAAATGTTTCATTTAGAAATTCACATGAGTTTGGACCAAGATGAGATGGTTGACAGTAAATGATGACAGAATGTTCTTTTTTGGGGGTGAACTGTTCCTTTAAAGCATTTTAAAGTGTACACAGCATCATATATATTTACCACGGCTACTCCATCCAGCGCTTTGAGTGACGGCAGATGGAAAACCATGTATATCCGGTAGTTCTCCAGTTTGCTCACTAGGGGATTCCCGTACAGATCCAGAATAATTAAACTAGACAGTGCCTGAAAGAAACAGACATTGCATCACCACCACACTTCCACTCTATTCCCTTCAACATTCCCCCATCTACAGAACATTACACTGTTGATAGATTCTCATCACCAGGTGTTTTGAATGAATGCTTTGAAATGAATTGCACAAAATGATATTCAAATCTCCTGACCTTTAAGTGGTATATGTCTCGGGTGGTGCTGATGGCATTGTTGCCGACATACAGCTCGAATAAGGATCGTGACCTTTGGAGTCCATGCAGAGAAGAGATGATGTTGTTCTCAACAGACAGGAAGTGAAGGTTGGGTAGCCGGTCTAACACATCCCCGTCTAAACACTGTAGGTGGTTGCTGTTAATGCTCAGACGTGTCAGACGATGCATTGCAGACAAACCTGCAAACAAACAAGAGCAGCTATGAACACAGAAAAAAAAGAGTATGGTGAACTAATTAAGGTTATATTACATAGCTTTGTCCCTGGTTTTATATAAAAAATTATACAGTAAAAGAAACAGAGAGAGAGAGAGAGAGAGAGAGCAGTACCTTCAAGTCTACTGATACTGTTGTTGTTAAGGGAAAGTTCCTCCAGTAGTATGCAGTGTTCCAATCCCTCAATTCTGGTTAATTCATTATTGTCAAAAGAAGCCCAGCGTAGATTCACCAGCCGATCTAAATTACTGATCCGGGTCAACCACTGACCATCAAGATTCAGCGCTGTGATCTGATGCCAAAGGGCAAAGTATATCAGTTAAAGTGACGGTTCACCCAAAAATTCTGTCATCATTTACTCACCCTCATGTCATCTTGAACCCATATGACTTTCTTTCTTCTGCTGAACAAAAAGGAAGATGTCTAGAGTGCTTATTTCCACATAATGGAAATAAATGGGAAGTGGGGCTATTTAGCATCAAAAATGAAAGAAAGGAAGAAGAAAAAACACAAAAGTAGTGCATTGAACAAAGTCATACAGGTTTGGAATGATATGTGGGTGGGTAAACGTGACAAAAGCTTCAGTTTTGGTTTTAACCAAATTAACCCTTTGTATGTATGTGAGAGAAGATGAGAGAATCTGAGTTTATATGTCATACTTTGGAGGTCCAGCCTGACTCAAGCTCTTGCGAAAGTTTCCATGGAGACGGGTTGATCTGTATGAGCAGGTGTGCTGTAGAGAGCAAACTCAGACTGCGGGGACGTTCACTGTCAGTCCGAGAGTGGGTCATCAGAGATGCCTGCTCACACACACACACACACACACGTTCCAGAACGAATGAGGACACAGATTTTAACATTAAGTATAATGTCCAGTATATACATACTTGGCTGATTCTAGATCGGGCAACCACTTGTACAGCAGTAGCTGCTTCTTCCTCCATCACTAAAGCATCATCCAAATGAGTGAGAGTCTTTAGCCTGCCGAGAACCACCGTACGCACACACTCATTCTGCAACACACAAGTGAAATGTATTTATATTCACATTTAAATGTAAACATAAATTAAATATGTATACCATGTCAGCTGGACCAACTTGGTTGGCGATTACAATGATGAATTGTGGGTGTGTATCCCATTATTTTAAATGATTTTGAAATATGTCTATTGCTCACCAAGGCTGCAGGACAAACAATAATATTGTGAAATATGGTTACAATTTAAAATAACTACTCTATTTTAACAGATTTTAAAATGTAGTTTATTCCTGTGATTCCTGTGAGACATTACTTCAGTCTTCTGTGTCACTTGATCCTTCAGAAATCTAATATGCTGATTTGGTGCTCAAGAAACATTTTCTATTATAATTTTTGAGGAAACTGTGATGATTTTTTTCAGGATTCTTTGATGAATAGAAAGCTCAAACTAACAGCAGTTAACAGCATCTGAAATAGAAATCTTTTGTAACATTATGAATGTCTTTACTGTCACTTTTGATCAGTTTAATACATCCGTGCTGAATAAAAGTATTAATTTTGATTTAAAAAAAAACTTTTGAACGGTAGTGTATGTATAGCCTTGGTCAATCTTCATTTGATCTTGATGCTTCACGTTTTCTACTGCCTAATATGAAGATCACTCATGTAAAGTGACTTATACCCTGTGCCAAGGATTGTGACGTGTGTCCAGTCGAAGCAGGGCCGGGGCGTGGTTACGCAAAACGTTCATGTCATCTCTGACTCGGGTCAACAGATTCCAGCGAAGATCCAGTTCTATGAGCCGACCAAGTCCACGCAGTCCCTCCAGAGAGGAAATATGGTTAAAACTAACATCCAGAGACTCCAGATTTGGCTAAAGGATTGAGAGAAAGACAGAGGGACAATGAAAGTCAAAACTCTCTTTGCTTGATACTTGGAGGAAAAAAAAAATAGTACAAGACTTAATATTATTGATTTAATTGATTATAACATGAAAATAGTTTTTTTTTATGACAGGTGATTAAAAAATATGGCTTAAGCCTTAAGGTATGGTCACATTTACCATTGTTTGGCAAATTTTTGCAGGAGAAATTCAGTCATTTCAATAGAAATACAAGCTATAAGGAATTCCGCATGCGGCGGAAGATTTGCCATCAATTTCAGTTGATCATTCTGCTTGGTTTAGTGATAATGTCATGTTTAGAAAAAGCTTATGAATTAATAGGATGATCTCATCACCATGTGTGAAATATCGTTCAGATGAGTGAACTCGTTGAAGCTAAGTGTCAGATGCTTCAGAGCCGTGAGTCGGGAAATCTCAGGCAGTTTATTCAGACTGTTGCAATGAAGATTCAGCACCTGTATGACAGGAAATAAGTCAATAAAATTACTATACTGTCAGGCTCCACCACTGGTCATTGAATGAAGTCTTATGATAGACTTCACTAACTGACCTACTCATGCTACAAACACATGGGTTTATGTATGTTAGGTATTGTAAATCTCACTGTGATCTGACTGAGGATGTTTGCTCTGGCCACAGTCAGTATGGATTTCTCTTCTAGGCTGAGCATTTTAGGATTTGGCTTCAGGATGGGTTCCATATTTAATGCCTCCTCATCCAGATCCAGCTCAGCACGGGACACAGATGGAGCATCAGCAGTATCAGAACTGGATTGGGAGTCTAGAGAGGGCTGGGTTGTGTCCTAGAGAAAGATGCCATAATATAAAAATGGTTTGATTACTGAATAATACATTCTGAAAGACATAATTGTGGATGTCGTGTCACAATAACACATATACCTGTGATATGTATTCAAAGTCCACAAGGTACTCTGGCATTACCATTTCATGGTCAAAAATGTACCACAGTCTCTGCTGCTGTCTACAGTTGCAGCTATCTGGCAGGCTGGAGGGACACAGCATGTCTGATGAACAAAAACACACACATTGCTGCTTTAATCACCGCTGCCCTGAAGACACTTTTCTCTGCCGGGTACACACACTCCAACTCACCTGTTTGTGCAGTTTGCTTTTGCTGTTTAGAGCTGATACTGAGATAGACAGAGTTTGCTTTGGGGTAATGATCGCAATCTATTGGGAGACCCTCCTTCACCGCAGCACTGCGGCCCAGGAACACTTTAGAAATGATCAACTGACCTACAAACATATATACATGCAAAAAAGCAAACACATTTAAATATCAGTGATATTATTGAGTTATTCATCATGTATGTACATTACCGACCGTTAAAAAGTTTGGGGTCAGTAAGATTTTATTTTTAGAGAAATTATTCGTTTTTTCTGCAAGAACATGTTAAACTGATCAGTTTATAGTGTTACAAAAGATATCAGTTTCATCAAATGCTGTTCTTTTTGAGCATTCTATTCCTCAAAGAATAAAAGAACCAAGTATCATGGTTTCCACAAAAATATTAAGCTGAACAACTGTTTTCAATTCATTACATTTATGAATTTTAATATAGAGATATATCTAAATATTAAAATAGAAAACAGCTATTTTAAATTGTAATAATATTTGAGGCTGAAAAGATTTCTTTAGAAAACATTAAAACAAATCTTACCAACCGCAAATGTTTTATAGTGTATATAATCTACTATTGAATTATAAATTAATTGTATTGTATAAATTTTATACTGGATTGTGTTTGGGACAAGAGTAACCTGCTTGTCCAAATAAGGGATACAGTCATTATTTTTGTATTATTGTTTGGTGCCACTAGTAGTGCAAAAATGAGTGGTTGTGAGTGAAAAGTGAATCCAGACCATGTCTGTAGGGAAGAGGGTCTGCAGGGCTTCTTTCCGATGTTGAGCGGCTCTTCCTCTGCATGAATATCATTCTCAGTCGATCAGACACACTCACACTGTTAGAGAGGGGGATGGCTCTCTCTCTGCCTAATGCCTGAAGGCAAGACACACACATCCATGTTCAAGGTGATGGGTGGGCGCATTTAAAAACAAAACAAACATCAGAAACTCATTACCACTTCTCACTGAGCTTTATGGGTTTTGTACCTTATATGCATCAGCAGTTTTAAAACCATTTTCTGGGATTTGTAGTATCTCATCACTTTCACAGGAATGTTCTGGATCGGGCACGTAGAACAGATACTCCATGCTGCATTTATAGTTCCTGTCACACACACATACACAAATGATAACTCAGATAATGATAAATAATGATATATACAGATAATAATGATATGTACAAATGATATATACAGATAATCTCTTCCAGACATTGTGAATCATGTCTCATGAAATTAAAATTCGATATGAATATGGATTATTATTTTTTTTTATTCATGAATATAAAAGTAAGACAACATTTTAGGACAATAAAAAATCATAAATCATACACGTGTGTGTGTGTGTGTATATATATATTTTATATATTGAATTTTACATGTAAGTCAGACTGCTCTTCCAATCTAAGTGGGTGTTTTAGGCCAAAATAAGATACAAAGTGGAGAAGACTTTAAAGTCAGGATCTGTAAGACAAGCATCTGACTGACTCACTGTGAGAAGGGTGAAGACTCATGTCTGCAAAGCAGAGACTGCACTTTGTCCTGGAAGCGTTGCCGCAGGGCACGGTTATGAATACGGATAATTTGATTGATCTTAATGCCAGTGATTTGCTGAGGTTTATAATCCCACACACAGAAACGAGATAGCAAAAGATCATAACAGGACGTGAACCTGAGAGAGGAAGCAGAAAACAGTACAGATCAGTAATCCTGCATGTTGGTTATTTATACAACAGATATTGTATACATATATGTGGTACCAAGGTTCGCTGCTGTTTCCTTCCTCAAAGCGAATGTTCCCAACAGTTTCCAGTTCCAACAGCAGGAAGTGCATCATCATCTCCTTTCTGTCTGAGGCCACAGCTACATCACGCTGGTGACATGACACTATCCTGAGAAAACAAAACACAGACATGCTAAACCTAAAAATAATCATGCACACAGTAATCATACTTTTAGAAAAATGCACACTCACTCCTCCAAACGCCCTTCCCAGAATTTCAGTCGGTCTTTAAGAGCATCCAGCTTGTGCTGCAGTCTCTGCTCATGAGTATGGTCATGATGAAGGTCAGAGGTCAAGTCTTCAGGTTCTTCTGACTTCTTCCCAGCACACTGAACAAGGCACAGCTCACACTCTAGCTGCTCAAAGAGGGTAAGTGTCATTTAGTGCAAATACTCGGCTACAGTTTGGGGACAAATTTGTGCCCAGAAGTTGAATATGGATTTGAGAATGTTTTAATTTAGGGAATTAAAAAAAAAAATTGTGTTCAGCCCCTGTCTGCATACTGTATATACTCACATTTCTGAGCATGCGTGCTAGCACTCGTATTCTCTCCTCTGGTAGTTGTATTTGGTCTCTCCTCTGCTGCCTGAGCTTGGCTTTGAGATCATCAAACTGTCTTTGTGCATAACGTACCCGCATGGTGTAATACATAATTTTCTTCATGACTGTAGACTGATGCACAATGACACGTTCCCATAATTCTCATCTCTTTGGTCAACCCGAAACAAAAAAAGACACATTTTCAGATGCATAAAATATACATTCTCTTACCTCTGCAAAGTCTTTGAGATGTTTACTGGATATGTCATATGTGTCCAGGCACTGCAGGTGTGGCATGTGATATATGACATGTATGTAGTAATTATAGAGCAGACACAGCGGGTTTGGAACAGACTGAGGGTCCTTCAGATTTAGGTGTCTCAGTTGTTGAAGCCGAGTCAGATGGGTCAGTTCCTATAAGGGAAAACAATAATTGTACAAATTTCACATACTATATGAGTTTCTTTCAGGACTATTCATAAAAATTCTGTTTGTAAATTAACAACTGACATTCTACAATAAGTGAGTAAACCATATATTTTTTACTTATGTTTAGTTGTCAAGCATCACTATTATTACTCATACTTAAGGTATATTTGTCTACACTATGGGCGTTAATTATATCTTGAAGTGCGATCCAACTTGTGATTTTTACCTGGTGGATGATAAATAAGCTGAAAAAACCCTAGAACCTTATGGTGAACGTGTACAACATGTATCAACATCTTTGTTGATCCTGGAAGGAGAGACCTGAGCTGTATTTAGGGACCAGAACGCCTTTATAGAGTCTTGGCATTTTTGACTTGGGAAAGTAAGAAACCATCTAGCAACCAACCGAACACCTTAGCAATCTGTATAGCAATGTCCTAAATATCCTTCAGAATATCTTTGTTACTGGCAACCACCCAAAACATACTGGCATCTTTTGCATGCAATGTATAAATGCTGTTTGTTATTGTTATTTGGTATTAATATTTCTGAAATATTAGGAAACAACTTTCGCCTAGACAAATTAAACATTTTGCTTCATGTTGGACATTAAATGGAAGTGCATTAGTTTCCCATTAGAGAAAAAAAGCCTCAAATGAGCCTGAAAACAGTTCACCTGAACAATGAACCCACAGATGAACAGCACAAAAAGGACCATACACACACTTTTCGGCTTGTGTCATGATTCTGTGTGTGTTAGACAGAAAGAGCTGTGAAGAACCGTCAGACATACAGAGAAGCTTTCAATCACGACTCACACATAAAAAACAAAGGCTCCCATTTAGAGATGCACACCCCGTTCAGACTCCACACCATTTGAAAACTAAATTATTTATGTGTTATTGAAAAAGTGCCTCTTTTTCCTCTCGTAAAGGAGAGACAGATGAAAACTTCTTGGGCAGATATGTCACATTACAATAATGATGTGAACTGAAAAGCAAAAGCTTGAATCTTGTCATTCCTGAAATGATCAGGTCTTTCAAGGGTAGATGAGAAAGTAAAGAGTATGCACATAAATAACAGTAATCAGATCTATAGTGAGCAGGAGGGAGGATGCAATAATGGCCTGTTGATACAGGCCTGCAGTAATAATGGTGTGAAGGCCAGAAGGAAATTATTACTCTGTAATCTCCGACACAAACAAACCAAAAACACAAAATGGGCTCTACACAAAGAGCATTCAAAAACCTGATAAGAGAAAACTCATGAAAATTGGATTTTTACAGAAAATGTGAGTGGTACTTGCCCATGGAAAACTCGCTGCCAGAATGTGTGCTGTGGGTGTAGGATTTATTGCCTATTTTATTGTAAACCATGGAAAAGTCAGGGATTTCTTGGAAAGATAATAGATACACTTCTCCTCAGCAAGCCACATGATTATAGGTATCATTAATGTTTGCAGCAAAACCAAAGTTTATGATTAATCGTGAAACACTAAACTACATTTTCTGAGATTTTGAGAGTTATATGTGTTTAACATCAAAGAAGACAATGTGACTATCCGTTTATTTTAATTGTAGGAGAAAACTAGTTAATTGTAAACTTTTTTTTCATCTTCTTTCGTCATCTATTTTCATCTTCTGGGTTTAAATTCGTCTTCCTGTCAATGTCACAGGATGTGACGTTTTCTTGTTCCATAGTACATCGATGTCTCATTATTATTGATGAGACTGCATGTTCATCCTATGAGAGAATGCATCACTTGCATCCATAAAGCAATTCATAAAGTCACTTTCATACCAAGCAGCTTTCTGTTGGTTAGCATGGTGAATCTTCGTGGGGAATCTGAACATGAGTGAAATCTGGAAACTCACAATCTTATTCATATTGAAATTAATTAATTTTGCCTGCAAAATTTCGCCAAGCCACAGAACATGCGACCGCACTTTTAGGGTAAAGGATATTAAAAATGTAAGTATGAGCATAAGTAGGGTTGCATGAGTAGCAAAGGTTAGCAAATACAATTGATTCTGATACAGTTCATTAAAATGGCAGGTTGAATAATGTTATATTTCTCATACCTTGAAGGAACTGATTTTGTTCCCTGAGAGGTTAAGATTTTGGAGATTGATGTTAGGATCCAGGCTATGACCTCAGAGATAAAAATGTTAAATATTAGAGTATTCAGCAACAGATTTTGAATGTCTAAGTGTATTATACTATTATAGTACTAAAATTAAACTCTACAATTGCCAAAATGTGGTGTTTTACAATGAACCTACCAATAGTCTCAATAGCATTATCAGCAAGATTCAACTCCTGAAGGTTTACAAGTGAATTCAGTCCCTTTAAATCAAGGCGTAAAACATTGGTGTAAAACACAAAAATTAGACTTTGAAATTTTATAGTATTTCCACACATAAACATAGGCTACCTGTATGTCAGAGATCTGGTTTTTATTAAGCCACAGAACATGAAGGCCAACCAACATCTCTAGATTTGTGATCTGCTGGATGTTGTTGTCATACAGAAATAACTTTAGCAGATGCACACAGTTATGTAGGCCTGAGATTTCCTACAACACACAAACAATAACAGATAAGTCAAAATAAATTAAATTAATTTGCTCACTTTCATCTTAATTAGAGTAAATCAATCAAATAAAGCATATGAAATTAACCATGTTGACAAAATTGCATAAAAAGACAAAAAACATTTTGTGATCACACTGAAATCCAAACGAAACACCATAAAATATTTCCAGAAATATTATTACAATATTCCAAATATTTCCAGTAACTTACAGTGAGCTTGCACTCCACTACCCATAATTCTCTGAGGAGTGGACAAAACTCCAGGTCCTGGATTGAGCTGATGCTTTGGCCAACAATAGTGAGTCTTGACAGTCTGGGGAAGAGAGAGAGTCCCACCATGCGCGGGAACCCAGAGAAAAACATCTCCAGAACCGTTTCACCACTCCCCTCCTGACAGACCCTCTCATGGCAGAGTCCATTAGACACACACTGAGGAAATAAACAGAGAACAAAACCGGATAAACTTCGCCGCTGACCAGCACATGTGGCATAGATTAGAAAACAAAACCTTGAGAGCAAATTGCACATGAAGTTCCTACAGTTGAAGCTAATATTGATTAATCAAACTTTAGACAACCTACTAAATGCAAGTAAATTAAGCATCACACTTAAAAAAAAAACTCACCAGCTCTTTTATAATTTCTTCATCTCCAGTTAGACTCTGCTTTTCATTCTGTGTCATGATCTCCTTAAAAACAGTATTTTTCATTCAACAAATGTAAAAATGTAAAAACATAGTCTCTAATTCTTTACTGAACATTACTAAAATTGTATTTACTAAACAGTATAATAAAACGAATCTGCATTTCTATTTGAAGAGTGCGAAGTTGATACAGTTTCAAACGCCTACAATGCTGCAAAAACCTTTTAATTATTTATGAAAATAAAAATTCTTGCAAAATATCTCACACAAAAATAGACCTTCTTATTTATGTATTAATTTTTACTAGTATAAATGCATATTCATAGGCCTACTAGAAAATCCTCACCTGTTTACGTATGCCCGGCTGTATACTTGTCCAGACAGAGACCGGCAGATGAAATGACCAAGTCAAATTCCTTCACACTCCATGATTAGAACTACAAATCCAACAGATCGGTTAACACTCTTTTCACCATAAAGTTTAACAGCTGCATGATGCCGGTCAATTGTAAACATACCTTTCAACAGTGAGGACATATCAACTCTCAAGTATCGAGCCGCACTTGTAAGTTAGTGATTTTTCTTTTCATGTTAGTCACTGCAATGTTTACATCAGGCCGTTGCTAAGGAAGCGTGGTTCGCCGGTGCTAAGGAAGCCCTGCTGGAATATGTTGCTGTCCTCCAGCAGACGGTGCTAAAACACCGGATCATCCACCCGTTCATTAACACGGTACAAGCCCGTACAACCTGCTCACTGTGGAATAGGCCTTACTTTCTGTTTTAGCCAACTATGACAGTAAAACTACATCAAAAGAGAAAGCGTTGCAGGGCCATTTTTGGAACGAGGTTTAAATGCGACGCTTCTTGTGGTATGATGAATTAATTTAATTTGGAACTTCACAAAATTAATTACACTTTACAAATTAGTTATGCAAAAACTAAATCCCTATAGTAAAGAAGTAAAATAAATAGCATCCTAATACCAATCTACAGTCTTAAAAAAAAACATCTCTCCCACAGTGAGACTAGCATAATTATTACAATTCCGAAGAAAAGAAATAGAAGGGGACCGTTTTTTCTCCATATAAAATACATTTGTTCTTTAGTTTGTCTTCCTATAATTAATTCAAAATCAACCAATTTTGTCCGTTCAATGCAAAATAAATAAATAATCTAATGGCTAATCATCAACATAATTAAGAACACAATTTTTGAGGAAAACTAATTTCAGCCGCAATAATCAGGAAACATTTCATGTTTATTAATCATTTTATGAATAGCTGAATGAATTCTTTGTCATTGCGTTGACGTACATTTAAAAAGCTTAAATGTTGCGTGCGTCTTATGTGTAGCATGAACCACGCCCTTGGTGTGGAGGCGCGCGCACACGGACTGTCCTCTAACCGGAATGTCGCTCTCGTTCTCCGTCCTAAATCCGTGCCAACTGCCAACCGCGAGCCGCACAGATACAGTGACGTCAGCTCCGAGACACTGAACCAAACACATCAAGCCCACTGGCTCCGCTGCTGCGAGACGGGAAGCATCGGTCAGGATCGGCCATATTAAGCGTCACATCTTTCAATCCCTTCTGCGATCTCACAGAATCGTTCTTGCTTCGGAACAAACTCTCTGCGTGAGATAACTTGCAAGCATGTCCGCCAATTCGAGCGAGGGGCCGGGTTTGGATGGGAAATGGTTCGAGGAGGAGGAGGAGAAGAACGGGATGTTTGGGAGCGCAGGGCCCCGCTTCGACGAGATGCGGGACGATTTGCTCGCGCCCAAGCAACAATTCCATCCCTTTGAAGGAAGCGGCGTTGCCATGGAAACTGCATCTACAGGTAAATTTGGGCTTTGTATAATTTCGCTTTGTGTGGTTTAGCGGCGACACCCGCTTTTTGTAGTGCCGGGTATAAAAGAAAAGAAGAAGCAGAAGATGACGACGATGATGATGAATTGGAGATGAAGAGAGAGAGAGACAGACCAGGCCATGGGTGTGACAGCGCCTGGATGTCTCTGCGTACACAGACTCGCAGTGTGTGCTCTAGGCAACGGTGGTAGTTCAAACAACATGATCAAACAAACGACACACACAATAAAACAAACAAAAACATTCTTATGCTGCTCTCTAATGGTTTTTAGAATTGCGCAATTATGATGAAAGAACTCTTAGAATGAGGATGATGCGTGTTCATAAAGCCACAATAATGTAATCATCATTTCTTTGTCTTTGTTCTCATCCTGTGTCATCCCTTTTTCTCCTCAGCCTGTCTAAATCGCAGGGTATGGCTCAATAATTGGGCTTTGTCCACCCATCTAATAGACCTTGTGCACAGCAGGACTATGAAAACTTATTTCGATATGACAGTTCATACTGTATTGACAACACAGTCTGACCCAACCCGTATGTAACTAATTTCCAAGCTGGTGATTTCTTATGAATTATTACAAGAAATGTAAGCTTGAAGATCGTAAAAATTCATACTAATTAACCTAAAGATAAAATAGTTAGCTTCGTATTGCCATGAGAGTGTGTTGCGATAGGCTACCTGCTGATTAAACCTTGTGCATCAAACTTTTTAAAAACACATTTGCATTCAATTTAATTTTAGTATTTTATTCTGTATTCTGGTCTGTTACAGTATGTCTGGTTTGTTGAGTCTGGCCTTAAAGTGCACTTCCCATTAAAAAGTCTTCCAGAGAAAGAAATGAGTAGTAGACTACTTGAACATGATATGCACTCAAATGACGACTCCAGTAACATCAGTAGCCTAATCTATTTTACATGGAACCACCTCAGGGGCCACCATGTTGAGATCACATGCCCAGCCAAAAATACCTCAAGTTAGCATCAGCTAGCTAGTAAGTGAGCCAGTTAGCATCAGTAACAATATTTTTAAAATGGGCTCTTACAATGATTTTCAGCATGGTTCATTAATTAATATTCATATTTATCTTTTTTTTTTTTTTGGCTTGTCTTTTTAATTTTAAGCTAAAACTGCTTGTACTTTGATTTTGCTGTAAATGTATAAAGCAAATTGCTTTGGCAGAGTGGGGTCATTTTACCCCACCCTGGAGTAAATTAAATTAAATTTTTGTTTAAAATCTAATAACATGAAAACTCTGGACATGTTTCATACTTGGTTTATAATTGATGTCATTGTCACTGAAAACTATAATAAATAATCTAGACACATTTAACTTTTGTTTCACAGAAAAAACTACATAGTCCTTAAGCGATAGTTCAACCAAAAATGAAAATTCTGTCATCCTTTACTCACTCTTAAGTTGTTCAAAACCATTATGAATTTCTTTTTTTTCTGTTGAACACAAAAGAAGATATATTATTTATTATTATATTATTATTTAAAAATGTTGGAAACCAAAGAGTTGATGGACCCCGTTGACTTACATAGTATTTTGTTTCCATACTATGAAGGTCAATGGGGTCCATCAACTGTTTGACTACCCTTAGTCTTCAAAATGTCTTCTTTTGTGTTCAGCAGAACAAAGAAATTCATACAGGTTTGGAACAACTTGAGGGTGAGTAAAGGATGACAGAATATTAAATTTTTCCCCACTCTACCCTACTCATTTTGTCTTGATAAAGCCCTGTTATACAGTTTTGCTTGCTGAATAAATTAATTTACACTGCACATTTCTTTAAAGGCATCGGTAATAAAAGGTTGCTGCATAAAAGTCTTAACATGACCACCAAATTGGCCAGTGCTAATGCATAAAGTACAATAGGGATGTGCCTGAAGCCTAAATCCGAATTCGGAAAGGCATGGAAAATGAATCAAGCATTCTACGGAGCCCCTAAAAGGGGGTTAGAAGTTATACTTGCTGCGGTAGTTGGTTACATTACAGTACAAATTACACTTATCACATGAAGAGAGTAAGGAGAGATGACTGATAGAATGATGCCTGATGACTTGGTGCGCAACAGATCTGCGTTATTGACAAATGTCTTGTAAAATGTGCGCTCAGTACCGCCACTCCCTATACACAGAGTAGGATACGCATGATTGCAAATTGGAAAGTGAAAGTAAAAAGCGAGCATGCATTCAAAAGCGATTTCAATAACCCGCATTTTGATAGCTGCTTCGTGTTGCCTGCAAATTATATACAATATAATTGCGAGAGAAGGCAAAAGCATTGAAATATTTTTTTTCCTCCCATTTCATATTTTTGTCCCATCACCATGTCCCTTTAGGGACCACGTAATGCGTCATTTCCTTTCCGAACACAGTATTCGGCTTCGGGCACATCCCTACCTTAACTATCTTAGAGATTTATATATTGAGTATATTAGTGTTTGCCATGACTGAATATGCCAAAAAAAGAAATGGAAAAAAGGATAGTTCTGGCTACAGATTAGTTCAGGATGTCAACATTTATGGACACGTTTAGCAAAGGTTGCGTTATTGGCTTAAACATGTTGTTTCAACCTATGTAGCTGTTTTGATGCTATGAACAACATTTAATAGAGAAAGTATTATTCTGCATTGTAAAGCTGGAGTTTTCTCTCTTTTTCTGCATATTTCTGAGCTGCTAAAACTAAACCCTCACTGACTGTAACAAATAATGACAGTGAGTTTGTTAAGATAAGGTGGTCTGGCGTCCTAAACCTCAGACAATGATGTGGATTTAATACTGGACAACAATAAAACACAGAACTATCATATCAAGAAGGAAGTGTACATGATTGCAGGTTTGGAGGCAGGCATCCAAGCACTCATAGTGGTACTTTAACTGTCTCATGCTGCAGTGTTAAATGTGCTTTTAGTGTTTCTCTGGATCAATGTGACAGATAAAGTAGCAACGTATCTATAGAAACCCTCTCAGAGCGAAGCCTATCACGCACATAGCAGTAAAGTACATACAGTGAAATACACTCTCACACATGCTTTCAAACTTTCATAGAAAGCCATTAGAGCTTTTCACTGCTTTTTCTTGTTGCTAATTGTCTGTTTCTGCTTCTGCAGGTGCTCTTCGATCCATTAAGAGTCTGATTGAGCCGCCATTATGGCTCAGAGTGCTATTATTAGCTATGGGCAACCAGAGGTGTAAAGTCCAGGGGTCAGAAAGAAAAAGTCCTGCCATATGTTTATTCCACCAATGAACTCTAGTTCTATCTCCTGGCTGAAAAACTGTGCTAAACCAGGTGATTGGAACAAAATACTGAGGAGGACTTTTCCTTTCTGAACCTGGACTTTCCACTTCTGGGGGAAACTGGACATGCACATACACACACATATGCCTATGCATACACAGTTTCTCTCACATGCTCAAATATTCATGAGCTGGGGCCTGAAATCCCTCAGCTCCCCCATGCACTGCATGGTTAGATGGTGCATACACAAACCCTTACCCAGCTGACAAAAATATGTTCAAAGAACATTTTGAGATTGTTCCCGTTAAGTTATGGAAACATTATGTCCTCAGAACGCTCAAAATGTCCATGTTTTTTCTTGTTTGAAAACAAAAATGAAAAAGTAATGTTTAAAAAACGTTAGACGAACTAAAATGTTTCATGAACGATGTACAAATAACGTTTTCATGCTAACGTTTTGAGAACATCATTAAGACCAGATAACTATGAGCAAACATTTGATTAACATTACTGGAAGAATGTTTGTTAATGACTTTAAGAGAACCTGGGAAAGAGAACCTGGGAAAATGCAGACAAAGTCTTTCCTCCTCTCATGGACGCAAGCCCAATTACGCATATTCTCTTGAAGGCATTCAAATGCACTCACACAAAGACTCTTTCTCTCTCTTTCCCTCTTTCACACTCTGGCTATGGTGAGGTTCTTGTTTCTTCCCTCCCTCTCTCTTGCTCGCTCTCTCTCTTTCACTCTCTCTCTCTCTCTCTCTCTCTCTCTCTTGCTTTCTCTCTCTCTCTTCCTGTCTTTCATGTTGGTTTGGGCTGTAGTTGGCTCTGTCTTTAGCATTCTCCCTTTTTAAACAAACAGAGGGAGGTCTATTTATAGGCTGAGTGAGAGCGAGACATAGCTCAGTCTTTTTACAGTAGCCAAGTCAGTGAGCTTACAGCTCTTTAAAAAAGATGGAAAAAGATCTGTCCACATGGTGAGCAGCTCAATACCACATAAACCCCGTAACTCTGATGGTACCATCAGTAATATCACTCTCACACATGTCAATATGTCCAGCGTAATCCACTTCTGACGGTCTCTCTCCCCCTAGTTGTCTCTCTCTCTCTCTCTGTCTGCCTGTCTAATATGCGGAGGGAAAAATCCTAGACGAGGAGGAATGCTGGATTGTACTGTCTGTCTGCATTCACAAAGTCACTCGGGCATGAGAGAGAGACCGAGCGAGATCAACAAACAGTGCAGGGTGAATGTGAAAAGACCATTCCTTCTGTCACTTTCAGCCAAAGGCGGTCAGCATACAAGGACCACTCGAATAGAGCGCGACACTATTTCTCCATCGAGAAATTGATTGTATAAACCTTTCAAGACAGACCTACCTAGAATTTTGAGGTTGGTTAATGGTGATTTCAATGTGATGTGAAGTCAATGTGATTTCAGCTTAATTTTTAATGAATAAAAATGTTTGTATTTGTATTTATTTATTTATAAAGCACCTTCCAGGCTACACAGTAACTCCAAACTGTTGTACGGTGCAAATAATATAAAACAAAGGACAAAAAAGAGTAAATACAATAAAAAATGACAACAGAACAACAACCAATACAACACCCATTAAAAATTGTGTTGTTTACTCACCTTCATGTCATTCCAAAATCCAAGCCTGTACATTATTAAAGCCTGATTGCTTTCTGTATTGACAACTACACACTGAGACCTTTTCTTTTTTACAATATCTTCTATTCCATAGAATAAAGAAAGTTATACAGGTTTGGAATGACATGAAGTTGAAGTTATTTTTAGGTAAACTGTCCCTTTAATTGCTAGGAACTAAACTACCCATGATCCTCCACCAATCAGAAAAGTCGCTGTTACCACGGAAATGCGAGTCCTAGTTCTAATTTATTTTTATTTCAGTTTTAGTAATTTCACTTATTTCAGTACATTGCCAAGTCAACATTTTTTATTTTCATTCAAGTTTTTCATCTAATATAGGCTGTAGACAGTAAGATATCTTGCTTTGAAATCGCATCATTCCCTTCTTCAAACTTCGGTCTGCCATTGATCCATTATGATATTATTTCCTACTGTAATTTTAGCGCAGGGTGATGGGCGTGTAATAGAAAGTGTGTACTTGTTATTGTAGATTTAACAGTCACAGGGTTCATTGTCAATTTTCATTAATCCTCTTAAGACTCGGCTGATTTCACAGAGAGAGCAGATGTTTACAGCTGTGTCTCAGAGGGTTGTGTGAGGTTCACAGTGCCCAATCAGTCTGAATGTCACTACATGTTCAAACTTCCTATCTGCTCTTTCTCTCAGTCCAGTGGGAATCAGATTTACAGGAAAAAGAATTGACTTTCATGTTGATTCTCTGCATAGATTCTTTTTCAGCTCTCTGTCCTTTGCCTAATATCTTTATAGGGCTGTGTCTTGGTCTATTGTCTTTTTCTTAATTTTTCTCTATTTTTGAGTGCAGATGCACAAATATACTCTAAAACTCCATGTGTATCTACATATCTAAATGTAGTAAATCTGACTTCTAACCCCTGAACATGGCTGAGTCTACTGTGTCTGTATAGGCAAAACTGATGGGGCTTTATGTGCATCTATGTGGTTTAAAGGGGTGCTTGATTATGAGTTCACTTTTCTAACTTTAATGTTGCTGTTTGAGCATAAACAATGCAAAGTTACAATGCTCAAAGTTCTAAGCAAAGGAAGATATTGCTTTTAAAACAACAAATTTTAAAAACAAAAAAAACAACAAATGGCTGTTTGGGACTACACGACATTCCTCCCGGTTTAGTGACATCACTAACCCTAACATTTACATAAACCCCGTCCCTGGGAACACGCAGTCCATGTTGAGAAGAGGGAGAGTTGTTGTTGCCCATTTGTGAGTCTGCTCAAGCTGTCGCATCCGTCTTTTCACATGCAATAGTAGGAAACACAAATGGAATGGCGTGTCACTCTGTAGGCATCTTACAACGGTCCCCACACGTGCAATTCTATTGATTATAATGACAGAATATGCTAATTGAAGATATTTAACTCCACATCAGCAACATAAATTCATCAACTAACCATTCAGAAACGTACTGTTGCATTCTTGTCACTTCTTCTTGAGTCTCCATCATTGTCCAACTCCAGTTTAAACAAAAGGCAAAACAGTTCCTAACATTTTAGTGCTTGCTTGTCTGCGTAACACACATGAGCTCTTGAAGCTCCGCCCTCTGTGCTGGGAGCAGCAGCTCATTTGCATTTAAAGGGATACACACTAAACGTCTAATTTTTACTGACCCTCAAAAAGGGACCATTTTAACATGCTGTAAAAAATTATCTGTGTGGTATTTTGATCTAAAACTTCACTTACACACTCTGGGGACAACATAGATTTATTTTACATATTATAAAAAGGGGCATTATACTACCCCTTTAAGTGTTATATGAAGTGCTCTTCTAACATATTTTATGTATTCTGGCGTTTAGTGAATTCTACAGAATTAATGCAAATAAACTTTCAACTAAACAAATATACTAAATTATGATTAAGCCATTCAGACCCTGAATTCATTACTTGTCCAGACTCTGGACATCACTTTTCTCTGGTGTTTTTTTTAATGGTTTTTCTCATTTTGTCCCACCCAAATGGCAAAGACACTAGATTGAAAATCCAAGTACCAAATCATGCATTTTTACTTTTTGACAAAAAACATTAATTTAAAATGAAGCATGGTGGCATAATTCTAACTATTATATTTAATATGATCTTAAAACTTAACATATAATATTATCTTGAAACCAAATATTTTTTTGGCAAGTTGATTATATATATGGATTATCATTTACTGCTGTATTTTGAAAGGAACTACAGCATGGTCGTTGGTCATATTATTTTTCCCCTGGAAAATATTTTGGGTCTGAATATGTTTACTACAACAAAACTCTGTTCTGAATTTGTATCTTTGAATGCTTATTATCATATGAACAAACATCCTACAGTTGATTTAAGTCTCCAAACCCTTAGGCCCTGTTTCACAGACAGAGATTAGATTAAGCTAGGCTAAGGCCTTAGTTCAATTAGAACGTTTAAGTATCTTTTTTAAACGTGCCATAGAAAAAAACATAACTGTTGTGCATCTTGAGACAAAACAATGGCACTGACATATTTTAAGATATTTAAGATAAGTTAAGACAGCTCAAACATGCATTTTAGTCTGTGACTAGGCTTAAGCCTTGTCTGTTAAACCAGGCATTAGTATATTAATATGGTGATTTGTGTGCATCAGCAGGAAAAGGCACTCATTCCTGACCCAATAATGGAAACAAACATCATTGAAAAATAATTTCAATCCAGACAGATATGGATTTCCATTACTAATAACATATGTTGTCTCTCTCTTTCTCTAGGTGACTCTCTGTCTGACATGTTTATGAAGTCATCGCCAGGAGAGGGAGATCTGTACACCTCTCTTTTGTCCTCAAAGTCCTCCTCCAATCCTTTTAATGATGGTGCCACTCTCTTCTCCTCTGAGGGCAACCGTTCTCCACCTGCTCCCACTGGAACCGACTCTGGAATCGGCATGACCCCAGGTGACCCCTCAGACCATCAGACAACCCTCCAGGGCTCACACAAGACTGACCATTACAGCTACATGGACATGGGGGATGATCTCTGTGATTTTGGTAGTGTGGGCAATGCCAAAAACAAGCAGCAGCCTCCAATGTCTGGCTATGGAGATGACGAAGATGATGAGGATGAAGACGAAGATGACGTCCAGGACTTCAAGTCTAAGATTCATGAAAAGGAAAGTAAGGAATCCAGCCATGACCCCTTCGATCTGGGTCGCTATTTGGAGAAGAGCCCTCTTGGATCTGAAGAAACGAAGGTGAAGAACAGTCAGGGATCGGCTGGTGGGCAGCATGCGTTTCCATACGTGGAGGATCCTTCGGACGAAGAGATGGCAGATTTCCGATCATACCGTAGGATGGAAACGCCACAGAGTGCCAGTCCTGTAAAGATCACCGTGACAACAGAATCCCAGTCTGCTACGACCCAGCCAGTGAGAGTGTCTCCACAAGGGGGCATGTTCGAGAGAGAGAGCGTGCTCAGTTTTGGTCAGCAGGGTCTTCCCACTGTAACACTGTCAGAACCAGAGGACGACAGCGCAGCCTCGTCAGCTAACCACTCCCCTAACCACTCCCCTACAGGTAGATCCCTCCCACTTGTTATTGAGATTTGAATTGAATTGAATTGAGAATGCTGTTTATATTAAATCCATTTCTGTATTTGAAGTGATTTTAAATACGGGTAGCAAACCGAATGTAGACATGATGCAGAATTAACTGAGTAAACTTCATGTAAACAATTTTTAACTAGAAAAGCAAAGTTAAGTCAAGCCTAGTTATTAGGTAGTTTGAATTTGAAGGTAGTTATGGGCAGTAAATACGAAAAAAGTTTAATAAGAGATGCTCAGAAGAAAAGGAGCAACACTCACTCTAGAAAAAAGTTTGAACTTTATTAGTTTAAAGGGAGGGTAGGCAATTTCGGAGAGGCTAGCAATAGCAAGATAGCTTTGAAAGCAGTAGATCCCACTCTCCCTTCAGAGTGTCTGTAAAGCCACGCCTCCTCCAAACAAATGAACGCGCAGGTCATGCACAGCCAGAGAAGATTCTGCAAAGCGCCACGAGAGACTGCGTTAAATTACCTCATGTCTCAAAGCATATACCATTACAATAACGTTTTTTTTATTCGCTTTGGTACTATTTTCACAAGTAATGTGTACATTTTCAAAACTCTTAGTACAAAAATCCAAACCAATCACGCTTGTAACACAGCTAGTCTTTCTTTCAAAACATGATCCCATGCTTCCATTACAGTTATACACATTTCAGTCCACATAATCATTGTTTCAAACACAGGATTATTGTACAATGTAATGAGAACATTTGGTTTAATCGCCGAAACACTCCAGTATGATCTTCTTTCAATTTAGTACTTTAAACAATCAGTTAATTCAACTGTAGACGATGCAAGATATATGTTTCAAATCACCCTTGTTGCTAAAATAATTACAGTAACACAAGCTACAGATGCCACATTAGAAAATACACTTACATTACCTAACTTGCGTAACATACAATCCATAATGTTTGTAATAGTGTCTATTCAGTGTGTTATCAAAAGGTGTGATGGAGTATGACACTGCCATGCGGTTTTGTGCTAGAACAGAGTTTGCTGGCAATATGTTCTCACTGTATACCATATGACTGAATTTTTACTGTAGTTGACCTTTACAGATGAAGGGTGAGTTACAGTAATGTGGCAGTCTCTACCATGGTAATCTGGCATATATACTGTTATGTAAAAAGCTGTATTTGATGCCATCTGTCTCCCTTGATGCATCTCTGATCAATCTGATGTTACACACACAGTCATTGACTGTTTCCTCTCCCTTGTACTCTATACTGCTCTATGTTCAAAAATGGCAAATTTCTCTCTCTCTCTCTCTCTCTCTCACACACACACACACACACAAATACACATTCGTGTGCACTCACTGTGAACATATTGGTGGTCACTTATGTAAAAAGAATTCATTACATTTGGTTATCCATATCGGAAAAGTGTTATATAGAAACTGTCTATAGAATCAATATCTATAGAAATCGACTCGGTTACTAACGTAACCTCGGTTCCCTGAGAGAAGGGAACGAGTATTGCGTAAGTAGCTTACGCTATGGGAAAACTCCTTTTCTCGAGAATATTGAAGTCTTTATGTAAAACGCATTGCAGCTGCACAGCTGACAGCAATGAACGAAGGAACTCGGTCATTGGCTGTGCTGCGGCAACTTGCTTGAACCAATGACGGGGCGACTCTGAATGCGCGACCAATGAGCGCGCTTCGCGCCTGCGCGCGTCAGAGCCCGCCAAGATGGGCGTGGCCAAGCTATATATTGGGCGCCCCGTCATGAGAGTTCTTTAGGTTAAAACGACTGAAGCGAACTAACCAAGCACAAGCACGGCAGCTTACGCAATACTCGTTCCCTCCTCTCAGGGAACCGAGGTTACGTTAGTAACCGAGTCGTTCCCTTTCGAGAGGTCTCTCCTATTGCGTAAGTAGCTTACGCTATGGGAACACCATGCAAAACGCCGTGCGTGCTGAACTTCGCCTTATGATAGCCAGAGGCAGGTGCCTGAGCTAAAAAGCAAAGTTATCATCCAACTAGCCGGCAGAGGCGAGCTTTATATGTGGGAAAAAATACAGAGCGGCTAGAAGGCGCTCAGTGTGACACAAGCACATACATAATCTAGATACGAACTCGCAGTTCAACTAGCATTATGCTGATAGCACATTGGAATGCAATGTCGGGACCTGTAGGTTGTAGAATCTGATAAATGTGGACGGTGAGGCCCAGCCTGCCGCCGCACAAATATCCTCGATCGGTATCCCGCTCGACCATGCCCAGGAAGAAGCCACACTCCTGGTGGAGTGTGCTTTGACTCCCCAGGGGCATTGAAGTCCCTTAGCTTCATAAGCCAGAGCTATAGCTTCGACTATCCAGTGAGAGATTCTCTGCTTTGAAACGGCGGAACCTTTCGTACGGCCGCCAAAGCATACAAACAGTTGTTCTGTCTGTCTGAATAGGGCAGAACGCTCCAAATACACTCTGAGAGCCCTAACGGGGCAGAGTAGATTAGCGTCGTGTTCGTCTGCTGAAGACGAAAGCGCAGTTAGGGAGATAACCTGTGCTCTGAAGGGAGTGGTGAGCACTTTAGGAATATACCCATGTTTCGGTCTAAGGACGACCCTGCAGTCGTTAGGTCCGAATTCTAGGCAGGCAGCGCTTGTTGAAAGCGCGTGCAGGTCGCCCACTCTCTTGACCGAGGCGAGTGCCAGCAAGAGCGCCGTCTTGAGCGAGAGCTGTTTAAGGTGCACGGTTCGGAGTGGTTCGTACGGTGGCCCTTTAAGAGCGTCTAGGACCGTAGCTAGGTCCCAGATCGGCACTGAGGGGGGGCGTGAAGGGTTCATCCTCCTGGCGCCCCTTAGGAAACGAATAATTAGGTCGTTTCTTCCCAATGGACGTTCCATTACAAGGTCGTGTGACGCTGTGATGGCAGCCACATATACTTTGAGCGTGGAGGGGGTGCGGCCCGCCTCCAGAAGCCCTTGTAGGAAAACGAGTACACTCGTAATCTCGCATGTTACAGGGTTCAGGCCCTTGGTATTACACCAGTCACCGAACACTTTCCATTTCTGGGCATATAAGCGTCTCGTGGAGGGCGCCCGCGCCTCAGCGATGGTTTTTAGTGCTCCGCTCGCGAGGTTCCTGGGAACCCGTTGAGGGGCCATGCATGAAGGGCCCACAGATCGGGGTGGGGATGAAATATCATCCCGCTGGCCTGACTGAGGAGGTCTGGCCTCAGTGGAATCGGCCGTGGTGCAGATTGCATTTGCATCAGATCTGGAAACCATGTTTGGTTCTTCCAGAGTGGGGCTATCAGCAGCACTGCGTTTCCCTCCTCTCTGACCCGACTGATGACCTGTGGCAGCATCGCGATCGGGGGAAAGGCATATAAGGGGCGGCTCGGCCAGCTCTGGGCGAGCGCGTCCGTGCTTTTCGTGAAGAAAAGAGAGCAGTGCGCGTTCTCCTTGGAGGCGAAGAGGTCGATCTCCGCTTTGCCAAAGGTTTTCCATAACCACTGAATCGTCAGAGGGTTGAGAGCCCATTCTCCTGGGAGAATCTTGTCTCTGGATAACATGTCTGCCCCCTGGTTCAGGGCGCCTGGCACATGCGCTGCTCTCAGCGAGCGCAAGTTGTGCTGGGACCATAAAATGAGTCTCCTGGCCATTGAATGCATGGAGCTCGACCTGAGTCCACCCTGGCGATTTATGTACGACACTACCGTCATGTTGTCCGTTCGGACCAGGACGTGTTCGTTTTTTAGATGTGGGAGCAGGGCTCTGAGAGCCAAAGCGACCGCTTTCATTTCCAGACAGTTTATGTGTAGGCGCTTCTCCGGGTTTGACCAAAAGCCGGAGACAGGCCTGCCCTCGTAAAGGGCCCCCCAACCTATTTTGGAGGCATCTGTCGTTATCATCTTTCTCCTTGTGTTCACACCCAGACTCACGCCTGACTGGTACCAGTCGGCGGCTTTCCAGTGCGTCAGGGCTTTTATACAGCCGTGGTTCGCTCTGATTAAAAAGTGGCCCGAACGCCACGCGTGAGTAGGGACGCGGCTCTTGAGCCAGCGTTGGAGAGGGCGCATATGCAACAATCCTAGCTGGAGTACGGCCGATGCTGAGGCCATGAGACCGAGCATCCTCTGAAACCGTTTGACGGGGGCGCGCGCGCCCGCTCTGAATGATGTTGCAAGGCGCCGGATGGTGAGCGCGCGCTCCGATGAGAGACGCGCTGTCATTTGCATCGAGTCTAGAACTATTCCCAGGAAAGAAATTCTCTGGCTGGGAGATAGTATGCTTTTTGCAAAATTGATTCTTAGACCCAGGCATTCTAAATGGCTGATAATCCAAGATCTGTGTGTTATTAGCTGACTCTCTGATTGTGCTAGAACCAGCCAATCGTCGAGATAATTCAGTATTCGCACTCCCCTTTGTCTTAGGGGGGAAAGTGCTGCATCCATACATTTCGTGAATGTACGGGGAGCCAGGGACAGGCCGAACGGGAGTACTGTGTACTGGTATGACTGTCCCTCGAAAGCGAATCTCAGAAACGGCCTGTGATGAGGCGCTATTGGAATGTGAAAGTAAGCATCTTTCAGATCCACTGAGAGAAACCAATCTCCTGGGCGCACTTGCGCGAGGATATGCTTGGTTGTTAACATTCTGAACGAGCGAATCATTAGTGCTTTGTTCAGGTGTCTGAGATCTAGGATGGGGCGGAGACCGCCATCCTTTTTCGGGACGAGAAAATAGCGGCTGTAAAAACCTGTCCCGCTCAGAGAGGGGGAAACAGTTTCCACAGCGCCCTTTTCTATTAGTTTGCGCACCTCGGTGCGTAGAACATGTGAACACTCTTTTCTCACTTTCGTCTCGACCACAGTCGTAAAACGTGGTGGCCTGCGAGCGAACTGGAGCGAGTATCCGTGCTTTACTATATTTAATACCCATTTCGGCATATCTGGAATGTTTTCCCATGCCGCTGCGTGTACAGATATGGGCTGAATACAGGCTAGGGGCGGGCCGCTGTGACGTAGGGACCCGGCTAGCGAATCGCCTGAGCTCATAGCTCTCAGGGGCGCGGGCGCGCGCTGAGCAGCTGAGTGAATGGGCGTGTGTGTGATTACAACAGTGCGCGCTGTGTTTGTAAAACTCGCAGCCTGAGCTGAGGTTTTGTTTGACACTGTAAGGGCAGTGTTTATAAGTGGGGGTGCATAAACAGTGGTAGGCACACGCGTCACTTTTATAATGTTTCCCGCTTTTACTGGGGATGAATTTATAACTGTGTGAACAGTGCTTGTGTGTAGTGGTGCGTACATGACCGTAGGCACGTGATCTACATTCATGGGAAGCGCAGCCTGAGCTGGGAATGAATTTGGCACTGTTTTGACAGTATCTGGGAATGCACACTTTGTGGACATGTGAACCCTTAGTGATGCAGGCAGAAAAAGACTCTTTTTGTGTTTTCTGTGCGTCGCCGTAAAAACGGCGTTTGTTTGCAGGTGAGCGAGCTCTGTGACTGGCCCATTGACTGCTGTATGGACATATCCAGCCGCCTGTAAGGGGACTGGGTAATGTTTGAGCTTTTGCGGAGAGAGTGGTCCGGCTTTTGCGAGACACGTACTCTCTCTTCTCATTTCTGTGGCTAGGACGGCTTTCGAGGCTCAGGGTTCAGCACAATCTTGGGCCGAGGACCCCGTCGCTCAGGAGGCGGCTTGCGGTTGTGAGAGCGCGAGCGGCGTCGAGCGTCAGCCTGAGGCGCGGGCTGAGAGGCGGTGGGGGCTGTTCTAGCCCGCTGCGGCTGCGGCGGTCTCTGTCTGCTCTGCGATGAGCTGGAGCGCTTTGGCAGGAAATGACGCATAGCTTGTGAAGCGTTCTGGGCCTCAGTGAAGCGTTCGGCGAAACCTTTAACCGCCGGTCCAAACAGCCCGCTGGTGGAGATAGGCGCATCGAGAAATGGCGCCTTATCCGTGTCCTTCATTTCAGTCAGAGTCAGCCACAGATGGCGCTCGAGAACAGTCAAATTAGCCATAGCACGGCCGATGGACTGGGCCAGACTCGTCCATAGAGCGGAGAAGCTTGGCTTGGAACACTTGAAGTACCGCCATTGAGTGAAGCGCTGATGCAGCTTGGCCGGCGGCGGCGTAGGCGCGACCGGCGAGAGCAGAGGTAGTGCGGCAGGGTTTCGAGGGGTGGGAAGCTTTGGCTTTCCATCCGGAGGTGGAGGGCGGGCAGAGATGATTGGCCACGGCCTCCTCGAGGGGCGGCGTTCCCTCGTAGCCTCTTTCCTTCGCGCCGTCCACTGAGGAGAGCGAAGAAGAAAAAGAAGGCTTTAGGCGCGCAGAGTGGGGGGCTTTCCACGACTTGGTGAGTTCGTCGTGAACTTCCGGGAAGAAGGGAGAAGGCCTTTGCCGAGGGGCCTGCTGGCGCCCCTGCAGAAACCACTCATCCAGTCGGCTCCGGGTTGGCTCTTCGGGAGAAGACCAATCGAGCCCGAGGTCTTCCACGGCCTTAGAGAGGACACGGATAATCTCAGTATCCATAGTGGAGCCCCCGCTCGTGCTAGCTAGCGTCGACGGGGCGGGGTCGAGAGTGGAGCCCGGCCAGTCGTCCGATGCAGCGTCGATGGACAAGCTGTCGTCCATTCCCCCGTCGTCCTCGGACGCGCCGAAAGTCACAAGGCCCACCGCTCTGCCAGAGGGGTGTGGGTCCGGCTGGGTGAACTGAACCGGCGGTGGGGAAGGCAAGAGCGGCGGTGAAGCACGCGGAGACTGGCTCGGCGTGACGTCACTGAGCTCAGGTTCAGGAAGCCTCTGTGAGCGGCGCTTTTTCTTAGTGCGCGGCTCAAACAGAGGGGTGGCGATGGGCTCGCTCACGGCGAAAGCGGCGAGGCGAGCCCGTAGTGCGGAGAGACCCAGGTCATCACATTCCGGGCATCCGCCCTTGGTCAATGCAGCTTCTGCGTGGTCACGGCCCAGGCAGCGAGCGCAGATGATGTGACGATCCCCGTCCGGGAGAAGGTCTCTGCACGACGCGCAGGAAGGCATTTGAAACAACGCCTTAATGGAAATTTGCTCTTTCACAAATGTCGCGGGGCGGACAGATGTAAAATACTTGCGTATATGGCGCGCCGGATGGCTCAGTAGGAGGTGCTTGAAGGCGGCTGAAGGTGCCGACGTCCTCGTAGCAATCCCGCTGGTATGCTTTTCCACGGCGGCGAAGGCTTCCAATAATCCGGAGGATCCAGCGAAGAAGGTGTTCGCTGAAGGAGATTAAATCTAAAGAACTCTCATGACGGGGAGCCCAATATATAGCTTGGCCACGCCCATCTTGGCGGGCTCTGACGCGCGCAGGCGCGAAGCGCGCTCATTGGTCGCGCATTCAGAGTCGCCCCGTCATTGGTTCAAGCAAGTTGCCGCAGCACAGCCAATGACCGAGTTCCTTCGTTCATTGCTGTCAGCTGTGCAGCTGCAATGCGTTTTACATAAAGACTTCAATATTCTCGAGAAAAGGAGTTTTCCCATAGCGTAAGCTACTTACGCAATAGGAGAGACCTCTCGAAAGGGAACTATAGGTGTACAAAATGTTTAATTGGTCAATCATTAAGTTCAGTTGGATTAAATAATAGACAAACATTAAACGGAACGAGAAGAGATGCAAATCAAAAGTTTGATAGTAAGGGGGTTATGAAAGGCAGTTACTGTGAATGAAACATTTATATATATGAAACACTTATTTTTTGTTGTGAAAAGGATACTTTGTGATTTTGTGTATTGTACTAACACAATTGAAAAGTGCTCAAATGTTTGAAAAAAGTGCACTTTTGATGATCTGTTGTGATATTAGCACTAAGAGTTTTGAGAATGTACAACTTGTGAAAATAGTACCAAAGCGAATTAAAAAAACTGTAATAATGAACGTAAACAATTCTGACTTTTACCACCTGACTGCTGCAGATTCATTTTGGAGAAATTCATAAATCCGAGTCTGAAGACATGACCGCTCCGGGTAGAACTTTACTGGTTGCCATCTTGTAATTACGGTTACGACATGGCGTGAACGCAGCATAAGTTGTTGTTTTGATTCAGGAGGAATTGTAAAAGGCAGCCTCTGTTTGTTTGCGGCGTTCGATGACTGTCTGTCTACAACTCTGCATAGACTTTCAGAACGCGCCGTTTACGTCAGATGTCTGCATGAGCAGGGTGGGCGGAGGTATGGAAATAAGTCTGGTAAATGCATAAATGTAAATACATATGTTGACAGGCAGACCGAATTCTGACCGAATGCAATGATTGGACATACATTTTTTTGTCCTGAGACTTCCATAGAAGATATATGTACATGTTTTAAAATTTTGACTACTTCTATTATTGATTGCTATCAGGAAGTGAAGAAGGTTTCATCCAGAATAATGAAAAATTGCCTACTCTGTCAAGGCCTTCAACAGACATAGTAATGGAAAGTATGATAGACAGAAAGACAGACAGACAGACAGACAGACAGACAGACAGACAGACAGACAGATAGATAGATAGATAGATAGATAGATAGATAGATAGATAGATAGATAGATAGATAGATAGATAGATAGATAGATAGATAGATAGATAGATAGATAGATGTGAAATACAATCAATTCACATACATTTAATCTTCAAATTCAGAGTCATGAGTGAGTGAGACATTTCTTCAATTGTGATTTCTATATTTTGGATAATAATTTATACAAATATATATTGCATTTATTTATTTAGTTTGTTGACAAAACTGTTTTTAAACAGTTTATTTTTCATAATTGCAACAAATTACTTTATCTCAATAATATTTTTGTAATCTGAGGCATAAATGGGTCTTAGACGCAGAAAAAACACTCATCTAGAGTGTTATGGTCTTGCCTCTAATTCATATTTTTAGTACATATTTAAAAAATAGCATACATATTATATTTGTTCCGTCATATTTTAGCCTTTCTTAAGGCGAGACACTACAGGTGAATAGGGTAATTTGTTTAACTATCAGATATCACCATGAAACTTTGCCAGTTGATTACCTACATTAAGATGAGAAAAAAATTTATTACAAGTTTTCTGTAATTGAATGTTTAAATATGCAAATGAGGCATTGTCTAATTAAATATGCGCTATTTTGCATATATTTAAAAAAACGAAATCTGAGTATTGGACAAAGCCAGGTTCAAAATTATTTTTTCATTGTGTTCACATATTAGATGGGGAAAAAATTACAGAGGGATTTATGGATATCTACTTTTGTTATCCTGTAATTCAGAATATACTGCCAATAGCCTTAAAAAAATGATTTTCGCCATGTTTTTTGGAATAAAATGTTACATAAATCAGGCTAGGAATAATATATTTACAAATCCCTCTGTAAATGTCTTCATAATATAACTAGGTATAAGACTGGAAAGTTTGGTGTATATAGGTGCTACTGAAGTGGAGATTTCGGACTTGGAGTGAGAGAGAACAGTCATTTTGAGAAAACGGGCTTTAAAGATTTAGCATCAGCCAATGAGATTGCGCATTTAGAGTAAAATCCCCCCTTTTACTTTCACGATTGGTTGCTGATAAAAAGGAAATGACCATATTTAGATCCGGCAGTATTGTACATGAGAGAGAGAGAGCTTTCTAACGGTGTGTGAGATGACAGGGTGCAGATCGCGGAGCAGAGGGATGATTTATAACGACAACTTTTGATGAATTTATGAGAAATCTACAGACGGAAACAGACAAAGTGTAGTAAAATAAAGACCTAAATGTGTATTTTGGACTTTTTTTCACCACAAGTCTGAAAGAAGACATGTTATTGAAGACAAATATCCCAAAATCTCAAAATTGACCAGTGAAAAAAACCCGATGTTTTTGCCTGCCGTGTCTCGCCTTAAATTTTTACATTTTGTGTACTTTCCTCAATCCTCTTTTTCAGGTCGCGAGTCTCCATCTGATGTGCTGTTCCAGCCTGCAGGAATGAAGTCTATGAGCTCCACCCAAGATTCCAGCAGCATCAGCTCTCATCCCAATCTTCCTGCAGCCCAGGACATCAAGAGTTCAGCCAAACCCTCATCCCCCTGGGATCAAGACCTTCACGGTAGTGAAGACGAGTCTGGAGATTCAGAAATTGAGCAAGTGGCTGAAGATTCTGATTCGCCGATACACGACTTGACATCAAAGACCCCGCCCACAAAAGGCGGATTCAGTCCAGCAAGCAACCCATTTGAGCAGACCAGCTATACATCTCCCACTGATAAAGCTAGTAACCCATTTGACAAGCCACAAACCAACAAGGTCAGTGTTAGTAACCCATTTGAGCTATCTGGGGGAACCAAAGTGGGCTTTGGTCAATCCAGCAACCCTCCACTTTATAGTCTGTTACGAGAGGAAAGGGAGGCGGAGCTCGACAGCGACCTGCTAATCGAATCGGCTTCTGAAGAAAGTCCCAAGAGGGAGCAGGAATATTCTGCCCCAAAACCTCCTGAAACATCATCTCCCCTGACCACAGGCGTCACGTCCTCGAAGCCCATTACAACCTCCTCCCCTTCGGCCTCTCCCTTCACCGACCCCCCAGCCAACACCCTGAGAGAAACAGAGAAAGAAAAAGAGAAGGAAAAGGAAAAAGAGAAAGCAGAGCCTGTTGAGAAGCCCCAGCCGCAACAAGAGGACAGCTGGTCCACCAAACCCAGGCCTGCAGTAATGGGAACGTCTACAGTGACTCCGGAGCAGAACTCCGATCAGGAGAAGGAGAATAAAAGCAAAAGCAGTATTGTGAGTTCCACCATAGAGAAAGAGGCTGATCTGTCCTTGTTACTCCATAGCTTCAGCAGACAGAAAGGTAAGATGCTCTGCGCTTATTCTTCCTCCAAACAGTGTTGTTTTATTATCATTGAAGTAATATAATAATATTAAATTGGTAATGATAAGGCATTTTTAATACAAATAATGCATGCATAATTAATAGAGTTTAATGTACAAAATATCTGTGGACACTAATTTTTTTTACTTAGTAGGTACAGGTATGGCACAAAATTAATTTCAGATCCTAACATTGCTTTATAACCAAGGGTGCTTTTAGAACAATTAATTAAAATGCTAAAAACAACACACACATAAAACACAACACAAAAAAGTCCAAAATGTAAACCGAAATCATATTTAATATTCATACCCCACCTAATAAATACATTTTTATTGAAAAAAAAAATCAGATCTTTTTAATATTGAATTTTGTAAAATCACCACATGAATCATGTTCAATTACTTTAATTCTCTCTCCGTCAAATTCCGTCAATGGCGGGGAAAGAGTTAATATATCAACACCCGCATTTTCTGTTAATACGTATGTTTTAAAACAATCATAATTACAGCATAAATGCCAGAGAAAATATCTGTGCCAATATGGGGGTCCTTTGAATATTGTGTTGTGACAACGGGAGGCCTTGGAGTCAAAAAGGTTGAGATCCATTGCTCTATAGCAGTGGTCTTCACTATTTTTTTCATGAGAGCCGCACTGATAGGACAAAGTCAGTAGGAGAGCCATTTTTACAGGAAAGTATAAAAAGTTACATCCAGTCATAAATACCATGTCTGTTTATTAATCTGTCACCCCTGAACATACAATATGCAATGCAATAAATACCTTTTTTTAATGATTTACCAGTCAAATTTGTAACTGAGACAAGATGATTTCCCTTAATGAAAAAAAAAAAGCATGATTTCCAGAATATATTCATCCCAGAATGACATTAAGTTATTTTTTTCTACATTATTAGCCCATCATGTATCTAATCATCCAAGAGCACATGCGGCGTTAAGAGCTGGAAATACCGCCATAACTGGCAACTCCGCAGAGACTGGATATGTTCACATGCACAACTTTTGTTTCAATCGGTCTGAATTCATTCTTATTAATTAATCTGAATGTATTGTAGTTTACATGAATGCTTAACATCGTGATATGATGCATGATCGGGGTGATGTGCACGTTTATAAGTCAAAAGATTCAAATCGGAATAGGTTTTTTGACATTCGCACACTGCACAAATATACAAAGTTTCCCGCTGTTGTTGCGTAATAACCATTTTCCTACATTGGTTCTTTATTTGTTTTAAACAGCAGACTTAATATTTATCAAATTCTGGTCATAATTTGGAGACTATGATGAACCGTTATGCCGTGCTGTTTGTATATTTCACGCAGTAAAAATGCCCAAAATCAATCGTCTGTGGATGAGAATCTGAAACAAGGACTGGTGAGCCGTTGTCCTGCTTCACTTCACAGATACTGAGTGAAAGGAGAATTATAGAACGACGGGACACTCGTTTATACAACACTTTCATCAGCTCGTTCAGCGCGTCATACGGCGTCCTTTCAGTTTCGGTTTTCAATCGATCAAGTGTTTACATGTTCTCTCGATAAACCACCCCTTTCAATCTGATCGAAATTATTTGAAAATAGAGCTGACACTTTGAGTTTTTAACGGGTTATGTTATAGTCCTACTTCGTTTTTAATGTTTTTATGAAATATCTGTAGTGACTGCTTGATAATTTCACTGTATTATTTACCGCCATGCGAGCCACAAATGAAAGCTTGGCGAGCCGCGCAATGAGGAACACTGCTCTATAGGATTGCTATAGTGCTGTGACAGAGAACATCCACTGATGCCTGACAGCTGTGATGAGAGGTGGTGAGTGTCATGAAATGATGAAGTGATGATGTAGGAGTACCAGCTCATCTCCTGTTTATCACCAAATGGCATCTCTATTTTTGAATAGATCCTATGATGCAGTATATCACCATAACAGCTTACACAAGAGGTAGTTTACTTAATTTAGGTAATTCAGAATTAAGGTATTTAATAGCATGAGCTAATTCGCATAATCTTTTTCATTATCGAAAACAGTCATGCCAGACAAAAGAGTTGTGAATGTGAATTCGCAGTCTGTATTGAATGCAATGTAATCAAATAAACATGAACCGCTAAATAATATAGTCTGATTGACAAACAAAGGACTCTTATAAGCCGACTCTTTTTGGTGAATCAAACACATACAGTAGGACGTGGCCATCTGGCCAATGTATTGACCATTCCCTAAAACAATTGACTCATATGTGCTTGTTCTTTCAAAGAATAGTTCAAAAAGGTGAGTTATAGTCTAAATTCATCTGAAATGCTGTATTGTACTTATATTTACAGCGTTAGAGACATGTTCTGTAATATATGTAACCAAAATGAACCTTAATTTTTATTGTATTGAACCCAGATTATTCATTTAAATCATGGGTTCCTGGATTCCCTGTGTAATTCACTGATCTGATTCTTTATCACCCACTCTTTGAATGTGTAGTAATGCCAGTTGATAATTCTACAGTGCTCAGAGGATGCAGTGTTGATGAGATTATTGTCACAGCTGGTGTTTAAAAGTTTAAATAGAAAAGCCTGCTTCTGTTGCAAGGACTAATTTGATTAGATGGTGGAGACGATGGCTGTTTTCAAAAGCACAAAAATGCAGTCTTTTTGTAAGGCATTAAAGAACATCACACATTTGTGTAACAGCCTGTCTACTAAAATGCCTTAATCCCTTTCATGCATAGTGGTCACTACAGTGGACAGCTATTAAAAAAGCATTTTCTTGAATTTGCAAGGGTTTTGATGGCAAAGTTGCACATCAATCTCTTCAGTGGACCCTGGTGCATCATCCTATACATTGCAACCAAGTTGCAAGCCGTTGGGTTTCAAGTTTTTCCCCCTCCAAACCAAGATGGGCAATGGTCAGTCAGACATGCCAAGTTGCTCCGGAATATCCACCCATTCCTTCTATCCTAGGAGACTCTTGTAGGTAAAAAAAATATTGCAGCATCAAGCAATATCTAATGAGTCATATGACAGTAAAATTGTCCAAGTTTTGATTTTAGATTGGGAGAAAAATCAGATTTATCACCTGTCCACTATAGTGGACCTCATGCATCAATGTCTATATTTCAGCTACAATTCATACTTAAACTGTGAATATTGTTTTTGAAAATACTTGATCTGCAGTGAATTTTTTTGACTGTAAATAAATGTATTTGTATTATTAGAATGTTAATTTCATTGCCATCGAAAAAAGTTATGTGATTACATAATTTATGTGACTTATGTATTACTTTACTCATTTCATCAAAAAAGTAATCTAATTACGTAATGCATTACTTCTTAGATCAAAAAGTTATCTGTTTACGTAATGAATGTTGCTTGTAATGCATTTATTTACTCGTAACATCAAAAAGTAATCTGATTACGTAATGCATGTTACTTGTAATGCATTACTTTACTTGTTAGATCAAAAAGTAATCTGATTTCGTAATGTACGATATTGTAATGCTTTTCTTTACTCGTAACACCAAAAAGTAATGAGATTACTTTTTGATCTAACAAGTAAAGTAATTAATTACAAGTAATGTGCATTACATAATCAGATTACTTTTTGTTGTTACGAGTATAGTAACGCATTACAAGTAACATGCATTACGTAATCAGATTACTTTTTGGTGTTACGAGTAAAGAAAAGCATTACAATATCGTACATTACGAAATCAGATTACTTTTTGATCTAACAAGTAAAGTAATGCGTTACAAGTAACATGCATTACGTAATCAGATTACTTTTTGGTGTTACGAGTAAATAAATGCATTACAAGCAACATTCATTACGTAAACAGATAACTTTTTGATCTAAGAAGTAATGCATTACGTAATTAGATTACTTTTTTGATGAAATGAGTAAAGTAATACATAAGTCACATAAATTATGTAATCACATAACTTTTTTCGATGGCAATGAAATTAGCATTCTAATAATACAAATACATTTATTTACAGTCAAAAAAAGTCACTGCAGATTAAGTATTTTCAAAAACAATATTCACAGTTTAAGTATGAATTGTAGCTGAAATATAGCCATTGATGTATGAGGTCCACTATAGTGGACAGGTGATAAATCTGATTTTTTTCCCAATCTAAAATCAAAACTTGGACAATTTTACTGTCATATGACTCAGTAGATATTGCTTGATGCTGCAATATTTTTTTTACCTACAAGAGTCTCCTAGGATAGAAGGAATGGGTGGATATTCCGTAGAGATGCTCCGATCAGCATTTTTGGGGCCGATCACCGATTACCGATCACCAAAATCATGATCTGCCGATTGCCGATCACTGCCGATCACAGAATGGCAGGGGAATGGGAATCTTTTATCTATAATCTAGCAGAGTTTGCACCATTTGTAGAAATGTGTTTATTTAATTGTATTTAGAAAATGAGATGTCTTAAGGCTACTCTAGGCCAGCTTTCCCAAATAAGGCAGAGTAACATTAAATTATTCCAAACAAAGAGGGATCAGGCAGACCAACACACATCAGATCAGCCTAATGGGAGGGGATCAAGTTACACTTAGGCATATTTGGAAATTGTAGCCTCTTAATACACCCACTACATTTACTAATTGGCAACAAAATGTACAACTTGTTACACCAAAACTGGCTACTGATAAAAGGACAAAACTATGGCAAGTTTTTTTCTGTTATTATTATGAACGTCTGATGTAGTTGAGCAGAATGCTCTTTTATGAAGTTACTTCATTAAAGGACATATTTAATGAGATTATGCCTGAAAAGGTTTTGGATTTTTTATCATATGTTCATTTAAAAATATATATTGTATAAAATGACTTCTTGTTTATATTTGTTTTGTTTTATTGTATTTATATGATATTTGTATTTTTATGATTGAATTTTTGCCATGAAAATAGCTTTGAATGCTGACATGGCATTAAATAAAATAATCAGAATCTGAATCTGATGTAGTTGAGGAACCAACTACGTCAGATTAAAAAAAAAAAAAACACCTTTTGAAACATCTCGCGGCAGGAATGTACCAATACAAATAAATAAAAAAATCTCCAGTTAACTCAGGGCATTCATTTTGTTCATTTGTTAAATAAGAGCCGATCTAGCGCTAAAATGTTTTTTTTTTTCTTATCAAGTGATCAAAGTGCTCGTTGCCGCAGCGATCAGTGGCGCAGATACCGCGTTCTGTTGTGGCTCGCGCGGTGCACGGTCTTCACTCGGACGCGCGCTTCAATCCGTTGGGAGACTCCCTATTCGTTCCGGTGAAGGAGAACTCATGTTGCCACTGCCAAGCTCCACTCTGCTGTTGTGTGCCCGTGCACCACGCATGCAGGTGGGAAAAAGTCGCGCGAGTAATTTACGTCACGTAATCGGCTTTTTTGATCGGCGCTTTTGGGGTTCGCCGATCAATCTATTTTTAGCCAATATCGGCCGATCATGATCGCCGTCCGATCAATCGGAGCATCCCTAATATTCCGGAGCAACTTGGCATGTCTGACTGACCATTGGCCATCTTGGTTTGGAGGGGGAAAAACTTGAAACACAACGGCTTGCAACTTGGTTGCAATGTATAGGATGATGCACCAGGGTCCACTGAAGAGATTGATGTGCAACTTTGCCATCAAAACCCTTGCAAATTCAAGAAAATGCTTTTTTAATAGCTGTCCACTGTAGTGACCACTATGCATGAAAGGGATTAAGGCATTTTAGTAGACAGGCTGTTACACAAATGTTATCTGTTTACGTAATGAATGTTGCTTGTAATGCATTTATTTACTCGTAACATCAAAAAGTAATCTGATTACGTAATGCATGTTACTTGTAATGCATTACTTTACTTGTTAGATCAAAAAGAAATCTGATTTCGTAATGTACGATATTGTAATGCTTTTCTTTACTCGTAACACCAAAAAGTAATCTGATTACGTAATGCATGTTACTTGTAATGCGTTACTATACTCGTAACAACAAAAAGTAATCTGATTATGTAATGCACATTACTTGTAATTAATTACTTTACTTGTTAGATCAAAAAGTAATCTGATTAGGTAATTAATACGTTACTTGTAATACATTACTTTACTCGTAACATTAAAACAAATCTGATTATGTAATGCATGTTACTTGTAACACATTACTTTACTTGTAACATCAAAAAAGTAATCTGAATGCGTTATGCATGCCCCAACACTGCTAATTTCAGATGAGATTGAAAAATACGTATCGCTAGGTTTTCTCAGAAGAGGCCTATGCTAGAAATGTGTCTATCTTGAACATAATCAGAATTATCAGCTAATAAAGATAAATTGACATACTCTGGCACACTGGAGGGAGCATCTGAGTGGTTTCCACTGTTGTACCTTGACAGGCAGTAGAAATTTCTGATGGAATCACGTCCTCATGTTCTGATATCAAAGATACACGAAGTGCAACTTGTATGAAGTTCAGTTGCCTTTGCAATATTTCGGATTTATATTTTTTGTATATATTTTATAGTTTTCACATGATTGATATAATTGTATTGATTAGTTTGTTAACTACACAAACTTTATCTGTTTGATTATTGTATTATGTTTAATATAGTATCTCTTCAGTTTAAACCATAAATGCATGCTGTCCACTCAAGTGGACACCTGAAAATCTCTTTGGAAAATTTGTAAAAAAAATAAAAATAAAAATCAAATCTTGTTTTTCATGCCCTAAGACCAATAAAAACACATAGGAAAAAAATCCTGACTGAGGTTATCATAATTCATGCATGAAAGGGTTAATCAATTATTTTGAAGGCAGCATAGGTTAACGATTCGATGCAAATAAACTACAATAAATAAATTCCCATTTTCCATCCATAAATATGCATTGTGGCCATTAAATGCTTGTTTATAACTAAAGCTCGCTTGAATTTATTTATTGTTTATGTCTAGATCATTAGATATGACAACATGGTCCTTTGAAAGCGATATGAAACCAGTTTCAATGTGAAGTGCCTTGTTTGTGAAGTCATTGACTGACCACCAGACAGGCACAGCTACAGACTGGGTCGATTGAGTCTGAATTAGGGGATAATCTCCCTCTAGTGGTGGGTTTAAACAACTGCACTGTGGATTATTTACATAACTTCTCAATAACAAAGAGCCAGCAGAAAAGCTCTAGTGTACCCTGACCCAAAAAGATATCACAGCTCCTGTGGTGTGGTATTGATCATTATTAACCTTTGTGAGTTAAATTCTAAACAACACATCTAAACAACATGGAATGTAGTACTGCTGTTGCTCATATTCTTTAGACTAATGAATAAAATTGCAAGCCTTCATTTGGATATTTATGGCAGGAGTGAAGTTATATTCTGTTGGGTTTATGAACTTGTTGACTCCAGAACCAGAACACACATCTCTGAACATGATCATCTCTGGAGTCAGTCCACCTCTCAGTGTTTGCGTGAACCTGAGAGCCATGCAATCGGGACAGCGGTGGGAGGAATGAACATTAGAACAAATTAATGTGTTTTGGATCAATTTGTTCTCTCCAGAAAAGCAGACTTTCTAGCTCGTTGTATTTTTATATAGTAGTTTTATAACTCTCTTGTAAAATGGGGGCAGTGCATGCACAGGTGATGATACAAGCATGTTTTTTCTTCATCATTTTGATGGAAGAAACAGCAGTTGATATTATATATGAATAAATTTGCTACGTTGCTTCATTTATTCATTGATTTCTTATATTAAAGGTATAATATATTAGGTTGTGTAACTTGTGTTTATCTGATGTTGTGAATTGCGTTTACACGCGCACACGCGCGCATACACACACACACACACACACACACACACACACACACACACACACACACACACACACACACATTCCATTCATTGTCTGGTGAGTGAAACTGAAGGTTCTGGAATGTTGGAAAAAGAGGTCAACGCCTTTTCTGCAGCTCTCCCGTAGATCCCCTGCAGAGGGCGGTAGAGACTGCAGTTTTTATGCAACAAAACTTAAGTTTTTTTAATTAAAATACTTTATTTGAACATTAACAACAGATCGCTCGTGGTGAAGTATATCGTCATGTGAATGGGCGGGGTGTTTTTAATGTGGTGATATTAAACCATTAAAACAACTAGTACACTTTAATTCTGACTGAAACAACCTGGATCAGCAGATCAGCCTGTTGCCATAGTAACACGGGAGGCAGGGAGTTTAAGCTGTTACCCTGGTGAGCGCTTTGTGGTAAGATGCTATGGGAAACAAGACGATGATGAAAATGAATAATACTGAAATCGTCGAATACCAGACCTTCTGGAAACATTCATTTTTTGTTTCTCTGTTGTGAAACAATGAGTATGTAGCTCTATTATTATTTGTAACTCAGTCTGTAATGTTCTAAGTATGGAAGCTTGTTTCTGCAACGGAATTGTGAGTTATAAAGTCAGAATTGCGGGATATAAACTAAACTCGCAATTACCTTTTTTATTTTATTCAGTGGCAGAAACAAAGCTTCAGATCTTATTCACAACAGCGCCATCTTTGATTTTAAACTGGAATGAAAGCGAGGCTGTGAGGGATTGACTTACCGTGCTTTCAATGACATCTGCTGTAAAAAGCTGCATAAAGCTCCCAGATCACCTAAGTTTTCTTGAACTTTCACTTAAGTTATTTGTCTACTGAAATTTCTACATAGATCTAACTACGGTTGCAGACGCTCAGTCAACTTGCTCTCGAGTGCTCATGGGCCTGCTTTGTGCTTTGACCGTTTCAATAGGGCGGACGGCGGCCCATAGCAACAGCCACTATGTATACATCATATATATCTGTGTCTATCCCTCACAGCCTGGCTTTCATTCCCGTTAAAATTCAAAAATGGCGCTGCTGTGAATAAGGTCTATCTGAGGCTGAGCTGGGGAAAATCATATTAAGTGATCTAGGAGCTTTTTACAGCGGATGCCATTGAAAACATGGCAAGTGGCGCTGCTCTGAAAAAAATGGTCTATAGGTTAAGTCATAATGCAATAAAATAATACCGGTTTGCGGATACCAAGAAATAAATAACCCATCAGACTCCAGCCATTTTTAGCCGACAACAATGCCATTGAGGTCACATGACCATATGTTTATGGATGGGCTTTGTTGGGTAGGGTGGGGCCTCTTTGATCTGAATCCCCCATCTCGCCCCGGGCGCTGCATATGGTACGATCCGCTCTCTGCGGTGGAGGAGGCTGCAGTGTTTACTGTTTCATCCAGCAGAGCGCCACCTCTTCTTCTCCTTCTCTTTCTTTTCTCTTTCTCTGCCTGTTTCCTTTCTGAGTAGCTGTAGCGTTCCTCTCCCCTGCTCTCTTCTCTCTTTTCTGGCCATTCATGCCGTTCGGACGTGTGAGATAGTGGGTCTCGGGAATACACAAGATCAGCGAGAGGGAAAAAAGAAAGACGACAGCAGCGAGAGAAGCGACAGAGGAGTGGAAGACATGGATAAAGGGAAGTGCACCTGGAGCAGCTGGAGAGGACAGGGTACAGATTTCGTGTTTGTCGGTGTAAAACTGTATTTATCTTACAACACCATGTTTGATATTTTCATGCCGTATATTTTATGCCGTATATTTGAGTGTGTGTATTAGGTTTCGCGTTTTACATGATGCCTCAGCTCTCTGTAAAAGCCTCTCTGCGCTGGTGGGACAAAGGGCTGGCAGGTGGTCTGACTGCTTCATAGTAATGCTGATATGGAAATCCCGCTGTGTCGTTAGATTAGGCTCCGGGTGCCATGATACAGAGTTCAGGCTGTTTTTACATTCAATCGCGGTTACAGCAACGCTAGATGAGGCTGTCGCTATAGCAACCAGGTCACACCCATCCAGATTACGTCATTGTCTTCAACATGCATCCATGATGATACATAGAGAAGGAAAAAATCAAATACGTAGAGAAGACATTGAACATATTGTTGATACATTTTGTGTATTGTATTGAATAATATTATAAACATGTCATCTCTGTTTTTTTAACATTGATAAAAATAATACCTAGAGAATGAAAAAGGGAGAAGGATGGAAGAGTAGAAGAATGCAAAAAAAGAGAAAGACATGTTCTCTTTAAAAGTGAAAAAAAAAAAAAAGAAAATGTCTCTAGGCTTTTCCAGTTGAATGGCATGCACATTTTAAATGTCCATCCAGATAAAGTTAGTGCAGACATGGCATTTACAGATACTGCATTATGTGGATGTTAGCAGCCTGTGTTTTTAAAGCTATTTGTGTATGATTGTGTTTAAAGCTGAAATTGTTGTCTGTAACTAGATGAAAAATTCAGCAGTATAGTTGGCCTGACAACATTTTCAGTTAATAGGTGTTCTGAATGGTTTTTGCAATGGCGTCTCTAGTTATTTGATAGACTGTTATATATGTAAAGGTCCTTCTAAAAAAATTAGCATATTGTGATAAAGTTCATTATTTTCCATAATGTAATGATAAAGATTAAACTTTCATATATTTTAGATTCATTGCACACCAACTGAAATATTTCAGGTCTTTTATTGTTTTAATACTGATGATTTTGGCATACAGCTCATGAAAACCCAAAATTCCTGTCTCAAAAAATTAGCATATTTCATCCGACCAATAAAAGAAGTGTTTTTAATACAAAAAAAAAAGTCAACCTTCAAATAATTATGTTCAGTTATGCACTCAATAGTCAATACTTGGTCGGGAATCCTTTTGCAGAAATGACTGCTTCAATGCGGCGAGGCATGGAGGCAATCAGCCTGTGGCACTGCTGAGGTGTTATGGAGGCCCAGGATGCTTCGATAGCGGCCTTAAGCTCATCCAGAGTGTTGGGTTTTGCGTCTCTCAACTTTCTCTTCACAATATCCCACAGATTCTCTATGGGGTTCAGGTCAGGAGAGTTGGCAGGCCAATTAAGCACAGTAATACCATGGTCAGTAAACCATTTACCAGTGGTTTTGGCACTGTGAGCAGGTGCCAGGTCGTGCTGAAAAATGAAATCTTCATCTCCATAAAGCTTTTCAGCAGATGGAAGCATGAAGTGCTCCAAAATCTCCTGATAGCTAGCTGCATTGACCCTGCCCTTGATAAAACACAGTGCACTAACACCAGCAGCTGACATGGCACCCCAGACCATCACTGACTGTGGGTATTGACACTGGACTTCAGGCATTTTGGCATTTCCTTCTCCCCAGTCTTCCTCCAGACTCTGGCACCTTGATTTCCGAATGACATGCCAAACTGAGCAACAGTCCAGTGCTGCTTCTCTGTAGCCCAGGTCAGGCGCTTCTGGTTCAAAAGTGGCTTGACCTGGGGAATGCGGGACCTGTACCCCATTTCCTGCACACGCCTGTGCACGGTGGCTCTGGATGTTTCTACTCCAGACTCAGTCCACTGCTTCCGCAGGTCCCCCAAGGTCTGGAATCGGTCCTTCTCCACAATCTTCCTCAGGGTCCGGTCACCTCTTCTCGTTGTGCAGCGTTTTTTTGCCACACTTTTTCCTTCCCACAGACTTCCCACTGAGGTGCCTTGATACAGCACTCTGGGAACAGCCTATTTGTTCAGAAATGTATTTCTGTCTTACCCTCTTGCTTGAGGCTGTCAATGAAGGCCTTCTGGACAGCAGTCAGGTCGCAGTCTTACCCATGATTGCGGTTTTGAGTAATGAAACAGGCTGGGAGTTTTTAAAAGCCTCAGGAATCTTTTGCAGGTGTTCAGAGTTAGTTAGTTGATTCAGATGATTAGGTTAATAGCTCGTTTAGAGACCCTTTTCATGATATGCTAATTTTTTGAGACAGGAATTTTGGGTTTTCATGAGCTGTATGCCAAAATCATCAGTATTAAAACAATAAAAGACCTGAAATATTTCAGTTGGTGTGCAATGAATCTAAAATATAGGAAAGTTTAATTTTTATCATTACATTATGGAAAATAATGAACTTTATCACAATATGCTAATTTTTATGTATATAAACATTGTATATATATTAGTGGCTGTTACCATGGGTTACAATTAGTCTTGCCTCAGACCTTCAGACTGAGGGCAGATGGTCTGGACTCCATAGCAGCTTTCATTGGCCAAGGACCGCCCAGATGCCATCTGACTGACATGCATAGCAACCAATCACAGTTCATTTTGTTCCGTGTCATGTTTAGGGGTGTGAAAATGTAACGTCGATGACCACAGACCAATGTGTAAAACTATTGGACGTATTTTAAAGAGTTGATGCCGCAAACTTTACATACTTAACATACTTTTGAAAATCTGTCTTTTAGTTGATCCTGATAAGTGCTCATTGCCACAGTTGTAAAAACAACGGCTTGCTTCTTCCATAAGGGGGTTAAACACACATTCCCCGGAAATCCTGTAGAATTCAACCAATCACAACTTAGAAAATCCTAAAGTGTTTCCAATTTTGTGTGCCATATGTATTAGATGTAGCCTAGAAATCTAGATACACCTTAGCAGCAGCAAACATTATTTTGCAGACTTTAGAGCTGGAAAAACCAAAAACTGGTCAGGTCAATCAGATCGTGTATACTAGAGTCGGCGGGCGGGCTTAACATAATGACGACAGAGTTGCAACGGTTCACTGCTACTTGAAAACAAAGAATGGCTGCTGCTGCTGGCGAACAGCGGCCTTTCGATTCGGCTTTGGCCGCGACTCTGGAGGATTTGAAGTTAAACTTTTCTTTGAAACAAGAACAAAGAAGCTCTGACTCTGACTCCGTCGCTCTGACTATGTCACCTTCTTCGTTGCTCTGGTTGGTTGTAGCGCTATCCTATTGTGTGCAGAGGGAATTTGAACCACCCCTCGGATTGAGGCATGCCAATGGAGAGTTCCCAGACCTAACATCTTGATGTAGATCTGGTATGCCAGGCTATATTAGATGTTCAGCCAATGGTTCGTGGACTTGACGTCTGAGGCTGAGACTAGGTCACAATACGTAAGCCGTCCACTATATTGGAACGGTCAAACATTTGAGAGCAAGTTAACTGAGCGCCTGCAACCATAGTTAGATGCATCTGAATATCTATATTTGCAATAGCCTAGTCTTCAGCAGATGATTTAGCTAAACTAACACAATACAACAAGATAAAGGCGTCAGCTAACACGACATTAAAGAGTTACCAAAGTAAAAACATTAAAAAGTACCATAGTTAAAACCTGTAATATTGATTTAATGCATTTAAAAACACAAACCAACACACTCTCACCTGTGAGAGGTTATTCTATTTCTTCGGGAAATTCAATGTTGACGCATCATTTATTCTTACTGTAAGTGACGACATGCTGACTGTTCCAAGATGCATAGGGTCGAATGTGACATACGCATACATATCTATGGTTGTAGTTAGTTGCTAAGTGGTTGGTTACTGGCAAAAGTAAAGAAAAAAAAAGAGTCCATCCTTGTGGTCCCTAGACATATGCAGGGCCCTTTTTAATGTATGTTTACAACTACAATACATAGTTAATAGGTCATTAATCTGTTCCTACCTTTATGTACGGAAACAATTTAGAAATTCTACTCAAGGTTATTTAACTACAAAAACTTGAGTCGTGTCCCAAATGCACCATTTACTCTTTTGTCAAATGTGCGACAGTTGAGTGCGTGAAGTGTCCAACATTCCACACATTTTGGGATGCATATTTTCTCTTTACTCTTAATCACATTTTCTCTATATTTACATCTATTTGTATGACATCACTATTTTCCCTGCAGGAGCATATGGCATCACTATGAAATCATTTCTTGTTTTTGATGATTCATATTGAACTCAGGCCCCTCTAAATACATTCTCATACACACAGAGAAAACATTCAGTGCTGTATTTTTAAAACCACTCACAGACCTGAAGCCGATGTTTCTGTTTTATTTGAACTCATTTACATTGGTGTGTAGTTAGAAACTTAATTAAATCAAAGCAAGTAAATAATTAATAGCTTATTAATGGATTTCTTCTGATTACACATATACACTTAACAAAACCACAGCTGAAGTTTAGTTTCGTTAGACTTTTACATGGAAACGTGTACTCAATGCATTTGTTACAGTATCTTTATTTAGTTGTGTTTATTTGTACAGCGGCATCTCTGAAAATTCAGTATAATAATAATAATGGGATTGGTCAAGAGTAGTTAGGAATCAGATAAATATCTCTGTTTTTCTTCCTCAAATCAGCTTGACCCATCCCTTCCCTCTCACAAGATATGTGTAACAAATAAATGAATCATTGGGAACATATATTCCCTTTAGATTTCAATTATTGTTGTATCGTTTGGTGGGGCTGCTCATCCTGTCCACTTGGATTCCGTTTCCCGTTTAGTTCTGGAATTGCATGGTTGTGTGTGTGTGCAACTCTCTTGATTCTAACATATTACACATCTTGACTTGCAGAAAATTGAATAGTTTTTGCAGTTCTTTTATTCAGATGAGGAGCCCAATATACTGTATGAGGACCAGGATTGTGATCGCAGTCAATCTGCCGCCTGGGTCACCTATTTTTTAGATTTGTGTCAGCAGCCCAGATCATTGACCAATAAGCTACCACCAACCCTAATTAAAACTTAAACTGGCACAAAAATGTGACAAAAACAGCATCGTTGGTATGGATTCAGTGAAGACTGAGCCACTGCTACTTGCTTTAAAGGGAATGTTCAACCAAAAATGTTATCATCATCATTTACTCACCCTCATGTCATTCCAAACCTGCATGACTTTCTTCTTTGGTGCATACATTGAGGTATTGCGAAAAAAGTCTCTGTGTTTTTTGTACAGTGGAAGACAACGGTAATCAAAACGGATTAATTACCAGCATTCTTCAAAATATATAATTTTGTGTTCGGCAGAATAAAGAAAGTCATACAGGCGACAGCATAAGGCAATGATGACAGAATTTTCAATATTTCACTTTTGTGGCAGGGTGAACAAAGACAAACACAGTGTGGCCTCAGGCCAAATAAAATATACATACAATATTAAAAAGATGGATAATAAAGTTGTCTAATGGGAATATAGTGTGGTAACTCGCATGCAGAGAAGAGTTTAAGGAGGTCACACATGCTCCCTTTCTGGTCCTGGATGTGTTTCACAGCTTAGCATACTAGCTTAGCATAGTGCTAACTGATTAAGAAAACCTGTATTGATTCGCTAAAACAAGATATCCAGATGTTCAGCCCAGGGCCGGCCCGTGGCATAGGCAGTATAGGCAAATGCTAAGGGCGCCGGCGCCTTATACCCTAGGGGGGGCGCCAGAGCCGCGTAAGGAACTTTCCGCTTTTTATTGTACTTCAGTAACACTGCAACGAGTGGAGCAATTACATAAGCCTGCCAGTGGCGCAAAAAGTGGGTATACCGGTATGTGTAGCGGAGTAGGCGCCCTCAAAAGATTTCATCATAGAATTTTGACAGGGGACCCCCCTCCAATAATATCGCGAGCGGGTGCGGGCGTCGTGAGCGCTGAGCGAACAGGCACGAGTTAGTGAGTTGTCGTCGAAAAAGATGGATAAAGCAAAAAAGCGGCCGGGGGCTAAAATAGAAATAGCCCATTCGTTTTGTTTTGTTTTGCTTAATCGGCGGCGCTGGGTTAGTGCTGGTGTAATGCATTGGAAAAAAAGTCAGTGTTAGCTTTTTTTCTGATACCGCATGAAACGCGTAGATCAGCGGCCCATTGGTTGTTTTCTTGATTGACACTGGGCTGGCCCAATCACATCTTTAATGTGAAGTATAGAAAAATACTCTTTTTATAAGTATAGAAATTAGTACAAAACTTATGAAAGTTTTCTTTATTTTTCAGTGCATTGTTTTACAATATATGAGTATTATCATGGGATTAATATTATAACTATTATTATGTAATGTAGACAGACACTAACTAAAAGAGGTTTGAATTTTTCTTTGTTTAATTTGAACACTGAATATGGGTTGGAGCTTTTAATTTTGAGCTCTCAAAGTGCACCAGATTGATGAATTTGACATTAAAATGCACAAAATTTTCTTACGGGGGAGCATGCCCCCGAACCCCCCTAGCCTTGTAGCAGCCTAATAGATTAGTAATAATTGTAATGGTGGTAATAATTGTCATTCATCTACTACAAGTTACAGGGTCAGATAAACTGTGTATTTGTACAATGCAGGATGATTGACATATCCTAGAACGTTCTTTGTAGCATTTGTATAAACAATTTATTACAGTTCAAGTCATAATTTGCTTGTTGAAGTTTTGGAGTGACTATAAGAGCATTTTTGTTTAGTTCATTATTTTTAAAGGAGGAGGGGGCGCAAAAATCAATCTCGCCTAGGGCAACCAAAGGGCTAGAGCCGGCCCTGGTTCAGCCATTTTGAATGAACATTCAGGCTTTCAGTCCCAATAGTGTGCATCAGTGCCTGCCCACTTTCTCAACTGCCTTGGTTTTTTAGAAGTATTTTTCCCATTCATTTATCCCATGGGGACTATTAAAAAACTCTTTAAGAGTGATTAGCTATGAATTAAACCAATCAGCTACGAGGTGAATCACAGAAAGACAAATGCTTAACTGAGAGAAATAACTACAGTCCCATGGAGCATTGTGAATGACATAATTGAAATAAATACGATGGAGGCATATAAAACTATTGATTTAAAGATCAATTTTATATATTTTACATTTATTGCGCACACACACATTTATAGCAGGTTGCATCGTTTCCGGTTCAGGACTTTTTTATGTGCTTCAAATAAATATAGAGACGTTTTACTCAAGATACCTTCAAAAGAGTGAGCAAAGATCAAAGATGAGCATAACCGATGATGTCCTATTTTTCTTCTTCTCACTAATATTTAGATATTTAAATCGAATAAAATGGCATCAATAAAAGAACTAGCTTGGTTAGCTGATTACCTTAAAGTCCATAGATATCGCCGTCAGTTCGTACTGCCGTTAACACTTTCTCCGACAAGTGGATGCAATAAGACCTGTTTTCCTGTTAGTTCATGTGACATTCACCATAAAGTAGGGCTGCACGATTTGGGGAAAATGTCATATTGCGATTATTGTGGTCAATATTGCGATTGCGATATGCGATTGCGATTTAATAAACAAATGGTTTCATGAGTCAACTTGCTTGATTCTAAAGCAAAATGCACACACAGATTAGTGATAATTCTGAAATGTGTATTTCTCAACTCAAACTAGCAACAACAACTAAATAATTGATAACATCTATAATGATCAATAAGCCATTGAGGTCTGGATAAAAATGAATCCACCCCCATTTAAAACATTAATTATAGCCATCCACCATTACAGTGATTCCACAATTGAAAGCTATAATTTTTTCAAAAACATTTATTAGGCTTCAAAAAAATATAACAGCTTTTAATTTAAGTGAACTTAATAATACTCACATAAACCCATAAAAAAGTATTATTTACCTGTGCCCTTCCTGTCATGTAGGACATATACAGAAATATAAGTTATCAAACAATCTACACTGCATAAATTATAAATTATATATAGACTAATCCTTATTAAAGCTACACAAGTTCTTTAGTCAAGAGCAGTGAGTAATTTTCTTTGTTCTTTGATTAACTTTACTGACAGAAAGCTTTGGCTGCTGGCCCTTTAAGAGCAGCCGTTGTAGAGACGCGGATCTCACACGCGCCTCATTCTCTCACAACTCTTTACGTCCATCATAAGACTGCTCTTATGTTATGAAGATACTCGACAAACGACATTTTGGCATAATTGTGTGAGTTATTGTTCGTTCAAGCGGAAAGATAACTATTCCGGTCTGTGCATGCGCATGGCCGCGCGTCTTTCTGTTCTGTGAGTCACAGTCGGACATTCACAGGCTGCGCGCTCTCTTTCGACTTGTCGCGCATTAATGGTTTGAACTTTAAAGCATTCGCACGAATAAGAGCGGGATCATGTAACACTAGCCAAAGGATGACAAAAAATAACAGATGCTGCGTTAATTACGTTAACAGCCCTAATTTGTTTATTTTACATAAAATCGCAGCATTTTGCGTCATATAATCGCATAGGCTTGACATCGCGATTACGATTGCAATATGATTAATCGTGCAGCACTACCATAAAGCCTATGTAGTTTTTCACAATGAATTCTTCTGTTGAACATGATTATTTAAAAAAAAAAAAAGTTGAAATAATGTGGGCTGATGGATGGCCTCAACAATAATCGTTTAATAACCTCGTATCTCGCAGTAGGCCTGTCTTTTTTTAAAGGGACATTGTGTAGGAATTTCTCCCATCTAGCGGTGAAAATTGTATTTTGCATTCAAACGAATTGTGCTCTCCAGCGCCTCGCTTTTTCAAATGCATGTTGCATCTACAGTAGCTGTTATGTTCCAAAAAGCTTGAGTTTTCCCTCGGGTGAACAGGTTTGTTATTTCAAACAAACTGCAACTTGACACAACGAACAAACGAATGTTACAGTATGAATAATAACAGTGCAATGCAGCCTTTTAAACTTGCCGGGGCCGTGAAGCGCCTCTCACTGCTCTGCTCCTCCGTTTCTGCTGCTTTCAGTTACGTGACGCTGGCTCTGAACAAAAACGCGTTGTGGAAACGCGTTGGCATAGTACTTTTTGACCCTCTCTGCTATAATAGTTTTACAAGATGGCGGAACGACATGGAAGCCTCCGTGGACCTACCCGTCACATGTATATAAAGATAATAAATTATTCGTTTACGAGGATAAGTCAGATAATTGGCAGAGATATTTGTACACCATTGAGGACATATTTATGAATACAAATATTAATTTTAGATAATAAAATACCTAAAAAACTACACATTGTCCCTTTAAGTTATTGAAATCAGTTCCCCTATGGAGAAAATAAATGAGATTTTTACTTCCAGAACTCCACAGTAGCACTCAGGCTTTTGCATGTGGCAATGACTTTTCATTTAGGAAGTGAATAGTTGGATACAATGTCGGCTTGGGTGCCAAGCTCTCTAATGCTATAATTACACTCCGACATTTAAACACCAGCACACATGCACACAATTACCCCCCCACCACCACCACCTTCGTATTTTAAGCTGGCCCCCTAAGCAATGTGTGTAAGGGAAACTGGAACACTGTATCTATAGCAACTGCTGCTGCCCTCTTTCTTTCTTTTCACACACACATACTCGATGAAACAAGATGGATTAATTGGGTTCTATGATGGGTCACACATAATTCTGTTTTCGATTGTGTTTTTGTTCAGTCTGAGCTATTTGTCTCCCGGTATGGTGTGTGTGTGTGTGTGTGTGTGTGTGTGTGTGTGTGTGTGTGTCTGTCTGTCTGTCCATTATTAGCCAATGGTAGTATGAGCAGGCCCCCCTCCCTCTCATTCCCTGCCTTTCTCTCTCCTTTTGTGTGCGTTCCCACTCACTGTCTCTCTCTCTCTTTTTCTTGCTGTCTGCAGTCATGGGTGGTTCAGGTCAGTATCTCTCTCTGTCTTCTGTTAGTTTTGGTGTTTTGACATAAAAAACCAGGGGCCTCTGTGATAGTATTGATTTATGAGTCTATAGTGATGGAGTTAACTATAGATGTCACTGGTTTTGATGATTAAGTGAATTCTGTGGTGCTGTAGTGTTCATATTATATTAGTCTACATTAGTTAGTCAATGATTAAAGGTGTGTGTGAGGAGAAAGAGTGTGAGTGTTGCTGTTTTTAGTCTTGTTCTATTTAAAGAGGTGGTTAACAGAAGGATTTCTCAGAGTAGGAAAGTATCATTATCAAGGGTTGTATTTTAAGTTGTTTGCTGTTTAACATTATTATTGATGAGAAATAATCAGAATTAAAAAAATAATTGATAGTGTAACCAACTCAGTCAAATCTGAAGTCTGCACTTCATCTTGGAGAAAATAATTTGGAAAAATCTCGAGATAAAAATGGCCGATATTTCTGCCCTCCTCTAAGCTGTGCCGGGCTAAATTTAGCCCAGTGGGACCAATGGGAGAATCACGCAGGGGACTACAGATGTCGTGCACACGCTAGAGTGTGACAGACCAGCTTCAGTGAGTGTGTGTAACAGTTTCTTCCAAAGCTGCAACCAAAGGTGTAAAAATACAGGTGTAAAAAAAGAAAGAAAAAACATCAGCTGGGAGCTCTCGTTTGCTGCAGAGACTGAAGAGATGATTCAGAGATCTCAATCTGCTGGTTCGCATGGCAACAAGTTAACAATTCTACTTGCTTCAGCTTTGTGATATTTGGGCAAAAATGGAAAGATGAATGTTTTTCCTCCAGTAGCAAGAGAAGAAAGACCTGGTCTTCTTAGATACCTGCTTGAAACCTGTCCATTATCTCGCAAGCTTGCATTAAACCTGCTTGGTTATGAAGTATCATAATAATTTAAAAGAACTTGCAGACAAGTATGCAAAGACGTGTACATTTTCTTTTGATCAAACGAATGGGTCATAGCTTTTATTATATACAATACTATTCAAATGTTTGGGGTCAATAAGATTTAAGAAATTAAGAAATTAATACTTTTATTCGGCTAGGATGCATTAAATTGATTAAAACTGACAGTAAAGACATTTATGTTACAAAAGATTTCTATTTCAAATAAATACTTAAACTTTCTATTCATTAAAGAATCCTAAAAGAATTTATCACAGTTTCCATAAAACTCTTGAGCAGCTAATCAGCATATTAGAATCATTTCTGAAGGATCACGTGACTGAAGACAGGAGTAATGATGCTGAAAATTCAGCTTCCCATAACAGGAATAAATTACATTTTATTAGAATAAAAAACAGATATTTTCACAATATTACTGTTTATGATCAAATAAATGCAGCCTTGATTGTTCAATATAACATTCTAGCTATGCTTAAGTACACATACACTACCGTTATAAAGTTTTAGGTCTGTAAGAATTTTCAATGTAGACTGATTTGTAGGTTTGCATGTGGAGGATTGTGTGATGTCTGGGCTGGTAACCAAAAGATTTGAACCTTGCTATTGGTGGTCCTTGAGCAAGACACTTAACATTAGGTTGCTCCAAGGGGGATTACTCTTGTAACTTAAGATGGATAAGTCTATAGTGATGTTGCAAACATAAATTCAACTCCCTTAATAGAGTGACAGTTATTTCACCATATATGAGGTTTTGCCTTTTATCTGTCATTTTACATGGTTATACTTTACCATATGCAAACCAAACCTGGTGCCCTTAAAGTGTACAACCTTCATGCTCCTCTTCATTTCACTGTTATACCTCTTAAATTATAGTTAATACAGTGAAGGATCCCAGCAAACATTTGGACACGTCCCGTCATGGTTGAAAAATAGTTCCAAAATGGAAGTTGAACCGACGTCTTTGACGTCATCTGGCCGTGAATTCAACATCTTTTCTGGCCGTGAATTCCACGTCTCTTCAGCGCGTCCCTGGACATCTAAATGCGTCGTCATTTGTGTGTTTAAATGTGTTTCTGCATAATTTAAGTGTAGGCTATATATAAGCCTGCATTTAAAATAATCACACACATATTGTGTAACATCGTGAAAGGCAATCAAGTCTTGAGGTTTACACATCTTGACAAAGGTTCTAAAAAGGTCCAGTCAGACCTGACCGTCAATAAAACGTTTTAATCACGTGTACATCACAAACAAGAACACATTATTTGTGGACATAAGAAAAAAAGCAGCATGTTCTGATTTAGCACAACATTTTATTGATCTTGAACAGCCAAAATTTCTCTTAATATTTTTTCAATGTTTAACATTTGTTAACCAAACTAAAATACCAATTACAAAATACTGAATTATATATAAAGGGATAATTCACCCAAAAATGAAAATTCTTTAATTTACTCAGCCTCATGTTCCAAACCTGTATGAGTTTTTCTTCTGCTGAACACAAAAGAAGATATTTTGAAGAATGTTTCTAACCAAGCAAATAGAGCAAACATTGACTACCATTATTGGAGAAAGATTAATGGGAAGCGACATCTACTTGGTTACAAACATTCTTCCAAACATCTTTGTGTTTAGCATAACATAGAAAGGTATACAGGTTTGAAATATGAGGTTGAGTACATGATGACAATTTTAATTTTTGGGTGAACTATCCCTTTAAACACATTGTTTGGCTCATTTTTTGTATCCACCATCCACCAGCTCTTCCTGGGGCATGTTTCAGGTGTTCTGCCATTGCTGCATCAATTTCAGAGTCTGTAGCATTTGGGCTCCACCTCTTCACAGCATCTAAGGGAAGAGAATATATATATATATATATATATATATATATATATATATATATATATTTTTTTTTTTTTTTTTTTTTTTTATAAATAAAATTATAAATTTGAGGTAAATGATATATGCACTTATTCTCAAAATATTTTAATGGTCTACAGCTAAATTTAAAAAAACATGGAACAAGATGAATGAATCATGAATAAACATTAGAAAAAGGTTATCAACATGCATTACATTTTATATTGTTGTATAAAAGATGTTCTGCCTTTATTTTTAAAGCAGTTACTGAAAACATACATGTTAAAATCCAGCTAAACATTTCATTTCAGATAACTTACTTTCTGAAAGAAACTCTCAAAAGGCTACATTACTAATACTAAGTTACAGTAATAACTTTGACTGTATCATTAAACAATAAACTTTATACTGTGGTATACCGTTGTATACGTTCAAAGTTTAGCCTACTGGCTAATTTTAGCCAAACTCAGTAAATTATTTCAGTTGACAATGTGGGCATCATTTCTTTCGGTACATTCATGTCACACAAGTAAAACTCAAGGACGTTGATCTAATACAAAGTGTACTTACCCAACAGTTGATTTTAAATAATATCGACACAACTCCATCCACTCCTTGTGGTTGTTCAAAGTTCCAGGCAGAATCTATGGGAGACGCATTAACATCTCGAGAGATAATCCCATCGCAGGATTTTGTAATATCGCGAGATCTTTTGTTAATACATGTTGGCAGCACAGTTTATGGTTTGGGCAATTACATCCAACTCAGACATAAATGGTGAACGGGGATATTTCTGTTTTACATGTATATGCATACACTCCATAAAACATAACAACGAATACATCAGGTAGGCTGAAATAATGACTAAATGCAGTGGATTTGCAATCACTTAACCATGAGCACTTTGTGATTATAATTTATTTAAACAAGATAAAGTAAATATATTTACTTTGTATACAAATCGTGTATTTCATAAAGATAATTCCTGATAATTGTTTCTGTCTTGCTAGACTAGACGTGCAAAAGACATCAGTTGACGTCTATTCACAGCCTTGATGATCGACGTGTAAAGGACGTCAGTGGACGTTTTCACAACCTTTTAAAAACTACTCGGGCAATTAAATTAATTATTGCAGTATTAACAGTGCAAGGATTAAGCACAGGTTTTTTCCATATTTCACAAGAATTTCATAGAGGGTCATGATGGACTATAAATGCACGTGGAAAAGACGTCGCCAGGTGACGTCCTCTCACCCGATACACTATATATTGAACTACGTAGCTAAAAGTTAAAATAACAATTATACATGCAACTGTAGACATGTACAAATGTATCTGAATGCATTTTTAGGAAATGTTCTATGTCACCTATTTTTACCGATTTATGCCGTCCATACCGCGACTATTTTTGGCCAGGGACACGACGTTGCCGTCGGACCAATGTTTGCTGGGATATAGCTCAATATTACAGCACTTGTGATAACATGACTTTTTGCACTGCATATGTCTTAGCTAACATAAATAATTAACCTAGTAGAGTGTGTGTGCACACAGATGGTTAGGGTTAGATACGTTGACAACAGGTGCTGTGAGAGGTAGACAGGTGTAACTGATAGCCTCAAGGTTACACATTTGCAAGATATGCAGAATTTCTACTGTACTGTAATACTATCTCTATTTAAAATTATTTTTATATGGAAAATGTAAAAAAACAAAAAAAAACATGGAAATGTATTGATCAGAAAGTGTATCTAGAATAGGACTCATTCACTCATAATTGCGTAGATTATTCGTATTTATATGCAAAGGAGAACGTCTCACAAAACATTTCTGCCTAATTCACAACACATCCATACACCCATGAGTTTGTTCTAATCCTACTGCTAATGAATTTATAGTGTTCTAAATGAGCAACCGTGTGCCTGAGGTTAGTATTTGCATAAAACACAGCCAAAGCCATAGAAGGGCTTTTCTGCACAACCTTTTGTCACTCTGAGCGTCTCTAAAAACATGCTTTTATTAGAGAGCATGTGCAGAGAGACCCTCGATCAATGCCAATTGTGCCATCCTCAAAACCAGTTCAAACACAGTAAACACCGTTTACAGACTCATATTAGCTAGCTGTATTTGAGTTTTCATGCAGAGGAACCTTGAGCTATAATGCACCTTTTACTGTATACGATGAAATATATTTAAGAGATAAAATTGTATCTCTTAACACATTTCTAAAGCCACTCAAGAGTATATAATTTTTGCACATGTGCGGTTTGTGTAATTGATGAATCATGATTTGTTTGTGAAAACGTTCGCATGCAGATTTTACACAAATGTTAATTTCATTTAGTTGTAATGAGTTAATTGCCAATGCTGTTGACACTAATACATAGTGATAAGCATAACACAAATACTAAACTACTGCTAATTTGAGAGGGCATAATTTCTGTACTAGAATATAACAAGTGCGGAGAAACTTGCATCCTGTGAATGTGTAGACTTGATGATGACCAATCAGGCGCATGCTGTAATGTTTGTGCACAAAATTACAAAAGAACTGACCACTGGATTGAACGGTTGATTTAATTGTTTTTATCACTCTTCTACTTGTTTTTCTCCCTCTGTCTCTTCAGTGGTAGATCTGTTACATTGGCGGGATCTGAAGCAGTCTGGACTGGTGTTCGGCAGCGTGTTGCTGCTGCTGTTCTCTTTAACCCAGTTCAGTGTGGTGAGCGTTATAGCGTATCTCGCTCTGGCTGTCCTCTCCGCTACCGTCAGCTTCCGAATCTATAAATCAGTCCTGCAGGCAGTGCAAAAGACCGACGATGGCCACCCCTTCAAGTTAGTCCAACTCTCAGTTTGTCGTCTTCATTTGTGCGTATAAGCAATGAACATGTTCGTCCATTCTCATGGCTTCTCTCTTTTTCAGGGCCTATCTGGAGGTGGAGATCGCTCTCTCTGCAGATCAGATCAGTAAGTATGTGGATAAGACTCAGCTGTACATCAACACCACCATGAAGGAGCTTCGCAGGCTGTTTCTGGTTCAGGATCTGGTCGACTCCATTAAGGTGAAAACGGCTATTAACATTTCATTTACGAATATTTCATTACCAAATTTTCAATGATACTATTGCAATTTCAATTTGAAAGCCAAACTCGAAATAATCTTTAGTATTAAAGGAATAGTTCACCTAAAAATGAAAATTCTGTCATCATTTACTCTCCCTCAAGGTGTTTCAAACCTGTTAGAATTTCTTTCTTCTGCTGAACACAAAAAGAACATATTTTGAAGAATGTCGGTAACCAAACAGTTTTTTTCCCTGCTGGTTACTGACATTCTTCAAACTATCCTCCTATGTTCAACATAAGAAATTCATACAGGTTTGAAACAACTTGAGGGTGAGTAAATGATGACAGAATTTACATTTTTAAATGAACTATTCCTTTAAAGGCACACTCACTAATTTTGCTTCACAGCAGTCTTTATACTGACACCTATTGGCATGGATGTAGTATTACACAAAAGGTATCAGTTACAGATGCCTTGGTAGAAATAACCTATGTGCAGGCATATTTGTTAAAGGGGTCATATGATGGTTCTAAAAAGAACATTATTTTGTGTATTTGGTTAAGGTCTTTACGTGGTTTTAGGTTCAAAAAAGTCTATTTTAAGTCTAAAAATTATTTTACACATACCATACATTATTGTTGCTCCTCTATGCCCCACCTTTCTGAAACGCTTTTCAAATTCTTAAAATATGAAAATATACTTACAAGCTGTGTCTGTGAGTCTGAAGCGCCAGACTGTACTTGCAAAGATGGAATTGTCCCACTTTTTAGAATCAGCCTTTGTGCACAGCCGGCCTTGTACTCTCCCAGGTTCTGGAAACAGTCCTCTGAAAAATGCGCAGCACACAGTTGAATATTTTGGTTGAAATCCACTGTTTTCTAATTGTGTCGTCTTTTGGAAGGCCAAACAAAGTAGTTTGGCTTTCGCAATGAAAAACACAGCGTCTCAACGACATGGCGGCAACAAGAACACAGCGAGAATAAAAGTTACGCCGCCTTTCTTTGCGTATACATTTGGGCGGCGTTATGAAACTCTGCCCCCACACACTGTTTGAACAAAGCGTCTTAGGAAGGCGTGGCTAAGCCTTAACTTTTACAAAGAATATCTCTTTGCGTTTAAGACTTTGAGCTTTGTAACTGCAGATCTTATACATGCACAAACAGCACATAACACACTAAAGAAAAAGGAAAACAAGAAATAGCATCATATGACCCAAAAGCACCAAAAGTGGCCAATAATTTTCGAGGTTGATTTCAAAGGTCATGTGATCTCAAAGATGAGTGACACCCACCAAATTTAGAATGAAAGAGCCGTTTTAGGCCACTGATATGACTGCAGTCTTCATCTCATGTTTAGTTGGTGTGTAACATTTTAAAGATATTTAAGTACTATTCATTTTGTTAGACAGTGGAAAAAGTTAGTGAGTGTTAAAAGAATCAGTAAAAGCATTCAATGTAAACAGCTGTACATTTGAGTTGACACCATGTGTCTGTGTTTAGTTTGCAGTGTTGATGTGGTTGTTGACTTATGTTGGAGCTCTATTTAATGGCCTGACCCTGTTGATTCTGGGTAAGAATACAACACAAACATACAAATGTTTAGAGTCAGTATGATTTTTTTTTTACTGCTTTTGAAAGTCTCTTATGCTCACTACTGCTTTTATTTGATAAAATATACAGTAAAGTCTTCAGTGTCACATGATCCTTCAGAAATCATTCTAATATGCTCACGTGCTGCTCAAGAAACATTTTTTTATTATTATCGAAGTTGAAAACAGAATATTATGAATAAGTTCAAAAGAACGGCATTTATTTAAAATAGAAATCTTTTTAAAATTAACATTATAAATGTCAGTAACATTATAAATGTCTTCACTCTCAGTTTTGATTCATTTAATGTGTCCTTGCTGGATAATTTCAAAAAAAAAAATGAAGTGTACACAGTACACACTATTACTGCTGTAAACCAGTGGATGAAGACAGCTGACTAATGTCTTGAAATTTTACATGTTTGATAACCTTTCTGTCGCATATCAGCACTGATTCGTGAATGTTGTTGATGTTCTAAGAACTGTTCATCAGTTTCTATTGTGTTGAGTGTTTGCTGTCTGATTTCCAACCATATCTTAAGTACACACTCAAAATTCCATGTCAGGAAGGTTGGTGATGTCACAAACACACACACACTGCTGTAGGTCAGGGTGTTATAACCTTAAATGACGATGGGAGAGCAGCTCTGTTGTCCATCTCTCTGTTGTCCTGACTGTATTTCTCCTTTATCTTTCTCTCTTCAGCTGTGGTTTCCATGTTTAGCGTGCCAGTGGTTTATGAGAAGTACCAGGTAATGTTCCCCCCAACAAACTTTTTTCTTTCTTTCTAAGGTCCATGTTGTAGCACAATATCAAAATGCCTGATGTTGTTTGCTATACCAGTAAAATTTCATGATGCTCAATGCCAATTTTGAGCAATAACTAATAACTGATGCTATTGAACATTTAAAAAAGTTACATTAAATTAAAACTGGTTTATTTTTAAATTATTCTTATAATTCTATATTAAGTAAACATTATTTTATTTTCTATACTTCTTTGTAAATTCATCAGGTGCAGTCAGTAAAAAAGCATTTCTTTTGGAATTGTTTTCTTTTTTTTTACTGAGCAATACTAATTAACTACACATACTTGGGTTAGGGTTTGTATTAGGGTTAGTTACATGTAATTATACAGTCACTACATGTAACGTGTAACAAGGACATTGTAAAATAAAGGGTTACCTTCTGTTTTTATTTTCGTATGGACTTTGTACCAAAATACCAATGCATTTGACTTCCATATTGTCTATGGTGAATCCTCATTCTCTTTCTCTCCCTTTCAGACGCAGATTGATCAGTACTTAGGGCTGGTGCGCACCCAGGTTAACTCAATAATGGGAAAGTGAGTTCTGTATTACTATTAATGAACCTCAAACCGTGTTGGGCCTATATAAATTTGATAAACATTTCAGTTATTAGTTAAAATTACCAGTCTAATTTTTTGTTCGCTTTTCAGGATTAGAGAAAAGGTTCCTGGGGCCAAAAAGAAGGAATAAACTCTGCTTCTGTACGAGTAAACACTATAGCCAGTAAAAACTACAACTTTTGCCAGCACTGAAGGACCCCAACTACACAGGAGGCCAATATATCACCTCAAAAAATAATGATAAAAAAGCATCAACAAAAGATCGTCATGTTACCAATAACCCCACTCCCCATCCCCCGTTGCCAGTCACAGGTGAAGCCCTGCATAAATAACTAACACTGATTCACATTAATGACACCTTGTGGGCGATCGTAGAGCTATAGATATACCAGAGGGACACACACGCAGTGCTTCTCTCTTTCATTGCTTCTGATTTAAGTGCATGAAGTCCAGTCTTGAGTAAATATTTGCTATCTCTGCAGTGCTCTTCCTCTCTCTGCTTTATTTTGCAGTGCATATTTCCTGCTGTAAAACGTGACACGAAAATGAAAATCATGCCTGTCATATAATCTCCTGCTGCCATGTCAATTAATCGCTTAATTCACCGTCACTGCTAGAGTGGCTCTGTGTACAGACATACTTATTAATATCAAGTTGAATTGTGGAATTTTTTTTTTTTTGTTCTTTTCTGTGTATTCGAGCACAATGTTAATTTGAGGATGTTATTACTAAATGTGTAACTGTAATTTTTGCAGAACTGTAGGGATACGTGTAGGTGTTTAAAGACAAGCTTTGTGGTCCTTCTCTAGGGCAAATGATGGTCAGACTGCAGAGCTAAACTCTGTCCAACTTTGTACGATGTTCAGTGTTCAGTTATTTTAAGGTCTTTAACTATTTGCACTCTGTATTTAATTGACGAATGAGAAAAATAAATGTTCCTTAATGTAAGAGGGTTGGTGTCTTGTCATTCATAGGACATTTTGAGAAAGTCATGATGGGGCAGAAAAGTGGTATATGCTTGGCGTATTATATGTTGTGCAATAAAAACATTTAATACACACCTACTTAAAAGGAAATCCCCAATTTTTTTTTTTCGTTTGGCATAAATTCGCTTAGCTAAACATTTTGGTTTTCTTTATTCAAAGGGAATTAAAACTATAATTTAATATAGACTTGGGCTAATGTTAGTGTTCTAATAAACATTGTTGAGACTTCTCCTCCTAGTATTTTTTTTTTTTTTTTTCATTGTAGCTTTGGACAGGCTGTGCACCAGAACACCTTTGTAATGGCCTTTACTCTTCTACCTTTAAAAATACTTAAACCTTCCCATTCATGCTTTCTTAATCACAAACTTTAGCCTCTAGTTTCCATGTTTTTTTTTTTTTTTTAATCTATTCAATGGTGTTAAATTCAAACCTCAATGTAAAATGAAGACAACATTATTAAAGACATATTTTCTTCCAAATTGTGATATATATCCGAGTGAAAATGTCAAAAAAAAACTGGTTGTTGATTGGACGGAGGCAGATCTGAATGCTAGCTTGCAGTCGATTGTTAGAAATGGACAGGTTTTAAGCAGACTAGAGGAGTCCAGCATGTCCTTAGTCTAGTCATTTAACTGGAAGATTGAGTCAAGACATAAATGAAGTGTGTGCATGGATAAATCTTTCTAAATAAGATCAATAACATATAGGAGGGTGAATATACATGTCATGCCGACATAAAAAATAAAAGATATTTTGGTATAATGTAAATTAAATTTTTTTGGTCTATTCCTTACATAAAGCTATTGTACAGCTTCAAAAGACTTATGATTTGTGCACTATATCCCATGGAAAACATTTTTTTTTTTTCAAAAAGTTCAGGAATTTGAACAAATTATTTACTGTACACATCAAACTACAGCCATAACATTAAACTCAAATTACAACTTAATTAAAATAGACACTGTTTTAAAACATTACAAACATAAAAGAAACAAATATGCAGTCGAATGCTATTTCTTACAATACAGATTGATGAACCCTGCATCGTGCAACTGAAATTCTTTTTCTCAAGTAACAAAAATGAATAACAAAACTAAAACACTGCACATTTAATAGAAATAACATATAAGCATTTCCATCATCATCTGTTTCGATAATACTGAAAACCCAACAGAACCTCCGAAAAAATTCTTTTCTGTATGATGCTCCTCATCACATGTTCAGTAAGGTGATGGGATGCAGCTGAAACAGTATGCCTTTGGATTTCCCATCATCCTTCGCCTGCAGCTCCATCTGCTGGGAGCGATCCACCTGATGACACACACGGTGAAGAACCCAATGAACGCAATTCTACTGAGGGGCTTTATGAACTGAAGGCTTTAGGAATGAAGGATCCTTACCAGGTTCCATTTCTTGAATTTCTCATAGTACACAGGTGTGCACTCTGGTCTGGGAGGGTTTTTAATGAACAGTCTAAAGATAAAGAGTCACACATGCTTCAATGTTAGTTTTTACATGTCATATACACTCTCAAAATGCCTTTGGAGGAGGATGGATGTAGATTGAGTACCTAACTAGTCGTTCCCGGGCCTCCTCCTGAAGACTGCTGATCTTCTCAGGACTCAGGTTCAGTAAGCCGTGTGGTCCGTCACACACCAGCCTGTTCATTGTGCCTCTCAATGCATTTATCTACACATACACCTCATTCGTCACTACATGCATAGTCTTGCTTAACCAAACAATTTACCTCGCAACTTATTCTGGCCAAGAGCCCACTCACTTATACAAGAAAGAGCCAGACACTAGGGCTGGGCGATAAAACGGTATCGGTATTTATCGACAGTACAGCATCGTCGGTAACGATATAAAAAATGTTCGATATAGTGCTCGACATTTTCATTAAAATGCCACGCATCGCCCGTGGATCTTAGAAGCGCTTGCGCTACCGTGGCATCTGTCGTTGCTGTGCAACCATGAACTGCGCTCTACACATGTTGATTGAAGATGCGTTCATTCGACCATAAGTGGACTGCGAAGTTAAAGATGGCGCGACCACCACAACGTTGCATCAAATGGCAAACGTAATGAAAGCGGAACGAAACTGCGCTACTCATTATTTTGTGCTTCACGGACCGTTTATCAGTTTAGACTATCAATATCAGTGCAGCGCGAGCCTCGATCAAGCGACATTGTTACTACACAGCGCTAAGAGATCCAGTAAAGAAAGCATTTGAATTCGCCACTAAAGTAATAACATTGCTGCGAGATCTAGTAAGAAACATTCAAATTTCTCTGTTATTAACGGATCAAACATTTTGCCAAGAATGAACTAGTTATAGGCTTTAAGTCTACAGATCAGCAACATTTACCATGGATTTACTGTAGTAACACTCACTGTAACCATGGAAGTTTGGCAGGAATAGTAAAATGCTTTCAAGTACGTCACACATCTTTTTCCAGCACTTCAAAACTCAAATATTATCATATTTAAATGTTATTTTTAATGTGATGACCAAAACATTATTTGTTCATCCTTCAAAGATTACCCCCATTTATAAAACTAAAAGTTTCAAGATATAGGAAAACTCTTTTTTATTAAAAAAAAACTTTATAACAAAATAAAAAACAATATAAATTTATAACAATATAAAACATTTTTATAACAGATGTTGATCTACCTCAAAGTTTGCCTTTGTTTACACTTTTACATTGCACACATTTTGTAACGTTTTAAGTTAAGAGTTTCTTTAACGATTAATTTTTTTATCTTAATATAAGACAAAGATGATATTTTTGTTTACATTTAATTTAGTTTTTGACTGCTAAAACTAATATAATTTGTTGTTTGCTATAATAATGTGGATAAATTAAAAACTGGTTTAAATTAAAACTTTTCTACTTGTCTTAAAAAAAAAAAAAAAGGTTATTAAAAAATGTCAATACTTATCGATACCGAACGATATGAAACATTATATCGTGATCATTTTAAGGGCACAGCCCTACTGAGCGATATGGCCAAAAAATCATATCCTGGTATTTTTTGGCTGAATGGCGATATACCTTCTATCCTTTCCTACTTGAAAAAAAATAAAAAAATAATGATAATAATATTTTAGCAAAACGTAGCTACATTTTAGTCAAGATTATTGCGCTCCATTCTCGTTCACTGAAGTCTGTGAATTTTAATAAACTATAAAACTAATAAGATCAAGCATGTTTCATGTTTAGGTCAGAGCTCACTGTTTCCTCCACTATTTTTCACTACTGTATAAAGATATAAACGGTAGTGCCTCATCCTGTATCATTTATTAAAAAAAAATATTGATATATCATACAAACTCATTAAAACCACCCAGCTTTACCTGACAGACAAAGCTGACTGTTGAATGCATAACCTCACTCTCAATCACACACTCCAAAACATACCTCAGTGATGTCTTCAATATCAAACTTGACATCAAAAGCAAGCTCAATGTCATGTTCAGGAAGCATTGCTTCTTGGGAAATGGGATTCCAGCCCAGCCCACACAGAGCACCAGTAAAACAGGTTCTTTCCTCATTAGTGCTGCAAAAAAAAAGTGTGCATGCCATTAGACACTGTCATATTTAAATGTCATAAATTTAAATATTCATAAAAAATTACTGTCATAAAAAAAAAGGCATACTCAAGAAGTTAAACAAGTGTGGATTGAAACCTGCTACCTACAAATGTTGAAGGGGTTCATAAGCATGTATAGTCTTATAGGCCCACTGAAGTGCCTTAAAACACACAGGATTATTTAATGTGTTGACATAATTTCCAGTGAAACAGGAAGACAGGGCGGAATATATCGAACAGCTCCTCCCCCTTTTCTCCTAATCTCTAACAGTTACTCCTCCTTATCGCTTTAAAATATAGCAATCTGTGCAGAGTTCAGAGGGGTCCGATGCTTTCTGGTCTGCGACAACTCGTGAATGGTTCCCTAAATATCCCCTATTTAGTGCACTTTTTTTGTGCCATTCACCATGTAGAAAATAGTAAATGTGTGAACACGTTTTGAACGCTTATATCTTCTAAATGTGAATTTTGTCATTGTTTTGGAGCACACTAGCTTATAGATAACAGTAAGGCTAACATATTCATACTAAAAAAAGCCAACAAACTTCCAATTTGATTTCATGGGGACTTTAACATCTTGTTGTGAAAATGTATTGTGATTGGTGGGGCTGAATAAACATCATCCCCTCAAACGCCAATTGATTTTTTCTTTACAGACTGAGGTGAGAATATTTATGTAAGTGAGAAAGCATTTCCATGGTGACCGTTACCGCAGTTCCATGACGGGGGTGAAGAGCATAGTAACAAGGGAGGGAAAGCCGTGGATATGAGGCATCAGAGATGTTTCCTTCAGCAAGATATGAGAACCTGTACATGAATTATACATACAAAAACAAACATCATTCTATTAAGAAACATTTCTTATTATCCATCCTGAAAAATTGTTTTGTGGAAATCTTTGATGAATAAAAAGTTCAAAAGAACAGCATTAATTTGAAATAGAAATCTTTTATAACATTATAAATGTCTTTACAGTCATGTTTCATCTGCCCTTGCTGAATAAATTATTGGGGTGTGCGATATGACCAAAATCTTATATCACGAATCACGATACGAGTTCTTTTTTGACGACAATGATATAGATCACAATAGTTAGTTTTGCTTTAACTAAGGTTATGATAACAACATTTTTGATACCATTGAAATTTCATAATTCTTGTCATCATTTTCAATATCACAAAAAACTAATACTAGCCCAAGTAAATAAATAAATAAAAACTCATGCTTACTGAAGACAAGAAAACCGTGGTAAAGACAGAAGAAACTGATTACAAGCATATAGGAAAACAAACTACAATAGAACAAAGACACAAATGAAATAGACCTACCTGAAAAACTTTAAGCACTAGAAATAAGAAATACTACATAAATTGTAAAAAGTATGAAAAAAACTCTACAAAGTCTTCAGTGTAAATTAAAAGTACATTTATTCTTATTAAAGTTACAAAAGTGATTCAGTCAAGAGCAGTGAGAGATTTTCTTTTTTGTTGTTTGCTTAACATTAATAACAATAGCAGGTAAATTTGGATACTGTCACTTTTAAGACCGACTGCACAGATCCAAAATACTATTGCGTTTTCTTTCTAAACTGTTTATATTCACTTAAGACATAAATGGCTGTTTACACTTGCAAAGACATGGTCACTTTGACACAAACGTATGTGAATTTAACAGTTCAAGCCTAATTCAGGCATGTGATTGGCTAAGGACAAAAAAGCAGGAAAATATACCGGAGCCCAATAAATTACACATTGATTGTTATTAAAGCTACTATTACTGAAAGTTCTCAGTCAAGAGCAGTGAGTGATTTCCTCTGTTTTTTGTTTTTTATTAACATTAAATAGATAGTTCTCCCAAAAATTTTAATTGTCATCATTTACTCTCTCAAGTTGTTTTAAACCTGAATAAGTTTCTTTCTTCTGTTGAAGTTATTTGGAAGAATGTGGGTAACTAAACAGTTGATGTACCCCAGTGATTTCCATAGTATATTTTTCCCTATGGAAGTCAATGGGGACCAGCAACTGTCTGGTTACCCACATTCTTCAAAATATCTTCTTTTGTGTTCAGCACAAGAAATAAATTAATACAGGTTTGGAACAACATTACAGTGAATAAATAATGACAAATTTTTTATTTTTGGGTCAACTATCCCTTTAAGGACAAGCGGCTGCATGTTTTTTATTATTAGGGCTACTGTCTCTTTAAGACCTGTACGCGACGCGTCTAATATACACGTGCATTTTACAAGCAGATTTCTCTCAGTTTTCTCGGTTTGCTTTCAGTTTAGACATAACCAACTTTCCTTATGTAAACCTTGTGTGTATTTGAGAGTATTAGCGAAATAAGACTTGAAAGATAACTTAGTCCAGTAACCAGGCGCTGTAGACAGGCTTTTAGTGCATGTGCGCGTCGGTTGTTCGCGCTCAGTAAAGCGCATGTTAGAACAGCGCATGCGCATCAGCAGTGAATGACATGTTTAACCGGCAAGGCTTTAAAGCACATGCAAATAATGAACTTTTGTGAACTCACTGAACTGATGTGGCCGTTCCTCTGCGTTAACATTTGATATGAGTATTTGTACACAATGCTGTTGAGACGGGGGGCGCCAGAACTGCAACTGACAGAATGCACAATATACATATTTCTACAAAAGCAGTCAGCAGCTTGCTTGGAGCAAGGATCATAGCGCAAATTTGAACTATATCGATATATCGCCCAGCCCTACTGGTGGCCTAACGGCGATGTTCTTGTCAACTGACAGCGAGACCACTGTAGCGCGAGAGCGACTGAGGTATGAAATTGAGCAGGTGAACAAGCTGAACGCAAATACTTGGAAAGGAAGGAAAAATCTGTACGCACATCAGCCTGTTATGTCCTCATATCCTCTCCTTTTCGCTCCGGCAGCTGACACCCATCCCCCCCCCCCCCCCTTTTATTTTTTTTTACAGATCTGCATGATTCACGTAGGTCACATTTTCAGGTCGGAAAATCCGGAATTCCGGAAAAATCACATCCCTGCTAATTAGACGGCAAATAGCACCGTTCAATTCAGTTCTCACACGCTTTATGAGCAGCGCCTTCATCAGACAGCGCTGAGAAACAGTTTCTCTGACAGCAAGCACATATAGCGAAATGAGTTCTCTTTCGCTGCTTACTGCGCTTCAACGGTTTAAAATCACTTGTTTTTAAAACCACAATACTTAAAAATGCATGCAAACGATAAGCTTTTGTAACTGCGTTAGAGACAATAGTCCAAAATCTCGATTGGTTGACAAATTTCCACCCGTTATTAATCTCTACTGGTATATCGCACACCCCTAGTATTCAACAAAAAAGAAAACATTACTTTCTGACCCCTTTGAACAGTAGTGTACATTGTTACATTTACCATGACAAACCCAACAAATCATCGTGTGTGATTATGTGCGCACCTGAAGCACTGAGAGACACGGCTGCAGCCACCAACATCCTCTCATGACAGTCCTGTGGTTTTTCATTCACCATTACAGAGTTAATACTGTCCCTCTCAATGCCAACAGCCCTGCAAACAAAACAAAACCCACAACACTCTCCGCATCCTATCCAGGGATGAAACTTATCTGGTCTGTGAGATGGACAGGCAGGTCTTACCTGAAGTGGCTGACCTGGCTCATGCTGTGAACGCTGATCTTATGTGGGCTGCTGGGACCATAAACTAAAGCCTGCAAAAGAGGGAGAACAGATCTTAAAGAGAAAATACACACCTCTGTTAACACAGCACAATATGAAAAGCTGAAATGTGTTTGAAAACAGTGATTTTTGTTTTAATCAAATTAAACAATATGCACTAGAGAAACTGCAAAGAAAAGCTGGATCATATCAGTAATCTCTCTGAAATGCACGACTAGGTCATAACTGAGCCATAATCAGTAAAGAAGTGTGTAAGTTCAATTGCAGGTGATCACAGGGCTGCTATGCCAGAACCTTGCACTTGGGGGTGCTGCTGCTGGATACAGAAAAGTGCTGAAGGAGCTCATTGATGAGCTGCTTGTCTTCCTCCATCCTGCTGTTCAAGGAACCACTAGCTGAACTGGGGGTGAATCTGCCACTGGCCATATCCTCATACAGAGATATCAGAACCTCATGGGACTGCTGCAGAGACAAAAAAAAAAACACATGGACATTTAACTGCTCAGGATGTTTCATAAGACTTACAAATGTTAAAACACTCTTATTTTCAATCTATTTTAAGAAATATTTTAGTGCATATTGCAGGAGTCATTCTGTGTTACCAGGCAACAGCAGACCATAAAATGTTAAAAACTGAATTAATATAATGATGGCAAACAAACTTAATCAAAACTGTGGGGTTGACATGGTTACCTGACTCTCAAAGCTTTCAGGGGTGTGGCAAGCGTGTCCCTCCTCCACCAGCAGGTCTGCCACGCTGACATCACCCATCTCCAAGGAGATGTGCAGGTCAATGCGCATGACGCCGTGCAGAATGGAGTAGAGGGACACGATGGCAGAGCGGCCGCTTGTGAGTGTCTTAAAGCGATTACGTGCCCGACTGCTCCAGCGATCGCCCAGAATCAGCGACTGTGCAGAAGGACCCATGCCTGCAATGCAAAACTCCTGCGCCTGCAATGGAACATGCAGATACAGCTTGTTTTACTGAAAGTAGAGCTGGAAGATACACCAACCATATATTCACAATGACTTTGCTGGTGACAAAATTAAGCAGCTTCATGAATAATTGCAATGATTCTAATGAACTTTTTATATGGACATTCATTTTCCTAAAACAGTCTGTTGAGACTACAGGCCCGTTCAAATCAAGAATAACTTGAATTATAAAGGTTTAATAATAATTCTATTAGAATAGTGAAGTCCACACCACAACTATAATGACAGTGGAACTACATAATTGGAATTACCTTCAGACCAATTTTTTCCAGCTGATGATTGATAAAATCATAAGCCCCTTTCACACAGAGTCTTTACTGGTAAATCACTTACATTTTCATTTAAAGATCATGTGTGAACAGGACCTTTTCTAAAACATTGAGAATTCAGTTTTGGCAATTTTCTGGTATTACAGTAAACAATGTTATTGTCCGTTGATGTGCACGCTCATGTAGTTATTGTTATCCTTCTTGGTGTGAGCAATGCTAAAAGGGATAGTTCACCCAAAAATGAAAATTACCTAATGATTTACTCACCCTCAAGCCATCCTAAGTGTATATGACATTCTTCTTTCAGACAAATACAATCGGAGTTATATTAATAAAATGTCCTGGTTCTTACAAGCTTTATAATGGCAGTGAATGGCCATACATTTTTCGAAGTCCATTAAAGTGCATCCATCCATGATAAAAGTTCTCCACTTGGCTCTGGGGGTTTAATAAAGGCCTCCTGAAGTGAAGCGATGCGTTAGTTTTAAATATGGATATTTTTCTTACACCATCAACTAAAATAACTAGCTTCCGGCAGCAGCCGTACGTGAAAGAGTAACCCTTGACGCACAACAGTACACAGTGGTGTTTGGTTTTGCTCCATCCTGTCACGAATTAGAAGTCTAAAATTACAATTTTTAAAGAGAAATGACGAAGGAGCTTGAGTTTGTTGCCTAGTCCCGTTTGAACCGTGAGAGGCGTCAAAGCTTACACCACTCCAACGTCATACATCGTCAACTGTTACTCTTTTGGCGTACGTCGACTTGCGTAGGCCGTCTGCTAGTTGTTTTAGACGATTAAGTTTTAAATATGGATATTTTTCTTACACTAACGCATCGCTTCACTTCAGAGGGTCTTTGTTAACCCCCCAGAGCCATGTGGAGCACTTTTATCATGGATGGATGCACTTCGATGGACTTAAAAAAATATATACAGCCATTCACTGCTATTATAAAGCTTGGAAGAGCCAGGATATTTTTTTAATACAACTCCGATTGTATTTGTCTGAAAGGCGAATGTCATGTACACTTAGGATGACTTGAATTGAGGGTGAGTAAATCATGGGCTAATTTTCGGTTTTGGGTGAACTATCCCTTTTAAATTTAATAGCGTCTGTAATTTAAACTTCAGTAGCAAAATCCTTGTAGTGTATTTGTACCATACTGAATCTCCTTGACAACAATGGCTGTTTGGTAAAAACCTGAAAATATCAAGATATGTTTTCGCTATATTGCACAGCCTTTAATAAAGAGAATTCAAACAAAAAAAAATCCGGAACAGAAGTACGTACTTGAAAGGGCGGAGTCATGAGGTCAGATGGGAGCTCTCTCAGACTGCTGCACGGGACAGTAGAGGTGTTGCCGAAATCCACAAAAAACACCTATGAACACATACATATACATTTAGTCAAGTCACCTTTATTTATATAACACTTAAAGCTGCAGTCCGTAGCTTTTTCCCTTTTTGTCGCCATCTCTGTTCGAAATCTGTAACTGCAGTAATTCGCGGAATTATCATCTTTACGTGGGTTGTTAATCGGCATGAAACAGCGCGAATGAACACAGTGTTTTGAGGCGAGTGCTGCTGTCAATCACCGCGCTGTGTGGATACTGTCATTCAGAATCACAGATTCACTGTTTGAAAGCTTGACCAACATAAGAATTTTCAACGGAAAATGTCTTCTGAAAAAGTAACATCCATTTTTGTTCTGATCAACTAAGGGGGGAAAAGCATTCGATATGACAAGCGATCGTTAGATTTAATCAGCGCGATTTACAGCAACCGTGCAAATCATAGCCTACTTTGTTCTCAAATTGTTCATGTTAACAACATCAGCATTGCGTGACTAACGTTATTTAATGTGTTTTATGATTACCTGTGTAATTCAGAATTCATATTCTCCATAATAGCTAAACGAGAAAGGCACAACAAAGGAAACTCCATAACTGTGTGAATTAAGAAAACGTATTGTTACACGATTGAACTATTGAAATGTCTTACTTGTTCAGCAGAAAAAGCTGTCTCTTCTTCCGTTTCGAAACCCTTCGGGAGTTCACGCACCTTTCAAAAGCCCCACCGATGTGTATCCTTGTGTTCGCATGAGACGGTTTCCTTCTCTTTCCACCTTAAATCCGAAGTACGAAGTCTTTTGGGTTTTATAACTGGTCAATCTCCAGTTGACACTGATGATTGTTGTTTGGATCTTTCTGGATCCGCCATAAGTTTAATCATGTAAAGTGCTGCGAGAAAAGCCTATCTCTACATCTCCTCACGCGCAGTATAGCCGGCTAGCCGAAACTCTTTCTTTATGTGTACGGGTGTGACGTAATGACGCAACGACATGCTCGAATTTCCCGAAAAACCCACCAGTACCACTGGAATTAAAATCATTATTACAAGCTAACCGTTTTGAATCTAGCTATGGCAAGCAGATAGTTTTGAACACTGGCTGAAGATGTTTTTTTTTAAATAATTAATTTGGATTATTTTTAACTTAAAAAAGTTACAGACAGCAGCTTTAATATAATAAAGATTGTTTCAAAGTAGCTTCACAGTAATAAACAGGAAAATAACAATCAATGATGAATACAATCAAATATGAGGTAAATTCAAATTTTGCTGTAAAGTGGCTCTAAAAAGACAATAGTGTGATTTTTCAGCTCAAGTCAATTCAGTGATGGTTCAGTTCAGTTCAATAACTGTGTAAAGTTCATTAATTAGCCATTTTCACAATTCCGTGTTTGTCTCTTCCGGATTGGCACTAGCAGGGTAAAAGTTTTTCCAGTACCACCAATGGCTGCACATAACAAGAACAAGTTATTATGAAAATGTTTGAACTGCCGATGGTTTACTCTACAAAGCTCAAACTTTTCACAACTGTGAAGACGACCCAGCATTAACTTTTTGAGTTAGCTTCTAACATTATACTTATGGCACATAATACACATTATTATTAATAAAATCTCACATTTATAAGGTGATGGTGTAAATGTACGTAGCATAATGTGCCCTGAGAAATAAGTTTTAAAACGAGATTACTTGGGTTTGTGGTTTTATTCTATTGTGATTACATTGAGTTTAATACATTCTTTAGTTGAAGTCTTAGAGAATTGTTTAATTTATTATTGGAAAAATATGCATCTGTACTGGAAATAAATTTGTTGTAAAAAACTATTAAATTCAGCTACGCATGTAGAGCAATAATTATGGATATGACTGTTTTGTTCTGCACAGGAGCATTTGTGAGTGTGTGCTGTACCTCTACGTTGCTGCCCAGGATGTGCAATACTTTGGATCTATAGTATTTGGCCAGTTGCTGTCCATCTTTGAAGGGGGCCACACACAGCAGGTTTGGATAGAGCGAGACAGACACGGGTCTCAGATCCCTCATGTTTAGCGCTGCTGTTAACTGACACTGTTTCTCTACACTGCCCTGATCTGTCTGAAAGCCCCAAAAATGGCCCACATCGATCACCTACAAACAATCATACACGTTAACGACATGCATGCTGCGAAAAAAGATGAACTAAGAATAGGTCATAATTAGGCCATATTTTTTCAAAAGCCTTCTAAAACAAAAAAGCTGAGGTGTCAGTCCTCACCTCCGTGATGTTAATGACAAAATCCCTGCTGGCTGGAAGTTTCTCTGGATTTACAGTGCTGCTCAGAACTCCAACAGGACACACAGCATGGCTCTGAACATCCACGTTAACCCTGAAAGAGATTTCTTTGTGAAAACTGAACGCATCTCTGTCAAGGTATGCATGGGGGGGCTTGCGGCTACCTTGCATAACGTAGGTGCGAGATGGGCTTTCCTCTAGCATGGACCTCCACCTCATCTGTGTGGTGCACCAGCAGGTGGAGACCGGGAGCCTGGCGAGCTCGCAGCAATGCCAACAAGACCTCGGGTAACACGCCTGACTCCCTCACACACGAGCGATAAAACTCAACATACGCTCTGCAAAAATTATTGTCAAATGTTTTAACTATTTCTCGCAATTCCAAGTTTATATCTTACAATTTTAACATCTTGTAATTATGACTCTCTTTAACAAAATTGCATTTATAACAATTCTAACTTCATTTCTCACAATTTCTGAGTTTGCATCTTGCAACTGACTTTTTTTTCCTTTGGAATTCCAAGTTTACTTCTCGCAAAAGAAATTCTGAGAAAGTCTGAATTGCGAGATAAACTTGAAATAACTCATCTGCAAGACAGAAACTCTTTGAATCGTGAGAAATAATTGTGTCAATTACCTTTTTTTATTTTGTGCTCAAAATAAGATTCCATACTAATCACACTTTGTATTTGTTCATTTAAGTTACCTGGATCCATCGAAAGCGATTGATTTGACCTGTCCACATTGACGGAACAGCGACTGGAGCTGCTTATAGCACAGGAATGCAAACGGAGGCAAATTCCTAATCTGATGAGAGAAAAAAGGCATTAGGCCAGAGACATTCTCTACTACACAAGTACAAAATATTTATTTAAGGTCCCATAGCATTGTTCCAGTTCTAAATGGGGCACCTTTAAATGCTAATACTATAAAGTAAAGTTGTCTGTGTCAGTAAACCAGATGCATTATTCAGTCAGCTAGCATGTCTATAATTTATAACTTGCAAAAATTAGGGATGAGAGACGATGAGGAATGGTTTATGGACCTGACCCAGGTCATACTCAATAAGAGCCAACAGCTCTTGTGTGTTCTGAGCATGTGCATCCCAGTTCTGACTAAATCTGACTTTTGTTAGGGGAGACACTGGTACCAGAATGGTGGTCTTTGGATCATTTCCAGAAAGTTCCTTAGATGCCAGCTGCTCATCAATCTCTCCCTGAGAGAAATAATTCGGAAAGAATGCACCCGCAATGACCACCTAATCCAGAAAGACAAAGAAAGGATAAACGGATGACATTCAATAGTAGCACACACAAACCACTACTGTTCAAATGTTAGGGGTTGGTAAGATTCTTAAATGTTTTTGAATCTCTTATGTTCGCCAAGGCTGCATTTATTCAAACAGAAATAAAGTAAAAACAGTAATTCTTATGAAATATTATTACAATTATAAATGACTGTTTTAATATATTTTAAAGAATGTTCTTTATTCCTGAGATGTTAAAGCTACATTTCCAGCAGTCATTACTCCAGTCTTCAATGTCACATGATCCTTCAGAAATCATAATAATATGCTGATTTGGTGCTAATGATTTTTTTTTTTTATCATCAATGTTGAAAACATTTGTGCTGCTTAAGAATCTTGCAAAACACATTATACATTTTTGACCAATAGAACATTTTCTTTTGTTTCTTTCAACAACAACAAAAAAATCTTACTGACCCCCAAGCTTTTAAACAGGTAGTGTATTGCTGTATGTGTCTATACCTGCAGGATGAATCTCTGTTTGTGCAGGCTAGTGTAGTCTGTGAGGTTTGAGGAGCTGCTGATGTGCATGTTAAATCTGGAAACTCTCTTCTTCATATCCTCAAAGAGCTCTGCCACCTATAACAGACATGCAATGGGGCTAGAGCAAATTCTGTATAAAATTAGTGCATTTGTGTGCAGTGTTTACCTCTCTGATTCGTTTGATCTGAATGCAGTTCTCTTTGCCCCATTCCAGTTCGTCCTGGTAAAAAAAGAAGAAGGGAAAAATGAGTGTTGCAGCGTGCACTAGGGCTGTTAAATAAAAATTTAAAGACATGTCGAGTATTGTTTACATCTAGCTGTTTTTGTAGGCAATAACTTTTTATTAGGGATGCACCGAAATTAAAATTCTGGGCCGAATCAGAAACCGAAAATTCTGGATGCACTTGGCCGAAAACGAAATTAACTTTTTATAAATGTAATCATTTTACTGAATCTGAAAAAAAAAAAAAAAAAAAAAACTACAGGCCAATAAAAAAAAAAAAAATTTCATTTAGAGTAACACAAAAATAGCACTATATTAAAATAATATTAAACATAAGTATATCAATATATTCTTCTTCATTCAGTTCTATGCAACAGACTCAGATTTATATCTAATTATAGACTAATTATCAAAATAAAGTACAGTCCTACACAGCTATTATTATCATCAGAGCAGGTCATTTTACCATGGTTGCTCAGCATGGCAATACCAGCTCAGTAGCGGTATTGCAAACAGAAGTCTACTACAAATTGTGAACTTCACAGAACGGAAAAAAGCCGCTCGTGAACTAAACATGCTGTACGAGAATGAAACCTGATTGCCGGACACGGAGCGGCATATTTTTTGCGGCCAACATTTCGGTGCATGCCTACTTTTTATCTTTTGTATATATGTCCTAAGGCTTCCTTTCCCATCTTCAAATATATGATCAATATTTATGCTCTTACCTTTGGGTGTCTAAGTTCTCCTTTAGCTCTAGATGTGTACCAGGCCTACAAAAAATAAATAAAGAAGTCCAATTAGGTTAGATTAAAAACAAAAATATTTACTATTATAAACAGTGTATGTTATGAGATTGACATATATAGACCTTAGTCAGGGAATTAAATAGAAGCATATTTAATTTTTGAAAGAAATGAAAACAAGGCTGTGAGGGACAAAATACAGTGCATTCAATTAATTGTACTGTTGGCTAACAACATACCAATTAATTAGCTGACGAAAACTCTTTTTAAAAAAAAGAAAATTTCAGTAGACAAAAAGTTCTGAGTTGTGAGAACTACATAATCTAGGACCTTTACAAAAGTGCTTGTAAAGATTGTTCGGATCTCTCACCGCCATGTTTTCATCTGCATTAAATTCAATATTGCATCTAAGATCTAAACAAGTCTACTGATCACGCTCAGAGCTGGCATTTCGTACCTTGAAGCCATTGACGAAAGCAATGAAGTCACTTGGAACATTTTGTGCAAAGCTCAACTTACTCCTGTGAGGTCAAACAGAGACAACAGTACAGAAGAATATCATATAATAAAGGATCAAGTGGAAGCCCAATTCAGATAACCTGTGACGAGCATGTAGGGTCAAAGGTCAACCAACCTGTACCCAGCCAGCTGCTGCATTGATGGCATGGCAAAGAAACTCTTCAGAGAGAGAGATGCAGCTGAGAGAAAGACAGTTTATATCTTTTCATCTTTTTTGTTTTTGCATGGCAACATGGTATAACCTGATATTATTTATTATTCAGATGATATACAGATATTTTTCACACACACAAATCATTATACCAATGATAAGACACTCCTCTAGACAACCGAACACATGTCCAAGAACGATCAACTTCCCCAACTGCAGGTCCACGGGCAGGTGCGCCAACACACGACCCAGAAACGTCAACTCGCCATCAAACTCCATCTGACTGTTGGTCTGCACAGAAAGAGCTCCAATCTACACACAAGGGGTCACAAACCAGGGATATTATTTATAATGAACTAAAACAAATATTAAAACAATTAAAAATATTTTTGTTAATTAAAATAACGCTGAAATATTAGATCATTTTATTTAACTAACTCAAATAAATGTACAATGAAGCACTACAATTACTAGCTAAAAAAATGAATAAACTAAAACAAAATAAATTAAACCTAAATAGCAATATTAAACAAAAACAACCAAAAATGCATACAAATAACAAAAATCAAACAAAACTACTAAAGATTAAGCCAAAATTTTAAATATAAAAATAAAACCTAAATTTAAAATAATAAAGATTTAACTGTATATAAATAATACTGAAATAACACTGCCACAAACACAATATGCATACAAACTTTAAAATTAACAAATAATCACCTAAAATATCAAATCACTTTCACCAAATTAAAATGGGATTCACATCTATGTTCAATAAAGAATGTTCTGTGTTAGCATTCATAAATTATGTAAAATTTAATATCAGGTTTAAACTGTTCAACCAACCAGTACAAAACTAACTTTATTGACCTGTTTGAGTTGCAGGACGGTTCTTTCGATGTCACTGAGGTTGGGTGGCGTGAGGGCCGTGGAGAGAACAGAGCGGGGATCACCCATATCCAACAACTTCACCTTCAACAAGGTACTGGTCAACGGTGACCGCTGCAAGTCAAAACACACGCACATCTGCTATAACGAACTAAAAATACTTAGGTTAATTAGAATTTTAAAAAAATCATTATTTTTGAAGATCCTCCAAATTTTGCTGCCATTGGCAGACATGCTATTGCTCTCTTACCAGCATCTCTGGGATTGTGAAATCTGGAATCTCGTTCTCCCAGAAATGTCTGGACACTAACCGGTAACAGAAGCCTTTAGATACTCGTCCGGCACGACCTTAGAGGATGCGCAGGAAGAGACGTGAATAAACGGCATTTAAGAAAATCCACAAACCAAGTGCACCTTCACAGTAAATCTGTGCCACTGAACATCAGTCCACATGTGCAGTACCTCGACGCTGGTTGCAACTGGTCTTGGATGCCCAGTTGATACGGAGACTCCTGTAATTGGTTTCCTTATCGCATACCAACTGACGCACAAGGCAGAAGTCAATCACTGCAAACACACAAAATACTGCATAATTTATACTTCTCACTGTAGGATGATCTCAAGAACTCATAGGGCTGGTGTAAAAATAAACACCCACCGTATTTAACGTCTGGCACTGTGACAGAACTCTCTGCGATGTTTGTGGAGAGAATAATCTGTAAATACAAACAGCAGGAATTTGTTTCATGTACTATCCATCACACCCTTCAAACCTATAAACATACAACGCAGTGACTTCAGAGACAATTTCACCTTTCTGTATCCAGGTACAGGAACCAGGAACACTCCATTTTGCTCCTCTAAAGTGACAGTAGAGTGAAGAGGATATACCTGTAACCTGTGAGCAAACAAACACACATTAACACTTTTATACACAAACATGCTTGTATAAACACACACTACACACAGACGTACCTCTTGCGCACAAGTTTTGAAAGGGCCTCCTTCATATATTGGATTTCGAAGAGCCCAGGCAGGAAGACAAGCACACTACCTCTCTCTGGATGAGTAACACTTCCAGTCTGCTTTGAGCACCTTGATGCATTAAATTGAGCAAACATACATTGTTTAGAAATGACAGTAAAGACACTTATAATGTTACACAAAAAAAATGCAGTTCTTTTGAACAAAAATAATCCTGAAAAAACAACAAAAAACGGTTTCCACAAAAATATTAAGTAGAAGAACAATTGTTTTCAAAATTGACGATAATAAGAAAAGCACCAAATCACCATATTACAATGATTTCTAAAGGATCATGTGACACTGAAGAAATGGCTGCTATCACAGGACAGAAATAAATTACATTTGAATACTGTGATATTAAACTGTAATATTACAAAAAAAACCATCACTGTTTTCACTGTATTATTAAAATAATCCTACAGACCCCAAACTTTTTTTTTTTACTTTTTATTTATATTTTTCACAGAACATAACAAAAGGAACATTATCTAAGACGATAAGAGATTTCAAGTGCTAAAATAACAATAGTAATACAAAGAAAAATAATAATAATAAATACAAATATTTGGTATATATATAGCTGCACCTAATATTAATGTTCACATCTCAACAAACATGATACAATAATATACAGCCATATAATGATATAAAATATATAATGTATAAAAATTTTTTTTAAAAAATTATAATTTAAATATTCTTTAACCATGTGCCACCTCTGATTAAAAAGGTCAGTTTTCAATTGTAATGATGCAGTCATTTTTTCCATCATATAAATCTGTTTTAGTCTCTGTTTCCATTCAGTTACAGTTGGTGATTTCACAGACTTCCAATTAGCAGTAATTTTTTTTTTAGCAATTAGTAATAATACTCGTAAAATATATCTTTGGTCAGCATTGAAAACATCAACTGATATAACACCCAGTAAGAAAAAACATTTGAGGGAACTTATCTTTTTACAATTTTCTCCATCTCTTCTTTAATACTTTTCCAATACGCAAGGATTACTGGACATTCCCAAAATATGCGTGTATGGTTACCTGTTTTACCACATTGTCTCCAGCATAAAGCTGCAGAAGGGTCTTTTACAAAATTTGAAATAACCAGAGGAGTAAGAAAATAACGTATTTTAATTTTCCAGTCAAATTCCTTCCACTGTTGACTATTAATTCCCTTATGGCACCTATAACAGAGTTTATCCCATAACTCATCCTCTATTACTGTATTAGCTTCTATTTCCCACTTTTCCTTAATATTGTAAGTGTTTCCAACCATATCTGTTAACAATCCTTTATAAAGATGAGAAACATGTTTACCAACAGGGAGGTGTTTTTCTGAAATTGTGATAAAATATTGTTCTATACCATTTGGGATTTTGCTTATGGTTTGTAATGTATGGTTTGTAATGTAATGCCTAATTTGCAAATATCTATAAAAATCACTTGAGGGAAGATCGAATTGTTCCTGAAGTTGTGTGAAAGACTTTAAGTGTGCTTCTTCAAAGAGCTGATTAAAAATAAAGAGGCCTTTAACTGCCCATCTCCTAAAACCATGGTCACACATTGAAGGTGGGAAATCTACATTACCCACTATGGGCATAGCTCGAGAAATTGTTCCAACATCCTTAAGCATTTTCTTTACTTCTGCCCATACCTTTATTTTATGTTTTATCCATTCATTTTCAATTTTCATTTTATTGACATGTTTTAGCTCTATAAAGGGTAGGGCAGACAATTGTGCACCCTTAAAGGAGTAGTTCACTTTTTAAAAAACTTTTGCTGATAATTTACTCACCCCCATGTCATCCAAGATGTCTATGTCTTTCTTTCTTCAGTCGAAAAGAAATTAAGGTTTTTGATGAAAACATTCCAGGATTTTTCTCCATATAATGGACTTCAATGGGAACCAGACGGTTCAAAGTCCAAATGAGCGTTTCAGTGCAGCTTCAAAGGGCTTTAAACGACACCAGACGATGAATAAGGGTCTTATCTAGCTTAACGATCGGTCATTTCAAAAATAAATAAAAACACTAAGTTTTATAAGCACAAACGCTCGCCTTGCTCTGTTCTGTGATGCGTGCTAGTGACGTCACGTAATACGCAATTACGTTGAAAAGGTCACGCTTCTTGACTTTGTGGAAGTACCGAGTCAGTGTTTAGTTGAACGCAAACAAAGTCAAACGCCGTTTACAAAAAAAGGAAATTAAAAGGTAAAACAACGATGTCGGGCGATTTTGAACTTAGAGGAGAAGATGAGATGCAGTTTTTCACCTTTCTGAACCGGAATACACAGAGGAAAAGCGTGACCTTTTCAACGTAATTGCGTATTACGTGACGTTACAAACGTGCATCACAGAACAGAGCAAGGCGAGCATTTGTGCTTATAAAACTTAAAGTGTTTTTATTTATTTTTGAAATGACCGATCGTTAAGCTAGATAAGACCCTTATTCATCGTCTGGTGTCGTTTAAAGCCCTTTGAAGCTGCACTGAAACGCTCATTTGGACTTTGAACCGTCTGGTTCCCATTGAAGTCCATTATATGGAGAAAAATCCTGGAATGTTTTCATCAAAAACCTTAATTTCTTTTCGACTGAAGAAAGAAAGACATAGACATCTTGGATGACATGGGGGTGAGTAAATTATCAGCAAAAGTTTTTTAAAAAGTGAACTAATCCTTTAACTTCCCCTTGCTCTATTTGAGTCCACTTTGCTTCCTCATCTCCATTGATCCAAGTCACAATTGCTGCTAGTTGAGCTGCCCAATAATAACATTTCATACATTGTTTCAACATTTCATACATTTCAACATTCCAAACCTCCTTTATTTTTAGCCAAATGAAGTGTTTTAAGTTTAATTCTGGGTCTTTTGTGTTGCCATATAAATTGAGAAATTAATTTGTTTAACATATTAAAAGTGGAAATTGGAACTCTTATGGGCAACGACTGGAATAGAAATAGGAAACGTGGGAGCAGGTTCATCCTTACGGTCTCAACTCTTCCAAACAAAGATAAAGGAAGAACTTCCCAACGAACTAGATCCCTCCTTATTTGATTAATTAGCTTACTATAGTTCGCCTCAAAAAGTCTTGTAGTTACAAGTGTGATAAAATCCCCAAGTACCTAAATCCTTGTTTAGACCAGTTAAATGACACCATCTCGGTTAGTTGTTTAGGCCATACTCCTGATATCATCATTGCCTCTGATTTATTTTGATTAATTTTATATCCAGAAATGTCTCAATAATCTTTTAGGCATTGCATTAGTCGAGGTATTGAAGTCAGGGGATGTTTTATAAAGAGCAGGATATCGTCAGCAAAAAGGGAAATTTTATGAACTTTCCCCCCACCATCCTCAACCCCCCAAATCTGGACATCCTGTCTTATTGCCTCCGCTAGAGGCTCGATACTGAGAGCAAAGAGAATGGGTGAGAGAGAATCCCCCTGTCTTACGCCTCTCTCTATATCAAAAAAGTCAGAGCAATGTCCGTTAACTCCAATTTTTGATTTGGGATTCTTATACAGGTCCTTCTCAAAAAATTAGCATATTGTGATAAAGTTAATTATTTTCCATAATGTAATGATAAAAATTAAACTTTCATATATTTTAGATTCATTCAACACCAACTGAAATATTTCAGGTCTTTTATTGTTTTAATACGGATGATTTTGGCATACAGCTCATGAAAACCCAAAATTCCTATCTAAAAAAATTAGCATATTTCATCCGACCAATAAAAGAAGTGTTTTTAATACAAAAAAAGTCAACCTTCAAATAATTATGTTCAGTTATTCACTCAATACTTGGTCGGGAATCCTTTTGCAGAAATGACTGCTTCAATGCGGCGTGGCATGGAGGCAATCAGCCTGTGGCACTGCTGAGGTGTTATGGAGGCCCAGGATGCTTCGATAGCGGGCTTAAACTCATCCAGAGTGTTGGGTCTTGCGTCTCTCAACTTTCTCTTCACAATATCCCACAGATTCTCTATGGGGTTCAGGTCAGGAGAGTTGGCAGGCCAATTGAGCACAGTAATACCATGGTAAGTAAACCATTTACCAGTGGTTTTGGCACTTGGCAGGTGCCACGTCGTGCTGAAAAATGAAATCTTCATCTCCATAAAGCTTTTCAGCAGATGGAAGCATGAAGTGCTCCAAAATCTCCTGATAGCTAGCTGCATTGACCCTGCCCTTGATAAAACACAGTGCACCAACACCAGCAGCTGACATGGCACCCCAGACCATCACTGACTGTGGGTACTTGACACTGGACTTCAGGCATTTTGGCATTTCCTTCTCCCCAGTCTTCCTCCAGACTCTGGCACCTTGATTTCCGAATGACATGCAAAATTTGCTTTCATCCGAAAAAAGTACTTTGGACCACTGAGCAACAGTCCAGTGCTGCTTCTCTGTAGCCCAGGTCAGGCGCTTCTGCCGCTGTTTCTGGTTCAAAAGTGTCTTGACCTGGGGAATGCGGCACCTGTAGCCAATTTCCTGCACACGCCTGTGCACGGTGGCTCTGGATGTTTCTACTCCAGACTCAGTCCACTGCTTCCGCAGGTCCCCCAAGGTCTGGAATCGGTCCTTCTCCACAATCTTCCTCAGGGTCCGGTCACCACTTCTCGTTGTGCAGCGTTTTTTGCCACACTTTTTCCTTCCCACAGACTTCCCACTGAGGTGCCTTGATACAGCACTCTGGGAACAGCCTATTTGTTCAGAAATTTCTTTGTGTCTTCCCTCTTGCTTGAGGGTGTCAATGATGGCCTTCTGGACAGCAGTCAGGTCGGCAGTCTTACCCATGATTGCGGTTTTGAGTAATGAAACAGGCTGGGAGTTTTTAAAAGCCTCAGGAATCTTTTGCAGGTGTTTAGAGTTAATTAGTTGATTCAGATGATTAGGTTAATAGCTCGTTTAGAGAACCTTTTCATGATATGCTAATTTTTTTGAGATAGGAATTTTGGGTTTTCATGAGCTGTATGCCAAAATCATCGGTATTAAAACAATAAAAGACCTGAAATATTTCAGTTGGTGTGCAATGAATCTAAAATATATGAAAGTTTAATTTTTATCATTACATTATGGAAAATAATGAACTTTATCACAATATGCTAATTTTTTGAGAAGGACCTGTACAACAGCCGCAACCACAATGTAAATTTTTCACTGAAGCCCATCTCAGTTAATGTTTGTTCTAAAAATTGCCAATCTAACCGGTCAAATGCTTTCTCAGCATCTAAGCTAAGAAGCATTGATGTTTGAGTATCCTTTGCCATGAGTGACTGCAGGTTTAATGCTCTCCTTATATTATTTGTCCCTTGGCAACCTGAAATGAACCCCGTCTGATCTGGTTTTACTAATTTCCTCGTATTTTTGTACTCTAGTTGTTAAAATAGATGTTAATATTTTATAATCCACACACAAGAGGCTAATAGGTCGATAACTAGAACATTGCAATGGATCTTTTCCTTCCTTATGCAGGACTGTGATGATAGCCTCAGACCATGACTCTGGAGGGTTACCTGAATTTAACACATAATTATATAAGTTACATAATACCGGAGTGAGGTCATCAACAAACACTTTATAATATTCTCCTGCAAACCCGTCTATTCCTGGCGTTTTGTTATTTTTTTATTTAATAATTGTTTCTTTCACCTCCTTTTCTCTAATTGACTCTACTAACGCAAAGGCTTCATCTGCCGCCAGCTTGTCTAAGATTTTTAAAAAAAATCATGTATTTTTTCTTCTTTCAAATCCTGATGTTGACCCTTATATAATTGTTCATAATATTTGGCAAAGGTATTTGCTACTGCTTTTGGACTAGTTTCGACATCGTTGGAATGAGGTTGTTTAATTTTAGGAATTGTTCGACTAGCTTGTGCTTTCTGTAGTTGAAATGATAAGCTACTAGCCTTGTTTCCCAATTCATAGTATTTTCTATCGATAAACCTAAGGGCACCCTCCGCCCTATAGGTCAGAATCTCATCTAACTTGGCTCTATTCTCTTTAAGTTTATTAAATACTTCTTGTTTGCCACTTCGCTTATGTTCATTTTCCAATCTCTTGATTTCAGTTTCTAATTCCACTTGTTTCTTAAGTCTGTCTTTCTTTAACTTTGATCCTATAGATATTATTTTCCCCCTTATTGTGGCTTTCCCTGCGTCCCATAAAACAGTAGGTGAGACCATTCCATTGTCGTTCAAAGCTAAATATTCCCTTATTGCTGACCCTATTTCCTCTCTTTTATTAACATCTGTTAATAATGAAACATTAATTCTCCAATACTTCATACAAGACTCCAATCCCAAATCAAGTGTCATTTGTACTGGGCTATGATCTGAAATGGTTATTGGCTCAATAACACAGTTTTTAACTCGGTGTGTGTCTTTTTTGGACACCAAAAAATTATCCAACCGTGAGTAGCTTCCATGCACTTGTGACATAAAGGTGAAGTCTCTCTCTTTTGGATGAAGGTAGCGCCAAGCATCTATCAAACCTAATTCCTTCATTAGGGATGGCCCGATACCATTTTTTTCAAACCGATACGAGTATTTACATTCGTGTACTTGCCGATACCGAGTACCGATACCGATATTTCTACCGCAAAAGTAACTATAGGCTCCCAGAAAAGAAGACAGAAGACTATTTTAGAACACAGGTTAGAAGACTGTTTTTATTTTCTTCTCTGCTTGTTTTAACAAGTCTAAAAATAAATAATAATGAGTAAAATAATAAATGTATTAACACACAAACCACTGTTAATTTTACATAAAAGCAAGCAGTTACTGCGTGCATGGTCTGACATGACTGAATGCGCCCAAAGTGCGCTCCCTTAAAAGTCTAATTCCTAAAAAGCTGACAGTTCATCGCGATCTCACACATCTGTTATTATCAATGAAGCTGACTGCACAATGAAATCTTTCATAATATCCAAACTTTGTTTGTTATAATTAGAGCATTTGCCAGCATACAGAATTCAGCACTGAACAAAAAGTCAGTTTTGAGCGGGGAGGCGAGTCTATCTTAAATGCTTCTGATTGGCCATTGCGTTCAAGAAATCAATACATATGTCTGTGATTGGCTACATCACTCAACGCTGCAAACATGTAATGAATAGAAACTCTGGCCTGTAAATCGTTTCTATTTTGTTTTAGTTGTTCTTCTTGCTTTTCTGCAACAGATGAATAAAAATCTATTAGTTTTAATATGTTGCATTCATAGATATTTCTAGTTTGCGGGAGTCCCGCAAATCGTTTTATTCTCCCGTACCCGCACACACAGAGTGAGTGCATTACCGCCCGTGCCCGCACTCGGCCATCAGATCTAGTCCCGCGCCACACTCTATTGCGTTGGGAGTGCAGGTCCCTATGCCTCAGTTCACCTCGACAAAGCACTCGCGGCGGCCAGTTTCGTTTCGCAAAATGTACGTGGTATCGGCGAATTTTTATGAGTACGAGTATATGAGGACAGTATCGACCCAATCCCCGATGCCAGTATCGGTATCGGGCCATCCCTATCCTTCATAATATTCATTAGACTTTTCGACATTCTACTTTGAGGTTTTGAGGATGATGGTAATTTATCTATTCTATTATTCAGTACGCAATTTAAGTCCCCCCCCCATTAAAGTTGCAGTAGGGAGTTTTGAGAAAATGTTGACTTAGCCTGAAAATTTGAACAAGCACAACTTCCAGGTCCAACCCCCTTGCTCTCTGCTGCGCTACAGCCCTCCCTCCACAGCTCCTCCCCCACGGCGGAGCCTGCCGTGAACGCGCAGGCTAGTAAGCAGGACCACCGAATACGGCGGATTATAAACAGTTATGGAACATTCACTAATAGGGACGAAACATCAACAATATGCTTTACATTGACTATGGCCTGCCAATACTTTGACTACAAACTTGGTCCTCAAATCATTATGTATTTTGCAATACATGTAACTTTATAACGTTGCACTCTTTAAGTTATAAATAGCTAATGTTAAAGGATTAGTTCACTTTTAAAAAAACTTGCTGATAATTTACTCACCCCCATGTCATCCAAGATGTCCATGTCTTTCTTTCTTCAGTCGAAAAGAAATTAAGGTTTTTGATGAAAACATACCAGGATTTTTCTCCATATAATGTACTTCAATGGGACAAAAACGGTTCAAGGACCAAATGACTGTTTCAGTGCAGCTTCAAAGGGCTTTAAACGATACCAGACGATGAATAAGGGTCTTATCTAGCGAAACGATCGGTCATTTCAAAAATAAATAAAAAACTTTAAGTTTTATAAGCACAAATGCTCGCCTTGCTCTGTTCTGTGATGCACGTTCGTGACTCTCCTGTTTGAACTCGTTTGAACAAAATGAACAAATCTTTTTTCGAATCATTTCGTTCGTTGAATGAACGAAATGACTCCGAAAAAGACTCGTTCGAAATGAACGAATCTTTTTTGCGAGTCATTTTGTTCGTTGAATGAACAAAATGACTCGAAAAAAGATTCGTTCATTTGGATGAACGAGTTCGAACAGGAGAGTCACGAACGACGGTACGCTTGCGCTGTGCAAAGGAGAGGGGTGATCAGCGCGTACAAGAGCGTGATTGACACTGCTAAGACATTCCTCCTGGCTCTGATTGGTTGTTTCTGACCGGGAGCAGTGTATTTCTGCAAATGGCAATAGGACCACTGGGAGGAGCCAGAGGAGCTTGATTTTTTCACAGATTATCTGTCTCATATTATACTGTCAGGACATAATGACAGTTTTAACAAATATTTGTTTACAAAAGTTACCTACTGGAGCTTTAAGAAAAAACCTTCCCCATGATCTGCCCCTAGCTGTGCAAGCTTTTTGAAAAATTTTGGACAATCTTCATTTGGTGCATAGACATTCAAAATAGTTAATTTTAAACGAGCAATTCTTCCTATGACCATAACATAGCGACCCTCTGTATCCTGGAAAACATTTTCACAATGAAAGTACACAGAACTACTAAATAGTATAGCTACCCCTCTCTTTTTACTTTTCCCATAAGAGCTACTGTAAACCTGATCCACCCATTCTCTTTTAAATTTTTGGTGTTCTGTTTCTGTGAGGTGAGTTTCTTGAAGTAAGGCTATGGAGCACTGCATTTTCTTCAACTGTCCCAGTATCTTTTTTCTTTTAATTGGGTTATTTATTCCTTTTATGTTATAGGTAATTAAATTAAGTAATGCCATCATTGTATTTATACTGATTCATGTAACACAACCCTAACCTCTCATAAGCATCTATTAGACAACAACAAATAAAATAATTTAACTCCAAATGTACAAAGTTAAACAAAAAGAAATGTGCGACCTGCCTCAGATAAAACAAAACAATAACATTATGAACATAGAACAGAACTTCCACATTTCCAGTCAGACACAGAGAATTAACTATAACCATGTCTGACCCCCGGTGATAATGGGACAGAGAGTGGTGACCTAATCCCTCTGTGGAGTAAAGCACCCAATGTGCAATAATGACCAGTATTACACTAGCATGTAAGAAAGGTCTTAGTGAGTGTGAACCACTCATGTAGACATCAAGATTCCGTCAGACCTTTTTTTTTCTTTTTTTTTTTACCCTTTGTGACAACTTTACTTTTCTTTTTTGTATTATGCTTTTATTGCTTTCATTCTATGCATTGTTCATACACACTCAACATTTTGTGTACCTTTAGCAGCCCTAGTCTGAAATCAAACTGAAATAAAGTTTAAGTGTTACCTCCGACTACTCATCCTTATCTTCGTCCTGAATCATAGCCTTCATGTCAGCTATCGCCAACATGTTGGCTTTCCTCCTCTTCGCGCTGATGTTCCATCCTCCAGTTAGTTTCTCCTCGATCCGCTCTTTCTCTCCGCACTGCACCTCTACACCCATCTCTCTCAAAGTGTCCGTGGCGTTTGTCAGCGAGGGAAACGTTTTTTCTCCCGAGTCCATCTTGACTCTGTCGTGCTGGATACAGGCACTTTGCCTGAATGCCCCTCTGCTTTAGCTGCTTGATGACTGCGTGAACCCTAGCTCGCTTCTTTTGTAGCTCAGGAGAGTAATCTTGATCGAAGAAAATCCTCTTGTCTTGAAACATCACCTTTCCTTGGCTCCATGCTTGCTGCAAAACTATATCTTTCACCGCTGCGTCGAGGAATCTCACAATGATTGATCTGGGGGGAGCCGCTGGATCTGTCGGTTTGGACTGAAGTGAGCGGTGCGCTCTTTCAATTTTAATGTCCAAATTAGGTGGTAACGTCGGTACTTTGGGAAGCAGGGCTTTCACAAACTCAACCACGTCTCTATTTTCACTCTCCTCAGGTATTTGAAATATTCGAAGGTTGTTTCTCCTCAGCCTGTTTTGTAAATCATCACAAACCGCTGTGAGTTGTTTTTCGCGTTGAAACAGGTACCGTATCACACGGTGCTGTCTTGCCCCTACATCTTCCACATCGCTCACTCTCCCCTCCAGCTCACCGATCCTCTGCTGATGGTCACCGAGCTGCTCCTTAATATCTGTCACAGTCTTTTCCAAGCGCTCAAGGGTCTTTGTTGTTTGTGTATGTCCCTGATTGTTTTCTTCGCGAAGTTTTCTCATATCTTGTATCAAAGACATTTCACCCTCACGTGCTGTCTGCTCTTCGCGGCTAGTAGCATCTAAGCTAGCGCTGTTCGTACTCGGTGGTTTATTGTCGGATTCTTTCAAATGTCCTGTTTTTCCTTGTCCTCTCGTTTTCGATGTGGTAGTCATCTTGTTCACGGGCTATTTTCCACGCTGAAAGCTTTATATATCTGTAGTTGTCACTGTTTTCTAACTTTTTTCTGACGGAGCCTCGTCTCTAACCTGTTGTTCCAACCATGACGTCACCAGAAGCTCCAGACCCCAAACTTTTGTAAGGCAGTGTATGAAGTGTTACCTAGGGCTGGGTATTGTTCAAAATCTTTCGATCCGGTGCCAATTTCGATACCTCAGTTTCGATACCGGTTCCTAACGATACTTTTTTCGATACCAATTTTATGAAATCCATTTTAACAAGATTACATAACACATTACCTCAGAAAAACTTTGGTTTAATTTTTTCAGTTTGACTCATGCTCCTTAGCCAGTGCAAAAAGGAACAAAAAAAAGCACAAAGGAACAAAATATTTTTTATAAAGAGCTCATGCTCACCAAAGCTGAATTTTTTTTAAATAAAAAATACAGTAAAACTTGTAATATTGTGAAATAGTATTACAATTTAAAATCTTATTTGAATATATTTCAAAATGTAATTTATTGAAATGAATTTAATTCAAAGCTGAATTTTCAAAATCCCCTTCAGAAATATGAAAACAGTTTGCTGCTTAATATTTTGGAAACTATGATACATTTTTTCATGATTCTTTGATGAATAAAAAATTTCAAAAGAACAGCATTTATTTAAAAACTAAATATTTTGTAACATTACACATGTTTTAATGTCACCTTTGATAACTTTAATGCATCCTATTCCTTACTGAAAAAAAATTCTGACTAACCAACACATTTTTGAACGGCAGTGTACGTAGGTTATTAATATTAACACTGTCAGAGTGATCAACAAGGTATCTCTTCATTTACCAGTCGAAGACGGAGCAACTTTTATGTTTACTCCGTGCACTGTCAAGGTCTTCATCATATTTGTCGTGGTACCGGTCTTTGCAGCAATTATTTTACTGCAAATACTGCAATTAATTACCTAGACTAGTGTTTTTCAACTGATGGATCGAGACCCAAAAGTGGGTCACAAGACCGCTCTGAGTGAGTCGCGGAGTGTGCAGTCAAACAAACTACAACAACAAAAAAACTATTTCTAAATGTTTTGCTGATGCAAGACTTATCTTGGAAGAATGCGTGAAAACTGTTGACACTTCTGTCAAAGAGTTTAAGTGCCTGAGAAAAATGTGTTGTCCTGATTCAGTATCTGCAGTCAGATATATGTCAGTGTCATTATTCTAACATTATTTTTGTACCTTGTTACAAAATAAAATCTCTGACCTCAGAAAAATCAAATTTCCTGTCAGCCGTTATACTGCGCTAGTGACGCGCACTCATGTATATCGCTTCACTATATATAAAACACTGGTATGCGTGTCTCACTGTAATCTCTGACCTTTGATCTTTAGCCTCCATCTCATCAAAGCTCTGGATGAGAGAGACGGCAACATTATACATCTCCTCTGTGATACAAGGATCTTCTGGGTGGGATAAGTTAACCTGTGACAAACACAAACACATTTATATAGTGCATTTAAGTAGAAATGGTCAAAATATAGCATTTTTGTTGCTTCCCATACATTGATACCAAGAGGCAGGATGCTTGGGAGATCATTCAGGTAGAACTCTTCAATGGCGTATGGGGCTCCTTCCACCTCAAACACGTATGCTGGATTCATCTGATTGCGGATCACAGTTCCAAAATATTCTGCGAACTCTGCACAGTTTATAGTGGCGGACATCAGAATGACCTGCAGAAGGAGAGGTGGGATAAATGGAGAAGGGGTAAAAATGACAGTATAAAATATGCTTGTGGCAATCTAAGTATGCGTGTTGAACAAACCTTGACATATCTGGAATTGGACCGTAGCAGTTTTCTGATAACCAGCAACAAGAAGTCAAGTTCCTCTGTTCTCTCATGGACCTGAATCAAATTATAATCGCAGACAATTGTGATTTTAACATCATTGTTATCATTTAATTTAAGTTTTATATTAATATTTAACCTTTTCATAAGAGCAAATTAGTTTTTTGCAAATTACGGAACTTTTTGTATTGGGACATCACTAGTCTGATGATTGCATCCATTCATTATTTCTGTTCCTTTGAACTTTCTATTCATCAAAGAATCTTAAAAAACATATCACCGTTTCAACAAGAATATTAAGCAGCACAGCTGTTTTTAACATTGATAATAGTAAAAAAAAAAATTTACTTAGGTAGCAAATCAGCATATTAGAATGATTTCTGAAGGATCATGTGACACTGAAAACTGGAGTAATGATGTTGAAAATTCAGTCATGCCATCACAGGAATAAATACATTTTAAAATGTATTAAAATTACATACATTACAATACATAAAAGTTTTTTTAATAGCATTAATATTTCACAATATAACTTTTATCTGTATTTCTGATGTAATAGAAGAAACTATGGTGAGCATAAGAGACTTCTTTCATTTAAAAGTTTGAACGGTTGTATCTATAAATTGCAGATTATTTGTGTACCTCATCTATGAAGATGTGCGAGTACTCTGTGAGTGTTTTGGCTCCCACTAATTTCTGCAGCAAGACTCCTGTGGTCACATAAATCAGTTTGGTATGTTCTGTGGCCATCTTCTCTAAACTCACCTTGAAAGAGAGAGGGAAAAAGACATCCATTTAATTTATACAGTATTTAGTGAGTCTAATAGCTTACAGTATGCTTGGAATTTTAATCTGCATATTTTATACTGCAAGTTTAACAAAAGGGAATCCAATACCAATTCCACTTTATTCCCATTCCTTACAGCAGTGTTTCCCAACCCTGTTTCTGGAGGCACCCCAACAGTACTTTGGATGTCTCCCTTATCTGACCCATCCATTTGAGGTCTTGGAGTCTCTACTAATGAGCTGATGAGTTTGAAGTACTTTTTGTACTTTTGAAGAAAACACTTTTTTACTAATGAAGTTCAATTCTCGAAAGAAAGTTTTTTTTTTTAAAGGTCCCATATTGTCAAAACTGAAATTTCCTGGGTTCTTTCATGATAACAGAGGTCTAGGAGGGGCTATGTAACTACCATATAAGTTTCAAAAGAGTCGATCCACAGACAAATGCACATAGCCTGCATAAAGTAGCTGTGCCTTTTCACGAGCCGTTGTGACTTCCGTAAAAATGTGATGTCAGAACTACTCACCGCCTTCAGTCACCTCCCCGAGCACTGCCCACCATCCCTCCCTCTTTTTGCCCAACAAGACAAAAAAAAAAAAAGACAAAATACGTTGTTTTCCTAAGTTACAGACCGGCCCTGTTGGTGTATTGTTTTTATTGAGTTAAATACGGTGAGATTGAGTTCACTCAGTCTCTGTGTCTTTTGTTTTGCTAACAGAAACTAACGTTTAGTGTAACTTACTTGCATAGGTAACGTTATTTCAAAAGTCTGAGTTTGTTTACAGACAGTTTAAATTAGCGTTAACGTTAAATCTGCGTGCAGCATTGATGTAATGGTAATTATAACACTCTTACAATAATGCAGAAAGTAAAAAAAACTTTTGAGGAGGTGGTGGTTTGTCTCCTGTCGTCGCCAATTCGGGGTCCGAGTCCGGCTCGAACATACAGGTCCTTCTCAAAAAATTAGCATATTGTGATAAAGTTCATTATTTTCCATAATGTAATGATAAAAATTAAACTTTCCTATATTTTAGATTCATTGCACACCAACTGAAATATTTCAGGTCTTTTATTGTTTTAATACTGATGATTTTGGCATACAGCTCATGAATCCAAAATTCCTGTCTCAAAAAATTAGCATATCATGAAAAGGGTCTCCAAACGAGCTATTAACCTAATCATCTGAATCAACTAACTAACTCTAAACACCTGCAAAAGATTCCTGAGGCTTTTAAAAACTCACAGCCTGTTTCATTACTCAAAACCGCAATCATGGGTAAGACTGCCGACCTGAATGCTGTCCAGAAGACCATCATTGACACCCTCAAGCAAGAGGGTAAGACAGAAAGAAATTTCTGAACAAATAGGCTGTTCCCAGAGTGCTGTATCAAGGCACCTCACTGGGAAGTCTGTGGGAAGGAAAAAGTGTGGCAAAAAACGCTGCACAACGAGAAGTGGTGACCGGACCCTGAGGAAGATTGTGGAGAAGGACCGATTCCAGACCTTGGGGGACCTGCGGAAGCAGTGGACTGAGTCTGGAGTAGAAATATCCAGAGCCACCGTGCACAGGCGTGTGCAGGAAATGGGCTACAGGTGCCGCATTCCCCAGGTCAAGACACTTTTGAACCAGAAACAGCGGCAGAAGCGCCTGACCTGGGCTACAGAGAAGCAGCACTGGACTGTTCCTCAGTGGTCCAAAGTACTTTTTTCGGATGAAATTCAAATTTTGCATGTCAATCGGAAATCAAGGTGCCAGAGTCTGGAGGAAGACTGGGGAGAAGGAAATGCCAAAATGCCTGAAGTCCAGTGTCAAGTACCCACAGTCAGTGATGGTCTGGGGTGCCATGTCAGCTGCTGGTGTTGGTCCACTGTGTTTTATCAAGGGCAGGGTCAATGCAGCTAGCTATCAGGAGATTTTGGAGCACTTCATGCTTCCATCTGATTTCATTTTTCAGCACGACCTGGCACCTGCTCACAGTGCCAAAACCACTGGTAAATGGTTTACTGACCATGGTATTACTGTGCTCAATTGGCCTGCCAACTCTCCTGACCTGAACCCCATAGAGAATCTGTGGGATATTGTGAAGAGAAAGTTGAGAGACGCAAGACCCAACACTCTGGATGAGCTTAAGGCCGCTATCGAAGCATCCTGGGCCTCCATAACACCACAGCAGTGCCACAGGCTGATTGCCTCCATGCCACGGCGCATTGAAGCAGTCATTTCTGCAAAAGGATTCCCGACCAAGTATTGAGTGCATAACTGAACATAATTATTTTAAGGTTGACTTTTTTTGTATTAAAAACACTTCTTTTATTGGTCGGATTAAATATGCTAATTTTTTTAGATAGGAATTTTGGGTTTTCATGAGCTGTATGCCAAAAATATCAGTATTAAAACAATAAAAGACCTGAAATATTTCAGTTGGTGTTCAATGAATCTAAAATATATGAAAGTTTAATTTTTATCATTACATTATGGAAAATAATGAACTTTATCACAATATGCTAATATTTTGAGAAGGACCTGTATTAGGCCGGACAACATTTCCCTCAGCAATGTCCATCATTACAGGTGTTTTATTTACCTTACTCAGACCTGCCAACCTTGAAATTATTTTTTGAGTACAATGAGGGGGGGGGGGTCTAAGATTAAGAAACCCCTAGAAAACAGTAAATAAAAAAATTAAAATAAAAAACACTAACATCGGAACATTGTACATTTAAGATAATAAATGAAGTAGCCTATTCCAATATCAGTACTAATACTGAATATACTAAATCTCACAGAAAAAAAGGGCTTTTATTGAGACGTGATGTCTTTGCATTTCATTTGAACATTGCACATTTTAAACAGGACACGCATTAGCTGAATAAACGTTAGCCAACACAAACATATTTATAGAAAATAAATAGTTGACAATGAATAGACAGGAGTCCTGTCACAGGACCAATAATAGCAAAGCGAATCACTTATTCTAAAGAGAATATCAAGTACAAGTTAGACGAATCCAACATATAATGAGGGCTGTGTTAACAGTAAAACGTCCGTCATTTAACAAATTTTAAAAACACGGATGGATAAGACAAAATGCTTTCTGACATTTTGACAGAAAAAAAACACAACCAAGAACAAAATTTAAACTTAGCCCGTCAATTTTACAGCAAGAGTAGCTTGATTTCTAACATTATTCTCTCAACAGACATTTACATAGATAGTCTGGCGTTATAATTTATTTGCTTTTGGTGTACTGTGGAGTGGTAAAACTGTTTTTAATGTCAGGCTAGCACATACCGTTGACTAGCGCTAGCCTAGCACCGGCGAACTATGCAACTGGAAGGACTGGATGAAAAATTTTGAAAACTGTCTCCACTGATAAATAACACCCAGGCTAACTTGGAAATGAGGTCCGATGTCCAAAATCCTGAACCACCCCTTTAATGATAGGCCTTACGCATCTGTCAATCATCCTCGCTTGCTATTTGGGGAATGAACCCAGTGCTATGATTGGTCGAACTCTTTTTCTTTTGCTGTTGCTTGATTTGAGGACAGCGCGTGAACAGAGGCGCGTCACCAGGTTTTTGCGTAGTTTAGAGTGACAAATCGTACCAGCGTAATTTTAGGTCGAAATGCTTATCCGCTACGCAAAATGCGTACAGGTTGGCAGGTCTGCTTACTTGTGATTATCACCAAGCAACAGCAGGCTATAGCATACATGACCCTAGTTACCTGTGGTTGGCCTGGCCGTGCGTCACTCAGAAAACAACAGGCCAATCAAAAGAGAGGCTCATGAATATTAATTAGACGGACAAAACTCGACCTGTTCTTAGTAGAGTTCCTGAGAAAGGAGCTGTAAAAATATATTGAGATGGTTTTTGGTACTTATACCGCAAATATATATTCTTAAGGTCATCAACACTGAAAATAAAACTCCAGAAAAGTGTACAATATGTGACCTTTAAGGTACTTCACAGAAGCACTGGTGCCTCACTTTAGTTCCTGGTTCATGACTCAACCCGGAAATTCGATTCAAGGGCCGTTTACACGACACAGTTTTCAACTTAAAATGGAAAACTTTTTATACGTTTTGGGTGTTCATTTACACAACAATGCTGTTCTGGGATCCTGAAAACGCAAACTTAATTAATTAAAATACTTGAACGGTATTCAAAATGTTTTTGAAAACAATACTGTTATTGTCTCTGTGTAAACTACAAAAATGTGATATTGTGAAAACGGTGACGTCATGCGCATGCGTATTACTTATTCAGTCTATAGGGGCGTAATGTTTCTTTACAAAGTGACATTGCTAACTACTGGCCTGGTATGAATAATCCACAATTTTAGTAGTTTTCACGGATCCGTGTGATCGGGGATCATTTTGACATAGTGTGTACGCAAAAAATGCAAAGGAAAAACTCTCTTTTTAAAGGGATAGTTCACCCAAAAATGAAAATTCTGTCAGTATTTACTCACCCTCATGTTGTTCCAACCCCGCCAGACCTTTGTTCATCTTCGGAACACGAATTAAGATATTTTTGATGAAATCTGAGAGCTGGATCACTCCTCCATACTAGTCCATAGGCTTCTTCAGGGATTGAAACTTGCCAGCCCCGAAAAGTCATTAAAGACATCGTTAAAATAGTCCAAGTGACTACAGTGGCTCAATCTTAAGTTTATCAAATGACGAGAATACTTTTTGTGCGCAAAAACCCCCAAAAATAACGACTTTATTTCAACTATTCATTTCCTTCTCTCTGGGCCTCGAGTCAGTTCACTAGTGTAATGGCGTAAGCTTCTGTTGTTGTACGTCACACGCATCACCCACATGACCAGCGTCGGCCAATAGTGAGCCTACGTGTGACGTAGCTCTACGCAATCATACTAAGTTAACTGACTAGAGGCCAACAGAGAAGGAAATGAATAGTTAAATAAAGTCGTTTTTTTTTTTTTTTTCGCACAAAAAGTATTCTCGTCGCTTGATAAACTTAAGGTTGAGCCACTGTAGTCACTTGGACTATTTTAACGATGTCTTTAATGACTTTTCAGGGCTGGCAAGTTTCAATCCCTGAAGAAGCCTATGGACTAGTATGGAGGAGTGATCCAGCTCTCAGATTTCCTCAAAAATATCTTAATTCGTGTTCCGAAGATGAACGGAGGTCTTACGGGGTTGGAACAACATGAGGGTGAGAAAAAACTGACAGAATTTTCATTTTTGGGTGAACTATGCCTTTAAGTACATCGCTGTTACGCTTGACCAGTTACCAGAGTAAAAGAACAATTCGTTCAAGAATCGAACATCACTAGTTTCTACTGCATGCATCTCACACCTGATACCCCACCAAGCTGCCCAGGGTGCATTTGCGTTCACGTGCCACCCAGCGGGCAATGCTAGTGGCGCCGATTTTGCGTGGCTGAGTGACAACCAGATTACAGGGCACATTTCTCTCCGCATAGTAATCCAGGATGAACTGTGGCAGCTGGGTGGTTTTTCCGCTGCCTGTCGCTCCACGAATGATGATGACAGAATTATTCTCAATCAGAGAGATCAACTACACACACAAACACAGACAGGGATTGACATATTCACATATAGGAAAATGCACAAATAAATCTTTTTTAAAAAAACAACATAAATCTTCTATTGAATTATGAGTAAATATGTCCATCTGTGCATTGTATCTCTATGCATGCACCTCTTGTCTGTTCTTAGTAATAGGCAGAACTGGATACTCATAACTGGCCAGCGAAGGGGGGGTGGTTCCTGGATCTATAGTTCAGAAGCCACATGTCAAAACAGATTAAACAGTGAACACGAGTTATGCAATAACATCCTAGTAAGTAACAGAAAAGCCAAATATGGTGTTAGGAGATCTTATGCCAATAGCACCGTGACCGTACAGTACTGATTCAAGATAATCACATAAATAAAAACAAAAAATAGTTCAAGGAACATCAAGTGTAATGTATGTGAGGAGCAGCTTGTGTGTTGGCTTGTTTGTAATTACTATTCAGAAGTTCTGCCCTCCTGCTCTTCTGGTTTCCTCCATCTGATCCTAGCTTTTCTGGAGAGGTCTTATCAGACAACAGCTCTACAGACCTGCTGCAAATGCACACGTTCATTAGGAGAAAAATGTGTAAGGTGTTGTCCTTGGGTCTCCTGCCAATCCATTCATTGCCTTGTTCAGGGTTTTCCATCTTTTAGATGGAGCATCCCCACATGCTAATATTGTATTATATTAGCAGCATGTTCATATTTAGAAGCTAATATTTAGAAGCCAACTAAATATTTTAATGTAAAAAGGCCAAATTTATACTGTGAAATATTATAAATATGAATAAAACATTCTTTATAGAAACTAGATATTTTCCAAATACTGATACATTATTACGTATATTTTACTACTCGCTTTTAAATCAATGTATTCATATTTTATTAATTTGGTGAAATTTATCATTCATTTATTTCTACACTGTTTTTTAATCTGTGGAAACACAGACGCACTCCTTGCCATAGCACTCCCTTGCGGCCTCCTGAGGATTCCCGAGCCCAGTTTGAAAAACCCTAGGCCTAGTTTACCACCAGCTGTCAAACATATCAATTCACCTGCGCACACGCCTATATAACGTTACCGTTGTATTATTGTCAAAATGCTAAATGTTGTTTGGTATGGCAGAGCCTGTAAAACTAAACTTGGTCAAAGCATTAATATTTAATAATGTGAAAATGTAAGTGCTAAATTTCGTGCGTATACTTTGAAAAATAAACTACGTATCCTAAACTCACGTGTCTCCCATGGTGATTTTATTTTAATTACCTTTAAGTGCACATGGTCCAAAAATTCCAGTTTCATCAATGTTATTGTCCAACATCTTTTAATTACGAAATCCTCTTAAAGCAAGTTTGGATAATAAAACTAAAAGTTTTCACCAGTACATGCAAAAACACTCATGACCTCATCATTACCTGACTGCAGTAGCTTCGGGCTCATCTTGCTTTTTCACTTCATCAGTGATTCTGATGTCTGTAAACTGTGCCCCAACAGTAAACCAGTGGGCTATCTGAGCTGATGTGATGGCCTGATTCATCCTGCACAAAACATTCAAAAATCATGTAATAAAAACGCCAAGATGTTCATACGCCGAGAAGAGCTAACATGCGTCCACCTCCACGCTCTCTAGCATCTTTTCTTCTACCAGCAGCAGCTGGGGCGTGCGTGAACCAGGTCAACGGTCACTTTTTTTTCTTTTTTTTTTTTAGTAATGAAAATGTTTTATGTTGTGTGATTTGTTGATAGAACAAAGTATGTTAGTGAGATATTATCTTCAAAATAAATGTATACGTATTTACATTAATTAGAGACATGCTGAGAAGAATCTGAACTAGTGGCGATTTTGAACTAGTGGCGGTAACTAAAGAAAAAAAGTATAGAAGGAAAAATAAGGAATATTTATTGGGGGGAAAATATTATGTCTTTAAAGGAACTGTCCATTTGTATAATTGTGTTAAATGTGTTTGAATTGAAAGACATAATAAAGTACATAAAATATATATATTTGTAATTTGGACATAAGGTGTGCCTTATTTAAAATTTTAAACCTACAAGTGTATTTTTAATGATAGCAATAACTGTAAAGGGACTATTGTAATGGGGTAAATCAAATAGGCTAATATACTGTCAATTACTAAGCTCAGATTCATCTTAGCAGTTAAAATGTACACTGTGCTTTTGTAATTATTTATTTAGAATTTTGTGATTTAAACTTCTGCTTTAAAAAGCTTTTTTTTTTAGATTGTAATTTTCTAATGTTCTTCTGATAACCATTAAATATACTACAGCTGCCAAACAAAACCAGAGAGAAATGTATTCATAAATCTTTAAAACAAACGAATTAAATCTTGCTGGGCACAAAACATTCTGCCAGTAAGAAAAGAAAACCTGTAGGATACATATTGTATATAGGCTATATATATGCTACAATGATAAATGATGCAAGACCTACAAACATGTTAAATTATATTGTATACTATCAATTATTTATGTAAAAAAAAAAGTGTGTGTGTATGTATATATATATATATCAACGTTAACATAAACATTTCATATACAATATCATTTAACACGTTTGTAGGTCTATATTGTTTCATTTATCATTGTAGCCTTTAAGTTGATTTTCTGTATTGTGTATTTATTTTTGGACTAAAAGTGGTTAATAAAGTCCAATAACTGTATGAGAGTGTGTCAGTGGTAATATCCTTGTGTCCCTGTCGGTCAGTGTTAGAGGATCTGTGTAACAACTAACAGTTAGCCTGCCCTGGACCAGGTTAGTTTCCCAGCATAAATTGCCAGAGTAACTGAGTTTGAACTATTTTAAGTTTGCTTTATGAAACAGAATCAACCGACAATAAGTCTGGCAAACTAAAATAAGCCTGGCTTGCATTCTAATCTTGTTTTATGGAACAGCCCTCTGGAGCCGGTAGATATACAGCCCAGGCAGTAAAAAGACAAAAATAATGATTAAACCAGCATAAAATAAACCAATAATGAAATTATTCTTTATCTAAAAAACGGAAACAATATAAAAAACTTTTCTATTGTTTTCTTCAGATTTTAGATTAATAATAATTTTTATTTCTACAGAAGATGAAATAAGATTAAATTAAGATTTTTTTTAAACATTAGAAATCAAAAACATTATTTCTTGTTTTGTTTCAATTAAAATATTGTTAATATCAATGTTACATTTCCATCCAATTGGCTGCTCATTGCATACTCAGAGTTAGAGTAATGAGCAACAAAAATCTCCAGCATGTAAAGTAGGTAAGCAAAGCAAGGTCTTTAGTTTATTGGCAGGCTTTTTTTTTTTCTTTTCTTTTTTTTTACCCCTGTAATATAACAGATTTTATAAACAACTATAAAAGATAATTTTCGGCTTGCTCCAGCTCTCTGCACTGGTGTCAGGTGAAATCGGTGCCCATGTGCACACGCTAAATCGGAAATCCAACATGAAAATACAAGATTTTGTACCCACTAGCCAGGATTTACAGGTGTTGTGGCGAATTATGTGACCCTAGTTATAATGGATTGCGCTAATCCAACCTACTCCTAATCCCAGTCATAATGCTAACCCTAAACATCACTCCAGCACCTAGGGTCTCATTCTTTGGTAGGTCACAGAATTCGGCACTACATCTGACCTTACAGATATTTAAAAAAAGAAACCAACCCTTAGAAATATCCACTGGAATAAAAAAATGTGGCATAACATAAAATGGTCAGATCTGCAGTTAGGTACATACAAAAATTAACATTGAATAGGCCAATTTAAGAATAAGTTTAAGTTTAATAACTTAAGTTTTTATTATTTAATTTTCAACAGGAGAATACAGTCAACATATTACAACAATTATTACAACATAAAACATACCAATTGGAAATATATATCTTTTACCTTAACTGTTACAGTTAAGAAGATATGTCTTAACAGTTTTGCTATTCTTCTTTATTGACATTAAAGAATAATGTGGAAAACGGTCTACTATTTGGTACAGTTGACATATATTTTGATTTATGATACGATCCCAAATTGGGTAAGTTTTTCAATTGTATTGTCAGTCTCCATTAAACCGCTTTCACAATCCAAAAACAAGACCAGTTGACATTTACTGGAATAAACTTTATTAAAAAAAATTAAACATGAGAAAAATATTTTTGTTTAACTACAGTTGAAAAGAAGATTGTTTCTGACTCCTCTTAACAGAAGCATAGGCGAAAACCCTTCCGTGAACATACAAATAAAGTTATTGTATGGAATTAATAGTTAGGCCTACTATCACATTTGTTTCATTTATATACAAACATAACCATTCTGACATACCAGATTATAACATGCTCAATTAATTCTCTTCCGCGCTAAACCCCGCCCAACACCAACATAAATATCATTTGATTGGCTCTCCTGTACCTCATATCTCCAAGATACACCCAATGAAATCTAACGGGAAGTTACAATCCTCCTGAGTTTAATGATTTATAATACTTTATCTCTGGCACGTTCGATGAACTATGATATGAACGATTAAATATAATACAGTCCTTCGTATTCTTGCTAATATATTTTGAATCTTAAATATAAAATATGCAGAGACATTCATTACAGGAAGATCACGATTTTTTTCCATGTCGTATTTGCAGTTACACAGTGTGGCGCATCGTTCCGAGGCGCTGATTGGTGGAGCGTTGAGATGGGCAGGTCGGAAACGTCATTCATTAGGGACTCGGATGAGAGAAGGGTCTTTTTTGACAGTACTCTCTTTACAGAGCTTAACAACCTGTTCGATCAGAGCTCAGTCATCGTGCTTTCTTTAGCTGCTACCTTTAGAATCTGTCTCCTAATATCTCAAATGGCTGCATACAAGTTGGTTCTCATTCGCCATGGCGAGAGCTGCTGGAACCAGGAGAATCGCTTCTGCGGCTGGTTCGACGCCGACCTGAGCGAGACAGGGGCTCAGGAGGCAAAGAAAGGCGGTCAAGCTTTAAAAGGTTAGTAAGTTTGTTTAACATTATATTTTCCAGCATTGTGAATGAGCGTTATAAATCTGCCATCCTAAGTGTATATCAGCATTCTATATTGTTTTTGAAAGAACACGTCATGTACATTAAGTCTGCATTGAGAATAACTTTACCTGCTTTGTCTTACTAATGTTTGCATTGAGGTTTTTGTGTTTTAAATAATAAAACTCAAACCGGAAAATTCAAATGACTTTCAGAAGACTGACATCCCCGGCGCTACCCCGCCTTCGACGTGACGCGTGTAAGCTCTGAACCAATGACCTGGCAGTTTGCCTATTACTGACGGGTGTGGGGCGGGGCCTATGTGATGCGAACGTGCCGCACAGAACGTGATTTTACACGTGCTGAATTTCCCAATAAAAAGTGACTTTTTGACGCGATTACTGTTGTGCAATGTTTATATTTTATAAATGCGTTTTAATACAATTTTATGATAGTTTAAATCAATAATTGATAATTTATTATGATAATTATTAAATCAATTTGTATTCAATGTACATATTGATCACAATGTATTGATTTGTTATTTTTAATCTCATCTGCCATATTAAATCTATGCTGTATCTATGTGTCTTTGCAGATGCAGGGTTTGAGTTTGACATTTGTTATACCTCAGTGCTGAAGAGAGCCATCCGGACGTTATGGATCGTTTTGGACAGTATTGATCAGATGTGGCTGCCTGTGCACAGGACCTGGCGCCTGAATGAACGTCATTATGGTGGTCTCACTGGGTTAAACAAGGCTGAGACTGCGGCCAAGCATGGTGAAGCCCAGGTTAAGATTTGGAGGCGCTCATTTGACATCCCCCCACCAACTATGGATGCAGATCATGACTTTTACAGCATCATCAGCAAGGTGAGGTCTTCATCGTTATTCAATCATTATGGTATTTGAATCACTTAATCAGTTTAATCTGTCATCATAATTAGTTATTCCCCCTCCTCAGATTCCACTGATTTTAAAATGATATAAGAAACAGAAACTCATGAGTGTATAAATGCATATCCCCAATAACAGCATGCCCATTCACATTATTATCTGCATTCCTGCATCCATTACAACAATCTCAGAATTCATAAATCATTTTAACATACAATATTCCATCTGATTTTATGTGTAAAAACTTTGGGTTTTCACTGTTGCATGTTGCAGTTTATTGCAACATGTTGGTATTACATTTTGAAACTGATGTGCTAGTAGTTAAGTGCAAAGGCTCAGAAAACAAAGGTCAAACTTTATTTGTATAGGAAACTGCATTCTATGTCCCAAAACAAACAAGTCAAGAGTTTATATTAGCTAAATGAGTAGTACTGTTGCATACTGTAACTGATATGTTTAAGGAACATTTCATTAATGCACTAATTTTGTCTTTTTGGACATCCTGTCTTTTTAGGACAGACGTTATGCTGATTTGACCGAGGACCAGCTGCCTTCTTGCGAGAGTCTGAAGGACACTATTGCACGGGCGCTACCTTTCTGGAATGAGGAGATTGTGCCTCAAATCAAGGAAGGAAAAAGAGTGTTGATTGCTGCTCATGGAAACAGTTTGAGAGGCATTGTGAAACACTTAGAAGGTAAGAAGGAACTTTTCACCATCATTTACATTTTCAAAATACCAGGAAAATTCCTTTAATAAGGAATAATTTTTTTTTTGTTAGTTAAAATATTTTAAATCTGCAAGAAATTGCTCTTTATGAGTTGCTCTCCATAAAATGACTTTCAATTCCACAAAAAAAGCAAAATTGACTGTTTACTTTGTTAGAGCACTTTTTGAGTCTTGTTGAGCAAGTTAATCCACAATGCCATTCCCCCATGGAATGACATTCCTTCTCTATATATAATAAAATAAACTGGTAACACTTTAGTTTAGGGTCCAATTCTCTCTATTAACTAGTTGCTTATTAGCATGCATAATACTGGGATATTGGCTGTTTGTTAAGGCAAAAGTCGTGGACCCTAATTGGAGCCTAACCCTAAGTGTGACCAATAAACTTTCAGGTAGTTGCCAAATCAGCCTTTCTCATTAACTTGATGTACTAAAATAACTAAAGCTGAAATAAAAAAAATTAAACCTATATAAACATAACAAAAAAAGGACTAAACCGCAACAAAATTACTAAAATTAAAGCGAAAAATATCAAAATAAAAACAAATTCAAAATATTCATAAAAACGATAAAAGTAACTAAATACCAAAGCAACACTGGCCATAGGCAGGGAAACACCCTAGTATAGACAGATATGCACAAAAATTTAATAATATATAATATCTTATTTAATAAGTTATACATTTAAAAATTAAACCTACTACTTGAGGACATTTGAATGCTGTTTTAGAAATACTTCGTCACAAGCTCTATCTAACTCACTAATAATAACTGACATTTTAGTTTTTCTAGTCTCATAGAGTGTTTCCTCACAGGTATGTCTGAGGAGGCCATCATGGAGCTGAATCTGCCCACAGGCATCCCTATTCTTTACGAGCTGGACAAGAACCTGAAGCCCATCAAGCCCATGCAGTTCCTCGGAGACGAAGAAACTGTTCGCAAAGCCATGGAGGCTGTGGCAGCCCAGGGCAAAGCCAAGAAATAGAGTATTTACTTTAAACTTCTTAAATTCTACATCAGCACTGAAATACTTTAAACAAGACTCCCATATTTAACATCAACGAGACAGAGCTCTATCGGATAAGTGTCTACGAGTTAAAATAAATATAGGACCTATTACCATAATGTAATTTTAAAATTTTGCAATGGTTGTATTTATTAGGTAAACAGTTTACAAGGACCACACATTTTTGTTTGGATTTGTCTATGTAATTCATTCCATAATTTACTTTATCTCCACTTTATTTTTTTTAAGAATATGTTTGGTCAAGTGTTCTCAATGCAGCAAGTACATTTCTTTTCACATTAAACCAGTGTTGAGGCTGAAAACCTAATGACTGTTTCGTCTGTTGGCCTGCATGATAAATTGTACAGACATAAGCCAGTACATGTAAACTTATGTCAGTCATTGTTTATTTGATGATGGTTTTGCAGCAACGTATGAACCAATATATAATGTGTACTTTATATTGCAGATTGAATTGGAATTAAGTAACAAATCATCAGTGTTTCACCAAACTTTGAAAGTTTCAGTTCTGTTTTATCTTTAGTTATGTATGCCTAGCACAATTTAGTCTCCCATAGTCGATGCATTTGGCCTGAAAGGGATAGGTGTCCATAATAGATTGTTAATGTACACATTAACACTTATCAATACAATTTTAATGTCACTTTTTAAATGTCAATGATACAACATGTCTCTTCAGGCCTTGTTCCACATCCTTCAAATATTTGGTTTGAAAGACTTTATTCTGCTCCACAAACTTCTCAAACAGATGAAGGCCACCACCTACTCCAAAATAGTGAGACTTAGTTGCCAAATAAACAATCCCATCCTCAGCAAGCAGGCCACAAAACACACTATGCAGAGAAGAGTAGTAGTCTGTGTTGTATATGGTTTCTGATGTGAAGATAATGTCATATTTTGGCGATGAGGTTTTATTTCGCATAAGTGTGAGAAAAGAGTTCCAGTCGCCCGAGAAGAAACCACAACGATCAATTAATTTCTGTGATGCATTTAGGGCTTTCCTCTTAGATGGTGGACTGCTATTTTGCTCCTCTGTCTCATCATCATCATCTTCACAATTGAGAAACACATTTGGCACTGTTAACTGCTCTATCACTGTGCTGTTATAATCCTGGAAGTCAACTTTGATGGCTCCTCTCTTCAATGCAAGAATGCCAAGTAGACCTGCTCCACAGCCCAAGTCTAACACTCTTTTTCCAGTGAAGGTCTCTCCTTCATCATCAATGTACTCAAGAAGATCATACGTGCATTCCCATATCTTAAGTCCACCCTCATACACTCCAGTGATGAGGTCAGAATTTTGATTAATTGTTTTGGCCAGTATCTCCTCGCTGTCCTCTCGTTCAGGAGCGGTCTTCTCAAACACTGATTCATTGAGACAGAGCAGGGGAGGCAGGGCACCCACTGTGATGGTTTCAGGCACCCAGTGCTCAATGAGGGAGAAAGGATCCAACAAAGGTTCGTGCTCAATAGAATTCTTCATCTTCGTTGGGACCGTTGCACTAGCGTCCTATAAAAAGATACATTGTGCTTATTATCTTGACAGATGCAATCACTACTTTTTGACATGTAGCGTGAGTTACGAGACCCACATATACTTGATTTATTCTTTCACATAACTGATTAGATAGATAGAGTATCATTTGGGGCAGGTGCGTTGTACTCAAGCATAATTAAAAAATAGTAAAGTCAGACGAATAACGTTAGCATTATTAGCAAACATATAGACGGAATTAACAAGCTAATGATACATTCTCTTACCGAGCATTTAAGATCCACATCTTTTGCGTTGCCGTCTTTGTTTTCTTTATCATTTGTTTCTTCTGTTTGTAAAGGTATATCGAAGTTGAAAGTGAATGCCATGTTTTGCACTATTTCTATTCCCGTGGTGAGCACATGGTGTGAACAGCTACTGTCGTTGCCTGAACGAATTGTTCTTTTGAGTCGGATCTTTTCAATGAATTGGTTGAACCGGTTCAGAAAATTGTCCGAGTTATTTAAACAGTGCTAATTTTACAAAAACACGTTTCCAGCCAACGGATGTAAATTAATTTTAGTAATGTAAATGCAAATTATAACTTTGTTTTTATGAGCTGAATCATTACTGCATCAAACTGGGAAATATTAATTCTAATAGTACTACGTAATAGAAAAACACATAATAAATAGCAAAGTATGCCTGCATATGCCATTATTGGGACGTTATAGAGCACTACGCCGGGGTTTAAGGGTCCACGACGACGTTATTACGTTTAGACGTAAAAGAATAACTGAATTATTTCTTGAGCCGTTTCTTTGAAACAAAACGTTCAAAAGAACCGATTCGCGAAAATGACTTGGACATAATTCAAACTACAATCCCCACAGTTCTCTGCAGCAGTTTGTCGAGGATCACATAAAATCGAACATAACTACGATTTTTTTTTCATGAAATGCCAAACTGTACAATATAATTTTGATTATTAATAATATAAAACATAAAAAATTCTCATAATATTTCCGCTTTACGCACCTTAAACACCATTTCCCAGAATTCCCACCGTGACAGCTCACATCCCTGCGCGTCAGACAGACAGACACCAGATGAAATCAAAGGGGTAGAAACTGCTGCTTCCATTTATTTGTCTCCATCTGTCCCGAAAAAAAAAAAATCTTTCAGCGGTATCATGAGTTGAGTCTATCGCAGTTTTAGTAGAAGATCTTAGCCAGGTAAGAGAACCGACTGCATGCATTTCTGCCAAGCTGTGATCTGTGATGTTTAGCTCTTGCTGTTTGATTCTGTTAGCTCGAGGTACTAAACAACATCACTATTAACCTTTGTCTTATCACTGATGCGCAGTATATGTTGTATGTATATTTTAACCCACAGTTTTGACGCTGAAATTTGATCAATGTACTAATTTACCAATATGTATATTTTTGTCTTAATGATCATTTTAAAGGCACAGACTCTGTGAGATTATAGTCTATTTATGACATGGGGGATGGTGTATGAGGTTGGCCATTTCTACAATAATCTGACAGTATTGTACACTGTTACATCTCTTTATGCTTATGTCTATATTTGTCTCAATACCAAAGTTGCATATGGGTTGTGTTCCCTCCACATTAACTGTTGTGGTCGGAATGTAGACTGTCCAGATCAGTATCTCACAAGTGAATTTTACAATGTCTAAGCATGCAATGCTAACATTTAAGTTTTTTGAATTCTAACTGGGGACACGCCTGTCTGATTCATAAATAAAAAATGTTTTTAGAACGTGCCTTAGGTTAGGTCGTCTGCCTTACTTTAAATTAAATAAGAAAGCCTCTTTTATCATCAGGTCCTTAATGCATTTTAATCTCAAATTCACCTCCAGACTCTTTATGAGACGGTTTGAAAGCCGTCTAGTAAGATTAATGGTCAGATTACAACTACAAATCCAAGCAAAGACTCATCAGTAACTAGCCTAAGCATGTTTTTTGTAAACCTAAGTAAACTTAAAATGGGCTGGGCTTTTTAGATGCATTGTTATCGTGCAAAGTAAACGCTTGACAAAAGACGTAATGCCTCTTTCTATTATTGTATTCTGTCAGGTAATCCATGCGTATCAGAAAACTAATGCATGCTTGCATTATTGGTTTGGATCAGTCCACACCAACTGCTTAGGTGGATACTTCGTTAATCTAATTGGCTTACAAGGTCAGCCCGGGGGGAAGTGTCAGTGAGCAAACTGCAGCACATAGACAGAGGAACGTGCCTGTGCCGATATTCAGGAAGTTGGAACAAGTAAAGAAAAGATAACATGTTGTTTTTCCAGGGGCTGAACATGCGTCCCTGCTCTACAGTCATGCACCTGCTGCTGAGATGCATGCGCGGGTGTTGCAGGCACAGTCGCCTGCCCAGAAGACTGAGGCGGCCTCTGAGCTACATCAAACTGATCTTCAAATCTCTTTATTTTAATTCGCTCACTAACTCTGAAGTGGTGTTTGACTCCACCCTTGAACCAGTGTTTTGGATGGTGGAGATTGTCACACGCTGGTTTGGAATGGTAAATCTATCTTTTCTCATAACTAACTATCATCATGTTATTTTCTTAAGATGTCTGTGCGTTTCTCTCACACCGTTCGCTTTTTCCTTTCTCTTTAGGTTTTTGTATTTTTAGTTGTCGCTCTTACTAGTTCTGTGATTTTCATCGCTTATTACTGCCTTCTACCGTTGGTCCTGCAAACGTACTCTCCTGGCTGGATAATGTGGCACATTTGTTACGGACATTGGATCATAGTCATGATAGCCTTCCATTACTACAAGGCCACAAGCACTCCCCCTGGATACCCTCCAAAGGTTCAGCAGCCTTAGACATGCCACAATCCAGTAGAGCTGATGTGTGTTTTCAGTGTCATTCATGACCTAACAGCTATTTTATTTCTTTATGTTGTTTTTTCAGATGAAAACTGATGTCCCGTTTGTGTCGGTCTGTAAAAAGTGTATCATTCCTAAACCAGCGCGAAGTCATCACTGTGGCATCTGTAAAACGTAAGCGTAAGAACAGGCTTATAAAATCTAATTGGTGACTCAATATCAGCTGCATTTAATACTGTTATTGAAAGAAAGTAACATAAACATCCCTCTATCTTTCTCTTTAGCTGTATTCTAAAAATGGATCATCATTGCCGTATCCTTTTTAAATCACCATATTGTTGGCATTTTGAAAAAATGTCTTGCTATGTTTTACACAGTTCAACATTCAGTTAAAAGGGATTGTTCACCCAAAATGAACAATTTGCCACTTTTTATACTTTTAGAGGGCTTTTACTGTAATTTATTATAATTTTATGGAAAAGAATGAGCTGTTTTCAGAATTTCCATTTAGTATTTAGTAATGAAGTAAAAATCCATTTAATTTTCTCAATGGAAAATTATTTTTTATAGCTTTAAAGATAGACCTGCTGTGAGCTACGAGGTTTTTAAGTGATGCCATATGCTCTTGTTGAAGCCATTATGTGTATTATTTCAACTTATTTTTTTTTTAAATAATTCAATTTAACAATGCAATTTCTGGTGAAAAATTACATTACCCAAGATGCTTTATTAAAGACGTTAAGTTCACATACTTTTACCTTTTGTCTTTTAGTCCCATTTTTAAATACTTTTTTGCTTCACTCAAATTTTGTAATATTATGATTCACCAAATGAAGACTTTTTAAGAATCCCTATGGAAAAAATACTTCCGGAACCATGGCTGCTGAAAAAGTGAGGGCAATGTTGCTCTCTATTTCCAGTTTTGCATTCCCCAGAAGAAAGAAGTAGCCTAAAGATTTAGAATGTGCTTAAGTGACAATGACAATCTGGATTTAGATACAATTAAAATTTAATTGTGTCAGTTATACATTTAACAGCCCAGATACATTAGGTTTTTCACTTCTGTGTACTTGGTTCCTTAATTCTATATTTTCAGCTTGGCTTAACAACTGTGTTGGTCATTACAATCATCGTTACTTCTTCTCCTTTTGTCTCTTTTTGACCTTGGGCTGCATGTACTGTAGCATCAGCGGTCGCAATCTCTTTATCGATGCATACAATGCCATAGATGTAAGGCTTTGTTTTTTAATACATTTGTTGCTTTTTGTTAGTGCTTCTCTGTTTAGTGTAACTCATAATCTTTGTATCATAAAAGTTTGAATCTTTCACCCGCTTAATGCTTGGAAAACACCTCAGTAGGCATTTTTTCCCTCCACTTATTCGTATGAATAAGGTGTTTTGTGTCCATTCTAAGATGGTGTTTAACTCCTCTCTTTCTGAATGGTTATGTCTCTCCTTTTATCTTTCTGTTCTCAAAGTCTGGGGTAGTGGGCATGTCTTAACTTCCAGCTGTGTCTCTGCCATTCTTTAGCAATTCAGGCACATGGAAGCGGAGAAACAGGGTGTTCCGGTGACAGGGATTGGGTTGCTCATCGGCATTGCACCGTCAGAAGGCGTGGCTGGGAAGGTACTTCAGGTTCCTGCTGTCAGCTTGGCTTTAGAATTGGAATTCGTCCTTTTCTCTATCACGGCTCATTATTTAACACTCTTAAAACAAACATGCTATGAAAACACCAACAAATTATTTCTGACCTTCCTGATCCCAATTCAAACAGTAAACATTTAAATTGGTATTACTTACTGACTTTGCTTTTGTCACAATTGGATGAGGGAGGACTTACATGTGAACTTAAGACTCTTTAAGCTCTGGTTGGTAAGATCTGGTGCAATAGATTGTTCATTTGGGGCAATGAATCAAGAAAGTGTACAGTTCTCAGATATATGCTTATAAGAAGATATTGTGCCTCCAAAAAAAAAATTGGACACTTGAGACACTTAAAAATGCATGAATTTCTTTCCATCATATGACAAAATATAAAACTGAGTGGCATTTGTAAACGAATGACACTTTTCTAATACACACACACATCTTTTTTTTTTAATGAAAGTAATACTTTAATTCAGCAATGATGCATTAACTTGATCAAAAGTAACAGCAAAGACTTTTGCATTATTATTTCAAATAAATGCTCAAGAAATGTTTCTTGAGCAACACTAAGGACTCCAGTAATAGCTGAAAATTTAATATTCAGCTTTGGATCACAGGAATAAATTACATTTTAAAATATATTAAAATAGAAGTCAGTTATTTTAAATGGTAATAATATTTCTCATTATTACTGTTTTTGTATTTTTGGTTGAATAATTAAGCATAAGAATCTTCTTTGAACGTTAGTGTATATATATGCATAAATAATATAGTTGCCTTCATAGAAATATCTATTTATATAATATTTTAAAAAGTTAAATTATTCGTATATAGTATATTGAATTTTTGCATTATTAATGTATTTTGAATAATATAAAATATTTTTTCTCTTCTGATACAGGAGGTTTCGCAACCTCCATACACCAACAAGGACAGGATGTTTCACAAGAGTATTATCTACATGTGGGTCCTCACTAGGTACGTAATTTCAAAAGGCTATTCTTTTACAGCGGCTCCAATACTGGTTTTATTATTTCTATAGACACATCTTTTGTTATGTTTGTTGGTTTTTCCATCAGCACAGTGTCAGTCGCCCTTGGAGCTCTCACACTGTGGCATGCTATACTTATCACCCATGGAGAAACCAGCATTGAACGCCATATAAACAACAAAGAGACCAATCGTTTGGCCAAACGTGGAAAGGTGAGGGTGACTTCAGCCCATTCAGAATCAAAGTCTTGACTATTCTGTCTGTTTAAACAACAGGGTGATTGGGATTTAATTGAGATCTCTTATAATTACATCAAATACTTTTTTTACTTTTAACCTTTTTCCTATTTTTAAAGGTCTATCGGAATCCCTTCAGTTACGGTAAACTGAACAACTGGAAGGTGTTCTTTGGTGTAGAAAAGAGAAGGTGAAATTACACATTTTACTTTCTTTTCGTGGTAGTTTGCAGTCTGTTAAGCTATGATTTAATGTAAATTATTATAATTTTCTCCACAGTCATTGGCTGACACGTATTTTCCTCCCCTCTGGACACACTCCATATGGTGATGGACTGACATGGGACATTTACCCTATTAAAAAAGACATGATGCCAGTCTGAGACAATAAAGACTTGACTGTCTTATTAGTTGACAATGAGTCTCACCCGCTGTGCCAAAGCTGAATTCAGATCCAGGGCCCTGCGAACACAGGAGTCTCCAGAGCCCAGATTTAGACCCTTATCTCACTGGATGACTTTTGCTCTTTCTGGCCAAATGAAAGGGCTGTCCTCCAATATTACAATGCATTTGGATGTTTTCTATCAATATTTTGTAATGAAATCATGGCAGTTGTCTGTGATATCTATGGAAGATAGGTTTGTTGCCATGAGGTTCTTAATGTATGATTGTGTAAAAATTGTTTTAACACATTATTTATGTCACTTACAGTATCATTATTTAAATTCCAAACCACATCTAAAAAAAACTTGCCTAGGATTTTATTAAATGTAAAATAATTTTTTTTCACTGTATTTCTTGAAGTTTTTTTAACGTTTTTAAACGCACCACTATGCATTCTAAATTACTGCCTTTAGGTGGCAGTGTATTATTATTTACTATTTCAGAATCTTTTACTACCTGCTATGTTTTGAATACGTAAAATATTGCAACATTTAACTTAATATTGAAAATGACATTTATATCTAATAGTTTAAAATATTTATTAAACCGTTAATTTATAAATAGAGACATTTTGCATTTTTTGAAGATATTTTTTTCTTGAAATATGACTAAATATGGTTTCATATGATGGCGAATAATTTATTTGCACTTAATACCTGATAAGTTTTATACGGTAGCCTACAGATTACGACATGGCTATTTTATCAAACAGCTTGAGTGGTAAACACCAAGTGTTACACATTATCAGCACAAAAGAAACTGTAAATGTTCAAAATGTTTTGTTAATTTAGTACTATAGAGGCAGATAAAAACAAAATGTTGGAAATAAAGGAGAATTTGGTGAGCATTAGAGAAACATTAAGAAGTTTTACAGAAAATAAACAAAAAACTATTAATTAAAAGGAAACGAGCATTAATAAAATAGTGGCTTGCAACCACAGAATAAGGAAGCAAATGGCAACAGCTGCAAAAATTTGGTGATTGTATTGCTTTGCTATACCTCGAGTTTATTATCCTGTTTTCTTAAGCGTGCGGGTGAGAGAGAGAGAGATGTATCCCCTGTAATCACTGTTCAATAATAAAAATGAAAAAAATAAAATAAAATCGGTGACCCTGCTGGCTGCTGTATATATCTGCTGTTTTTCCGCAGCACTTCATAAGAGTCAGCCGCGCTCGCGATAATGTGCACGAGCGCCCTCTTGTCACAAATTTACTACGTCACCAATTTCATCCTTTAGAGCTCTAAAATGATTTATTCTTCTTCAGGAGCCAACAGGAGTGCGGACTACATAGGGGAGGATGTATGCGTTTAACTCAGAGGACAAGTAAATATCGAGTTTAGAATATTGGTTACTCCATTGATTGCGTTAGTGTGATAAATTTGTTTTCCTGGTGGAAGGTTTACTGATCAGATTAAGTGTTAGACGCATGTCGACTCAGCGGAATACAGCGGGCTTGTGTCTCTCCTCGGACAACAATGCATCTGACAACAGAACATAACAGTAAACTAGACATAAACTTTCTTCTGCAACAACAATATATAAATTACTGACGTCATCAGGGCTATTTACAGTTTGAATCCGAAATGCATTTACTGCATCCAGACATTCAAGACTTGGTCCTGATGTGAGTTTGAGTGATGGGAAGTTGTTTTGGAGTGATACGTCAAAGGTCTCGCCAGTCCTCCAGGAATGCATCCAGATACAGCACCAGACGAGGAGGTAATTGATCTGCCGAGGAATTCTATTTGCAAGTAGAGTAAATGGATCTGATCTGATGTTCCTTGAATGAGACTCCTACTCTATCAACACTGTCTTTGCAAGCTTATTCTGATGTTTTAGAGAATGCATCAATGTAAAAAGACAGATTATGGAACCTTAGGTAAGGGGTTTAAATCTTTTTAGATGCCACAGGCATTTAGCATGCAAGAGACCCCCATCCTTAAATTTAAAAGGAATTTATAGCCTAGTTTCTTGAACATAGACCTAATTATACAGTAAAGAAGTTATATATTTAAAATATGATCTGAAAATTAAGTTTCTGTTAAGTTACCTTATTATAGTACTGTACTGTTAGATTATTAATTCACATATATCTATTTACTTATTTTAATATATCGTTTATTTATTTTATGTGAATCAAAGTTGTATTCATTTATTTGAATCTTATTTTTTATTGTTTATTTATTTACTTACACTGTTTATCTCTAAACTTTTCCAGAGACCCCTTAGCACTCCCCTGTGGTCCTCTGGGGGTCCCCAGACCCTATTTTGAAAACCTCTACCCCTGTCTTGGCACCATTTTTAAAAAGGGCAGTTCATTTCCTTTCTTTCACAAGTGCAGAGCTTACACAACCTACTAGTTCCTGTTGGAACTCAACTGTCACTGGTTCCTCAAATAACCCCAACATAAGGGAATGTGAAACATATGTTGAAGTTCCATTAATCTTTCCTTTACTAATTTTCGATGCACGGTGCTTAGAAGATTGACATATTAGATATACAGTGGTGAGTGAATTGTGGATTTCTTCTCTGCTTAAATTATCAAATGAATGTTCTTTCTTTACCTAGAAATCCAATTAAGATTGGGACATCTTAGATAAGAGGTATATTTGTGGAATTGCTTGGGAGCACCTGCTCTGGACAATCCCGGGATTTACAGTTTATTTTTGACTCTCTGTCCTGGTCTGAAATAGAGCCGACTGGATTAAGTTTGTTGTGAAAAATCACTCATTCACCTAAACCCAAGCCAGAGATTGTAAAAGCAAGGACTATGTCTTGCTGCTAGAAGCTATCTTGGTGACCCGCTCTGATTTATATTTGTATGGTCGGTGTTATTTTTAGTTTCATAAAACAGGTGATGGGCGTGTACGGTGTGCAAGAAACTGGATTTACTAGCTGGGTGTCATGAGTTTTGCTGTGAGTGACATCTTATACTGTAGCACCGTGCAAGTGGAGTTGATAGGATCGACTGTCCCGTCAATTTTCACTGATTAAAGGAATAAGTGAGCGGTCAGACCATGGGAGTTGCAAACTCGAGAGACTATCAACCAACCACGATAACAGTTGTGCTCAAAAGTAAGTAGCTTACTGCACACAGTTTAGCTGTTTGTAAGATAACATGTGATAAGATTGTTTAATGATACTTGAACTATTAGAACTGTTGAAGGTTGTTGACTTAATGTGTACATTAGCCTACTTGTTGTGTAGTTCAAGACCCTAAATTTAAAGACAATTTTAGCAGTTTTTTTGGTAATATTATCTTGTTTGAAACAGTTCTGTCACCTGTTCCCTGGCCTGAGTTATCCTGCCACTGTGAACGGAAGCCAAATTAAATGAACAATTTAATCTCCTGTATTTAGTAATCTAAAAGGATTTGTAAGTCTGCAAGGCCATGTATAGTTTGCTGACTTACAGAGTCAGTCTGATTTGTATGAGTGTGTCACTCCAGCAATACCTTAAATGTTATTAATGTGTTAATACAGTAGATGCTGAATTTTACAGTACATCATGGACTTGTACTGTATAAGCCAAGTTAGCCAACATACATTTTGATGGTCTTTTTTATCATAAGAATTCATACTGACGTAAAGTTTAGTACTTATGTCTAAATGGTTCTAAATGGCAAAAACATATATTTATTTTGCCATCCAGTGTTAAAATGAAAAATGGTGATTGTTGCAGTGTGTTTGTTTCGTGGCGTTCTAAACTCCCGTCTGGCTAGGAGTGATGCATGATGGGAAAGAGGCCACTAAGTCCTGTTTTGCATCACCCGATTAAAGCTTTAATCTCAGACACTATAAATAATTTGTTTTTCTCCAGTGTATCCACTGCTTTGACTCGAGAGCAGGTTTTTATCACGTTGTATGAAGATTCAAAGTTTCTTTTGAAATCTTTACTGTGATTCTGTCACGTTTTGTTTGTATACAAATAATTAAGCCACTTGTCTGAGCCAATAGCTTTCTTCCTAAAGGGATTTCCCCATGGCCCACATGAGCTCATGTTCTTTAGTTGACATCCAGCTGGGCCGGCTTGACTGTTGGGATTTAGGTTGTGGTTTAGATGGAGATGTTTTACCACATTATTACATCTGATCTGTAATAATGGGTTCATAGTTCACTTAAGGGACAAGTAGTTATTAAACCAGCATTTAATTTTAAATTTAATGAGCGATTGACGAACAAGAGTCCTGAGCTTAGATAAAATTGAATTATCTTTGCTACACGTCAAAGAGAAGCTTCTATCATGGGAAATCTGTTTAGCCCCCCCCCTGAATCTCATTTGGGCAAAAGCTGTGATGTTACATGTGTGACATGTATTTTGTTGTCCTAGTTCTTTAACAAGAGGTCAGGACCCTTTTTGCGAAACAGGATTTTACACATGGCATCCGGATATATCGGACCGACCACTTAGTGCATCTTTAAATGATCCGGATATTGCTTAGGTAACATTTCTATCTTTGTGTCTTTTTCTTCTGTAGGACGCAATGAGCCCCTGAAGAAAGACAAGCCCAAGTGGAAAAGTGACTATCCTATGACGGAGGGCCAGCTGCGCAGTAAAAGAGATGAATTTTGGGACACGGCTCCAGCTTTTGACGGCCGTAAAGAGATCTGGGACGCGCTGAAAGCTGCAGCGGTAGCGATTGGCTGTAACGACCATGAACTAGCGCAGGCTATTGTAGATGGAGCCAGCATCACACTGCCTCATGGTAAACATTTAAACAGCATTTTTAATTTATATATCAATAGTGAAAATGCTTCTATTTTGCATTTTTGTAAATTTAATGCAACTTTTTGTTTACAAAAATATCTCATTATTAGATTTAAAAAAAAAAGAAATTATTACTTTTATCCAGGAAAGACACTTAAAATAATCAAATGCATCACAGTTTCCACAAAAATATTAAGCACCACAACCATTTTCAAAATTGACAATGATCAGAATCAGAATATTAGAATGATTTCTAAATGATCATGTGACACTGAAGACTGCTGAAAATTCATCTTTGCCATCACCGGAATAAATTACATTTTAAAATATATTAAAACAGACAACATTTATATAAAATTGTAATTTTTCACAATATTACTGTTTTTTGATCATATAAATTCAGCCTTGCTGAGGATAAGAGACTTCAAAAACACTTTCTTGCCGACCCTAAACTTTTAAACACTGTTGTGTACATATATTTACACATGAGCTGAATTATATCTTTTGATTTGCTCTTTCAGGATCGCTTATGGAATGCTATGATGAACTGGGCAACCGCTATCAGCTCCCTGCGTACTGCTTGGCTCCTCCAGTCAACCTGGTCTCTGAGTGTAACGATCATAATGTGTCTGAAAACACTGAGCCACAGGAGAAGAAAGAGAAGGAGTTCCAGCTGAAGGTGCGTCTCTCCACCGGAAAAGATCTTCGCATCAGCGCCACAATGGCTGATTCCATCCGTCAGCTGAAGAAACAGCTTCAAATTCAGGAAGACATTAATACCACCAATCAGCGCTGGTTTTTCTCTGGAAAGCTCCTCACGGATAAAACACGTTTACAGGACACCAAGATCCAGAAGGACTTTGTAATACAGGTCATTGTTAATCAGCCCATTGTTCCCAACTAGAAAGCTCATAAAACTGTAAAGCAGGACTCAATAAACTCACACCTTTACGGATGCTTACAGTATATGTTTCCATTATAGCCCACTGATCAGGTCGGAGTTTCTTGTGAATGTGAAGCACAAACATTTCTTATAGAAACTTTGTAAAATTGCAGCATACTAAAGTGTGTTATACTAAATTACCGTAGATACCTTGCCTTCTTGGTTTTAATATTCATATGTTGTGTGGATATTCATTTCCATATTCTATATGGTATCATTTTGCCTTGATCTTTGATACAGTCTGCTGTCTTTTGCTGAGCAGGCATAGACTATTTTCAAGAGGGTGAATTTACAGTGTAAGGATTTTTCAATCTTATTAAGATCTTATATATCTTATTATGTTCAATCTACATATAAATGGTTATTTCATCATTATGCCATTTTGATTTTGTTCAATCATTGATTGTTCGGAGGCTTATTAATTTTTCTGTTACATCTGTGTTATTCAAAAAAAGAGATACTTGGTACTGTGTCCGATTTTCCTTTGCCAGTCATAAAATTTGTGTTTATATTTCGAAGTAATTTGTATACATTTGTTTGTAGCTGCTTTTATAGAGGTTTGTAATTTATTTTAGCACAGACAGGTTTATTTTATTATTTCTAATGTAAATTAATTTTTAATGAATACAAATTACAAGTTTTGTTTATTGTTGCTGAAACAAAGCAAACTTTAAATTGTACAATTATTTCATAATAAAATATATTGTTTCATTAAGAAACAGAATTGTAGCTACTTGTGCATCTGGAGAAAAAACAATCTCACTGTCTATATTTTACAAGTTTTTACTAAATTAGATTTTATACTTTATGTCATTTTTTAATTTTCTATTGAATTTTCTATTGAAAAAGGTTGGCTGGCTTAATTTACAAATTGGATTTTGTGGCAAGATGTCAATCACCACTGAGGATTTATTGTCTGATTTTTTCTCGAATGTGAGTGGAATTAAATAGCAATTTCAAAACACGTCAGTCTGTGTATCAGTGCGTATTTCTCACTGACAAAGAATTACTTTTTCATTTCCTTTAAAGGAATAGTTCACTTAAAAATAAAAATTCTGTCATCATTTACTCACCCTCAAGTTGTTTCAAACCTGTATGAATTTATTTCTTCTGCTGAACACAAAGGAAGATATTTTGAAGAATGTTGGGAACCAGACAGTTGATGTACCTCATTGACTTACATAGTATGAAAAAAAAAATACTATGGAAGTCAATGAGGTACATCAACTGTTTGGTGAAAAGAATAAAGAAAGAGATTGTAAAAATTTGACATTTCAGGTTGTCATGAATTTAACATACAATTTATCTTAAATAGTGGTCCACGAGCAGGAATGATAAAAAAAAAAAAACAGTCATGAAATTCAATAGGAACAGTAGTCTTAAAGGATTTAGAGATATACAATAAACTTAAAAAAAGAGCCAGAGAGATGAAGTGATTATGGACATTGTACACAGAATAAAACACTTAAGATGATAGAAAAACACCAGACAGGATTGTGTGAGAGATGTCAGGAGTCAGAGCATATAATCTTGAGCAGAGAGAGATGATGAGGATATCTGAAACCCAGCTTGTCCAGCTATTCATAACCTACTAAGGGATGTTTTCTGAAAATAGTTGTAAAAATAGTTAGTTGGTAAAGAGAGGTACACTCCGGAGCAGAAGGAAGCGGTAATGCACCAATAAGCTGAATGTCAGCCGCAGTAAAACGAGAAAGAAGAAGAAAACGCATGATGATGACGCATCTCAAGCGCGACATGCAGACTGAAGAAGAGACCAACGTGCTTGTAGCACTGTAAGGATTTCCACCTGCAAAAATGGTGAAGTCTGGAAAACTTAGATCCGGAGCAGCCCAGAAAGTAAGGCGGTGGAAGAAAGGTCACAGTAGTGATAGCAATCCGGCGACATGTCGCTATCGAGAAGCCGCGAAGAGCCGATATTTTAGCCGTCCCTCAGGTGAGACTTTGGCCTGCGTGACAACACGTGGGTAGCTGATCCAACTTTGTAAACAAGTTAAAATCATGCCTGTGTACTTTTAGAGAGAGACGACTAATTTATTTTCGCGTTTATTGTAAGTTACTTTAAAGCATAAGATATTTTACAATTTCTGACAGTTATTAGGACTGCACTTTCTATTGTATCAATGGCTACGGTGTCATAATGTTGTTTAGATTGTATGATTGATGTAAATGTGAGATTCACCAAACCTCTTTCTATTTAAACAGAAAAAAGTGATCTGACAGTAGATGCTTTGAAACTCCACAATGAGCTTCAGACAGGATCTTTGCAGAGAACCGGTGATGTGGCAGAAGATGCCATGGAAGATCAAGCCCTCACAGAGAAGACCTCTGGGACTTTTCTTAGTGGACTATCGGACTGCTCCAACCTCACTTTTAGAGTTGTACAGCGCTACTGGGAGTCGAGCTCTGCAGCACACAAAGAGGTTTGTTGTCAGTTTATGGTCAGACCGCTGTATTTGTTGTCATAATTGCTAGATTATCATTATATGTGTTTAATTCATATTTTATTCTTCAGATCTGTGCTGTATTGGCGGCCGTAACTGAAGTGATTCGCTCTCAAGGAGGAAAGGAGACAGAGACGGAGTACTTTGCAGCCTTGGTAAATTAAAGTCACTATTAAATCAATTAGTTTCATGACGACATATTTCGCTGTCGAAATGCTCAAAAGTGTCTACGTTTTCTGTGGATCAACCTATGAATGTCTTTCCATTTTCAATCGGCAGATGACAACACTCGAGGCTGTAGATAGCAACGAAGCACTGGCAGCTGTTGCGTACCTCCTTAACCTAGTCATGAAAAGGTGATTGGTGTGAATTTATACTGTTGTGATTTAGATTGTCTTGGTCTGTTGATCTTGATACGTTTATGTTCTGCTTATCTTATAAAGGATGCCAGTTGCAGTGCTTAAGAAAAAGTTCTCGGACACAGCCAAAGCCTTCATGCATGTGATGTCAAACCAAGCCGATTCCGACTCTTTGTCCTGCCTGAGATGGGTTTGTACACTTTTTTTTTCCATAAATGTAACCACATGGTATTCTTTAACATTACACTTGTGATCCCCAGCAGTCTAAATAGACCCTACACAATATATATATATTTTTTTTTTTATAAAAAAGAAGGGACTATATTTAGTTTCAATTATATTTATTATATCTAAATAGTTTTATGGTGTTAGCCAAATATTCAACTCTAAATTATGCACCATTTCTATATAAAATAATACAAACATTTTGAATGAATACAATGTTTAAGTTAAAAACAGAGCAAAGGATTTTAAAATCCAATGGAAGTCAGACTAGACATTGTCAAAGACTAATTAATTATGGCTTATTTGTAGTTTGTACCCAAAAAAATTACTGTTTTTCAGATTTTCCATTTCATTTCTTGTGATCTTTGCGGTCATTTGACAGCCACAAGTGTGACTTTAAGACCATTTAGCCTTTTGTAATCAAGTCCACTCCACGATATTTTCTGTTCATGTAGCAAGTGCCATTGAAGTCAGCAAGTTTCTTACCATTCCAATGAAGTAAAAATGTTAAAAATCTAAATGTAATATTTTTTATCTAAAATAGGGCTGGACGATATGGCCAAATTTTATATCACGATATATTTCTTAATTTCGGTCGATACGATATAATTCCGATATCGATATGAACAATATAAAAGCCTCAGAAAAACTGCCAAGAACGCACGCTCACAACAGATGTCTGTATACAATCTTCTGAAAAATGAATTGGCCAAGTCTATGAAACCTGCTGAAGTCTTTCGGTACTGCACCATATCAAACTACATGAACCAATGAAATAACCCATCATAACAATAATATTCTCTTCTCAATACCTGCTACAAGACTATGAAAGCATATGGTTAGCAATATTCAATTTGAAATGTAATATGCAAAATGACAATGCAATATGTAAAATGGCAATGCATTTCTGTTTTTAAATGTACATTTGCCATTACATTTGTGCAACGTTTGGTGCAAAATTAAAATTCAATTATATAATTTACATTTGCCATTTCATACACTAGTTTTAATATGTAAATTGAATACATATTTTAATGCTTAAGTTGCAAAATTAAAATGTATTTTAGATATGTTTAACATGTTTAAGCAAAAACTATAGCAAAATTATCATTTAAATGTTATTTTTCTTAATTGCATTTACACTGACAGTTAAGACACTTGCGATTGCATTTTCATTAATTTGCATTTAACAATGAATGTAGCAAAATTCAATGTGCAAATTGAAAATACATTCCGAGCCGATCACGCCCTCTCCCGCCCTGTCAATCACTGCATGAAGTTTTGGTTTCTTAGATATTAAAATAATATGTATTGGTCATTCTGAGGTCACTCAGCATCCCCCACATGCTCCAAATTCACACAAAAAGTCTTGTTTGTTTGTGCCGGTTAAAGTTTTATTTGTGCTACTTCTATCGGGTGGAACAGCTTCAGATGCTGGAACAGATTTGATGTGTTCCCGCTGCTAGTCGGCACCGCTCTCCGGCATATTTTAAAGCATGCTGAAACACCGAAACACCACTGAATTTATACCACTGAATTAGTCTTTCCTCTCTTATCAACTATTTCGTCTGCTTTCTCCTCACTTGTGGAAGCTCGTTCAGTCACATTTGTATTGCGGTCAGGGACGCTCATTTTGTAGCTAAAACTTGCCGCGTTGGAGATCAGCCTATTAGTGCTGAGCACTGGCTGCGTGTCTGTGGTGTACGTCATCACGAAAGTAGCCGATCGTGTTCTGCTCTTTCTGACGGCTGCGCGCCTAACGTCAGTCAGTGACAAATGCTGCTATGTATATTGAAATATCGAAAATGTGTTTAAAAATTATATCACCATTATCGAAAAAAAAAATATCATGATATATATTGATATTGAATTATTGTACAGCCCTAATCTAAAATGACCAAAGACCAAGAGGTGTAACCAGTGTAATGACTAGGGATGTCCCGATACCACTTTTTCACTTCAGATACCGATGCCGCAGCTTTGGCTATTTGCGATACCGATATTAATCCGATATTTTTTTTTTTATTCTATTTTATTCTTGAACTAATACTAGGCCTAATAAAATATATGGAAGCACTTTGCTCAATTAGCAACCTAAAAACATCTCACTCAAATGGAGAACAAATACTTCTCCAGTATATAGTCCACAACAACAGTTGATTATGAAAGACTGCCACCCTTTATTCAAACATTACAAAAAAAAAAAAAAATACAGGCAGGCAGGCTACTTCAGTAGGCTACTTAAAGCTACCAACAGGTTTAAAGTTAATCATTAACAAGCTTTAAAATTACCCATTGATCCGTGTACTTTTGCGTCCATTCCTTTTTCCTTTTTAACCCGTAAAACGAAAAATTAACGGTTGTTGTATTTTTAAAACGCAAAGTTGAACACCAACATTTTAATTTGAACTGTATGCACACCAAAAGCTGCGAAAAAAAAAAAAAATTGACTTAAGTTATATATAAATAAGTTATTTTCTGTATGACCAGAAATGATAGAGTATTTAAGTTGTTTCCACTGTTGAAAGAAAAACGGAAGTGTTCGCGCCCGCGCTCCGTGCCATGCAGTGCGCGCTCCACACTCTGTACAAACCCTTGCTTGGATATGCGTCAAAATCCTGTGTACCATACAGTTTACAGCATACGGTTTATAAACTGAGGAGACAGATTGCAAAACCGTGTTTATAGTACACCGAAGGTAGTGGGATGGAGTGTCTGTTGTGAGTTTAGGGGGCACGTCAGCCAGAGATGTGTGTGTGCGTGCGTGCGTGAGTGAGTGAGACTGCCTGCTGAACAGAGGGTCGCCGAAAGAAGGATCTGAAGTGCCGGTGTTTCGGCTACAAAAACCCGCCGAACTGATCCGAAACCAGCCCAATTTTTATCCACCCGCCCAAACCCATTTTTTGCCTGCAAAATAGATTGCAAAACCGCCCAATATGCGCCGCTTAATTGGATGTCGCAGCAAGGGAAATGCTATATTCAAGCATTGTTGGATAGGTATCGGACCATATTTTTTCTCCCCTCCGATCTCCGATCTAGCGTTCTGGGCCAGTATCGGCACGATACCGATGCTGTGGATCGGGACATCCCTAGTAATGACATTGTGATGAGAGGAAGAATTCTGCTTTGTGTCTCCCCTATTATTTTACACTAAAGCTGCTTGTTTTTATATTCCTTGCAGATCTTATCCTGTCTGGCAACTTTGCTGCGTAAACAGGATCTGTCAGTGTGGAGTTACCCATCAACTCTACAGGTGTACCACGGCCTGCTGAGCTTCATAGTGCACCCTAAACCAAAGGTCTGTCTGTTTGATTCCCATCCAGTCAGAGCTAGAATGTTACTGTTGTTATAAGATTCCTTTCATGCCATGTAAAATTTGTCATATACACCGCTAGTTGTTATAGTAATACACAATAGATACACTATTTCTGTACTGCCACAGAGTGAGGTTTCTGAACAATGATTATGTCCTTGTGCAGGTGCGAAAGGCAGCACAGCTAGGCATTTGCTCTGTCCTTCGCTTCAGCGACTTCATGTTCTCAGATAATGCCCCGAGCCACCACCCAGCAGCCGTCACCACAGCCAAATTCTGCTGCAAAGAATTGGAGCAGTCAGGAGGTCAGTTGAACTCATGTTCTTTCTGTCGAAATGCTCAAAACGAACAATAATACCTGCTTTTCATAGCGGCTATCACTAAATATGAATAAAAATAAGATATTGCATATGTATTTCTTTGAAGGACCCAAGTAGAGTAAATACGGAGTTCCTCTATTTTTTCACAATGGCACTCTATTCTAACACCTCACTGCATATGTCCTTTGTTTTTGGTTGAACTAATCTTTTAAGTGTGTACATTTAATTTCCTATAGTTTTTTGGTTGTTAGCAATTCAAAATTTAGGATCAAACTACATAAGGTTAGTGTGTAGGCGCAGAAAATAACCATATAGCACCACCTAGCATCCAACCAGCGAATAATACTGGTATAACCAGTTTGAATATGGATACTGTCTTTATGTGAAAATGATTGTCACCAAGTTTCATACCATTCCAATGTAGTAAATGTTAAAAGTTCAAAACAACATCTAAAATGAGCAAATACCAGTATGACTGGTTTAAATGTTGATATGAAAAATTAAAAAATTGTGAACGAAAAGATTGTGCCATAAAAGTTATCTTGCCACAAAAGTCACCAAGTGTCGTACCATTCCAATGGAGTTAAAAATGTCAATGTATTGTTTTTTTATTTTTATTATAATGATGAATATATTGTCTTTGTATTTGACTCAAGGCAACAAAGAAGACACAACCACTCTCCATGTGCTGGGTCTGCTGAAGGAACTGCTGTCTGCATTCCCCCTGAACTCGGTCAAGTCTTGCTGTGAGACCCTTCTCCGTGTCATGACCCTGAGCCATGTGGTGGGAGAGCAGTTTAACTCATACATTTCTGTCATTTTTATTTGATTTCCATTCTTAACACCTGCCTCTGATTCTTTGAAGCTGGTGACTGCAAATGCAATGCAGGCTTTCCACAAGCTTTTCAGCAGTAAACCCAGTCCTTCCAGTATGTCTGCAGAACTCAATGCCCAGATCATCACAGTGAGTGTCATAATTGATAAACTAATGCATATGAACACAAAAGATATTGTGCTGGATTCCATGATCTGATTTTTGCCCTTTCATTTTATCATCTTCAAATGTGTGGATTGACATATCTATCAACACCTTCCTTCCAGGCTTTATATGACTATGTTCCTAGTGAGAATGATCTGCAGCCTTTACTAGCATGGATTGCGGTAATGGAAAAAGCCCATGTTCATCTCTCCAGGTAGCCCTTTTCCAGCACTGAGTGTTTTGTTTGCTAGCTTGGTGAGGAATCTTTCTCATTCCATTATCTTTGGGCTGTAGTTTACAGAGCTCTCTGAGTCTCGGTCATCTTCCTCGCCTCTTCTCGGTCACCATGTCGTGTCTTCTATCCTCGCACGCGCAAGTCGTCTCTGCTGCAACACAGACTCTGAAGGTTTGCCACATGTTGTCTATAAGCAGCGTAATCGGTTATTTCTCAGAAGTGAATTTGTCTTAGTGTTCTATTTTTTTTTTCTCCCTCCAGACTCTGATAAATGAGTGTGTAGCTGCGCGAATGGACGAGATTGAACCTGTTTTAAAAAACGCATCAACTGGAAATGGAGCTTGCATCCTAAAGATGTTTCAGTGAGCCTACCTGTGACCCCCATCTGTCCTAATGTCATGTCCTTTTCTTGAGCCTGGTCTTTCTAAAATCTGACCCCTTTCTTTTTCAGTATTGTGGAGGAAGGGTTGTCCTATCGTTTTCATGCCTCTTGGCCGTTTGTGCTGCAGATCCTGGGATGCTTCTACCGAGCTGCTGGAAAACAGGCTCATCCTTTCATGATAAAGGTATATTGGAGAGAGAGAGAAAAAAAGTGTATATATAGTGGTGTAATGATACTCAAACTGAACCGAAAAACCACGATACACCACCCACGGTACGTATCGCGATACTCTCATGGCGTACCAAACGCGCCCCGTCCACTGCTGCCCCGTCCAGCCCGAGCCCTTTACTTGAATTTTTTTTCTTCCTTGACATTTGATTAAATAGTAACTGGGGGTTTAACGGTACACGTATTCTTCCCGCAAATTTTCGTGTGTCTTATGTGTACAAGACGAATACAGCGTTGTAGCCTAACCACCAATAATCACAATAAGCTCCGCTTTTTGTTACTTTCGATAAGAAATTATGAATTATGTCGAATTATGTCCATTTTATCACGACATTCAAACAATAAATTCCTTTAATGTGGCGTGACAGATCACTATACAGGCGCCTCAGTTTAAGCAGGAAGAGCGCGAGTGAACCTGATCATCTCTTCCTAATAAACATGAATGAACATCGGAAGATACTTGAATGAACAAGTTGAAAGATAACAGTGCAACTTACTGAAACGTATTATATCTTGTGTAATCGCTCAATCAGTGTTTCAACGGTGGAAAGAATTAGGAAAACATCTTGTAAACAATATCCCAGGCAATACATTCAGTGTCCACTAACCCTCAGCTAGAGAAAGGAACTCTTTCGCTAAATATATGCACTATATTATCCTATATATTCATTACATTTTACTTAACCTGTTAGTGATGTCTTGATTATTTAATGTATTTTGAAAATGACAAGCCAGTGTGTAATGATTATATTTCAACAACGAATTGGAATAAAAACATATTTAGAAGTTGATGCAAACACATGATGCCTTATGTGCAGTTTGCATACAATTTACAATTTGTTATTTGAGTATTTGACTGAATTTAGGCTAATAGTGTGGGCTCTGTTGTTAACCTTTAATATTATAGTAATGTGTAAGTAAGGGTTCCCTATATAGTTTACAGCATTAGCAGAGAGAACTTTTTTTTATCCTTAAAAAAACTTTAATTATAACAGAATTCATTTAAAGACGGAAACACAATTTGTTCAGTAAACCACTGTTTATTAAAAAAAGCAATTTTATGTATAGTTTTTTCTGAAGCCCGACCGATATGGTTTTTTGGGGCCCGATACTGCTGTTAGTGAGTAAAATAAGCCCGATATCAATATATCGCCCGATATTATTTGTGTATATTATAATACAGTAGCAATATTATTTATGTGTATATTATAGTACAGTACCAATCAAAAGTTTGGAGGCACTTTCCCATTCGTGTCTACAAACTGTTTTTGTATATAGAATAGAGTATACATAAACAGAATATATATATATAAACACATTTTTTGCAATGATCACTCAAATGTGGTGATCAAACTTGTGTGACAAAGATAATGTAATGGATATGTAATTTTTTCACTTTAGTTTGTGTGTTTGTTTCCTTGATAATTTATTCTCTGTGTGTGATCTTCAGAGTCTGCAGTCTCTCAGTGACCTGCGGGCCACCCCTCATTTCCCCTTCTCTGGGGAGCTGGATCTGGCTGTGGGCAGTGCAGTGGAGACCATGGGTCCAGAGGTGGTCCTGAACGCTGTGCCCCTCCTCATCACTGGAACAGAGTGAGTTACTTTGCTGATGCTTCTCAGTCTAAAAAAATTTCTTGTTTTTTTTATGGCTGATGCCGATATCTTAGAGAGCAGGGTGGCCGATATATATATATATATATATATATATATATATATATATATATATATATATATATATTACACATACATACATTTACACTTTATATTAATCATATTTTTTCAATTAAATACTTTTTTTGACTTTTGACAAGGTACCGTTAATTTTACATACAGCACACAGTGAAAACGATCTGAATATGACACAGTGGGCAACTGGATATAGCACAGCATATTTTAAAATTAAGGATTTAAAGTTTTTCGATCGCGTCTCCTGTGAAGCTGATCTTCTGTTCGCATTCACTCACTGCGCACGGACCGTCACTCGCAGTAACACGTTTATGCAGGCTACAAATGCACACTTCACAAGATATCACAGCTGGATTCGATTAAATCTGCAAGGTTTGTGAAATTAAATGTTTATTAGATATTCAGAGATCTGTTTAAATGTAGATGTGCATTTGCGGAATGTTGCTGGTAAATGAGAAAGTATTTTAGCCTGATTGTTTGCCTTTTCTGTTACAAATTATATAAAAGCAAACGCTTTACTTTTTCGCATACCATTTAATTTCTTTGTTTACCAGTTCTGTCTAACAAAGTATTAGATATGACTGACAGAGATCGTAAACTAATGAAGACGGAGAATGTGAGAGCGCTATGTGATCAGGCGCTGCCGTTCTCTTCTCAGACGCTGGTGTTCTCTGTGCCGCCCGTCAAAATAAAAGTCCCACTTCCAGCACGTCGGCCAATCAGAAAAAAAACGTATCGGCCGATGCTGATATTTTAAAAATATCGGCCGATATATCGGCCTTGGCGTTATCTGTCGACCACTACTTCTGAGTGCTTTAAATGAAAAATTAAGTTATTAATGTGATGAAATGTGTTTACAGTGATGACCTTGAGTTCCCGCGCAGCTGGCTGATCCCGGTCATAAGAGATCACGTGAAGAACACTCAGCTGGCTTACTTCACATCACACTTATTCCCTCTGGCAAGCAAACTCAAACAGACAGGTTTGTAATGGACACTGTGTTTTACATTGTAATTCAAATGTGTCTGTATTACTGTATTAAATGCACATGCTTATCAATCAACATTTATTTTCTCATTCTCTGGTTTATATCAGCTGATGAACTGGAGCAGTCAGGACAGAAACTGATGGCAAAAGTGTATCAGACTCTACAGATGCAGGTATTTTGACAGTTATGGTCAGAGTAATCTGCCATTCACAATGTATATCTGAAAAAGCAGTTAAAGGGGTAGTTGACCCAAACAGATTAGTCATTTTTGGGTTTTACTGCGTGATAAATATAAGCAGCACGACACAACGGTTCATATGCTCATTGTCTCCAAATCATGACCAGAGACGTTTAAATTGTAAGTCTGCTGTTTAAAACAAATAAAGAACCAATCAGGGATGTGATTTTTGAAAATGTGACCTACGTGAATCATGCAGATCTGTAAAAAAAATAAAAAGGGGGGTCGGGGGGGGGGGGGTGTTGGCTGCCGGAGTGAAAAGGAGAGGATATGAGGACATAACAGGCTGACGTGCGTACAGATTGTTCCTTCCTTTCCAAGTATCAACAAGGACGTATTTGCGTTCAGCTTGTTCACCTGCTCAATTTCGTACCTCAGTCGCTTTCGCGCTACAGTGGTATCGTTGTTAGTTGACAAGCACATCGCCGTTAGGCCACCAGTAGGGCTGGGCGATATATCGATATAGTTCAAATTTGCGCTATGATCCTTGCTCCAAGCAAGCTGCTGACTGCTTTTGTAGAAATATGTATATTGTGCATTCTGTCAGTTGCAGTTCTGGCGCCCCCGTCTCAACAGCATTGTGTACAACGCGACAAATACTCATATCAAATGTTAACGCAGAGGAACGGCCACATCAGTTCAGTGAGTTCACAAAAGTTCATTATTTGCATGTGCTTTAAAGCCTTGCCGGTTAAACATGTCATTCACTGCTGATGCGCATGCGCTGTTCTAACATGCGCTTTACTGAGCGCGAACACCCGACGCGCACATGCACTAAAAGCCTGTCTACAGCGCCTGGTTACTGGACTTAGTTATCTTTCGAGTCTTATTTCGCTAATACTATCAAATACACACAAGGTTTACATAAGGAAAGTTGGTTATGTCTAAACTGAAAGCAAACCGAGAAAATTGAGAGAAATCTGCTTGTCAAATGCGCGTGTATATTAGACGCGTCGCGTACAGGTCTTAAAGAGACAGTAGCCCTAATAATAAACATGCAGCCGCTTGTCCTTAAAGGGATTGTTCACCCAAAAATAAAAATTTTGTCATTATTTATTCACTGTAATGTTGTTCCAAACCTGTATTAATTTATTTCTTGTGCTGAACACAAAAGAAGATATTCGGGTGGGGATATTCGGATATATGGGTGGGCTCGGTATATTTTCCTGCTTTTTTGTCCTTAGCCAATCACATGCCTGACCAATAGAGGAGAATAGTTATGCGCGAACAGCGGCAGTATTCGTGCAGTGTGCGCATGTCAAAAAATCAATTCCGATTTGAAGCTTGTGACATATAAACGCACACATCAACCCGATTACTTTATTTATCGTTCATGTAAACGCCGTGTTCGGATTCATCAATCGGATTGATTTCATTCCGATTGAACCAAAAGGTGCCCATGTAAGCGTAGCTAGTGTTTGAGAGGGTCGCTTTTCACTGTTGCACTGTGGTGAGGGCACAGCTGTGTTTGTTACTAAGCGTGACGGTGAAGATGGTGGTTTCCCATACATTGGTTCACAATGTTGACATCGTTGAATAAACATGGGCACTGCACATTTCAAAGTCAAAACATGGCGCGGGTGTTTTTATATGAATGTATCTAAAGCGAACTGACTGTTTAGAAAAGTTTTGATGTTATTTCAATTAAATCTTTGTTTGTCTTTCCGCTGTGCTGCTTTGTGTACAGCCGTTACCAGGGAAACCTCGTGTTCGGATTCATCAATCGGATTGATTTCATTCCGATTGAACCAAAAGGTGCCCATGTAAGCGTAGCTAGTGTTTGAGAGGGTCGCTTTTCACTGTTGCACTGTGGTGAGGGCACAGCTGTGTTTGTTACTAAGCGTGACGGTGAAGATGGTGGTTTCCCATACATTGGTTCACAATGTTGACATCGTTGAATAAACATGGGCACTGCACATTTCAAAGTCAAAACATGGCGCGGGTGTTTTTATATGAATGTATCTAAAGCGAACTGACTGTTTAGAAAAGTTTTGATGTTATTTCAATTAAATCTTCGTTTGTCTTTCCGCTGTGCTGCTTTGTGTACAGCCGTTACCAGGGAAACCTCTATTTCTGCCACTCCTAAAGCGCCTCCTGCTGGCATCTCTTTGTAATTAGCCTAGCAAACCTGTATTAATATTAGTGTGGATTTTTCTACAATATTCACTCATGGCAGTAAAATAGGGCATTCTAGTTCAATCTACTGCAGTATTTCCTCTCTCAATCAGTAGAAAATGTGGTTAACACCCAGTCGTGTTTGGGAAAATAAATACCGTCTTATACAGTGAAACGGTATAATTTTGAAAAATACAGTGATATCGATTTTTTTTCATTCCGCCCAGCACTCATTTTTTACTTTGAAACGATGTTTATTGTGAAAAGCGGCACACAAATTTGACTTGACATATCATGATCAAGAAATAATTTTTATGGTTACAAATGTCATATTTGTCATATTTCCCACCCCATCTTACAGGTAAACCTTTGAAACCGACAACTTTCACAAAAAAATACCTTGTTTTCTCCAGCTAATACGTACACGGAAACATTTGGAATGCTGAAAATATGTATATTTAAAAAAACTGGATGAATGGTTTTATCCATTTGAATTATTTTTCAAGTGTTATAATTTAAATGTATTTGTGTTTCCAGATTTGGACTATGTTACCTGGATTCTGCACTAAACCCACCGATTTGTTGGCATCATTTAAGGGCATTGCTCGGTCTTTGGGTATGGCCCTCAATGATCGCCCTGACCTCCGCCTGTGCATTTGTCAGGCCTTGCGGACTCTCATCAACACGAGCTGTGAGACAGGTCAGCTGATAGTCTCAATAGTCAGCTGTGACTATTAAAACATTAGTCTCAAAATCTGAACAGCTCTTTGTTTTTTTCTGTTCATTGCTTTGGTTTCATTTTCACTGATGACTGCTCATTGAGATTTATGATTGTGTATTTAAATCTGCAGAGGAAGAGAAGGCTGAATTAATTCGCTTTTCCAAGAACTTCCTTCCCATCCTGTTTAATGTCTATAGTCAGCAGCCTAAACCAGGAGAGATGGCATCTGCTAGGATGGCTGTCCTTGAGACAATCAGAGTTTACCTCAACATCACAGACCAGACGGTAAATTCATCTACCATATTTACAAATAAATGTCATAGGGGTGGGCGATCTGACGGTATTATAGCCTGATCAATCTTGAAGACGTCCACGAAATACTATTCAAGCGAATCGTAGAGATCGTGATCTTATATGTCCTCCTAATGTTGTCCTTTTATTTTGACTGCTCTGAGAACGGCAGCGCCTGAGCACAGCTGTCACATTCTCTGTCTTCATTAGTTGTGGTCTGTTTAACAGTTTTGTCGAAATACATAACTGGATAGGACTGTTAAACAAAGAATGTAAACTGTATACAAAAGAGTATCATAGCTTTTTGCTTTTATATTATTAGTAACATAGGCAAACACTATTGATACTTTCTTATTTACCGTCAGCATTCAGCATATGCGCATTTATATAATTTAAACAAATCTTTGAATATCTAATAAACATTTAATTTCACAAACCATGCAGGCTTAGTCGAATCCAGCTGTCAGATATTCTGAAGTGCGCATTTGTAGCCTGCATCAATGTGTTACTGTGCGTGACTGTCAGATTGACAAACTTTAAACCCTTGATTTGAAACTATGCTGCGATATATTTAGTTGCCCACTATGTCATATGCATGCTCTATGTAAAATTAGTGTTGCCTTTTCTTTTTTTGAAAAAAATGATTCCCAGTGCGCACAAATTTACCAGATTACTGAGTGCACTGTTGATTAAAGTGTTTACTTCCTTTTTATTCATATTTTTTTCCAAACAATTTCTTTGTGAAAAATACTGTAATCATATTACAGAATCAAGAAGTTACAATCTAAAACAAGTCGGTTTAATTTAAAGATTTATTTAGTGTACTTTCATATTATTTTGGCCAGTCTGCTCTTTTCAGATAACGGCATCGGCCTACAAAAACCAATATCAGTCGACCACTAGTTTAATGACTATTTTGACAACTGATTGTTTAATGCAATACTGTGTTTTAAATTGTGCGAATAGATCAGTCCATAGGCTTGTTCCAGTCTAGATATTCTCTATAGTACATCTTAAAGTTGGGAAGATTGCGATTCAGATCGTGATTTGAAATTTTGGGAAGATCGCCCACCCCTGACACGTCATCATTGCAAGAATTACATTCTGGCCTTCCTGTAGCTTAAACAGTAGAGCATGCCATTAGCAACGCCACTATCATGGGTTCGATTCCCAGGGAAAGCAAGAACTGATAAAATGTGTACCTTGAATAAAATGGATAAAAGTGTCTGCCAAATGCATAAATGTAAAATTACATCATTGCAAGTTTGCTCGTCAGTTAATATTTTTTTCCTTTTGATTTAGATGGTGTGCACATTCCTGCAGAAAGCCTCGGAGAGACTCAACAGTGAGGACAACTTCACACGGTAATTCAGCTCCAAACATTTACCGTCTTTCTTTGAGACGCATATAAAAAGGCAGAGACCTAGATGGAAACCTGAATAATGCATAATTTGAAACCACATGTTTCAATTTAATCCTTAAAAACTTGTCGAGTTTCATTGGAATAGGTTGACATCTTGCATTGGAAAATAAGTGGCTCATATTTTGTAGGCTTGCAGTTATCGACCTGATTGTTGCAATGGCTCCATTTGTGGATGAACCATCTATGACCCAGACGTTTGAATTGATTAAACCTTTGGTGGAGGTGAGAATCTTCCTATTACCATTTTAAACCATATTTTCATTCTTTGCATTATGAGTGTACTTCATGTAATGTTTGTCTCTGTACATGTGTGTTTATAGAACAAGGATGCTGGCATCCAGAAAAAAGCCTACAGAGTGCTGGAGGAGATGTGTGGAGGAGAGAAAGCATCTAGTAAGGCTTTTGTTCTGGCGAATCTCGAGCAGCTGAAGGCAATGTTGCTGGGCAGCCTGAAGTCTGCGGCCTCATCTGCCAAACGGGTGAGAGCCATGAAAAAACACCACCAAGTAATTACATTTACACTGAGAATGTGTAATGGAATAATATGTGGTGTTTTTTTGTGTACATTTTTCAGCCTAGACTCAAGTGTCTGATTCACATAGTGAAGCAGATCAATGAAGAGCACCGTGATTTTATTACTGCTCTGCTTCCTGAGGTACGTCTGGCATGGAGCTCAGTCGGTAACACTTTATTTTAGTGTCCTTGTTACATGTACTTATCATAACAGTAGTGTAACTGTAAATTATCCATAATTACATTCATCTAACCCAAAACTAAACCCTAATCCTATAGTAAGTAGATGCTGTTAATTAATTTTACTCAGTATTTAAATGCTTATTAACCGCAAAGTCTTAAATCCGAGTGTTATTTTTTATAAAAGCGATAATATTGGGATTTTTGTGTTTTAAGGTAATTCTTTGCACAAAGGAAATGTCTATCGGTGCCCGCAAAAACGCCTACTCTCTTCTGGTTGAGATTGGCCGTGCATTTTTGCGGTTTTGTGGGGACCCAAAAGGTGAAGATAAAATCTAATATATTTTTATTTTCATTACTGAAATGCATCTTGCTGAGTGAAGAAATTCACTCACACTAGAAATTCCCATAATGTTTTTAGAAAGCAAGTTAAAAAATTGCTTTTTTTATCATTCATTTAAAAGTGATGTGGAGTGAGATGCTGAACTTGATGGTAATTTCTCTCCATATATGATCTGTTCTTACATTTTGTAAACATAGAGGACCACAATGGAAATAAGCTTTTGGCTCTTTTGTGTATTTTATACTCGTCATTTTGAAATGATGTATGATCCCTCTTTGTACAAATTTTCTGTTTCAATATTGTCTAATAAAAAAAAAAGAGCTGAAATACTTATCTATCATGTGTTGTCAGATGCCATAAAGGAGTATTTAGACCATGTGTACATTGGACTTACTGGCTCTGTAACGATGATCACCTGCACAGTTCTTGCCTTAACCAGGCTGGTGTTCCATTACAAAGGTGAGAGTGACCACTACTTAATCTCATTCTGGTGTTTTGTTGGGAATCACTACTGAAAAAGTGAAACTGTAGTGATATTAATGATTGTAAAGATAAAAATCATTAAATGTTTGTAATCATTGTTTGATTGAAAAGCAAAAATAAATGTGGTAATATTGTCTGGTCTTTATCTGCAGATTCCATAGACGTGTCCTCATTGGAGCTGCTGCTACAAAATGTCTGTCTTCTGCTTGCCAGCAGGACACGAGACATTGTCAAGGCCTCACTTGGCTTCCTAAAAGTTCTCCTGTTTTGTCTAGATGTCAAGATTTTAGCCAGCCATGTTAATGTTATTGTAAGTGAGGAAGAGAGAGTGTGTTTTCAAGTTCATATTTGAACATGTCTGAGAAGGGTCTAATAAAACGACCATGTTATTGATTCTTTTCCCTTTTTTCTCTATCATTTTGCAGATGGAAGGCATCAGCAATATGAATGATATGCGAAGACACTTTAGGGGGAAACTCAAGAGCATTTACACCAAATTGATTAGGAAATTTGGGTATGCTTTGCAGCTAACCTCCAAACATAACAACTCAGTCCTTTCTTTCTTTATATTGTTTTTCTTTTATTCTATAAACTTTGCATGATTGTAATGTAATATGTGTTCAGATTTGAGCTGGTCAAAAGCATGTTGCCGGCCGAGCAACACAAGGTCCTAGTGAATATCCGTAAAACGGAGGCCAGAAATAAGAGACGCAAACTCGTGATCAAGACAGAAGGGGACGGGTCAGACACTGAGGACGAATCACCTAAAGTGAAAGGAGAGAGGTACAGATTTTTCAACTGAAATTTTTGCTTTATGATTGAGTAATGTGGCTGTTTCATGTGGTGTCCATCTGGAAATATTTCAGGGCTTAGCTGACAGTGCTGGACAGGAAGTGCTTGATAGTGTTTTTTTATTATTATTATTTGGCCTTGTCCACACGAATACCTTTTCGTTTAGAAGATGAGACAAAATGTAATCTCAATTGCTGTCCTGTGGCAATTTTGAGTGTGACCTGTGCTCAACAGTGATTGGTGGAATATTTGACTAATATAGTGATTGTGCCAGAAGAATAGTGTGAGCACTTTGACTGCTCTCTCTGTGTCATCTCATGAGCTTTTAAGTTTTCATATGGTCAGTAAGGTGATTTAAGCTTTTACAGACGTTTCATTGTGGATGAGCAACTTTTGGAAAACGCTACTGTGGGCGGGGTGCGTTTTGAAACTAAAACGCAGTTTTCACGTTTCCGGATTAATGTCCGTTGTCTACTTGCAGTATTGAGGACATTCTGGCTGAGACTGATTCTGCTGACTCGGATGAAGACGAGAAGCCCAAGAAGGGGCTGAAGAAGCCAATGAAAAAGAAGGGCCAGGCCTGGTTAAAGGAAGGTGTGTCTGATGAACCACTCAACTTCCTCGATCCAAAAGCAGCACAGAGAGTTCTAGGTAAGAGCTCTTTCCATATGTTCAGTTAGATTCTGTCATGATCGAATTAAATTCATCATGTACATTAATATGTCTTGTGTACATCGCTAATTTTGATTGATTTAGCCACCAACCCTAACCTAAAGAAGGCTAACAGAGCTGAGCATGGATTCAAGATGACATCCGATGGTCGATTGATCATCAAAGAAGAGGAGGATGATGATGACAAAGCTAAAGGTGGGACATGATAATTTTTGCTGAAGTTTATTGACTCAACTTTATTATTGTAATAAACCACTGTATGTTAATATGCATATATCCCTCCAGACGCTGAAATGGATGATGTCCTCGAAGAGGCGGGAATCAAAACTGTGGGTGTCTTATGCTTTTCACTTTCTTCATAATCAGAATTGAAAAAATGTGCAAAAAGGTTTTGTACTGTGTGATGTCAATTTTTCTTTGTTGAACAGAGGAAGAATCCAAAGAGGAAAATGCATGACGATCTAGATGAGGACATGGATGTTAAACCTACGTTGAAATATTTAGGTAGGACAACATAATTCATAATCATTTCGTCTCGTTCTAAAAAAAAAGGACTGTGCTATAGTGTAAATGGTTCGTTCAGACAAAGAATGATAACTATATGTTAGTGTCCACACTAATGTATGATAACTAGGGCTGTCATGATTCCTCGATTAAATTTGAGTACTTGATTTAAAAAAAAAAAAAAAATCCTTGAATGCAATTTACCCGTGTCGAGTAACCGGCAAAATACCGGAAGTAGCGCATTCCACGGATAAGAATCCAAGAACCGTATTATTAGCCTGTTTTCTAAGGCTGCACAATATATTAAAACCATATAAAATCATAACATAGTGCTATTGTGAATTTGTAATAAGCAGCACTAGTTTTGTCGTCTGCCTCTTTAAATGCTCTAGCTTTTTAAATCAGGATTCTGATTGGCTGTCAATGTTTTTATCATTCATCAGCTGGAAAAAAATAGTTGTGAAAGTGTTTCCAATGATATCGTTTCTCTGTTGTTATTGTGTGTGTGAACTGCTATTCTTTTTAGAACTATTATCTTTATCGTTATTAATACTCGTCCTTGGTGTGAACAGGCTTTAGAGGATGTGCAAAATTGCATACTCTGACATGTTTCAGATTTACCTAACTCCTGATTATACATGTTTTTGGGACTTTTAAATTTGTTACTTTCGTCATTCAACTGAATATTTACTGTATTCATACCATTGCAATCCAAGATACTTCAAGGAATATAGTGGAATTACCATGGTACTTGTTAAATAAACAAATAAATAAATGACTGTGGTACCATGTCTAAGAAATCATAATACCATGGTTTGATTCTTTTGCATTAATTACTGCCAAAACACAAGTAAACCGTAAAATTATATTATAATGTAATGATAAATATTGTTACAACAAATATATTATAAAATGTTTCTGAACATGTTAACATTTCTATGTATTTTTGAACTTCTCAGCTGGTGGCATTGGAATCCACAGGCCTCTGGGTGCAGGACCAGAGTTTGGGACAGAGTATAAATCTAAGGTGAGAAGCCTTAGATATATAATAGACAAAATATAAAATGAACATCTGAAGGATCTCTGCTTAACCTCTCTGTTCATTGCAGAAGGGAAAAGGGGATATTAAGAAGGAAGGCAAGTGTGACCCGTATGCCTACGTTCCTCTGAAGAAGTCCCAGCTCAATCGCAGGTAAGGGACCGATTCTGTCCATGCACACTTTCTCTTTAAATATACCAGTCATGCAGCTGATCAAACCTGACTTAACTTTAACAGGAAAAAGGCCAAACTCCAAGGCCAGTTCAAAGGCATGGTCAGAGGGGCCAAGAAAGGAGCGCTCTCTGGAACAAAAATACTGAAGAAGAGGAAAGCCTAAAATGTGTTCCTGTTGTGGTCTTTCTAGATCTGGCCTCATTTTACATGGCATGATCAAATTAAAAGCTAGAGACGTGTGCAAATGCTTTGTGAACTTCCTGTGGAAGTCTCTTTTAATGATGATTTCAAGAGGTCCTGATTGATGTTTGCTGTAGTTGGAATATGAGATGAGAATATGATATAGCAGTATGATAATAGTGTTTGCCTTATGTATTTATGTACTTGCTATGTTGGACAGAAAATAAAATGTTCAGAAAATAGAATGGAGTGAATCTTTTTCTTTACAAATGGCAGTTTTTCTGCTTTTCCATTATTAATTTTATGCTTTGTACTTTTTTACGTTTGAGATGTTCTAATCAATACACATGAAGAAAATTACATCAATCATGAGATCATGAGTTTTTTAAACAATCCCATACTGCCTTTTGCTTTCTGTCTTTACATTATTATCATGTTTCCATTGTAAAATATATCTTAAATTTATAAATCATTCAAGATGCTCTTTAATAAAGTAATTCCCAAGTGCCCTTCAAAGTCTTAAATCTCATAAATGTTACAGTGACTGATATTGTGTACCACAGTTTTTCTGCAGAGGATATTGGTGTTAACGTAGATCCCAGCTGTGAGAGAGAGTGAATGAGGTCTGCTAGAGGTCAGACGTGTCCTCCTACTCCAATAAGCTTGACTGGATTTTCCCTGATAGTCCCAGTGAGAGTAGAGTGATACAGGTTCCTGTTTATGGTGGTGTCTACTGGCGTTAGCCACTACAGCTGGTTTTGAGAGCCATCTTTCATTGACAATGCATGACGAAAGCCTATTAAGGTTTTTTTATGCATTGTGAATGTACACCAACATAGACCAAAACTATGGAAGCCCATTCTGCTACATACAAAAAACCCAACAACATAAAAAGCAGACATTGACAAATTGAATCATAATAATGGCAAAAAGTTAAGATTTTACATACTGAGTTACAATTATGACTGTCAAAATTTTGACCTGGTATCTCATAATTTTGACTTTTTTGATAAAACGATAATCATAAAGCCAACATTAACAATAATTATAATTTACCAAATAATTTTTTTTATTATTGCTATTTTTATTTGTTTATTTTTTGAATGAAATGGAATGGGCTTTCATAATTTTGCTTATACATTGACATTCACAGTGTATGACATATGGATGCATATTATCTCTTATGATTTGATGACTTATGAGTAAATAATTTTGACTTTGTTTTAGTTAATTTGCTAATTGACCTTAATTACTTTTTATGACATTATATTATTTGGACCTTTTCCCTCATAATTATGACATATGTCAACTTAGACTTTTTAATCTAAATAATTTAATTAAAATTATGATACTGGTCATAATTTTGACTTTCATTACTTTTTATCTCATAATTATAACTTTTTAATCTCATAATTATCATTCACCATGATTCATTGGCTGAAATCTGCTTCTGTGTTCTGTAAAACATTTATATAGCCACCTTAGTTCAGACTTCATAAGACATATATTATTCTAAACCAGTTAAGTGCAGTTCATAAAGGTCTTTTTGAAACACTGGCGTTTTGCATGTAGATCTGAATCAGTTTAGCAGTGTTATTCTGTGTCTTACAGGTATAAACACCAACATTTAGCATTTTAATGCAAATCGTTGTTTAGAGAGGCTTTTACGAAAGGTTTGACATGAACAAGACGTCCTGTGAGATTTTCTTTTCTTTTCAATAACGAACTGATTGTGAGTGTGGTGGCTTCTTTTCACTAACTTTTATTCTGGAGGATTTTTTTTTAAACTTTCAGTCAAATATAATTTGTACAATGAGACTTTGACGTCTCATTGAAGGTAATTATGGTCTTCGTATATCGTCGTCAGCTCGTCACAACGAATTAAAGCCAGGTTGCAATAGCTATTAAAATGTCAGAGAATCCTGATGTACTGCAGTGATTTTGGCCAAGAGAGGGCACTGTTTCACTTAACAAGAAGGTGAGACGTCAAGGACGTTAAATTCATTCTAGGAGGGTAGGAGTACGTTTGTGTAAATGCATTTCAGATGCATGCTAAAATAATTTCCATTCGTACTTTTTAAGATTAAATCTGATATGGGGAATATAGACAGTATTTTACAGGTGCAGGTTTAAGTGTAGTCACTGAATGAGTCTCCTTTGGTACAAAATGCTGTCACAGCACAGCACACAGGCAGAGATATTAGTCACAATGTGTGGCTGTCAGTGCCTGTAATGGGAACATCCCCAGTGCTGCCACAGGGCTCCACGTTTTGTGGCCACTGTCAACACATTGATGTTTCTCATGAGTGTTCGGTGCACCCAGCCAAAGGAGCTGCAGTCATCAGACCATATGAATCATGTCATGTTACATGATGTGAATCAAGGTCCTGCTGAGTATTAATTCCTTACAGAGCGGAATGTGGTGAACTGTAAGTTATGTCTGGAAATAAAGTGAGTCAGAAAAATAAAGCTAAACCATGCAGTTCCTAGTTTCTCATTCTAACTCATTATCTGTAGAATCTGGCTAATCATTAGTAGCCTATGGATATTGTTTTTTATAAAGATTCACATCATACAAGGATTATTGTTACTTTTACACTCCCACATTTATCTGATTGAAAAAATGATACACAACAAAGACGGTAAGCAGACAAATCAATCGTTTGTGCAAAATGTTTAAAGATGATGCAATCTTGGAAATTTACCAATTCTTTGAGGATGACTTCATTGGGGAAAAAAATCATGTTTTTGATCACGCATAAGCTGGCTGTGTTGCTTTCTCGGCCGTATTTGTAAGATTTGCACACATTTAAATAATCTGTAGAATTAAATGTGTTCAAAGAAGAGCAAACAGGCTTGAATAAACTATAAATCTTAGGCTTTTGCACATTTCATTGCCAGTGAACAACTGTGATTGAATATAAAGCTTGTTCAACACGTTCAAACAATTTTAGAATCGAATATTTATTCCTATCTTTTATACATTTACATAAAATGGGGATAATATTGTTCTTATTCTCATACCATAGGAGAAAAACACGAATTTATATTAAAAAATTAATAATGGGTATAGAAAAAAAAATCCAACCCATGACCATATTATTTATAACATTAACATTTTCTTGCTGTACTACTATTAATGACCATGATCCACAAAGCAAAAAACAAAATATATTATGTAAAATATCATGCTAAGTGTCCAGTACCAGTGGTGGACACCCTGTCATTTATATTCAAGTGCCTACCAGGAACTGAAGGCTAAATAAATTAGAGGTTTGTACTGCCCCGCAGTCACAGCAAGTCAAATTTTCTTTTTAAAGATGTGACCAGTTAATATTATACAAATTAAAACAGGGCATAATGTATACCATATTCACTCTACTATCCTTAAACATGTAGTCATACTGACACACTAACGCCATGCAAAATCTGAAATACAAATACCCAAAGTCAACATTCAACATTCTTAAGTGCATTAATTTTGCATGTGTAATAATCTCATGCATTGATGCAGTCCCTCTTTCAGTGCCTCTGTTTATAGTAAGAACACACACTCTTAAAAGTAAAGGTTCCAAAAAAGGGTTTTCGCAGTGATGCCAGAAAAGAACAATTTTGGGTTCCTCAAATAACCTTCCAATGAACAGTTCTTAAAATATATTTTTTTCTAAATCTGAAGAACATTTAAAAAAATAAAAAGAACCTTTTTAAATTATAAAGGCCCTAGAATGGAAACGTTGTGGATGATAAAGGTTCTTCATGGAACTATATATCCCAATAAAGCACCTTCATTTTTAAGAGTGTTCCACAGACACATACTCCACATTTCAGTCACTCCAAATCAACATCAAACTCATGTATCTGAAACTGTGGCAAACCAGTGGCTTTAGTAAATATCACAAATTTGAATGAGAGATTTTAGGGTAGCTGTGAAGGCCCTCCATTGTTCTCAATGCCTGTTCCCAGGGCAGGGTGGAGGTCGTGAAGGAGGGGGTCCGTGGGGGCCAGTGAGGGCCCGGGCTGGTGGAGGTCTTGGGGGTGGGCGGTTGATGGAGGGTGCCCGGGACGGTGGTCTTTTGGGCGGGGGCTGCATAAGTGGCTGATGGTCTGAAGGGGGCGGCTGAGGTGGAAGGTGGCTGCGTGGTGGTGACCTTGGCTCCTCTGCTTTCACCCGGGTAAAGTTGATGCATCGCCCCTATGGAAACAAGACAGATGGTGGGATCACTGTCAGTTCAAAGCTGAAAATTCATTGCTATCAGAAGCTATAACTTCTGGGGATAAAACGAAACCCAAACCCTTTACATATTTTGTATGGATACATTGTATTTTTAACCCCTGAGGTGACAAGTTCAACGCGAAATGCGTGGGACTCAAAAACAAAAGCTCAAGCGCTGGTGCAGCTGATCCTAGGCTGAGTTCTCTTGCTTGCTTTCGCTCGAAAATGCCCAGGAGATGAACCCACAGCACTTCAGACATTCAGAAACTCAGCTGTCAACTGCAATTCTGTCCCTAAAATCATGGGGGTGGGGTTGAAGAGTTGCAGCGCTGCGCTTAAGGAATAATAGATATTTGTGAAAACGGTGTTGGAACAAGACACTGGTCTCTGAGAAAACTTACATTCTTAAAGATGAAGTGATTCATTGTTGTCAGCAAGGCTGATCATTCAGAGAGGGTTCAAACTTTGGGACTGACTGACTAAACCCATTCAAAACCAACTTTACGCTTCATTAAGTGCATAAAATGAAACTCTGGATGACTCAGGATCCACTACAACACCCACTTTTGTCGGGTCTAAATAAAAGTGACGTATTCATATGCAAGTGCATGAATGGAGGCAAAGCTTTAAATCTTTTTCGTCTCAAACACAGTATACGTGGCTACACGTAATAAAACATTTCGAAATCGAAGTGATAAATAAACACAATTGCTTGAAATTTTAAAAGGTATGTTTTTGAAAGAAGTTTCTTATGCTCACCATGGATCCATTTATTCCTATCCAAAAATAGGCCTACTGTAAAAACAGCAATATTGAGAAATATTAGTATTTAAACTATTTTTAATATATTTTACAATGTAATTTATTCCTGTGATGAATTTTCGTCATCATTACTCCAGTCTTCAGTGTCACATGTTCCTTCAGAAATCATTCTAATGTGGTGGTTTGGTGCTCAAGGAACATTTATTATTATTATCAATGTTGAAAACAGCTACTTAATATTTCTGAGGAAACCATAATGTATTTTCTTAGAATGTTCAAAAGAATAGCATTTACCTGAAACAAGAACATCTTTTGTAACATTATAAATGTCATTACTGTCATCACTTTAATGCTTACTTGCTGAAAAAAAAACTTGTGAATGGTAGTATATTGTAAATAGTATTAATACTGAGTATGATAGTAATGTACTTTATGAAATAAATCACAATATTCAATATGCTTATTAAAAGAATGAATGGTAAACAATCAAATATTAGCTAGAAAAGGATGCCAGCCATGGCTAAAAAATCACAAACACCACAACAATTGTTACTATCACCTTCAATAAAAAAAGCACAGTGTGAACTAATATGTGCCCTACTCTTATCTTGCTGAACTCGAATTACTTTCACTCGAGTGGAAAGGAGAGCGGTAAAAGGGGGAGTCAGACTCTGCCATGCTGTTTGAGCTCAGACAAACAGATGGACAGTTTAAAGGCCACTAGCTAAATTGTCACAGGAAAGATTCCCTCTCTTTTGTTCAAGGGTCTTAGAGGACTGAGACAGGATACGCCTTTTTATTGTGTTATAGTAATAAGGGTGGTTTTGTCAGGGTTCTGTCACTTCTGTCTTGTCTATTTCTTGGTTTTGTGACAGAGCCCTGACACTCATGTTTTGTCTTGTGCTGTGTAGCACGCAGCTTGTTTACACTAGCTGTGTGCTTTCATGTTGTCTTGTTTTGTGTGAGCACATGGCTGGTGATTTGTTTTACTGGCCATGTGCTTGTGTTCAAGTCATGTTTGGTGTGAGCACATGGCTTGTCATGTTTCCTTGTGCCATGTGCTCTCCTGTTGATTGTCTAGCCCCTCCCATCTTGTTACCTGATTATTGATTTGTTTGCCCCACCTGTCCTCCCTCATTACACCTTTGTTTGGTCTCCCTATTTATTCTCCCTGTGTTTGCAGTCCTGTGTGGTTTCGTTGTCGTATGTACCTGGTGTGTTACCCCTTGTGTCAAGTCAGTCAAGTCATTTGTTTTCCCCTACGGGGTAGTTTTGTTTGCATTTGTTTTTATTTTTAATAGTTAATAAAAACCCATTTTTCGTGCAATTGAGTCCTTGCTTCATCTCCTCAACCCCACACCTGACAGGTTTCAAATCACTGAGTATGCAGGAGTGAAACCGTAACAGTAAATACGAAACAGACGTCTGTTATCTATAATTGTTGTCTGAAAGTGTTGGGATGGTTTAAATACATGTGAGATTGGCAAGCAAAGCTGTCAGTTCATGTATCTTTCTCTTTAGCTGTTCAATCTTTACATACAGATTGAAAACTTTGTCACAAGTTGTGACACAAGTCAACATATTGCTTGCAATTAAGATACCATTTACCTTTTTAATAGCAACATGCTGGTGATTTTTTTTTTTTAAAGAAAAAAGTTTAAATCAAAATGTAACAACTTGCTCCACCTCTGAAACAACTTTCACTTTTGGTTAACCTCACCAAGCCCTGTCATTTTTAAGCCTTTTCCTTCTAACCACCTGTCATATAGAGAGCACTTTCTGCAATGATCGGTTTTGGTTTGATTCTATTAAAGATTGTTATGTTGGGTTTCCATGTTTTATTGGGACTTGACTTTCCATAAACCGTTGTTTTATACTGTACAAAGTGTGTATTCTATCCCCTAACCCTAAACCTCCCCATTAATTAACTTCCGGCATTTTTACATGTTCAAAAAACATAATTCTGTATAATTTACAAGCTGTTTTCCTCATGGGAACCATAAATAAATGTCCCCACAAGATCACAAATTTCTGGTATTATTATCTTAATGTAAATACAACAGAAATACTTGATATAAATGTAATACATTTAAATCTTTTAAATATTTATTTAAAAAAACACTATTATTGTGTGGCAGATTAAAACGGCTTCAATAACAGTAAACAGTTAAAAAAGGCTGTAAAACACCTGTATTCGTTGTAACTGTTCAACTAGCCCCTGATAGAAAGCAGCACATTGCTAGTGGCCCCCAGGTAATTTGGGTTTGAGACCCCTGATCTAAAGCCAGTAGAATCTTGTAGCCTGCTGGGGGTCATCCACAGTAGTTAAAACACCATATGGACAGATTTCTCTTCCCCACTCCCTCCACCCACATCTGCACAGTATTCATGAGTCTCCATTCTCATTGGGCCCATATGCTCACCCTTGTGCTGGCCTGTTGCTGTGCTGCTCGCCAAATTGTCCTTTTCGCTGCACAAGACCGGCAAAGTGATGGCTTCACCCCCCAGCCAGACAGACGTGAATCAATCACCACCACCCCCCACCAACCTGACAATAGCCTATCACAATAATACTCAGCTCCCCCTTTGCCAAATGGGCCCCATGTCATGTTATAGGCTCTCTGTTTAATAAGCTGTTAAATAAGACCACCAAGCATTGGTTACGTGAGGGTTAGACTCTAACGTGGAACCGCACATGAGAGGAGAATCCTCGAGAACAATCGGAGGAGCATGTCATTCACCTTGACTCGTAAATTATGTTAAAAAGCCATTTCCTTCTGTTAAACAGAATCTTTCTTGACACAACTTTTATATTCCTGTGGGTCATTAGGAAAAACAAAACAAAAACACTCTCTATTCCACAGAGTTTCTTTGTCTCAATTGTAGATGGCACTCAGACGTGAGGGGGCAGATACTGAGCATGTGAGGTGAAGCTTGTAAACTGGCCAGACAAAGACTTTCAACAACAACAGCTTCTTTCTTTACACAACAGCTATAAGTGAGTAATAAAGCAAAGCTGTCACCTTTGCATCACAATGAGTGCACTGAAGCCAATGGGTAAAAAGTTTGACCTACAACTCATCTACATTATCTCAGGTTATACATGTTAATGTATAAAGGGACAGTTCACCAAAAAATGAAAATTGTCATCATTTACTCACCTTCAAGTTGTTCCAAACCTGTATGAGTTTTTTTCTTCTGCTGAACACAAAAGAAGATATTTTGAAGAATATGGGTAACCAGACCGATGACGGCACTCATTGACTTCCATAGTATTTTTTTTCCCTACCATGGAAGTCAACAGGGCCTGTTTGGTTACCGACTTTCTTCAAAATATCTTCTTTTGTGTTCAGAAGTAAAATCACAATTTTTTATCGACAATATTGGCTAATCCAAATTACCCCAGTTTTACTGTAACTGTAGTAACTGTGGTATTTTATAGGTAACTGTGGATAAGTTGACCAATCGAAAAAGAACAATTCCGTATGCAATAGGTGTAAGAAACATGACCAATCGCAATCCAGAATGCAAATAAATGCCATGACATCATTGCTGTTACACTTTGAAAGCACAAGCATCCTATCAGTGTAAATAAATGGGAGATTTTCAAAAAGTAATCTTGTAAAACTTATATACATATTTTTAAATATAAAGTATAAAAGTAAAAAATATAGAAATTGACAGGCTAAAAATATCCTATGTTTAAAAGAATTAAAATTTTAAATGCTGAATTAACTGCAAAACTTACATTCTTATGCTTGGGATTTTTAAGTATGTGTTATAAAGGGAGAAAAATGTGAACTAATTTAGAGCAAATCCCTAACCAATGTGTTTGACAAATATCAATACAGTGCTGCTTTACAAGCAGTATAATGATAGTCTGTTTAGATGCAATCCATCTTTGAACTCCTCAAGACTAGAGCCATACACATAAGAGGCCTTTTGCTAGGAATAGAAAACAGAAGAAAAGACAAAGAGGAGACAGAGACAGAAAGAGACAGACAGAGGATCAGTCACAGCTAGGGAATGCACAGAGTTATAAAGAGAAAGATTTGGACTAATATAGAGATTAGGCCGTTCTTGTTTGGGCACAGCGAGTTGTTTGTGTCTGCTGTCTAGTGGGCTGCAGGTGGGCATGAAACACACAACTTCGCCCCAAATCTCCCTGAATGGCACAGCTGTTTCCATCCAAACCTCGCCCTTTACAGAGTCTGCTGCCTTTACCAGCACCATCTAAAGCTCATGCAAAGTACATTGAGCAGCTGGACACTGGCGGTCCCTCAGACAAGTGGCCCATTATAGAGCAGTGAAGAATAAACCTAAAGTAAATCAGATAGGTCCATCTACAGTGTGGGAACGGGCCTATAGTCTATACTGTACGGCCTGCGGCACTGCGGTCCACATGAAAGATGCCTTTCACAGAAGCACAGATGTGTTGCCATGACACAGCTTGTGCTGATGGAATAATGCGGGGTGCAAAGAGCAGGCCTCAGACACTGAGGGATGTCCCTTACAAAAGGCAAAAGATAATGAGAGATTGTGCTCAGCCACACGACTGCTCCATGTGAGGAGGAATTAAAAGCAGTGTAATTACACTGCTATTTCCTGTCCCGGCTACTGAGCATGCTCAGGAGGGAAGGGAGTTTCACAACAGCTCTGTTCCAAACACAAGTGAACTGCCTCACTTCCTTCTATAGCAGCATCTCAGCATACACAGAACACACAAATTGTGGATCACATATTCATTTTTTAATCATAATCTATTTATATTGATAACTTACACTATGGAATCAATTATTATTTTTTTAAATGAGTCTCTGATGCTCATCAAGCCAGCACTTACTGTTTGTAAAAACAACAATATTTCAAAATATTAATACAATTTATTATAACTATTTTCTATTTAAAAATATTTTAAATTGTAATGTATCCCTGTGATGGAAAAGTGTATTTTTATATTTCAGTAGCCAATACAACAGTCTTCAGTGTCACATGATCCTTCAGAAATCTATTCTTTTTCTTTATTTATCTATTCTTATTGTTATGTTGGGTTTCCATGTTTTATAGGGACTTAACTTTCCATAGACCATTGTTTTATACTGTACAAAGTGTGTATTCTATCCCCTAACCCTAAACCTCCCCTTCAATTAACTTCCGGCATTTTTACATTTTCAAAAAACATAATTCTTTATAATTTATAAGCTGTTTTCCTCATGGGAACCAAAAAAAAAAAAAAATGTCCCCACAAGATCACAAATTACTGGTATTATCTTCATGTAAATGCTGACTTGGTACTCAAGAAGAATTATTCTTCTTATTATTGTTATTATTATGTTGAAAACAGTTGTGCTTCTTAATAGTTTTGTGGAAACGTGATACATGTTTTAGTTTTCTTTAAAAAGAACAGAATTTATTTAAAATGGGAATATTTTGTGATATTATAAATGTCTTTACTGTCATTTTGATCGTTTTAATGCGTCCATAAGTGTTAGTGAATTGATAATCTATGTTTAAAGCTTATTGCAATGCATTTTGGGATTGGCGTCTCTGAAAAGCATGCAAATGATGCATTACAATTGGGCCAAAATTCGATATCTTGAGAGCCGGGGAGCAGCCATCACAATCACGTCTATGATAAGATGCTGCCTATGGAGGAAGTTCACTAGGTTTTGAAACAGAAACAATGGACGTGAATTCTTGAGAAAAGCCATTCATCATTTCGTAGAATAGTTACTTTAAACCAAATTTTTCTAAAATCCACATAAAACACTTGCTCTGAGATAAAACAACAACAACAACAACCCTGCAATAATTGAATACATTTTTTCAAAACATAAATACTTTAAGCACATTAAAACAAACCGGATTTTACATAAAAACATTTCTTTCCTTTGCAGTTGACACTGGAGGTGGATTCAGTCATTCAAAAGAGCCGCTTATTCTTAGAATAAAATAAGATAAACAAAGCATTACGAAGCTCAGTAGATCCTGCTTATGAGGAATATTATGAAATATTCAAGCCAAATTGTCAGGCCACTATTCTGAGAATTGGGTCTGTAAATTGAATGGGTTCATGGTTGTACCTGATCTCCGGGCTGGGGTCTCATGAGTGACACCTGGTCGTATCCTCGACGGAAAAGGGCACACAAAGCATCCAGTTTCCCCTATTACACATAGAATTGTTCTATTAAAACCTTTTGACCTTAAAACATTTCAAAGATTAGACAGATGATTTCATATAAAATTTTTTGGAAAAAACTCCTGTACCTGAATAGGACTGTACCACTTTCTGTGATGCGCCGGTCTGCGCCCATCAGGCTTTCTGAGTTTGGGTTCATAGGGCTCGTATTCGTCTTCAGGCATTTTCACCACAGCGTTCTTTGGCTTCTCCAGTTTAGCTCCTTCCTCCGTGGAGCCCTTATCCCCCCAGCGCACCTAAAGACCAATGGAACACAGTCCACTTATGAACCACACAAACTATAGAAAAATGGCTGTTTCCACATGAAAACAATATTAAGAAGCCGTATTTGCAGCACTGGAAAGGCTTGCATGTTCAAATGATCCTGAGAGCAAAAGGCATTTCACGCAAGCTTGCATTAACACTAATGTGTTTAAGAAGTACACTTGGATACTATAGCTGTAAAGAAGGTGTGTATTTTACAAAGAACAATAATGAATATGTCCAATATTGCTACCTTTGCAAATTACAGGAGTAAATCTACAGGCATCAGCATGTCTTATGATGTCACATGATGTAGTTTTGGCACCAGGCAGACAGGGAGCATTTAAGGTCACAGTGATGTGTTCTAGTGCCTTGAGGGTTCATAACAGCACTCGTCACGTGTGGTCTTCATCCCCCTGTAGCCTGTGTTAACCTATGATCAAATGACACCCTATATTAAGCCATATCGTGTACAAAAATATGCATCACCTCCATTCTTTTGATTCCTCCAACTCCTCTTCCGCCATAGTAGGATGCATCTACTGTAGGCCATTTCTTTTTGGCCATGCCATCTTCATCATCGGACTCCTGTTGAGCACACAAAACTTATGTAAAACTAATATCACACTAGAAATAAATTAGCAAAATGACTATGATTCAAAGTCATGTAAAAATTCCTTTTCTGTTTATTTTGTTGGAACTGTCTTTTAAAGGGATAGTTCACCCAAAAAAGTAAAATTCTGTCATCATGTACTCACCAACAAGTTGTTCAAAAGCTGTATGAATTTCATTCTTCTATGGAACACAAAAGAATTTTGAAGAATAATGGTAACCAAACAGCTGCTGGGCCCAACTGACTTCCATAGTATGGGGGAAAATACTATGGATGTCGGGAAAATACTATGGAAGTCAATGGGGTCAATCAACTGTTTGGTTACTGACATTCTTTAAAATATCTTCTTTTGTGTTCAGCAGCAGAGAGAAATTAATACAGGTTTAAAACAACTTGAGGGTGAGTAAATGATGACAGAATTTTCATTTTTGGGTGAACTACCCCTTTAAATTCGCCGTTAGCAAACTCAACACATTAGCCTACACAGATAGAATAAACACAAAGACACTGTCAAATAATGTTAGCTAAAAAAAGTGGCAACCACATTGTGTCTCCAAATCAAAGAGAAGCCTTAGAGACAGAGCTCCTTGTTTGCGCTTTCAGTGGTAAGAAGCACAGATGCACACACTAAAGCCATTTCCACAAAGCTCTTTTATTTCCTATCAGCCTCAGTGACTGCTTGCCTTTGACCTCTGGAAACAAAGCAAACACAAGAGGATCATTATGAGCCCTTTTCCCTGAATTTTGCCATTCAGTCATCCTGTGGTTGAGCCTGTGGTTCACACTGTGTCCACTTACACTGCTCACTTGTCTTTATTTACACGGCTGTGCCATAGAAAATGCCCTTAAATGGTGACGGACAGTTTTTCAAAGCAGTTGCACTCATATTTAGTAGCTAATATTGGCAGTGTTAGGGAATGTGGTTTACAAGAAATTATGGCATTTCTGGAACGCACTGGATTCAGCTTATGAGAGTTATTTGTTTTATCATGTGCAATCTATTTTTTTTAACTGTCCTGACTCCTGATTCATATCAGCTCTAAATTTCCATGGTTCATTTGAGAGTATACTGTGCCTAAATACACACATACACAAACATGAGCACAAAATGAGGTTAGAGGGAGTTAGACTCACAGGCTCAGGGGGAGGGGGTGGAGGCACTTCCTTGATGACCTGAAAGAAAAATAATTCTCAGCGAAAGAATGTAATCTAAGCAAAGAGCAGTACAATACAAACAGAAACACTATAAATAGTATATTATAAAGAATAAAAGCATTACATTGCATGAAGCATAATCAGAGTTAATGTCACTGGGGGAATGGTACAACATTGTTAAATCATGATGAATATGAATAACACATAAAGCATAATAATAATAATTATTATTAATATACCAATATTGTCAAATTACTGTTTAAATGTGTGAATAACACAAATTAATGCATGATCTATAATAATATCTAGAGCTGCTGTAAAGCCACAACAATCTGTTACTTTAATTTCCTATTATCACTGTAAAGCTGCTTTGAAACATTCTTGTTAAAAGCGCTATATAAATGAAGGTGACTTGACTTGACTTGAATAACAATAAAATATACTGACAATGTTACATGCATGTTTAAGTGTGTGAATAACAAATAAACGCCTGATTATTATTAATAATAAGGAAGAATTTAGTCACCCTCAAGTAGTTCCAAACCTGTATTAGTTTCTTTCTTCTGCTGAACACAAAAGAAGATATTTTGAAGAATGTTGGTAACCAGACGGTTGACCGTAGCCATTGACATCGATAATAGGAAAAAAATACTGGTTACTAACATTCTTCAAAATATCTTCTTTTGTGTTCAACAGAAGAAAGAAACTCGTTCAGGTTTGGAATAACTTGAGGGAGAGTAAATGATGACAACATTTTTAATTTTGTGTAAATAACAAATAAATGCATGATTTATAAATTCCAATAATAAAAATTAAACTGCTGAAAAACTGCTTGGATTAATTTTTTTGCTATGGCTGAAAAGTGTGATTGTGAGTCTTTAACAGAATGCAATGTTTTGTGTTATCTTATGCAATGACATTTTAAATTGTGTTTTAATTGTCAAAACACTTTTTTCTTTACCACTGTAAATGTTAATTATGTACAGCTTCGACAGACGTACCACTGTACAGCACAGAGGCCAGAACCACCACATCAGAACCAGACCCAACAACAGGAAAACAGCCAGTAATGAGATCAACAGGATAGTCCCATCAAACTGCACTCAGAGAGATACAAACATACATCTTCATGAGTATTTACTGGCATAACACAAATGAACAAGTAAGGAGAATGAAGAACAGGGCAAATGGCTGCTCCAAGAGATGGAATTAGTTTTTTGTTTTTTTACTGCTGCTAATATTAACTTACGTGACAAAACCAGACTCCTCTGATGAAAGAAAGCAGAGGAGACCTCATAAGAGAAAAAGAAAGGGTAAGAGAGAAGGGAAAAAGAACCAAACAAATTGTAGACAGCAAACAACAATGTCAAATAGTCTTTGAGAAGACATTCAGGGAGGTTAAAATCATTGTGACGCCAATCTGCCATTCATGTTCTTACAGGCAGAAGTGGTTTTGTCAAAGGAAGACAGATGTACTTACACATTCAGCAGTAGTGATGTGCACTGAACTTGTGATGTAGGACAATCCCTCATTCATGCTAACCTGCAGATATATCATCCTGAAACATAACAAAAACACCTCAATCACACCTGCTGAAAAAGGCACAGTCATTGAATTCCTATGATGGACATGTGTGAGCTTGTTATGTGGTTATTATTAAAGCCATTAACATCAGCATTTTCTTGTTTAAATGTGTAATCTGGAGCCAGGATTTAAAAAAAGAGTGGTTAATTTATGTTTCACACAGCTGCCTGAATGACTTCCAATGCATTCCTCTTGGATGGATAGCAACTAAACACTCAAAGACCAGCAGGCTCAAATCATGTAGGCACAGGAACTTGACTGATAAGTGCTATCTAAAGTAGATCAACCATGCATGTGTAAAATTAGCTTTTATATCTCGGAATACGAACAACAAGCCAAAGGGACTGGAAAAACTGATTAGGCAGGCTTAAAAAGAGATCTCAATCATCTATGTTTATCTATCATCTATGTTCTCAAAGTCACAAATGAGATTCAATGGGAACCAAATTTAAACTTTTGCTTAAATCTTTTGCTTCTCAGGATTTTCTTCTGATAAAAGGCCCTTAATACTGTCACATGTGTTTGATCTAAAGTCTAAAGGCTGCATTTGTTTGATTAAATAAATAAAAAAAAAGTAATCAGTTCCCATAGTCACTCATCAGATCATCACCTGTTCGTCATCTCCTCGTTATCACGATTTATTTAAGTTCCTCACCTTCACTCTGTGTTTGTTGGTTGTCCTTTGTGTGTGGATGTTACACACACTGTTACGTTGCTATCATTGTCATGGGTTACCTGAGTTTGTTTTCATTAAGAGACCCTTTTGTTTATAAAAACATTTTTGAAATCTCCTTCATCTTCATCTGGTGACAGAACAACTGATCAAATGGAATATGCAGCACAATTTTCTATTTTGGCTCGTGAGAGCCAGGATTTTTTTAACCTTCACTGGACAATTCTGCCTTCTTGCCGTCACCAACCACTTTGACGACAAGACCCTGAAGTCACTGTTCTGGATTGGGGCTAATTACCATCACTCCGTCGACCTCCCAGACACCACTGGACTGAACTGGAGGGACGCTATCATCCGGTATCTGGAGAGTGTTTAACCCCGGTCCAGAACACAGCTGGACCCAGAATCCGTTCCACCACCATCGACCACAGAGAAAACGTGCAAGCCCGTCAGAGATGGAGAGCTGCCACGCAACATGTCAGCCAGTGCCCGAAGATAAGAGGTCAGCATGGACCCTCGCCCTGGAAGAGGAGCCACCCAGTGAGTCTGACCAGGGGTGAGAGCCCATGACCTCAGTGGCCGAGGGTATTTTGGTGGATTGAGACTGAGGACTGGCTGATTGACTTCAGCGCAGAGGTATCGTCTCCCACCCCATTTCAGATTTTTCATCGCTGTTTCTAGACAGCACAGACACCTGCATGGACATGTATTTTTACCTTCGACCCTGTCTAGCCTTCATCTTCCTCCATCACCGCCCTGCTCAGCCAGTTCTCCAGCCCTCTGTTGGAGGTTGTCAGCCCTTCATGCCAAGCACTCACATCGAGCCTCAGGTCCTACAACCACCATCAGCGCCTGAGCGGATAGATGCAGTGACTCCGCCTCTGGCCTCAGATTGTCTCGGGGCATTGACCTGTCGACTCCACCTTGGCTCCTTCCACCTTCGGCTCCACCAGACACCCTCAGCCTTAAGGCTTCACCTGGTTCCCTCATCCCACCGGCTCCCCCTTGGTCAGTCGTCACTCCACCTCCGCCCTGGACTTGTGGATCTTCCGCTATGCTCCGTTCCTCCACCTCTACGGCTGCAGAAGGCTCCTATTTCCCTTTTGGTATGCCTTGGTCCTCCATCATACCGGCATTGCCTCAGCCCTCAGGCATCGCCCAGGCCTCCTGCTCCCTGGGATCCATCGGCTCCGTCGGTTGACGTCAGCCTCCACGCCACCTTGGCTCCTCCCTCGACTCATCCTTGGGCTGTCGTCTCTGGGCGTCTTTCATCTCTTTATTCCTAATGGGAAAGCTGGATTTTCAGCATCATTACTCCAGTCTTCAGTGTCACATGATCCTTCAGAAATCATTCTCATATGCTGATTTGGTGCTCCATAAACATTATGAATGTTAAAAACAGTTGTGCTGTTTAATTGAGGAAACAGGATTCATTTTCAAGTTTATTTGATGTATAGAAAATTTTAAATTAATCATTGTAATATCATAAATTGTGTCCTTGCAAAATATTTTTTTTATAAAGACCACAAACTTTTTGAAAGGAAGAGTAAATGTATTTTACATATAGAAAAAGATTGTTAATAAAATAATATATAGTGAATATGTGGTAATGGATATGTGATAAGTCTTATTTTAAGATCTTCAGTAAAACTTGTTTTAAAATCCTGTGATAAGAAAGAGTGTTTGTCATGTGATTAATGACAGTCTTTGAAGACTTGTCTATGGACATCAAAACTAACGATGCCACGTCCAGTTCCCCCAGACAACTTTCTCAGAAATGGAATTTCTCCCAATATCAGAGATGTTTGGCTCTACCATGGGCATTCACAGCGCTGGTACAGTGGAAAAAGTCTCCGCTTTCTTGATTTAGGCGACCCCTCTGTATTGGTGGGGGAGAAGATGGAGCTGAATATAAGTTACTACAGGGGTATTGCCCCAACTCCTCTCTGTTGTTCCTGCACACCCTTCTAGTGCCACTCTGTTGGCAGGATGGGGGATGGGCTCAAAGGGGGCACAACAGGATAAAAAAAAGGGGGGGGGGGTTGTGTTGAGGGAGGTCTAGTGACAGATCCATCTCATTTTCCATCAATCAGGAAGCGGCTGGCTCTTTTTGAGCACGTCTTCAGGAGGCCACTCAGTCACCATGCGTTTAGGTGACAGCACTGACAGCTTCGTCTCAAAAGACGTGGATGCAGAGGAAGAGAAGAGGGCAGACTTTGCCCTAAAATTGCCTTTTCTCACCCCTTTAAAAACTCAAATGTCCATTTACAATAGAATCAGTTTATACGGACATTATTTGACTCAATGGTTGGTCTTATTACTGTTGTTACTATTACTTATTACTCCCAACATCAAAGTTTGCATAACAGGATGGCAATATGTTTAATTTCAAGAGACTCTCCATTGGCTCTAATTAGCCTAAATAAACCCACCCCTCCTCTTAACTGGATTAGAATGGAATGTTTCATCTCTGTTTTTCCCTTATAAGAATACATACCACATCTGGCTGACTTTTGAGAGACCCAGACTCTACGAGATCTCTGAAACCAAATAATGGTATGCAGACATGTCATTATATCGTGAAATAAACATCATCTCAGAATAACAATATTAATAATACAATATAAATATTAGATGAAAAACTTAAAAATGTATAAGTTTAGGTTGGAGAACTATAATTAGAAAAATAAAACTGAAATGAATATAAGTTAAAGCTGGAAAATATAAAAATAATAGACATATAATATATCTAGAAATATAAAATTAAAAGCTAATTCAAAATATCGTTTTGTATGAAAAGAGAGAGTGAGTCTTTCGTGAGAAACGAAATAAATAAAAATAGTGCCCGTTTCAGTATCCGGATGAGTGAACTGATAAACAGTACAGTGTTGCCATGGACGATCGTGAAAATTAAGAAATATTTGACTGTTGGATGGTGCAATTGACCAATCAGAAATCATTATTCTAGAGAACTGTAATAAATAAATAAAAAGCTATGCATTCCATAATCTTGGGCAATATTGTTGTTATTAATCCACAAATGTGCATTATGATCTAGTTTACAACAAATATGGCCAAGAACACATCAATAAGTCACAATAGTTTTGAATGAATGTAAATCGCTGAATATCGATATGTCAACATCAGCTGCCATAGAGTGTGTGTAGTGATGTATTAGGCTGACCAAGATTAAAAAAAAGATCCCTGTTTTGCTTAAGGTGGCATGAGACACTCCTTCATTGGCATCTCAAGGAATTGTCCTGACAAGAACAAGACAGATGAAATCCTCAAGGTGTCTAGAGCCGCCGGTACACATAATTATTTGGAGGGCTCGCAGGGAAATGAGCTGCCAGCAGCAGCTCATTTGTTGTAGAAGGCCTGAAAAGTAACCTGTAGTCAGTCTCCGGGGCTCGGCTCCGGCTGATGTGGATACGGTAGGCTCTGTTTTAACTGTGTGTTCTTTTCTTTCTCAGCTCAGAAAACCACCGGAGCTTTGGGCTAACATGCACACTCACTAGAAACTTCTCATGCAGGTCAAGCCCATGGTGACTAATCTCTCAGAGAGGCTAATTATACGCTCATTTTATGTTTTTTACACCACATGCCTGTTGTCTCGATGTGTTAGGGTGCGTGGAGATTGACTGATTAGAATAATTCCAAATGACATTGACACAAATTTTTCAAGGGTACCAATGCATTAAAAAATAAAGTGACCGGATGAAGAGCACCTACTTTCCAGCCTCATTTATGATTGGCGCGGGACAAAGAAGGAGCGTATCTTCAACACTAACAGGTCTTTCATCTGAAAGTTAATAGCAAGAAAAAGAAAAAGGTATATTTTGACAACACTTTTTTTTATTGCTATAAAAGAAACAGTCATATACATAGAGTGCATATAGTGTTGCATACATTATTTATGTGTTTTGTTGTCTTAAAAAATATGTCATTGGAAACTTTAAGGGAAAAGTACTGTTTGTAATGTAATATTACTTACTCAGTGTAACTGTGTCATTGACTCTGAAGCTGCACAGAACCTGATTGATGTTTCTGGCATGCAAAAATCCATTTCCCCTCACAACCACTTGGAAAGAATCTTAAAAAAACACAAATAATAATAATAATAATAAACATTTAACAAGTCCCTTTACTACAAAGTGAAATTCCTCTGCTTTTTTTTCCAGAAAAAAGTAACCAAAAAGTAGACTAAATATTGTTTTTATGTACTATTTATACTGAAATATAGTATGACAAAAATGCCTACACAAGGCGGTGCCTGTTTTTTAGATCTTTGTCTCATGCAGACCTTTAGAAAAATGCCATACTGTGAAATTATAAAGTGTGCTCAGCCAGAGGGCAGGTTTTCTTATTTTTTTTCCACCCTTAACCTTTCAGGAACACTCAACTCAACTGGGCAAATGCATATGCTCCAGTGGTGCTAATAATAAAAGTAAAGAGGTTCACAAATCTCTTGGAGTCGTGTAGCTGGGGGTGCTGCGTTGGTGGCCGACAAAGCTGGCTGGCTGACCTTTGAGACCCCCCAGGCGATGCTGTAGACCCTCTGACGGCTGCTAAGCAGCATATGTTAGAGAGAAAAACACCCTCACTTAGAACCTGTCTCAGTGGGCGTCAAAGGATGCAGAGTGGATGTGACCTTACTCATGGCACTAAGGGAGATTTGAGTGGATTTGTACTGATTCATCTCTGAATAATGCTACACTTTTAGAAAATGTTCTGGTTGTAAACCTTTAACATTTAAGTGTGTAAAGTTCACAGGATGAAAAACATTCTGTGCAGTGTGCCATAAGGAAAGATAGTGGTAAGGAAAGGTCAGGAGAATATCGCTGCTGTGAGAAATAACACTATACTTTAAGTCTCAGTTCTCTTCTGACAGTTTTTACACCAGCATTTAAAGTATCAAATCCTAAATATAGTAGATTTTTTACCTCCAATAGACACCTAAAAAAGATTTTAAAAAAGCCGTGAAAAACAGTTATATATCTGTTTATATATATTTTGCCATTGACAACTGCACTTTCGTAAAATGAGAATATTCAACAAAAATTCAAGCAAGCAAATGTATTTATATAGCACAATTCATACATTGAAGATATTTAATGTGCTTTACAAAGAACAAATAATATTTAAAAACATCATAATAATACAAGATACAAAAGAACACATATAAATATTAAAAATATGATAAAAACATAGGAAGCTATAAGGTTAAACATTGTGGTTAGGTTTAAGTGCTCAGTCATAGGCACGTGAAAAAAGAAATGTTTTTAACCTGGATTTAAAAATAGATACGTTTGGAGCACGTCTAAGATTTTATTCCAGTTGTGTACAGCATAAGTGCTAAACGCAGCTTCTCCATGTTTGGTTCGGACTCTGGGCTCTACTAGCTGACCTGTGTTCATAGATCTAAGAGTCCTGCTCGGTTTATATTCTTCAAACATATCAGAAATATACTCAGGTCCTAAACCATTCAGAGATTTATAGACTAAAAGCACCCCTTTGAAATCTATTCTGTAACTGACTGGAAGCCAATGCAAAGTTTTAAGAACTGGAGTGATGTGCTCTGTTCTCTTGGTCCTGGTTAAGCAGCAGCATTCTGAATAAGCTGCAGCTGTTTCACAGTCTTTTTCAGGAGTCCAGTTAATAGGCCATTACAGTAGTCAACCCTACTAGAGATAAAAGCATGGATGAGCTTCTCTTGGTCTTTTTGAGACACCAAGCCTTTGATTCTGGATATATTTTTAAATTAAAGAATTGATATGACTGTTAAATGTGAGATCTGAGTCTATCAGAACACCAAGATTACGCACTTGATCCCTGGTTTTAAATGCCCGAGAATCCAGCTCTTTACTAATACTTGTTTTTTTATTTTTGTTGCCAAACACAATAATCTCAGTTTTATCTTGGTTTAGTTGTAGACAATTTTGATTCATCCAGTTTTTTATGTGCTCTATACAATGACACAAAGAGTCTATTGAGCTGTTGTCATACGATTCAAGAGCCATATAAATTTGAGTATCATCGGCATAACTATGGTAGTTCCCTATCAGTCGCTCACTTTCGACGTAACGTCGACGTGACAACGTAATTAGTATCACTTCACTCAACCTACTGCGTTGAAGAATCCTCTCTCCTTCCTTGTATCCAGTGTTGGTGTGACTGCGTGAACAGCGAGTGGCCACGAGCTCAAGCTCAACAACTGCTGTTTTCACAGCATTGAAATTTCTGTGTCATTTCGGTGGGCGTTCCCTGAAAAGTGTTTACAGCACTGCTGTACACAGCCGCCATTCCCTGGGTGCCTCAGCACTATATGGGAAGGCATTAAGAGAGCATTTTTTTGTTTTTTCTTCACAAAAGAGCAACACAAGCGTGACCCTGCATCCTTTTCAGGATGTCATTCCGCTTTTGAGTTTCTGGATGCGGTCGTTCCCTGGCGCCAGCAGACGGCCACAATAGTTTCCTCTCGTGTGTTGGCCATTCAGCACGCTGAGGCAATCTTTTGTGAATAGTTCATGTTCCCATTGCGGGAATATGATTATGGCAGCGTTAAGATCGAGACTCGCTTACCCCAAGGGAGGTGCAGTCCCCTTGCCTATTCCCCGATCTAGTGCTTATTCTGGACCTCAGAATAGGCCTACTTCGGTGCTTAGCCAGGGTGATCTGAGGGTTACCGTGAGGGCTTCACCGCCGAGGCAATCTCAGTGGGCCCCTCATGCCTCACTAACGCTGCCGCCGACGGAGCCTCCAAAAGAGCGTGCTGGTCCTTCACATGGATGACCAGTCGTTTTTTTTGGAGCTCCTCCTGACGACCAGATGTCAGGTGCAGCATCGGAGGGGGAGCTTTAGTCCTCTGGAGATGAGGATTCGGCTGTGTTGCCCCCTTCGGGGCGTGTAGCGTTGCCCGAGTCCGATCCAGAATGGGCGGCTAAGCTTTCCCGGGCCTCCGAGAAGGTCGGGCTTGCGTGGAACCCTCCACCACGTCCCGAACCTTCCCGGTTGGACGATTGGTTTCTCCCGGTACCATTCTTTCCGGAAGTGCATGAGGAGCTCACTAGGACCTGGACGGCGCTGTATAGTGCCTGGGTGCCCCTCTGTCCCAGTTTGGGTTGTTTGGCTACATGGTCGAGAGCTTTGCCCAGCAGTTCTCAGCCGCACAGAAGCAGACGGAGGCGATCCGACACATACTGCCCCGGCGGACCGCTGCTGCTCCCACCCGTCCGCCGAGAACCCGTCTTCTCACGAGGAGAACCCCCGAAATTGCTCGATCAGAGCTGTGCTTTCCTTCCTGCAAGATGGGTTGGATCGAAGGCTGTCTCCCTCCACCCTTAAAGTGTATGTTGCCACTATCGCCGCACATCACGATGCAGTTGAAGGTAAGTCGCTGGGAAAGCACGACCTGATCATCAGGTTCCTGAGGGGGGCGAGGAGACTAAATCCGCCTTGCCCGCTCTCTATACCCTCTTGGGAGACCAGCAGAAGGGAAAGGCTGTCTCCAAGCTGAGGATGGCCCACTGGATAGTCTGGATAGTGTAGCTTCTTCCTGGGCGCTGGCAAATGGTGCCTCGCTGACAGATATCTGTAGAGCTGCGGGCTAGGCGACACCTAACACGTTCACTATGTTTTATAGCCTACGTGTTGGGCAGGTTTCTTCCTGTGTGCTCGCTTCAACCAGCCGGTAACAACGAAGTTCCCGCTCTAGTGTCGGCTTGCTGCGCCACTCCCCTTCACATGGAGCGGATCCGTGCGCTTCTTTGCTCCAGTCGAGTACCCCATTCAGGCGAACCCTGTAGAGTTCCTCCGCACCCCTTCGGCAGTCGGACGTTGCGGAGCGTCCGACGCCAGGCCTAGTGCTCGTATGCTTGTGTAACTTGTGCTAGGCTGGGTTCCATTTGTGGTGATCCCTGCGGCGATACCATATGTGTATTCTTCCACGACCAGCTCCCTGCGGTGAGCCCTTGCCTCTTTCCCTTGGCAGAGTCTGCTCTGCCGTCACTGTCCGGTGTAGCCTCCCTCTTCTCGGGCTGGAGCCACCCCAGTGACATTCCATATGTTGCACTGCCCCTAACCGGCCAGTCCGTATGTGTATTCTCCATATGATACCTCCCTTCGGGCAGGATGTGGCTTCCGCAGCGTCCCTCTTCCCTGGAAAGGCACGCTTTCCCAGTGTTATCCAAGAGTTCCACTGTGTGGGGTATAAAGGAAGAGCAGTTTGAACTCCCTCTACGCAGGCCTTCCACCCCAGCCAGTTGGGGATCTGAGAGTCTTGCGTAGGGCGCTGGATGTGGCAGCAACCGTGGCGTTTTCCATAGGGATCCCAATTACGTCGTCACGCCGACCTTACATCGAACATGAGCGACTGATAGGGAACGTCTCGGTTACTAATGTAACCCTCGTTCCCTGAAGGAGGGAACGGGAGACAAAACGTCCTGTCGCCACGGTTGCTGACCATCGCAGTACGGCCGTCAGGATCTCGGCTCCTCAGCGAAAAACAATGAGTGCGTGCGCCCGCTTCCTGTTTATACCCGCGCTGCGGGGCGGGCCACCTGACATGATCCACGCACGCCAACGTTCATTGGCTCGTTCTGTAGATACTCGAAGATGATAGGGCTCCCTGAAGTGATCCCAATTACGTCGTCACGATGTTACATCTCCCGTTCCCTCCTTCAGGGAACGAGGGTTACATTAGTAACCGAGACGTTAATGTTGTTGTTCTGTAGAATTGGGCCTAGAGGTAGCATATAGAGTTTGAACAGAAGCGGTCCGAGAACTGATCCCTGTGGAACTCCGCATGTCATAGCCACCCTATCAGATTCACAATTACCAGTGGTGACAAAGTAACTCTGCCCATCTAGGTAAGATCTTAACCAATCAAATACTGTCCCGGAGAGTCCTACCCATTTTTCCAGCCTATCTATAAGTGTTCTATGATCTACAGTGTGAAATGCTGCACTGAGATCTAATAGAACCAGAACTGTTATTTTATCCAAATCAGTATTCAGCCGTATATCATTTAAAACTTTAATCAGGGCAGTTTCAGTACTGTGGTGAGGTCGGAAACCTGACTGAAATTTGTCTAAGAGACAGCTTGAGGTCACAAAGTAATTAGCCTGGATGCAAGTCGAACTTAGCCCCGCCCACAACATTTGAGGATGGGAAGTTCGGTCTGGACTTGATCCGTTGTGAAGCAAGTATGCCCAAACCAAAGCTGTTCGGACCAATCAAATTGTCAGGGCGGGCTTTATAAGATTATGGACAGATGATCAACCGTAACGTAACTATCCACGTCACCAAAGAGTGCTTTGGTTGAATTTGTTTACAACAAAGAATGGCTGCTGCTGGATAATTTAGATGTGTAGATTCAGCCATCGCATCTGTTATAGAAGATGTAAACAGCACATTCATTTTAAAAGAGGAACAGAGAACCGCGATCAAGGCATTTGTCGATCCAATTCAGTGCAGAGGCATTTTCTTTTCTTGGTTCGGTTGAAACACGCCCCATAATCACAGCCCAATGGAGCAGTATCAGACTCACATTCTGGCTAGAATCTGAGTATGACGACGTCAGGCTACAAAGTCATTGAGTTGATTGAAAACAACCTTCTCAATGATCTTGGCTATAAAAGGGAGGTTAGATACAGTTCTATAGTTATTCATTATAGATCCATCCAGTGTTCTCTTTTTTAATAAGGGCCTAATGGCAGCTGTTTTTAAAGACGTACAAATATGTTAAAAAATACAACTTTATTAATCAGGAATCGATTGGATTGTGTAAAGTGGCCATTACATACCAAGATGGAACCAACTCTGAATGAGTGTTTGCTAAAATAATGCCTAAATAACTCTTGCTATTGGTCAACATTATTCAATAGCCCACATTGCCTAAGTGACATTAGCAGAAAAGGGAAGCTATTTCAGAGAAAGAATATATACCTATATTGAATTTTCATTAAAGTTTCGATGTAACAGAAGTAGTGATAGATCTTTTTCCGTATTGTTGCGTACATTTGAATGAAACGGATTAACAAGAAAGAAAAAAATGTTGTCTTCTGTCCATCAGTTGTTGATTGGATTGAGGCAGGACAGGCTGAATGAGATTTTGCAGTCGATTGTAATAGAGTAGTGGGTTTTAAGTGATACATAATGATATGTCGGACTAAATGATACATCATCAGGGAGAAGTCTGTCGTTTCACCAAAAGATCGAAAATTACGAGGTAAATTAAACAAATTAAACATGCACAGATAACACGTTCACAATAAGATCATGCATTTAGAAAATAGATTGGATGAATTTTCATTTCATGCCGATTTAGGATTATAAAGACAATTTTATTCTTTGGAATTTCATGCATCTAAGAATAGATCACAAGACCAGGAGTGTGCATTTACAATGTAAACTGAATATATTTAAATATCATGTTGACTGTAAAGGTCCTTCACCCAGTATATGTACATAAGACCTGGCGAATAACGAAAAGGCTGGTCACAGGAAAATTTGAGTGAAAAGAATTCTCAGCATGTCTCTTGTCTCATCATGGATCTACCAAAAGAAATTCCACACCCATCCGTTCCAATTAACCTGTCATTTCCTCCCTAATTATACTAATCCCGTCTGCCATGCAGAAGCCCCTCTCCACCCCACCTCTGCGTCTAAATTTGCCCAGCTCTCTTGCTCATGCCTGCTTAATGTGACGTCCATACAGCTGAAATGGCTAATTCCATTTAATTTTGGAGGCCGGGCATCAACATCCATGTCCTTTTCTTCCCGCGTTACTGTCAGACATGGTGTGTCGGGTTCTGACAGGACAGCGCAGGGGTAAAAAGGTCAACACTGGCTTGACAGCGGGCAGAGCTGGCAGCGAGATGGTGGGCAGGGGCTGGTACGCTGTCGGCTCACGCCCGTTGTGCTGCACGGGAGAGCTGACGCTTCCCATCCACACCTGAGAGCTTGATGGCTCGGCCTGTTTAGAGCAGAGGTGCCACGTCCGAGCACGGACACTTCAATCACTGCCCGAATGGGGGATGGGGTGCAGCAGAATCACACGGGTTAATCAAAGCAACGATTGCTGTCACGTTTGATGGCTAGGCCTCCTCTCAAAACAGCGAGTGATGGCCTGTTTGCAGGCTGCACGGGCTGGTCACTTCTCATCAGTTTGATCGCTGAGACTGTCAGACACTGGAACTGACTCCACAGCACACTAAACCAAAACAAACCACTAACCACGATCAAATGAGACCCGTGCATCTAATGAATCTTAGGCTAAACTGTAATATAGCACACTTATGGCTAATAGCAATGTTCACAGTGCATTACTTCAAGGATTGATTTAATTACACAACAATATGTTTCATTAATTATGACATTCATTGTCATGCAATGTTTCCATTAAGGATTATGTTCATTAATCATGCTTAATTATGTGGTTTGGGGTAATCAACAAAAGTAATAACAAAAGATATTTGATATAGGGATAATTCACCCAAAAATGTAAATTATTTACTCACTGTCATGTTGTTCTAAACCTGTATTTATTTTTTTCTGTAGAACTCAAAAGAAGATATTTAAAAAAAAAAAAAATCTCAGTATTTTCTGTGCATACAATGGAAGTCAATGGGGTCCAATGTTGTTTTGGCCTTGCTGATTTTCATTGTATGGACTAATAACTATCCCATTAAATCTAATCTAATACAAATAATGGGTAACACTTTACAATAAGGTCTCATTTGTTAACATTAGTTAATTTATAAACTAATACAAACTGACAATAAGCAATATATTTGTTACTGTATTTGTTAATCTTTGTTAATGTTAGTAAATAAAAATTAACAAAGCTGTTTTGTTCATGCTAGTTCACAGTTCATTAACTAATGTTAACAAATACAACAATTGATTTCCATAATGTATTAGTAAATGTTGAAATTAACATATTAACATATAACATAATAACATATTAACGATACATGTTACCAAATAATGACTGAAAGAGATCATTTTGATTTAAATAAACTCAATTAAAATATATCTTATGCAAAGGTAACACTTCCAAATTCCAATCCACTTACAATAAGGTCTCATTTGTTAACATTAATTAACTATGAGCTAACTATGTGCAATATATTTTTACAGCATTTATTAACCTTTATAATGTTAGTTAATAGCTTGTTCGTGTTAGTTCACAGTGCACTACCTAATGTTAACAGACCCAAATTTCTATTTGAAAAATGTATTAGTAGATATAAAAATTAACATTAACTAAGATTAATAAATGCTATACACATATTTTTCATTGTTAGTTTATTTTACAAATGAAAGCTTATTGTAAAGTGTTACCATTGAAACAGTGTGAGTGTGTGAGTATTGTTGTTTTAACCATCATCGTTTGCCAGTGGTCACTGCATGCCCACTCTCTCTCTCCCTCCGTCTGCTTCAAAGTTTGATGTCCCACAACGTGACAGAGAACTTATTGTTAGGAATGCTCAAGTGAAATTAGAGAGCTGTGTTTTTTGCCTGGCTGGTTCTTCCTGGCCTAGTTTGCCACATCGGATCTGTTGTCTAGCAGAAGTGCTGCCGAATAACTGCGGTGCAGTTCTGCTCTGCCTTTACCAGTGAAAAGCCCATTTGTTTAATTGGCTGCTGCTCAGCAGACAGGCCTGCCACATTGAGCACTGGTGTGTAGGCCAGAGAGGATGGATGTGGCTTGACATGACCTTATTAGCATGCACTTACTGCGCGAGAGTGCACTTACAGCGCCGTCTCCTTGGTGATGCGAACAGGCGGATTAGCTCTGCCCAGACATGATAAATTTTCATTTTCTGGTGAGTGCAAGAGACCGCAACTCGTGAGCCATCATTACACCTCCGGGCCTTCACAAAATTAGCACAGCTTTTAGTGTATTAATGTTTGCGCACTGTCCTCTCATATTTTTTTAATGTAAAAAATCAAGGTGTAAATTACATTTATTTTTAATTACAAAAAAAATTAACATGGCATGTGCTGAAGTGACTCTTACCACCAGCGCATACACTGGACGGCTCAGCTGCTAAAATTTCAATGCAAGATTTCTTGATGATCTGCAAGAAGAAGAAAAAAAACAGTGCTTGAGAGATTAGTAGTCAATACAGACAGACCGTAGCCATTTAAAGGAGTAATCACATTCTTCAACCAAATTCACTCCCAGATGCAAACTGAACTACTAACTGGTAATGCTGTAACATTACTCTCTGTAACGCCAGTAGCACAATTCTGGATACATTACATTACACAATGCAACTTTATTTCATATTTAAAATTTTTCACTTTACTTCACTTTTTTATTTTCCTCTCTGAGGTGGCTTCCGTCCTGGTCCCTTATATTTCTTTTGACAAAAATATTTGACTATGTCATCCATGTTTGTTGGTAACAGCCCTGAAATGCCAACTCTTGCAATTTTAAAAGTGACTCCTGTATTCCGTACACACACAAAGGGATAATTTAGGTGATTCACTCCCTCATGGACAGAGACAGAGAAATAGAGACACTTACAGAGTCTATCATTCCTTCAAGGGCCTGGAATCCTCCAATAACTGGGAACACATGCTCTATGGTGTCTGCAATTGTGGCCAGCTAAACAAGCAATACAATATAGTCAATACATGTTAACTGAGACTACCCCAGTACGGAAAAGTTATTATGGTTAAAATCTAAGGCACAAAAGCAACTCATTGTACAATGTAGTTGTGTTACCTGTGTTTGATTAAAGTCTTTTACACCCACACAGTATACAATGGCTCCAAAAGACCGAGCTCTCTGTGCCTGCACATAGATGGGCAAAACAGTCAGCTCTATTACTGAGCAAATGCCACTGTCAATTACACATCTGCCAGAGAACACGCCACATCCATTGCGACATCACTGGCTTGTGTACTTACCTCTTGCTGTGCTGTGACAAACTGATAGTCGTTCAACTCCCCGTCCGTCAGTGCTATGATCACACTGGCTGTCCCTGTGAAATAAACATCATCTCATTGAGGCTTGATTTTCCCAGAGTAAAAGTGTGAATGAATTGCATGGTAATTCAAGGTGACGCTTACCAGAATTTCCATGATATATCTGCTGATTTGCCTGCAATTTGATGTTTACCGCATTAATGCAGGAATTTTAACCATAGTAGAGGATTTAAATTGATTCAGTTAAAATATACCTCTTCCAATCCAAGATTCATATATGTATCACCTCCTGGTATTTGTCTCCTCAACATATTTAAGCCTCTGGTAATATCATCTCTGAATTACAAATGTTGAAGGAATGTTATTACAATGCAGACAAAAAATGTGTACTTGTCTGCAACATTAATGTTGTTTTGTCATTAAAGTGTCCATAGAGGACCCGGATACATGTTTGGTCATACCTATTCTCTGTGAGTCTCATAATCGTGGTTCCACGAGTTGAAAAGACAATGAAGGACATTCGTAACATTGGGCTGTAAATAAAAATTCACATATTATTCCTTAAAGGCATTACAGGACAATAGTGCATCAAAACTAAAGCACTTTACCTTATAAATTTCTCCGCAAGATGCTCCACAAAGGAGTAAATTTCAATCCAGTGGTTTTGGACACTTCCTGATCTATAACAAAATCAAACATGTGTTTTGAAAAACAACATGCTTCAAAGAGTCAGAGGCTAATATCTCTTCTGTGCATTATTATAGCTGCCTTAAACTCAATTACATATTCAATTACCACCTTTTCTTATACTATCTGAGAGTAGCAGGTCCTTAAGTACTCTATAAAATGCGCACATGCCACTAATTAATTAAAGGCCCCAAAGCGCTCCCAACAAGGGCTAATTGCCTTTGAGCCAGATGAATCTGCCTCCTGCTAGCAGAGAGCAACACCCCTTCCTCCTGGAGCCAGCCATTTGAATGGGAACAGATGGCAATGGTTGAGTGTAACAGGTTGAGGACCTAAAACAGAGCTGGCATCTACATCAGCATCCAAAAAGGCTCACAGCTCCATCTCTGACAGGGGGTCAGGAAACATAAAACTGGACATGTAGAGCAATCAATGCTAATCTGATGTCAGTTCTAAACACACCTGCAATTTCAAATAGCCTAATGTGGCTCCAAAATTAACACTTGGGCCACACTTATAAATGTATGAAGTGTACTGCATTAGATTAGAAAATATGAAACCAAGTGCCATATATTTTAAGGAAACACAAAACAAGCACCAAAAGAAAGTTTCTCAAAAAGACGTTTGTCAGCTTTTAAATGATAACACAACAAAGCTTTGGGACACTTTCTGGCTGTCAAATGTTAGTTAAAAATGTCCATAGTTAATGGGATGAACTACACCTGCTGGTTACTCTGCTAGGACACCTGTGTGAACTGAATTGACTCAATATTCTGCTACTGCATTCACTAAAAATCTGTTAAACAGTTTGGGGCCATTGAAATAAATAATTACATTGAATACACAGTAGTGGTATGCAGCAGTCTAGAATAACAAGACTGTGCTGGTTTCCTTTGATGCAGTTTAATCTTGGTTTTATCTCCTTTCCTGTGAACTAAGGTCAATCTTCAGCAAACCATTGACTCTGAATATTGTTATGTTAGAAACATCAGCTCTGTTTGCAAAGTCTGTTTTTTTATTATTATTAAAAAGGAGCCCAAAATTAAAAGGAGTCCTATATAGTGACATAAAACTAATTATCATCCCGCTGATAATCAAAGGTATTGTCTCTCTGAAAAGCACTGCGGCTGTTTTCTTTCCAAAAACTCTCTGAACCGATGGCCTGATATTTAGAATTAGGGTCACTGAGTGGCATTTAAGGCCCCAAAACTTCAGCCAAAACCATTCAGCTGATTTAAAAGTGTGGAAGTGTGGCAAAAGCTTGATGATGCATGAAATCCCTTCGGTCTCTAAAGGCATTCAGAAAACTTTACAAACAGAAGAGCTAACTGTGAAGTGTAACTAATATGCATGTGCACTACAAACAGTGCAACAAAGGATTATAGTTAGAAGAACTGGCTATGTTTTTATATTGATTTAAATTATTTTTATACCTGAACTCAAAATGGAATTCCTTCAGATTTCACACAGATGTCACTATATGAACAAAAGTATTGTCTACAGACATTGCAATGTTGTTCTTGAGCCTTTAGTTCAGATTTCACTCAAATCTGATGGCCACAAAATGGTTCGTTTTATAACTGACATACAGCATGATCCAGCATGTTTAAGCTTGTTTGAGTATTCACTCCAAAGTGCTATAGTATGAGTAGGATGCCACATACTCCTTGCTTACACTCACTATGAGCTCATTACACACTTAAATATTAAGAACTATTTGCATTATGCAAACATTTACACGCAAACAACTGGACGCAGTTGTAAGTTGCAAGGAAAAAAAGATATGCATTTTAATTTATCTTGACATGACATACTTTTTTACAGTTGGGTATTTTTATAATATTTGTATAATAGTGCATGCTCTTATATCATGATGAGGTATATTTCTTTGCCTTTTATGATTGAGATGCCCCTGAGATAATGATGCACAAATGCTCATGTGAACAGCACCAGGTGAGAGACAATCATGCTTGTTAAAGCATTGCCTGAGGCAAAGAGTCCTGTCCTCCTGCAGCGTCTTTTTTTTTTAGGAATCCACAAACAATCAGGAAAACCATAAGCAACACTACATGTTCATTTTATAGAGGCAGTGAATGGTTCAGTATTTTTTATGGTTTGGAATTTTGTTCAAACTTCATGTCAGTTCCATGAGACATTGTTCTCTTATCCTGCCATGGTCTCCTTTGGGAATAGCTCCAGATCTCACCTGACGTTTCCTGCTAGTAGCTATGTATTCCAACAAATTACTATCAATTTAAAAATACCAACAACTTGTTTTGATATCAAAGCATTTGATGTTGTTCAATCAGCTGTTATTCGGCCGTCTAAACGAATGACTTTTGTTATAATAGCGGTCCACGCGCGTCCGAGGGCGTCGATCAGGGGCGTCGCGCAGCAGTGCGCGGTTAGAAGAGAATAAGATGCAATAAATATAAAGGCCACTTACTTGTCGAGGACAAAATACAAGTCGAAAGCACCTTGACAAGACCTCTTCTCTTCCTCAAAATAAGGCTCAGCTTTTCCAGTATGAAGACTAGGCATCAAAATCACAAAAATTCCCACAACAAGAATCAGAGAACGTGCCATTTCACCAGTTGAATCTATCCAAAAGCACTGGGATAGAACTGCATTTCATATTAATCCTGCAGAAAATAAAAACTACTCTTTTCCATGAAATTTATTGAATGTCTTGTCACTGTGTTATATTCGGCAGTCATCTGAATCCGCTTTCAAAACATAGAAAGCTCCTCCTCAAGGAGAAATGTAGGCTAAAGAGGAGCGACCACAGACCGGACAGCGAGCAGGCAGTCAACAGCAAATAAAACTTCCTCTTTCCGGGAGAGGGAGACTTCTGGCTTCAAAGAAATTTCTTAAATACTATTTTGCTATTTATGTTTAGTGCTATATTTTGTTTAGTGATTATATATATATATATAGGCATATATATATATATATATATATATATATATATATATATATATATATATATATATATATATATATATATATATATATCACCAAACATAGCACTAAACATAACCGGTAGTAGGCTACACTGTAAAAAATTATTTTTTGGTGAAGTAAATACTACTGAAAAAAAAAAACAATGTAATTTACATGAAAAAGTTAGTTCAGGCAAGAATAAAAAAAAAAACTAAGTAAATTCCATATCAGTACTTAATTCAAGTGAGTAGAAATGAAAGTGTAAATATCGACTCAATAAAATTAAGTACAAATTACTCAACTTTTCTGATACTGGGGTTCCCATGCACTGGACCTTGAATAATTAATGAGGTTCATTTTTCACTGGTTTCCAGCTGTATTTACACTGTTTTATCATTGATTTTTGTTGTAAGTATTAGTAACTCGCCATTTTGTGACATTTCGAGTAAATTTTTTGCTCAAAATGACACATTCAAACACAAAAACGACCCATCAAATGTTACCGCCATTGTGTATTGTCTACCAAGTATTGAGGTCTTTGCATTCACATAATGATTAACATCTGACATGATGTATTATAAATAACTTAGATGATCTAAGTAAAGCACATACTACAAATGACTAATAAATTTCAATATTATTGTTTTAGTGAAATGTAAGGTAAAGGAAATTTCAACTAAATCGATATTAATCAACCTTTTACTAGCCAAGTTAAAATTACTTATTTTCTTTGTTACTTTCACTTAACTAGGTTAAGTAAAGTTTACTTAATTCCATATTCCAAGTAAATTTAACTTAAAGATTTCTAATTAAAGCTACTGATAAATATGTTTAGGTTTTTACTTGGAAAATCTTTGTAAATTTACTAGCATTTTCTGAGTGAAAAAAGTTGCCTAGCTTTTTTCAAGTAAATCCTACTCCAAATTTTTTCAGTGTATTTAAGAAATTTCGTTGAAGCCAGAAGTCTCCCTCTCACGTACATACACACAGATAGGCTATATAATACAAACATATTTACACACACATATATTATGTAAACACAAATTTTTATGTTAGATGCAATATATCGCGATTAATCGATTTGACAGCACTAATTAGGCTATGTTATTCGAACCACTCAAACATTTTAATGCGCAAAGTAAAAAAAAAGAGTAAATTAATCTTTGAAAGTAGCCTATTATGCCTATTTTTTTCTGAAATAATCAGATAAGGAACCATTTATATTTTATAATCAATTAAATAAACACTGTTAAAATCATGAACACAAGAAGAGACTAAAAAAATTATAATCATCACAAAATCTAACCACTGGAATTTTGATCGACATTGGCTACGCTCATTATGATTGGGTTTATAATTCAGAGACCCGTTTTAAATGTGCACACAGTTTTTTGTGTATACTTACTACAATCTAACGGTCTCTGACTTCTGTCATTGATTACCCTCGCTTCTAATTAACACGCCTTCAAAGCTGGTGGAGCACCAATCAAAACGCCACCTGGGGGGTTTGGGGAGAAATGAGGCGCATCAGCTCCGCGTCCTCAGCGTGGATAAGTGCGTGACTGCACAGCGTGAGAGACAGTCCAGAGACTGTTAGGATCAGGAGACAGTGGTGATCGCGAGCTCTCGGTGGATAATTTCAAATCGCATCTCCTTGGATTGTCAACCTGTTCCTAAACATCCTCAACCCTAACCTGATTTAGGTAAGTTGCGATTTTACTGCATATCATTTAAGATCTTACATTTTATACAAAAATGCCGGCTGATTATTTTAACGTCATCAAGCTATACAGTCTAAAGACCATCTAGCAAAATAAAAAAATAATAGAAAAACGATTTCGCACAATATACACAGACCGATTTATTTACCAGTCTCAGTCGAACTGAATGAATCACTGCCTACATATAAAACATATTGATATGAAAAATCATTAGGCTGTAAGATTGTTCCATTAATTACATTTAAACATGAAAACATTATTTAGGCTACATGTCATCCTCTTTTTAATTTCTCATTATTTTAATTCAGATTTTCAGGAATAAAACATGGAGCAGAGTTTTATGCCTCGCGCCTTGTGGACTAATGACAGCAAATTTCTCCATCACCACGTCCCGGATTTCTTCACTAGTGTACAAGTTACACAGGATGTACCAGCTGGAACATCATTCGGACCATGTGTTCTCCATAATAACTTTTATGACACTATAGCATTCATTGCACTGAAATCCTTTGACAAACGGAATAAATCACATGTATTTAGGGTGAGTAATATAGCATTCACTGCATATTTAAACATGCATACACTTACATTTTAATCTAAAGGTTTTTATTTTAGACTGCACTTTACAATAATTGCTGTTTTGTGCTGTGTTAGTAAACGAAACATGCGTAATCCAGATGTTTCACTTGTATTTAAATATGCAGTGCAAAAGGTAAAATGGTGACTTTTCTTGTAAAGAAAAAAAAGTTTTCAGTTTTAGATTTTCTCAAATGGCAAATATGTCCCTCTATCAACAGGTAGATCCTGAGACGATGAAAGGCTCTCCATTTGTAGTTCCTTGGCTTCGGTTAGTACAGGCTGCAGTGAGCGCAGAAGAACAGAATACTGAGGCCTACTTGAAAGGAGGACAGCTGCACTTTCGGACTATTCGAGATGTGAAACAAGGGGAGGAACTGCTTGTTTGGTACGACGAAGAGTTGTCTCATCTTTTGGGGTTTGGAGACATAAAGACAAAAGCCCTGACAGATGGTGAGTAGCAGCTTTCAAAAAACAAAACCTTTTTTAAAAAAATTATTTCATTATTAATGGCGTAAATGCATTAATTAATGCTCAAATCATGTTAAACCAGTTAATGTAACTTAAAAATGTCATGGAATGTTCATAGGTCAATGATATTATTTTCTGTGTATTTTTGACTTAATAAATTAAGGAAAAAATACAAACACAAATATATTCTACACAAAAATAACTTGTACACCTCTTTCAACTTCTATTTTTTTAGGGCTTTTACATAAAAATATATGTAAAAAGAAAAAAGTTATTCAAATGCAGATATTCTTGAAAAAAAATTCACATAAGTAGTTTGGCATAATATTGCATTATTTCTTTAAATATTCGCTGTATTTTGTGAAATATTATTAATATTTAGGGGGGAAAAATCATTTGTCCACCAAAGCAATGGTCCTATAGCCTAACCATGATGCAGGAAGCCATTTTGTTTTCATGTGACAAGAAATCCACTCTTTATGAATGTTTGATAAGGTCTGGTACGTTTTGTTCAGATCAAATGGTTTAACTCTAATTAAACTTTTTTATTCATAATTAAAAAAAAAAAAGAGATAGATAGATAGATCATAGATAAATAAATATATAGATATCATTAAGGTTTTCAGAAATGCGTGAAAACATTATGGATACAAATATCACATTTAAATTGCCGCTGTGTTTACGTAAAATTGCCTGTTATTGTTATCATCATCATCATCATCATGCCCTGACAGCTTTGGTTTCTCTTTATATGCAGACTATATATGTATGAGGTGCGGCCAGGCCTTCAAGAACGAAAACCCTTTCCTTGCCCACTGTCGTTTTTTATGTGCGCAGGAAAAAGTAGATATTATCCGGCCAACCAATGAACAGAAACAAGAAGTCAAGCGACAACGCAAAGTCATAGATTTTCACAACATTGCAAGAGATCTGGAGCACAAAAGGAACGATTCTTCCGAAGACATGGTCATACCTCAAAAAAGAAAACAAGAGGGTTCCTTAAGCCCCAGGAACAAAAAAACAGTTTTATTGGAGAGAACCAACATCACTAATCACGCCAACGCCAACCAAGACTATCCGCCTTTTCAGGATTCGTCAGAATCTACAGACAACTTTTCGACAAGTGAGTCAAAAAGAAATAAAAACAGCGCATTTACCGAGGTTAGAAAACCATCAGAGCAGTCAAACCCTGAACAGCCATCACGAGATGTATTGGCGCCTGACGTAGGCCTACAATCCGACTGCAGCGCGTTCTCGTTCGTTGTACCCAAGAGCGCGCACTCGGAAAAGAAGAGCGCGTTCTGTGAACCCAGCAAACGCAGCATCACGGAATTGATGAAGAACACTTCACCACCAGATTCGGATACTATCTCAGACTCTTTCAAATCAAAACCTTCTCTAGGATACAGAAATGTACTGGCTTCGCACCTGTTTCACGCTGACTTGCCAGGCACTCATGCAGGTGGAGTGATGTCCGCACCTCTTGCTACAGGAGGATCCTTCTATTACGCACCAGAGCATTGGACCAGAGCTATAGGTGGTCAGCTGCAGTCTACATCTTCGTTGACACTTCTTCCCCCTACTTTCACTCCAATGGGTGTTTCAGTGCAGAACTGGTGCGCCAAATGCAACCTCTCATTTAGAATGACCTCCGACTTGGTGTTTCACATGAGGTCCCATCATAAGAAAGAGTTCGCCGCAGAGGCTCAGGTGAGGCGGAGGAGAGAGGAGAAACTCACCTGCCCCATCTGTCACGAGTACTTTCGAGAGCGTCACCACCTCTCACGTCACATGACATCACATAATTAAGAAGAACAACTCTGGCGCACTTTAATATGTTATTATGCATTGACCATAAATTGTGCATTTAGGCTACTTAATGATGGACATTTGTAGTTAGGCTGCTATTGGACAGAGGAGGTATATTGCTGTAGCAAATAGCAATACGTTACAGACGTGGTAAAAAACTTGAACCTTCCAACCATTTATCAACAGTAAGGTGTCGTCATTTTCTCCACCGGTCACTGTCATTTCAGTCATGTAGTGTGAGCTTTGGTCGTGCAATTCAGGGTAGGCCTACATCGCCACTAGGTGGCTATAGACATGCATAACTTTCTCTTTATAAATAGCTGTACCATTTAGTTGACTAATACTGTTGAATTGCCTGATCATTCTCAACCTAATAGTGCCTTACAAATGTCAGGATTAGTAGACTACATGTAAATGCTATTGAGAAACAGAGTAAAATGCTCCAGCATTTTTAGGTTTGCTAACAGCTGACTAAAGTATTATAAGTTTAGAGTAACATTGTTTTGTAAAGATATTTTATATTTGAAAAATCCATCCCTTCAGAATGCCAAATCTTTATGTTACAATGTTCTTTTCAGATGTCTACTTCTTTTTTAACATTTTTATCAGCACAACGACAAGGAGGATGTATTTATTTATATATTGTCTTGTTCTTTTTTTTTTTTAAGTACAGTCATTGTATTTCATTAAAGATTTTGAACATATTCCCCATGTGTTTGCCTCTGATTTTAGCCATCTAGAAATATGGAACATATAAAGTACAACTTTCTTTGTGTGCACACACAGTAGCATTGATATTTATTATGTAATTTTAAATTCATTTCAAGAAGCAAGTATTTAGGACTAGACAAGTATTTTTTTTTTTTTTTTTAATTATTTGTGTTAATGTAGCTAAATATCTAACATGTGGTAAATGTCCTTTGCATTTGACAGTCAATAATATCTCACACAGGTGTTATGATGTTCTAGATTTGTGAATAGGGTGGTACTGCATAAAGTAAACACTTTTTTTCTTATAACCTCATAAGCATGCTCATTTATTTTAAAATAAAGTAAACACTAATTGAAGCGCTCGTTTGACACACATGCACTAACACTGAGTGACCAGTAGAGTGCCCTGTCTAACAATTATTGTCCTTGAAGGTCTCACAAAATAGGCCTAGCTGTTATGTGGAAAATGTGAGGATGGCGTTGTGTTCAGGTTTATCTTCGCCACATGCACAATTCCTAAAAAGTTAGTTTTAGTTTTGTGTTAAAGCCCCCTGCAAATCTCCTTTTAATTAGCCTATAGGCATAAGCTAGGTGATAAACTCAACACTGAGAAAGTTCACCAAAAAGTCAACGTTTTGACCTCACTGTGAAGTTCAAAAGGACACCCGTGCATTTGGCAAGAAAATCAAACATTCTGCTCATTCAAGAATGTAAATACAGAACTTCTGAAGACATATTGAATGAAAAGATGTGTATACACTAGCCTAATATTGGTGCAATTAGAAGCCCCGCGGTCGTTCCTGACGGTAATCACTTGAGGAGAAAGTAATTTCATACACAGAAAATCCTCTGTTCGCTCTAAAGAACATCTTTCATCTGTGCCATTAATTGATCATGCCTCATTTGGAAAACTAAATATTGACTTTGGTTTTCAGTAACTGTTGAGTATTTAGGCCTGTTAGAAAGATGCAGGAAGGCCCATCAATCCTGCGCGTTGAAACTGTCACAGGCATGCTGTTTGTCACAAGTTGTGCTATTGTGAACACGTGCCACATTGCTTCACTTCCAAATACATCTGCTGATGTGGTCAGGTATGAAAATCATTGTGTGTATGTGTCCACATCCCATTTTAAACTCCCTGTAGTATTGCACATTCAAAGACTATAAACAATGTAGTGGTTCAGACTTCTAAGTGCAGATGTTGATTTATTTTAAGAAAGTATTGATTCTTTTTAGGAAAAGTAGCAATTCATTTTAAGGAAAAGTATTGATTCATTTTAAGAAAAGTATTGATTCTTTTTGAAAAAGTATCGATTCATTTCAAGAAAAGTATCGATTATTTTTAGGAAAAGTAAAGATTAATTTTGAAAAAGTATTGATTAACTTTAAGGAAAAGTATAGATTATAAGATTGGAAAAGTGTCAATTCATTTGATGAAAAGTAGCGATTCATTTTATGAAAAGTATCTATTCATTTTAAGAAAAGTATCGATTCATTTTAAGAAAAGTAGCGATTCATTTTATGAAAAGTATCTTTTCATTTTAAGAAAAGCATCGATTAATTTTAAGAAAAGTATCGATTCTTTTAAAGAAAAGTATTGATTCATTTTAAGAAAAGTATCGATTCATTTGAAGAAAAGTATCAATTCTTTTTTGGAAAAGTATTGATTCACTTTAAGGAAAAGTGTGATTCCTTTTAAAAAAAAGTATCGATTCACTTTAAGGAAAAGTAGCGATTCTTTTTAGGAAAAGTATCAATTCACTTTAAGAAAAGTAGCGATTCATTTTAGGAAAAGTAGCAATTGGTTTTTAGAAAAGTATCGATTCACTTTAAGAAAAGTAGCGATTCATTTAAAAAAAACTGTTCTTTTTAAGAAAAGGATAGATTCATTTTGAAAAGTAGCGATTCATTTTGAAAATGTATCGATTCATTTTGAAAATGTATCGATTCATTTTAAGAAACGTATCGATTCACTTTGAAAAAGTAGCGATTCATTTTAAGAAAACTATCTAATCTTTTTAGGAAAAGTATCGATTCAATTTAAGAAAAGTAGCGATTCATTTTAGGAAAAGTAGCGATTCATTTTAAGAAAAGTAGCAATTAATTTTAGGCAAAGTAGCAATTCTTTTTAAGAAAAGTAGCGATTCATTTTAAGAAATGTAGAGATTCATTTTGAAAAAGTATAAGCAAATGCCTAATAGAGGTTGTACTGCGAATGTGACATTGTATATCTGTGAATGGCATTTTAACATTTGTGACTACTTGTCTGCAGCTTCAATTTCAGAATACAGGTTTATGACTATTGTCTGTGAGTGCAAATCTCAACATTCAACAGGTTTTTACATTGGACCTGTGAGTGTAAATTTTAGCATACAAGTACAAATATTTATTGTACAAGTTCACATCTACATGCATTCTTAATATTATTGATCTGCCTGCATTGACACCATTATGTGGGAACTGAACTGAGTTGGATGATGACATGACTGTTATCTCCAGAGCTGCTTAATAGTTGAATGAACACTTTTTATAATTTATATACTTTATACAGCTATTGAACAGAACTGAATCGACACTGAACTGAATTCAGCTGAGCAATGACACTATTTTCTTTTAAGAGCAGCTTTACAGCCAAATTTAACTCTGTTTACATCACTGATAATTTTCCTGTTTATGCCTGTAAAGCTGCTATATAGCGCTATATATTTAAAGGGGACTTGACATTTGCAAAAGGGAATTATTTATTGTTAAAGAGAGTGAAAGAGAGTTTATTTGTGTGAAAGAGAACGATGTTTTTCTTTTAATCATAGAGTACATTTTATTTACTTGTTATTTTGCGGTTTAAAAAGTGTGTTGTTAATAAATGTTAATATCATAGTGTATTTGTTCATTTTTAATACATGTTTATATTAAAGTGTATTTGTTAATTGTATAATTAATACCCTTAATATTTTGAAACTGTTGAATTTGTGTTTCACTGCCAGTTTCTGGACCACATCTGGCCCGGGGACCCACCAGACTCTCAGCCAGATCTGTCTCACAGTGCCTGGGCCAGACCTGGGCCATATCAATAAATTAGAGTCATTTTACAGGGTGTGGACCACATCTGGGCCAGAGGAAATTGTTTGTGTCTGTTTTCAGTTAGGCCGAGGACCCAGCCAGAACTGGGCCAGAATTGAAGCAAGGATGAGGCCCAGAGGTGGGCCACACAAATTTTGCTATCTGGGTTCTACATTTTGCTGATCTGGTGTCCTTTATACAACTGATTTAAATATTAAAGTGATCCCCATTTCTAAAGGGGATTCACCAGATAGTTACCCTCAGTGTGGCTTTAGTGGATGTTGGCATTACATTCTAACATTCTTCTGTTATTTTATGGTCTCTGTGGAAGACAATTACAAATTGACACTGTCAAAACTAGCCCGAGAGGTGAAAACAACTTTTGATTACATTAGAGACCATATATTTAATCATCTTATTAGTTTGTTGCCACCGAATATCTATGCTAATGAATTAGTCAAAGGTTGATAAATCTAGTGGTCTTTAGCCATGTGGTTTTAGAAGGGTTTGTCAGCTGGTAAGGCTGGGAGACTAGTTTAAACCTGCTGAGACAAGCACACTAGGCTGGATTAAACTTTTTATTTTTAGCAGAATCATTTTATTAATTATAATAATTTTATAAATAATTTCAACACACAAATATTATTTTTTGAATGTTTTTGTATTCATGTTGTTAGTGCTAAACAGCAGTTAAAGCAGCAAACACATTCACATCTCTTCAACCTATACAACTGACATCTTCAAGTGTTGCCTCTTCACACACTGACTGCACAGAGAAGCCATTCAATACACCTTGTTATGCAAAGGAAAGACACAGCAGACAGTAATTGGGTTCTGTTCTCTGAGAACATGCTTCTCGTTTTCATTCATGGGCTAGTGGGATTAAAAGGGTTTACATCAAATTAGTTTGAGCCGGGTGACATCATTTGTTAAAGTAAGAGCTGGAACTTCCTGCACTTTGTGATCTGATGCTCTTGAAGTGGGTTGAAGGTGGGAACTGGGGGTTAGAGATGACTTTGATGTCCAGGTCAAGAAATAATGTACCAAGCAGGTTTCTGATGTCAAATCTAGTTGACATTCTTATTCTTTTATTCATTTTCTTAGTTTAGTAAAGAATAGGAACACATTTAATGCAGAAAAAATGCATTTATGCAGCAGAAAATACACAGTTTGGTGGTTTAACATATATTTTATTCTACTTATAAGGCTAGTTGTCATAATTTAAAACACACATTTACAAAAATACATTCTCTAAAATATAATATATTGAATCCAAATGAACAATTGTTTATACACACTGACACATTTGGCCCAAAAACTCCTTACATATGGCACCACACCAAGATAGTCAAACATCTCTGAATAAGGAAAGAGGAACATTGTGTAACTTCTCTTCAAATAAAACAAATGCACAGGAAAAACTAGTCAACACTAGCTATCAATGACCTTAGTGATTAGCAACAGCACCATTTGGGAAAAATGTGATTGTTAAAATTTTGTTTCTTAGTTTTCTAACATACCAGACTTTTGAATATATAAAAATAAGTTCAGATTAATTGCTATAAGACTGCTTTGCAGTCATGCTAACTGTTTGATATAAATGATTGATGAAAAAGATTAAAGAGTTCACATTTTCACATGTAGGCTACTTCATCATGTATGGTTTTAAATGTCCCAAATATCAAGGTACATTTACATTTTTAATATACACAAAGACGTTAACTTAACCTGCCACTACATCCAACATTCATCTCAATAACAAAATAATTCTTTATTCTAATTTTCTTTGCAATGTATTTCAACAGCTCTTCCAAAAGAAAGGGTTTATGTTATGTTCAGTATGCTACAAACCTTATTGTATATCCAGTAATCTACAAGTATAATTCCAACAGCCATTTATGTCATGGAGCTGAAAAGCCGACAATTTAAGCAACAAGTTTAAGAGTAAGTGCTCATGTTACTCAATGAAAAAGGTTTACGACAGATCCCTCATGAATAAACAGAGGAAATGAAAATAACACAGATAAGCATTCATAAAATATGAAATGCAGTCCTTAAAAATGTATGCACTTTCTTAGAAGTGCAAACTAAAGACAATATGCCTCTTCAAGGTAAATTCGGTTTCAAAACCACAACAATGCCCATTTGTCTTTTTTCCCTCTGAGCAGCAAGTCTATCTACAAGCGCACGTCTCCACAGACATGTTGGGGTAAATCTTCAATATGATGTTTTTGCTCTCATCCATAAACAGTACACTGAGTGGTTTCATCTTCTCTGGGACACAGCAGGGCTCTGGGATACCTGGAATTATCCCAACGGCCTTGACTATGCTCTGGATGGTTGCATGGTTGGAGGGGCGGACCACCTGAAAAGGGCAGAAAAGAGAGGAAATTGAGGTATGGTAGCGTTTAAAACTGCAACTTTTGTTTTGCTTTCTTTAATGGAGCAGAGGAAATTATGTCTTACAACACTCTTCTATTATTCAGAACAGAGGAACTTTAAAACTGGCTCATTTCAAAAGAAAATGTGTCCAAAATGTGCTTAAAACCCCCATTAAGCGTACAACTATTTGACTGTAATTGCACATAAAGATGGTGTGCTTTAGTTGCGCTGGAACCGAAACATTTTCTGAAGGGATTCTTTGTTTAAAAATCTCTGGCTAGAGAGGCTGTATTAACCATAGTCATTTTTAAATATTTCAACATGTCTAAATGATTCACATTCGCATACGCGTATTCTTGCCGTGAGGTTCTCTGACCTTTGGAATGGGGAATTCACACGTTCCTGCGCAGTAGAAGGCATCGAAAGACTTGGGTGACAAGATCCATTCGTTCCACCCGATGTCTGCAAAGTCCACCTTCAGGTACCTCCTGGAACAGCTGCGAGGTTCTTTCCATTGTCTCCTCCGGGCCTTCTTCATGGTTTTCTCATCAAACCGGAGAACCTGAGACTTGTCGAATCCATCAGCGTGCTCCTGGCCTTTCCTCCGACGTTCTTTTTTGAAGGGCTTTGGCTTGAATGCAAAGTAAGCACTTTCCCACAAATCGTGCTGTTTGAAGCTGTTGTACTCCACCTCCGGGAGCTCGTTGTTCTCAATGGGATCAGAGAAGTCCGATTCCAGTTCCCGCTTCACACGTATGTCAAGTGAGGAGTCTGGAGATTGAGTTGGCTGCTGGTCTGCAATGAAAGGGTCATATCTCTGTAGGCTCACAGCCACACTGTTGGGCTCTGAAATGGCCAAGTCATTAGCATAAACTAGCAAGTATGGAAGACTGGAAGGTGAGTGCTGGTCATGATACCTTTGATACTGCTCTCCATAGTCAAACTCCACCGTGATCAAAAGGTGATTCTTATCTCGGGCCTCCTTTATAATGACAGACACATCCTTGCTCTGCCAGGTCCCGCGTCTGTGAGGAACTACGGTGATGTTTCCGAGCAGCGATCCTGGGTCTGAGCTGAAGGAGAGAGACCGGAAAAGAAGACGGACAGAGGGTAGCAGTTGGAAGTTCGGGATGCGACAAGAGGGGTTCTTGAAGCGCTTGCAGAACCAGGACCTCTGACGTGGCCGTTTGTCAAAAAAGAAGTGAAACGTAGATGTGAGAATCACCTCGGACCCCTGAAGGGAAGTGAGATTCAGCCAGTATGAGGCCCTCTGCTCCACATTCTCTGCAAAGATACGAGAGAAACTGCTGAGTAACATATTAATTATGAATATGGGCTCAAACAACAGGCTTTTTGTTCTGTGTATGGGGTTGAAGAAAGCACAAGGAAGTGAGGAGACATGTTACTCCTAGAGCAGACATATGGAAATGTTTATTTAGGTTCCCTTAAGAGTTAGAACCTGCAACAATGTCAGTCTTTTAATCGGCACTGATTAAATGCTTTAGCAGACTGCAGAAAAAGAGACTGTATTGTTTCGTGAGAGTGTGACAAATGTTATTTTAATATTCCGGTTTAAACAGCTTTTTTCAAACAACGTTTCATTAACAAGAAGAGTTCACAAAACGTGGCGGATCGTCTGCGGTGGTTCCGCAACACTTCCGATATCGCACGGTACATCTACATATCATATCCTGTCATTCTTTATCACTAGACTAGATTTAGGCAGTACAAACATATACACAAATGTGGTAGGTGTGTTACGTGACATTTGCATTGCACGAGACAAACCTCAACAGAGCCGAAAACTACTGACAGAAATTATTGTCATTAGACAGTCATTGTAGCGTAATTCTTGTCATGTTTAAGCAAACATAAATCAAGCCATTTAGAAGATATAGGCCTACAATTAAGCGAATCGTAATAATTGCAGATTTTTTTTATATAAATTTAATTTAATAGATTTAATATAAATATCATGTTTGCTTTTAATCGTCATTGTGGCAGCATGGCGTTTGCATCATACATTTCTTTTTTTCCATAGGCTACTTACCAGGTTTTGCTTGAAAACTTCTTACTGTATTTCCCTCTTTGAGTCGGTTAGGTTCAATGTTGCACTTCTCATACAGTTTAAACATATGCTGCGAGAGCGCTTCTGTGGCATCGAGCGCGTCCGTCGTGCTGTCGCGCGCGCTTCTCCAAACACCTTCAGATGCGCCAGGTTCGGATCCAACCCAAAGAAGTAACAGGTGCGTCAAAAAGACACATTTAAAAGTCATGTTGCAAAGAAAGAAAAAAGTTTCCAGACGATTGAATGCCGTGTAGATGAAGGGATCAAAACGCGCTAGCATATATTAAAACATAGCCTACTATAATGACAGAATGACGTTTTCCAATGATGGGGTTTGGATAAAAGCTTTTCTCGCCTTTTAACGCAGTGCAGAGAGGAAGTGGTTTCAGAAGTTCTAGCAGTCTTGTGGATAACCTGTGATACATCACTTATTTCTTCTGACCGCCACAATCCACGGGAGCAGGCATAAGCGGAGTGAGGTGCTGACGTATCCGCCCACCAGCCAACGGGAGCTGCTGCTACATTACACCCGATCCAGCGGGAGGCCAACAAGAGGACAATCCAGAAAACATGCACATTCACAGGTTTTTTTTTTCTTCTTTTGGAAATACGTTGGAAATGCTTTTATTTTATTTTTTTTATTTTTTTATTCAAAATTAGTTTTAAAGATGATTATTTTTTATTTTATAAAACCAGACGGCTGAATTTTGTAAAAGCTAGCTGAAAAATATTAGGGTTCACATTTTTCATATAGGCCTTTTTTGTGTGTTTATTTACGTTCAATGACCCAAATATGAAGTTACCTTTGATTTTACACACCAAAAGGGTCATTCCACCAACCATTCATCATAACAGTAAAACATATTTGTTCTAATTTACTTTCTAAAGTAATTCATTAGTTCAATGTTGTATTTAATATGCCATAAAACTTTGTTGTAAACATCCAGTAATCTGCAACCAAAAATATGAGTCCAACAGCCATTTATGTCTTGGTGATGACAACAAAGTTGACATGTTATGAGAATGCGAGCATAAGAGTTCATGTTACTCATCTAGTACAAAAAAAAAAAAAGTTTACAAAAGATTCCTCATGGAAATGAGGGAAAGGGAAACTGAATGTTGAATTATGCAGTCTAAAAAAAGGATAAGATGCATAATGTTCATTTTTCCTTCTTGATCAAATAATCATTTATTTTCTAAGTAAATATAAATCGTGCAAATGCATTCATTTGAAAGTCTACTTTGAAAGGGTTTTGAATATGTGTGAGTGCCTTTGCTTGATTTCATTATAGTGATTTCATTCAGTACATGAAGCACACTGGGGGAACAGCCCTGTCACCTCTGTGTTTTGTGTGGAGTGTCTGCAGTGCCGTGCCAACAATGCTGGTTCTGTGAAAGCCTGGAGCTCCAGTGGAGAGACCATAACAAGCCCGGCCGTTTGGGTCATTGCGTGCCATTAAACACCTCCTGTGGCCCCTGGGGACCCTACTGGAGACCCCTTTTTTTACTTCACACTTGAATGTGTCTTAAATCTGCATTAAAAAATCTGACGTTCCTGCCCACTAGGACACTGTTACTGAGTGAATCACGGAAAAAATCGAGTAGGAGGAGATACCTCTGCTCTGCTTTGTTTCCGCCCCTCTTTTTATTGTCCGACTGTGGGAAGGCGAAGCCATTAAGCTTCAGAATCCTATACCGCTTTTAAAAATGAATAAAAAACAGAACAAGGGAGGAAGAATTCAAATTAACTCTGGTTCACAGAGACCTTTGATTCTTCAATATGACTGCATCACTTGCTCTCTATAGCACCTGGGAGAGACTATTCTGTCTCAGATCCTGCTGGGTCTGGATACTGAGAATGATTTTTTAATTAACAAGCTAACTACGGAATGATGCTAATAAAGCACAAGGTCTTGTGTAAAGGCTTGTCTCTCCAGGACAAATTCCCTTAACATGTTTGTCCCTTATTTCGAAACAGCTAGTAGTCCTGCGGTCTTGTAAAGCACATATTATTTTTCTCGCCTCCTCCCTTCTCTCCCATTCATGAGCTTTATATGGGGCTAGTTGCAAACGAAACACATCATTCATTGGTTGGAAGGGAAAAAAAAAAGAATTCTGTGAATGAGAGTGATAAAACTTTGTTGCAGAAGGTTTTACTGGACATTCTTATTATTTCATTGGTTAAATCCCAATTAGATGTTAATGCAAGACTTTAAATTAATTTACAGGCATGGTTCAATAAGCAGTGTTTTATACAGGAAACACAAATTCGTAGGAAACACCTGAACTATAGAGGACGCAAAAAATGTTTGTAATGAATTATAATTCTCTTTATTGATTAATCTAACCATATTTATCAATATCTTTCCTGCTGTTCTCCTACGATCTAATTCATGCATAACTAACTTGGATCTAATAACTAATTTGGATCTACGACTCTCATTGTGACAAATTTAGCCTGGTGCTTATTTATTTCGCTCTTTGTGTGAAAAGGACCATTTGTTTCCCAGTCTTCCCATGTTCTGATTCATATAAAGGCAGCTCAATTCTTCCATGTCCTCTTGCTTGCAGTTGTTTGCTCTCCTTTCATCTCACTTGAATTTGATTTAATTTATTTTTTTTTATTTCATAACCATGATATATACCATTTTTAATCACTTGTCATAAAAATTGATTGTGGGGAACCCCTCATAACTCAATGGATTTGCTATTTAAAATGGGTGGCAAAAAGAAATAGTGTTGCTAAACTCAATTGCCTGTACTTAAACTGTTAATGTGGTTTGCTTCATAAATGGCAGATGGGTCTTTGATTTCCTGAGGCAAATGAGGGAAGAATAAACTGTCAAAAATAGCCTTAATTATAATTTTATTCTAGTGACAAATACTAGATTATCATGAAATTAGCATTTTTAATGGAATGGAATTTTGATATTTGAATCTTTCACTCCCCTAAAGGATCAAGTACTGTTTGTCTATGTTTCTGGTAATAAATTGATGTTAAATAAAATTGAAATAAAGATTCTATACTGCAAAATGAAAGTAGTACAATGAACATTTTCTCAACAATGCTTATTTATTATTATTTGACATAAAACCTCTTCACTTTGCCACTTATAAAATGAATGGAGGAAGTAATTTATTTTTGACTATTTTTAGTCATTCAGTTAAAGGAAATGGCTGCTGATATTAGAAGGATCAGGTCTTTTGGCACCAAGACAAATACATTTGAAGTAGCCATCTGTCAGCATCAGGATTTCTGAAAGGGGCAGAGAGAAAGTAGTTCCCTGCTCTCTGTTGTTTTTATTCCCCGTTTGTGTTGGCTATGTGTGACTCACAACTCAAGTGAAATGACAATTATCCCTGCAGTGCCTTGAGTGATCAATCACTTCTCAAAATTCTGGTGCTCTTGGATCTGCACAATATCAGTGTGCCAATCTCGCCAAATGGACCTAATGGCAGAGTACATTCTCTCCTGGCTTCAGTTGCTTTCAGCATACTTACAGAATAAATGAGTTGGAATGTTTTAAAAGCACTGTTTGTTAGACTGAGTCTCTCTCTTGAAGGGCAAAGCACTTACAAAGAGACATGGAAAAGATTATTGACAACAATAACCTTTTTTGGTTAATACATTTTTGCATTTATGGAGTGATAATGTAATAATGTGATAAAAGAAGTGCTATTATTGCAATAAACAAATATTGTATAATTTTATAGAATATTTGCATATATATATATATATATATATATATATATATATATATATATATATATATATACACACACACACACACACACACACACACACACACATCTATTTTATAGAATATTTGTATAAATAAAATTATTGGGAGAGATTGGGTATGGTTGTAACACGAGGAGAGTTGTAACACCACCAATTCCACCAATCAGGGATGAGCTGGAGTCCTATGATCATTTCAGTTTTTGCTCACTTCCTGCCAAATGTTAAATAAATGGTTGTCAAGGGAGGAAATAAGCACATGCAGATTTTATAAAGAAAAAACTGAGGTAAGAATGTAATTTTTTTTACCATAACAATATTTTGTTTGGTCCTTAACCTTATGCAGATAAAGTCATTTAACTTATATTAGATTAGATTGAAGTTTCTTAGGCAAAATGTGATGCATTTTTAACCTGTTAAGACAACTAAGAACAGTTTATTTTTATTCATTTTACAGAATGCCCTGATGGTGGAAAAGAAAGACAGATAGACGTGTGTCTGCCAGTGTTTTTTTCACCGAGTCATGGAATGAGCAAAATCTATCTATCTATCTATCTATCTATCTATCTATCTATCTATCTATCTATCTATCTATCTATCTATCTATCTATCTGTCTATCTGTCTATCTATCTATCTTTCTATCTATCTATCTATCTATCTATCTATCTATCTATCTATCTATCTATCTATCTATCTATCTATCTATCTATCTATCTTCTATTTTTTTGTTAAACCAAACAGAGCATCGCTTTGTAAAAAAAAGAAAAAAAAAAGAAATATGATCTCCCCCCCCCCCCCCAAAAATAATAGGAATATGATGAATAGAACAGAACAAACTGATCTGAATCTGTCCATGGTCCTGGTACGCATCCCATACACATGGCAGATTCCCTCCTGTCTGTCCAGTTCTGGATGGTGGCCCTGCATAAGGCATGAGATCACTTGGCTTTGGGAAGAGATGCAATGCTTCCATTGTTCTGGTCCAGAAGCAATAAAACTCCCTCATGCTGTCCCGTTTGCAAAAGCCCACTGCTGTTGCTTTACAGCTAACATGATTTCACCCCTGACTGCTGTGAATCAGTAGGTCTCCTGGACCATTCTGGCTTTGATCTTTAACTCTCTGTCAATCAAAATTAGTTATCCTTCAATACCGACTCCTCCTCACTCCATACAGTCCTGTCTAAGAACAAGCACAGCTTTGTCTATGCTCTATGTCTTCATGAAAACAGCCACATGCTGAGTTTGGGTTGCTTCACACGAGTGCCACATGTCACCTTTGAGCCCACTGTTCCTTTGCTGCTGTACGAGCTGCATTTCTATCAAATAATTAAGCTGTGATCTGAAGACAAGCAGTTATCTAGCCTTGAGGTGTAAAATGGATATGGGACATGAAAATAAAGCCCATCCACATGATTTTTCAAGATTTTTCAAATGCATATGCATGAACGCCTGACTCTTGCAGACTTTAACTTTCAATGTCATTTTGAGTCTCCTCAGAAAGGCAATTGGCTTTTTTAACTTTGAAGCAAGACTATAGACACCATATTTAGTGTTACGCTCCCCCCCCCCATTCATATGAGTGTCTTGTCTCTGCCTTTTACAATCTCTTTACAACTGCCATAAGCATATTTATACTTCAAAGCTTGATACTTCTGAAACATTTTCTCAGTTACTCTTAAATATAACTTTTGAAAAATATGATTGTACATTAATAAAGTTAAACATATTTAGTGAAATGTCTATCCTTCAGATTTGTTTGAAAAGAACATACATTTATCTTCAGCTCATTGCAGCAAAGATAACACTTACTTTTTTTTTCTTTTTTTTTTTTGCTTACCTTAATCTGCATCCAAACAAAACAGTGAATTGGAAGTTTTAGAATGACTTGATTTCTTGGAGTGACTGTTCCCAAAAGTGCCTTGCCAAACATACGTCATCGTTCTCGTTCTACTCAGCTTTTCATCTTTCTGTCAACATCAAGTTTTTTTCATTGCTTTTATCATTCTTTCTTAACGGTGAGTGTAAGTCTAAGCATTATATGTGTATGTAAGACGCAAGAGAGTGAGTCACAAACAGATCGCTAAAATCTTTCAGTCAAAATGACATTTGATACAGCCTTTTAAGAGAAAGGTCATATATTTCACAGTGTTTTTTTGTTGGAGAGCAAGTGCAACCAGAGGTTTACTTTACAAGCCAATCAGAGCATAAAAATATGGCATAAATCATAGCTGACATAAACATATTTTAAAAGCTCCAAGGAAAGAAAAAAAATGCTTTAATAATGAATTTGAGCCTCCTAAAATGCCATTGTAGACTTAACTTAATGGTTAGTCTTAAACGTTATTACACTGCTTTTTATATTATTCATTCATTGATTTATTTTGGTGGGTTGAGAAGGGGATATCTTCATTGTGCTTGTTGAAAGAAACATCACACGCACACATTTTTCTATGTCAAGATGATGTATTGGATATTGTGAAGCCATTATTTATACTCAATCCCTTTCTTGGCATTTCTTATTGTTATCCAGAAGATATAACTCAATTTAGCATAATGAACAAAGTTTCACATGAAATCATGCTGCATTCTCCATATGCAATCATATTCAGAAGCTCCACAAAATTGTCTACATCACGGCTAAATACTGTATATGGCAACATACCAATCCCAAATCCACCGACCATTGAAATACTCAATTTCGAAACAATCCAAAACATTCAGACACAATATACCACAAAAGATATCTGTTTGTACTCGCCGCACGAAGCATCCTAACTTACTAAGCAGCCTGACCTCGAGTGTCTAGACACATTCAGCACGTTTCTTTACCTGTGTGCATTTCTGTGGGGCCTTTTGAAACACTTGCCAATAAAAATATATAGACTAGCAGGGTTACAGAGCCAGGGGAGAGAGGGTAATGCTACCTCAGGGTATTCAGATTCATTGAGTTTGTAAAATATAGTCTTTAGCAGGAAGAGTGAGCCAGAGCAGCAGATAAATCTAATTAATTCTATCTTGGGAATAAATGCAAGACTTTGGATCATTTTACCAGCCCTGCTGTTTATTATTTATGCCTGCATAAAAACCAATGCCAATTCCTTTTTATTTTTATTGTATATATGATTCTGAGTCCCAGGATCAGCTAGACCTCATTTTTAATGCTTTAAACACTATTATTTAAACAATTATTTAAACACTTATTTGCAATAAGGATGCTGGCAGCCATCATTCTAAGGAACTGAGGGCAGAGGTGAGCCAGAGGCCACAATTCACTCATACAGTTGCACACTGATCAAACACTTGACGGTAATCCCAGGAATTTCTACAGAACACCGTTGAGCATGAACGGGTTATTTGGTTAAATTACAAGAACGTAATGGTGAAAATTGGACTTAAATTACACCTGATCTTCCCACATGGAATGGGGGATTTAGTGACAGAGATTTCTGGAATGCATAAAAAAATAAAATAAAAATAAAATAAAATAAAAGCAGATCCTGATCAGTACAACAAATTCTGTTATTCAGGCATAACACATTTGATTTGATGCAGATTCACTTGCTCAACCTTATTTAAACAACTAATGTATATTCAGATCAGATTATCTAATTAGTTTAATTTACACATCAGTCAAGATAAAAATGCCATTGAGAATTTGGATCTTGAGAGTTTGGAATTTGAATAGTGTGTAAATGTTGGATGAAAACTTCCATTAACGTTTTGCTTGGAACTACCTCCACACTTTTCCAGTTGAAAGCTGACAAAAGAGGCAAATATTATTCCAAAATATTCTATTATTGAAAAAATATTCATCAGCAGTTCCTGGCATTAAGGATTTTCCTTGTCAGTGCAAGTTACAAAAATAAAAAAATAAAGGTTTATGTGAACCGAAATTACAAAATTATTTCTCTTTGAAAGAATCTTGAAGAATCTCTAAAACCAAATAATATTGTTGGTGGTAAAAATATTATTCCATGAAAGCCATCCATGACTGACAGCGTGAAGCCAAAGAACTGTATTTACAAACCATTAAAGTTACAAATACAAAAAGTTTATTCTTCTCATTGGTTTCTATGTGTTTTATAATCCTTGTCAAGCCATTGTTAAATCACAACAGTTAAGGATTTCTTTTGATTGTGATTTCTTCCTGGCAGCCACCCACAGGGTTTAAGACTTTGCCGTGAAGGTGAAGGTCATGGGCCTCTGGGACTTGTTCAGGAAATGACAGCACACCGCTTAGACTTTAATGAATATAACTCCGTCTTTATAAATGCAACACCATGTCTGTAACTTTGGAAGGTTTTTCTTCCTGGAAACCAGTTTCAGAGTATAGATTTGAGGGAAACTGCTCTGCAGTGATCCATTTTCACATGGCAGAAAGTGGCTCATGAAAAGATGAGGCTCCCTTCGAAATATGAAGAGAATTTGATGAGAAGTCCTTTCCGTTCTCATTGTTCGGAAATGTAAGACTCAGAGACACTGAGAGATGACTTAAATGCTATCCAGACAAAAATAACTAGCCATCTCAATGATTCATGGCAATCAATGACAGCGAGGGCTACATAAAGTGTCTATTGTGAGATGAAAAGGGAAGGCAAGTGCCTGTGGCTCAGGAAAGTGAATAGACATAAATTGAGCAGGAATACTACATCATTTGTTTTGCTGAACAGCCTCTTGTGCCAAGTGGATTACTTTAACACACTTCAGAATGACTCTTTCATTAAGAAATGATTGTGGGAACCATCTTGAAGCGGTCTTTAAGGAATAGTGCACAGACAGAGCAATTCATATTTCATAGGCCTCTTTGGACTTTACAGACAGAGGTGAAGCATAATTAAAGTGAAGCACTGCAGTGTCGTAACCCAATTAAAAACCAAATAACAACAAGGTGATCTACTGAATATTTTTCCACCCCATCAGCCAAGCAATTTGGGCAAATCAGGTTGTTGTAAAAGCAATTGAACTTAATATTGGTTTAATCTTTCCCTCTACTTTAACACAAGAGGCCATAAGCATAGGCTAGAGCTCCCCCCCCCGACACCCCACCACACCCCACCCCACCCCACACACACACACACACACAAATTCCCTTGACCATCAGCATGAACTATAGCACCAGTGCAGTTCATGATGAATTTGTAGAGGAAAAAGAGTGAAAAATCATGCAAAAAAAGTATTTATTGAGACTAATTCTGTGGTGGAAGAAAAATATTTGATTAGCTTTGCAGCGAGCAGTCAGTAGTGTTGGTCTAGTCCACGATGATACGGAGAGAAACAGCAGGCCTTTGTCTGCAGACAGAATGGCGCTCTCTATGGGGTCACTGCAGGATTCCAAACATCACAGACGGGGCAAAACTATACACTGGAATTCCTCTCCCTCTATGAATGTTTTATTAGCCATGTGAACAGGTCAGAAAGTCACCCCCCGCCATACAATCATCGGCCGTGGCGCAGGGGCACGTCCGATCCCAGCTTACTAGCTGTTGCCTGGATCAACTTGAATACGGTTAGCATGATCAAGACAGTATCAGCTTTACAGCTAAAACAACACCAAGCTGGAGTTCTGGAAAAGTAATGAAACGCACATGTTAGAGCAAAAATATCCTAGCAATAAGGCAATGTTGCAAATTGTGAATTGGAAGAGATCTTTTTTTGTTTGGACTTTGGCTGTTTGAAAAGGTTCACTCTGGTTGCATTATGGTCCAACGATTTTGAAAAACACCAAATGTTGCTGTGAATCTTTATGTTGGTATCCTTATATGAAGTTTATGGATTAACCAGCATTCAATTATGCATAGATCTTCAGTGATATTTCAGTATACCGCTCTCTTATTCAAAAGGTCTTACCATGGACCACCATGCAAGATTTCCCAGGCCCAGAATCAATGTTGGCTGGATGTTTTATTGAGGTGTTACATTGGGAGCATTTCCAGAATAAATGTTCAACATCTCCCTCAGTAAACACATACACACACATCCACTGTATTCTAATACTACACCACCCATTCAAACATTATCCACAACAGCATACTGCACAGAACACTGAGCGGATCTGAGAATGTCACGTTACGCAATTTAACATATTTAATCATTTAAAGCTGCAATATGTTGTTTTTTTTCGCCGCTGGGGGTCGCTAACCTCTTACAATAATAAATGCGTAGGTTGATGACGTATAAGCGGAATTATGGAACTTGTCGTCATACTGACTGATTTAATAATGTTTAAGGATGAGTGAATGCATTGATGTTTTTAACATGACTGTGGTATGAAGCCGGGCGCGATTGCTAATGAGAGACAGATATCAGCGCCACACACGAGACACGCGAGTCCCGCGGATATAACGGAATAAGGACATTTCATTCTACAGAACTACCACAAGTGCTGAATTAATACTCACACAGGTCAGTTTATTAGAAGAATGAAACTTGTGAGGTAACGCAGCGCTGTTTCATTTGATCTACACTATCAAACTAAACTGCATTTGAGTGTGTTAAAAGTTATAATGTTATTCTATGTGCTAGTTTGTCTGTATGAGACTAGCAGTAAGCTAGATCAACATTAGAATAACATACTGATCATATTCTAACATTTCATCATGTTGAGCTATATTAGTTTTATGTACATTTGCTCACCTGTTTAATAAAGTACATGCAAGAGTGGCGTCTCTGTCAAGTCGAAGTTTGTCAAGGACGTGGAGCTCTCGGCATCTCGAAAACGCCAAGCTGATATTGACAAGTTACTCTAATCGAGGAGGTCTTTGAATCATTCCGAGAATCGTTCAATAACAATTAATTCATTCAGCAAAGAAACTGTTGATTACGAATGATTCATTGAATTATTTACTCAACTGATTCAATAAAAAAACAATTATTCAATTAGGAACAAAACACAGCTACAGTTTGTTGCTTTGAGATGCGAAATATTTAATTCTGTTTGGATTCATTAGGAACTCAACAGCAGAGCAAAAATAACTAAAGTAATTGGCAAAAATGCAAGTTCTAAAGAAATCGAAAAAAAAGATGCATTTGAGCACATAAGTGCCATTTCTTATGCTGTTGTCTTGAGTAACTGGAAACAAGAGTTCCCTTTCGAGAGGTCTCTTCTATTGCGTAAGTAGCTTACGCTATGGGAAAACTCCTTTCCTCGAGAATATTGTAGTCTTTATGTAAAACGCATTGCAGCTGCACAGCTGACAGCAAGGCAGCTCGGTCATTGGCTGTGCTGCGGCAACTTGCTCGAACCAATGACGGGGCGACTCTGAATGCGCGACCAATGAGCGCGCTTCGCGCCCGCGCGCGTCAGAGCCCGCCAAGATGGGCGTGGCCAAGAGCTATATACTGGGCGCCCCGTCATGAGAGTTCTTTAGATTTAATCTCCTTCAGCGAACACCTTCTTCGCTGGATCCTCCGGATTATTGAAAGCCTTCGCCGCCGTGGAAAAGCATACCAGCGGGATTGCTACGAGGACGTCGGCACCTTCAGCCGCCTTCGAACGCCATCCTACTGAGCCATCCGGCGCGCTACGCACGCAAGTATTTTACATCTGTTCGCCCCGCGACACTTGTAAAAGAGACATTTTCGGAGGCGTTGTTTCAAATGCCTTCCTGCGCGTCGTGCAGAGACCTTCTTCCGGACGGGGATCGTCAGATCATCTGCGCTCGCTGCCTGGGCCGGGACCACGCAGAAGCTGCTTTGACCAAGGGCGGATGCCCAGAATGTGACGACCTGGGTCCGCTTTCGCCGCGAGCGAGCCCATCGCCGCCACCCCTCTGTTTGAGCCGCGCGTTAAGAAAAAGCGCCGCTCACAGAGGCTTCCTGAACCTGAGCTCAGTGACGTCACGCCAAGCTAGTCTCCGCGTGCTTCACCACCGCTCTTGCCTTCCCCACCGCCGGTTCAGTTCACTCAGCCGGACCCACACCCCTCTAGCAGAGCGGTGGGCCTTGTGACTTTCGGCGCGTCCGAGGACGATGGGGGAGTGGATGACAGCTTGTCCATCGACGCTGCATCTGATGACTGGCCGGGCTCCTCTTTCGACCCCGCCCCGTCGACGCTAGCTAGCACGAGTGGGGGCTCCACCATGGATACGGAGATTATCCGCGTCCTCTCGAAGGCCATGGAGGACCTCCGGCTCGATTGGTCTTCTCCCGAAGAACCAACCCAAAGCCGACTGGATGAGTGGATTCTGCAGGGGCACCAGCAGGCCCCTCGGCAAAGGCCTTCTCCCTTCTTTCCGGAAGTTCATGACGAACTCACCAAGTCATGGAAAGCCCCCCACTCTGCGCGTCTGAAGCCTTCTTTTTCTTCGTCGCTCTCCTCTGTGGGCGGCGCAAAGGAAAGAGGCTACGAGGGAACGCCGCCCTTCGAGGAGGCCGTGGCCAATCATCTCTGCCCGCCCTCCACCACCGGATGGAAAGCCAAAGCTTCCCACCCCTCGAAGCCCTGCCGCACTACTTCTACTCTCGCCGGTCGCGCCTACGCCGCCGCCGGCCAAGCTGCATCAGCGCTTCACTCAATGGCGGTACTTCAAATGTTCCAAGCCAAGCTTCTCCGCTCCATGGACGAGTCTGGCCCCGAACCCGAAGCCTTCAAGGACTTACGCAGCGCAACTGACATAGCTCTGCGAGCCACGAAGGCCACCGCCCAGTCTATTGGCCGCGCCATGGCTAATTTGACTGTTCTCGAGCGCCATCTGTGGCTGACTCTGACGGAGATGAAGGACGCGGATAAGGCGCCGTTTCTCGACGCGCCTATCTCCACCAGCGGGCTGTTTGGACCGGCGGTTAAAGGTTTCGCCGAAAGCTTCACTGAGGCCCAGAACGCTTCACAAGCTATGCGCCATTTCCTGCCCAAGCGCTCCAGCTCATCGCAGAGCAGACAGAGACCGCCACAGCCACAGCGGGCTAGAGCAGCTCCCTCCGCCTCTCAGCCCGCGCCTCAGGCTGACGCTCGACGCCGCTCGCGCTCCCACAACCGCAAACCGCCTCCTGAGCGATGGGGTCCTCTGCCCAAGATTGTGCTGAACCCTGAGCCTCGAAAGCCTTCCTAGCCACAGGAATGAGAAGAGAGAGTGCGTGTCTCGCAAAAGCCGGACCACTCTCTCTGCAAAATCTCAAACATTACCCAGTCCCCTTACATTACCCAGCCCCTAGCCTGTATTCAGTCCATATCTGTACATGCAGCGGCATGGGAAAACATTCCAGATATGCCAAAATGGGTGTTGAATATAGTAAAGCACGGATACTCGCTCCAGTTCGCTCGCAGACCACCACGTTTTACGACCGTGGTCGAGACGAAAGTGAGAAAGGAGTGTTCACATGTTCTACGCACCGAGGTGCGCAAACTAATAGAAAAGGGCGCTGTGGAAACTGTTTCCCCCTCTCTGAGCGAGGCAGGTTTTTACAGCCGCTATTTTCTCGTCCCGAAAAAGGATGGCGGTCTCCGCCCCATCCTAGATCTCAGACACCTGAACAAAGCACTAATGATTCGCTCGTTCAGAATGTTAACAACCAAGCATATCCTCGCGCAAGTACGCCCAGGAGATTGGTTTCTCTCAGTGGATCTGAAAGATGCTTACTTTCACATTCCAATAGCGCCTCATCACAGGTCGTTTCTGAGATTCGCTTTCGAGGGACAGTCTTACCTGTACACAGTACTTCCGTTCGGCCTGTCCCTGGCTCCCCGTACATTCACAAAATGTATGGATGCAGCACTTTCCCCCTTGAGGCGAAGGGGAGTGCGAATACTGAATTATCTCGACGATTGGCTGGTCCTAGCACAATCACAGAGTCAGTTAATAACACACAGATCTTGGATTATCAGCCATTTAGAATGCCTGGGTCTAAGAATCAATTTGGCAAAAAGCAAAACTATCTCCCAGCCAGAGGATTTCTTTCCTGGGAATAGTTCTAGGCTCGATGCAAATGACAGCGCGTCTCTCATCAGAGCGCGCGCTCACCATCCGGCGCCTTGCAACATCATTCAGGGCGGGCACGCGCGCCCCGTCAAGCGGTTTCAGAGGATGCTCGGTCTCATGGCCTCAGCATCGGCCGTACTCCAGCTAGGATTGTTGCATATGCGCCCTCTCCAATGCTGGCTCAAGAGCCGCGTCCCTACTCATGCGTGGCGTTCGGGCCACTTTTTAATCAGAGCGAACCACGGCTGTATAAAAGCCCTGACGCACTGGAAAGCCGCCGACTGGTACCAGTCAGGCGTGAGTCTGGGTGTGAACACAAGGAGAAAGATGATCACGACAGATGCCTCCAAAATAGGTTGGGGGGCCCTTTACGAGGGCAGGCCTGTCTCCGGCTTTTGGTCAAACCCGGAGAAGCGCCTACACATAAACTGTCTGGAGATAAAAAGCGGTTGCTTTGGCTCTCAGAGCCCTGCTTCCACATCTAAAAAACGAACACGTCCTGGTCCGAACGGACAACATGACGGTAGTGTCGTACATAAATCGCCAGGGTGGACTCAGGTCGAGCTCCATGCATTCAATGGCCAGGAGACTCATCTTACGGTCCCAGCACAACTTGCGCTCGCTGAGAGCAGCGCATGTGCAAGGCGCCCTGAACCAGGGGGCAGACATGCTATCCAGAGACAAGATTCTCCCAGGAGAATGGGCTCTCAACCCGCTGACGATTCAGTGGTTATGGAAAACCTTTGGCAAAGCGGAGATCGACCTCTTCGCCTCCAAGGAGGACGCGCACTGCTCTCTTTTCTTCACGAAAAGCACGGACGCGCTCGCCCAGAGCTGGCCGAGCCGCCCCTTATATGCCTTTCCCCCGATCGTGATGCTGCCACAGGTCATCAGTCGGGTCAGAGAGGAGAAAAACGCAGTGCTTCTGATAGCCCCACTCTGGAAGAACCAAACATGGTTTCCAGATCTGATGCAAATGCAATCTGCACCACGGCCGATTCCACTGAGGCCAGACCTCCTCAGTCAGGCCAGCGGGATGATATTTCATCCCCGCCCCGATCTGTGGGCCCTTCATGCATGGCCCCTCAACGGGTTCCCAGGAACCTCACGAGCGGAGCGCTAAAAACCATCGCTTAGGCGCGGCGCCCAGGGGGGAAAAGTTAGGACGATTCTAAGGGCCCACACACTTTTGGGGCCCCCAGAGATCAATTTTATTAATGAAAAGGGTGCGGTAGGGGGCCCAACTTCATATTCTTTCATAGGGCCCAAAATTTCTAACAGCGCCCCTGGCGGCGCCCTCCACGAGACGCTTATATGCCCAGAAATGGAAAGTGTTCAGTGACTGGTGTAATGCCAAGGGCCTGAACCATGAAACATGCGAGATTACGAACGTACTCGCTTTTCTACAAGGGCTTCTGGAGGCGGGCCACACCCCGTCCACGCTCAAAGTATATGTGGCGGCCATCACAGCGTCACACGACCCTGTAATGGAACGTCCATTGGGAAGAAACGACCTAATTATTCGTTTCCTAAGGGGCGCTAGGAGGATGAACCCTTCACGCCCCCCCTCAGTGCCGATCTGGGACCTAGCTACTGTCCTAGACGCTCTTAATGGGCCCCCGTTCGAACCACTCCGAACCGTGCACCTTAAACAGCTCTCGCTCAAGACTGCGCTCTTGCTGGCACTCGCCTCGGTCAAGAGAGTGGGCGACCTGCACGCGCTTTCGACAAGCGCTGCCTGCCTAGAATTCGGACCTAACGACTGCAGGGTCGTCCTTAGGCCAAAACATGGGTATATTCCTAAAGTGCTCACCACTCCCTTCAGAGCACAGGTTATCTCCCTAACTGCGCTATCGTCTCCAGCAGACGAACACGACGCTAATCTACTCTGCCCCGTTAGGGCTCTCAGAGTGTATTTGGAGCGTTCTGCCCTATTCAGACAGACAGAACAACTGTTTGTATGCTTTGGCGGCCGTACGAAAGGTTTCAAAGCAGAGAATCTCTCACTGGATAGTTGAGGCTATAGCGCTGGCTTATGAAGCTAAGGGACTTCAATGCCCCTGGGGATTCAAACACACTCCACCAGGAGTGTGGCTTCTTCCTGGGCATGGTCGAGCGGGATACCGATCGAGGATATTTGTGCGGCGGCAGGCTGGGCCTCACCGTCCACATTTATCAGGTTTTACAACCTACAGGTCCCGACATTGCATTCCAATGTACTATCAGCATGATGCTAGTTGAACTACGAGTTCGTATCTAGATTATGTATGTGCTTGTGTCACACTGAGCGCCTTCTAGCCGCTCTGTATTTTTCTCCCACATATAAAGCTCGCCTCTGCCGGCTAGTTGGATGATAACTTTGCTTTTCAGCTCAGGCACCTGCCTCTGGCTGTCATAAGGCGAAGTTCAGCACGCACGGCGTTTTGCATGGTGTTCCCATAGCGTAAGCTACTTACGCAATAGGAGAGACCTCTCGAAAAGGGAACGACTCGGTTACTAATGTAACCTCGGTTCCCTGAGAGGAGGGAACGAGTATTGCGTAAGCTGCCGTGCTTGTGCTTAGTTAGTTCGCTTCAGTCATTTTAACCTAAAGAACTCTCATGACGGGGCGCCCTACCAGTATATAGCTCTTGGCCACGCCCATCTTGGCGGGCTCTGATGCGCGCGGGCGCGAAGCGCGCTCATTGGTCGCGCATTCAGAGTCGCCCCGTCATTGGTTCGAGCAAGTTGCCGCAGCACAGCCAATGACCGAGCTGCCTTCGCTCATTGCTGTCAGCTGTGCAGCTGCAATGCATTTTACATAAAGACTTCAATATTCTCGAGAAAAGGAGTTTTCCCATAGCGTAAGCTACTTATGCAATACTCGTTCCCTCCTCTCAGGGAACCGAGGTTACGTTAGTAACCGAGTCGATTGCCAGTTTAAATGGAAAAGATAACAAATTGACTAATAAGACAACTGAAGATGCTGTTAATGTGGGGACCCTTTAGGTTAATAATTTAAACAGCCCATCCTTGAAAATCAAATCCAGTATAGCACTACAACAACCTACAGTATAGGCTAATGAAATGACAATTGCTAAAGCTATCTAAAACCCAGCTCTAAAAAATATAAACAATTACATGCTTACCGTAGTGATTCGGGTTAAGAAAAAACAAAGATGGATTTGTCATACTTGCTCAACATTTACATTTAGTTAATTTTTTAGTTTTTTTAATAAATAGCCTTTGATCTGAATTTAGGTATGAATATTCAGAACAATAACAGTCTTCTCGTAGACAAGATAGGCTACATAATACTTGTAATCTTGTGGGTTTTTTCACTCAGGCGAACACAGATTGTAAATAATCAGAGACAGCTACACTAGTCCTCCCTCAGAGGTGACTGAGTGAATGTTATGATTGATAATGCCTTATAACCTAAAGCTAGGTGAAAGGCCAATGTAATTTAGTAGGCTACTCACACTTTAAGGTGAATGAGGCCAACGTGCTCCATGTATACTGCTTTGACCCGCAAAGCCCTGCCTCCTAAAATCTGTTAAGCTGTCTGCGTTTACAGCTTTACTGATGGTGTAAACAATCTCACGTGTCAAATGTTTTTTCTTAACTATCAACTGGAACATAAGGAGTGGGAGTATAGCGTGGAATGACACATTGAAATTATGATTTTGTCATATTTCATGGGTTGCGCTTGTAAATGTTTGCATGCACGCGCGCGCGCGCGCGCACACACACACACACAAATTCAATGAACAAACCTTTTGGTGAATAGATTTGCTTCACTGAGAAGTGTAATGTTTAATACTAATATTAAATGTATAAATGTAGTCAAATAGCAGGCAAAAAAGTAAATATAATATAATACATTACATAAACATCATACAATATATATATTTTTATGTCCTGTTTTCAATTCATTGAGGTAGTGTCTTAAATATAATGTTTCGAAGACAATACTTCTCATGTTTTTCATTTTAATTTAATTCATCATGAATGTGGCACAAATGGTTAGTGAAAATAAGCTTTACTCTGAGCTGGGTTGGCTTTTTGTTCTTGTGGATGTGTACAGTTGATTGGCTTCATTATAACACCCCCAGCCCTTCTGTCCTCCAGTTCTTCTTAGTCTTAATATCTTTTTAGTTCTCTTCATGATCCAACTTTTTTTCCCCCACAAAACATTGCGGGGTGTCATGTGTGTTGTTGCTGCAGGTCAGTGGGCTGGAGCAGATAGAGTCATTATTTGGTTAGTGCTCACACCAGCTGGCATTCACCGCCTGTGAATGAAGAGGCCTTTGTGGACAGTCAAGAACCCGCTGGGCATGCTGAAAACACATCCACGACATGAGAAGCAGAGAGAGGGAAGGCCTCTGCAAAAACAGAGACGACCAAGGTCTCTGCCAGTACAATCATGGCAGTCCTCATGTTCTGTCAGAGTCTCACCCAAGAGACGGCCCTTGGGACATTGCAAGCGCTGGTGAACTCATACAGGATACCTTCACACTCGTTGTGGGCTCCTCCACTTGAGAACGAGAGCCAAACGTCTGAAAAGGTATCCTTGCAGCAGGTTTTGACAGACTTGATGTAAAGAAGGCCACATTTCCAAGCAAAGCATAGTGAGAGTGTAAATGTAGAACTAAAAAGAGTTTCATATATTATTGAAAGATAAAAGAGTGCTTGTCAGCGGAGCCTGCGAACCAGAGACTTGTCTGTCAGCACAGAGCTTCTTGGGATGTAAGAACAACACTTAACAGCGCAGCAGTGTCTCTGAGACAAGTGGCAGCACAAGATTGATGAGTCTTGTCATCCTCGCTGGGATTTGTGCATCAAGTTAATAGCGTGGTGCCATTAACTGAGGAATAATTGCTATCAGATGTGGGAATGACAGCAGGCTTTGCGGCAGGTGTGATGTTGCCTGCAGGTCTAATGCTCTTTACCTGTGAGATCAAAGCTGGTTCATCGCTTACCTCACAAGCAAGGTCTCCTGTAACCCATGACCTCATCCTGCTGTGTCCAGTGATACAGTCATGGGATATCCTCATGTCTTTGTGATGCTTTGCAAACAATTGGCAGAGATGCTTCAAATGATTCTAAGATATTTAATCTTTACGTAGTACTAATCCCTAAAAAGAAAATAATCTGTCTAAATGAAGAATTATAGTCCTTTTCTCACATTCAGGTTTGGTTTTGATGTTTGTGGATGGTATTTGTTTTCTTTCAGTGTGATCTTTTTACCAAGTTGGCAAATTCATTTACACAATTATACAATATCGTTCAGAAAGTTGGGGTCAGTAGTATGATTTTTTTGGTTAAACTTTATTTTAAGGTGTCCCTGTAACAGTGTAATTATACATAACAGTATAATTAAGTACTGAGTAATAATAATTAACTACATTTACATATAGGGTTATGTTCAGGATTAGGGTGTGGTTTAGGTTAGTTGCATGTAATTAAGCACAATTTATAGTAATTATTATAGTAACTATATGTAACGTTTGTAACAAAGACACTAAAGTAGTGTTACATTTTTACTTTTTTCTTTACATTTGTTCAGCAAGGATGCATTAAATTGATTAAAATTGTCAGTAAAAGACATTTAAAATGATAAAAAACTGACAATTTCAAATAAATGCGGTTCTTTTGAACTTTCTATTCATCAAAGAATCCTGAAAAAAAGTGTCATGAAAAACAAGTGTTCAAAAAGAATTATAATTCAAGCAAGAAGCGAAACAACATTCAATGTTGATAAAGAGAAATGTTTCTTGAGCACCAAATCAGCATATTAGAATGATTTCTAAAGGATCATGTGACACTGAAGACTTGAGTAACGATGCTGAAAATTTAGCTTTGCCGACACATTAATAAAATTACATTTTAAACTATATTAAAATAGAAAAGAGTTATAAAGAATAATTATATTTCACAATATTTTACTGGATTTTTCATCAAGTAAATGCAGCCTTGGTGAGCATACAAGACTTCTTTCAAAAACATTTAAAAAGTCTTACCAACCCCAGTTTTGAAACATAGTGTATGTGTGCTCAGTTTCATACAACTGTTACAATTGCACATTTTCTGAACTTTTGAATCCTGATTTTCACGGCACTCACATGTAACTGAATAAACACTGAAGATCACATACTTTCACAGTTTAAATCCAGTTTGTTCCTGTTTAATTTCCCGGAGGAGCTCTTTGTTAGTCTATACCAGATAAACAACATTTCAAGGTATTTTTAAATTGCTGGAAAAACCATTTAACGCCACAGGGAGTCTGGTACTGTAAAGACATTAAAAATAAATACATAAACCTGAAATTGGAGATAAAGTCATCAAGCACAGTAAAAAAAAAAAAAAAAATGCCAAAGAAATCCACGAGTGGGATTTAAGGTTTATTCAGTCACTGCTCTGCTCTGGTGTTGCGTTTTAACCACTAAAAGAGCACAGCTCCTAAAAAAACAGGACTTACATGTAAATCCTGAACTGTGTGCTTTCTATTCATTGCAGCAACACACTGACACAATGGGTGAGGTAACACATGCTGAGAGGGCCAAAAAGCAAATAAATAGAATGTTATTGTTATTGCTTTGCACCCTTTTCATTGTGACCATATAGCTTCATATACATAGCTTCATAGTATTCAAGTCTATTAGTATCTGGTTTGTTTTATTATGCTTCAAACTCCATTAGAATTTGAATTCCCTTGTGTTATTTTATTGTTTAAGTCATAGTATTTATCATGTATATATATATTTATCTTGTTCTTCCAGGGCTACTTCTGTCAGAGGTTCTTTAAATGGCTCTGAAAGTGCATCTGAAAGCTTTCAGATGTGAAAACAGATTTCCCAAATTCCCAATTGAGCATGAGTAATTTACTACATGCACTTAAAAGTTGTCACCCATACTTGTACAAACAAGGGTAGCCCATAGCACACTTTCTGCAAGTGAGGCATATGGAAAAACCCAGTATTTCCCAGAGACTATAGTGTGCCCAGTACACTTCAAACAGGGGCGGAAGTTTTGCACCATGGCTCAAATCAATGGGGCTTTTCTCCAGGTAAGTGCAAGCCCTCTGGCTTTGGCCAGGGTAAATGTCAGGCTTTGGGACAGTGAGTTTATCTTGGACCAGTCTGGTATTTTTACACCTTTCATAAAAACTTATGTCTGACCACTCTGCCATTAGGCTGCCATCACTGGACAGGTGGAGTTTTTCTTTTTCCCCCTCAGAGATGGTGGTCAGTCTTTTGTTTGACTCTATACTGTTACATGTGCCTTACAAAATTTCTACTATGGTTGCTTAAACACAATTAAGACTGTTAGGGACAAACACAGCTTGTAATGATTTGGAATGGGAATCATAAGAAATTTAGCAATTCCTTAACAATTTTGGTTCCTTAATGGTTCCATATTATTTTGATGAAGAAATATTTGGATTAACTAAGGTGTTGCGTGATATCTCTGCGCCCTTCCCCCCCATATAGTCCCAAATCAATCAAAAGCTGCTCCATTGTGCATTCTCCTTTTATATACACTTGAGGCAACGAGATACTATCTTGAGGCCACGAGTTACTATCTTGAGGCCACGAGTTACTATCTTGAGGCCACGAGTTACTATCTTGAGGCCACGAGATACTATCTTGAGGCTACGAGTCACTATCTTGAGGCCACGAGTTACTATCTTGAGGCCACGAGATGCTATATTGAGGCTACGAGTTACTATCTTGAGGCCACAAGTTACTATCTTGAGGCTACGAGTCATTATCTTGAGGCCACGAGTTACTATCTTGAGGCCACGAGATGCTATATTGAGGCTACGAGTTACTATCTTGAGGCCACGAGTTACTATCTTGAGGCTACGAGTCACTATCTTGAGGCCACGAGTTACTATCTTGAGACCACAAGATGCTATATTGAGGCTACGAGTTACTATCTTGAGGCCACGAGTTACTATCTTGAGGCTACGAGTCACTATCTTGCGGCCACGAGATACTATCTTGAGGCTACGAGTCACTATCTTGAGGCCAAGAGTTACTATCTTGAGGCCACGAGATGCTATATTGAGGCTACGAGTTACTATCTTGAGGCCACGAGTTACTATCTTGAGGCTACGAGTCACTATCTTGAGGCCACGAGTTACTATCTTGAGGCCACGAGATGCTATATTGAGGCTACGAGTTACTATCTTGAGGCCACGAGTTACTATCTTGAGGCTACGAGTCACTATCTTGAGGCCACGAGTTACTATCTTGAGGCCACGAGATGCTATATTGAGGCTACGAGTTACTATCTTGAGGCCACGAGTTACTATCTTGAGGCTACGAGTCACTATCTTGAGGCCACGAGTTACTATCTTGAGACCACGAGATGCTATATTGAGGCTACGAGTTACTATCTTGAGGCCACGAGTTACTATCTTGAGGCCACGAGATACTATATTTAGGCTACGAGTTACTCGTTTTTTACAGTGGTCGCACTGTAAAATATGTATCTTTTTGAATCAGTACAAAGAACATGCTCTTTAATAGTCAGCTGTCTGCTTTGGTCGCGCTGTATGGTTTTGATTCACTAAAAGAACCGAGTCATTCGTTCAAAAATCTGACTACACTGGTTGCGCTATATGTTTTTAATTCACTAAAATAGTTAATTGTTTTATGTTTCTTCACTTTATTTGTCATGTTGTAGACATAGTAGAGATGGAATAACATTGCAGGGTATATTGTCATAGTCTTTTAATACAGGTTTCCATCACTGAGGTGGAGGTGGAGTTCCTTTCTCAGAGATGGTGGTGAGTCTTTGTTTGGCTCAACTGTAGAGCAAGATCATAATATAGACTAATACAATATTTTTTATTCAACATTTTCCCCCATGGAGCAGATTCTCCTTTTTTATGTTTTGTATAAAATTGCTAAAACAAAAGAGCTGCTTATGCTATTAATACTTGTCTCCCCTAGCGATGTTTTTGAAAACAAAGCAGAACAAGTGCGGCTTCACATAATGGCAGTTGTTGTTTGTTTTGCTAACCCACTAAGATGGTTAAGGTCTCTGAAATGGCAGACTTTGCTTTAGGGCTGAATAAGACGTAGCAAGGCTGATGTGGTCGGTTACAATGCCTGTCGTTTCTCCCCGCTGTGCCACCCATGAGCTAAAATTGCTAATGGCCCTGCCATGTATAAATACCATTCTCTAGCTAATTAGTCACAGTCACCCGCTGAGGGCTGCGGTTGCAGCTCAGACTGTAGGTGAGGCCAAAGGCCCACGTTTTAAATTCTCTCCTGCAAACAATACATGTCAGAAAGCTTTATCATGATCATTCTTCTGCGGTGTTAGAGAAGTTGGTTGGAGATGAAAATAGGGAAGCAATTTGCTTGTCCGGCATAAGTCGGAGAATTCATAAAATTGGAAAGTGTACAACTCAAGCTATTATAAGGTGAGAAATTAGGCCTCATTTGAAGAATAAATGCGGAGGAAGGACATTTTCTTTCTCGAAATGTGTAAAGCATAAGTAAACAAAGTGCATTGAATTATATCAGTTGTCACATTTTTGTTTGTGGGTCAAGGGAATCACGAGTTCCGTAGTTTGCTGAAATATCCTGCAACATTCATCTTTTACAGATTGAGACTTTTGGCGATCTCATTGCATATATTCATTAACCTGCAAGAGAAGCAAATGCATAATTCTTTGTTTTTTTCTTTCTTTAAAAAAATTCTAATTAATTTATTCACAAAGTCTAGTTTATATTATATTAGAATTTTTTAAAGCGATGGATGAAGAAAGTGAAGTCATTGAATTAATTCAGAAGGAAACTGGCATGATAGTCACAACTTCATCAGTGTAGTTGCACCTTCAGTTGCAACAGCATCAGTTGCAGGAAATGGAAATGCATTAGTCCCTGGCATAGTGTACAGAACATGGCAATGCATATGGAAAGTGAGAAGATTGTCAATATTTTACAAAGAGAATAGCAGATGGCCTGGATCTTGCCACTTCTGTTATTAAAACATGATGGGTGGAGGAGGGAAACTTAATATTTCAACTCTGGCTAACAATTTGTGAGCTTCACACTTTACAACAAAGGCGACTGAAAGTTCTTTGTTGGATGGCATTAATCATGGCATTGAACCTCAGTGTTAACAGCAGTAAAAGGCAGCCATAAAAAACAGGGGTGCTTTCATTTAGTTTTTCGTTAAGATCTGTAGTCTCTGGGATTCTAAGCATTTTCTTTCGGTGATATTTCATGTCATCCCTGTTGTTTGCAGCGGCTCGGTTTTCATCGCCGATCGTGCCTTTCTTTACTTTTGATACCTTGCCAATGTACTATCAACAAAAACTTATTTTGTGATTAAGTAGCCAGTCCAGTATCAAACTTTTACCATAAAGAAACAAAAATCAGCCATTTTTTTAAAAATATTGTTTTCATATATTTTTCCATGTAAAATGTAAAACAGTCAATTTAATCAGTTCATTATTTCAAATTGTCAATAATCATAATATAATTTGAATTTGTGGGGGATTTTTCTTAATTTATTGAATGGATTTTTTTTATTTTTGCCTCCATATTTTTAATTTCAGGGCATTTTTTTTCATTTTATATAGAATTTTTGACCTGTGCCCCCTTTTAATTTTTTACCCTGCTCCAGAAAATTGAACCAAACCATTTTTTCTTCTTATGGGGCATATGACAAATCAGTTCTGACAGTCCAACTGATTTGAGAGAAAAAAGAGGCAATCTTTGAATGTCTTCCTCTCAAATGGAAGGGGAGCCTCTCATGAAATGCCTGTTGTTTTTAGAAGCTTGGAAAAAGTAACAGACTGGCCTCAGACACAGGGGGATTCCATATGTGAAAACACGTCACCTGGGCTTCCCTCGTCATCTTTTTCCTCTCTTTAGCTTAATTCTCTAATTTGTGCTGTTTTTGGACAAAGAAAAGACAGCAGATTTTTACCAAGTTGTTATTAATCAATCAAGTTGTTACTGAGGTAAATTGCTAGCAAAATGTAGAATACACAACATTTTAACCCGTTTGAAATGCCTTTTCTTAGCTCTGCTTCCAAGTTTGCTCAGATCAGAGGGGCTGATATGCCTGATTATTGACCAATATTTGGATGAAACCCGAGCTTTGGACTGGGGGCGACAGCTCTTCCTTTTGATTGGGTGAGTGATGAATTACAAGGAAGTGCAGTAACTGGAGCCGAATCTACCACACGATGAGAGGCAACGGTGTTTTATGTGGGGACAGACAAGCTCCCGTTTCCCATTGTCTCTGTCTGAGACTTCCATCAAACAGAGGGTTAATGTTACAAAAGTCTGAAACACTTGAGCAGTGTGTATGTCTGCTAGTGACCATCACTTATTATTAATGAAGTGTCAACAGTGAAAGATGTGTGAGAAACATGCCATGTTCCACATCCATCATAGTCTATATGTAATAAACTCCAGACACCTCATGCACTTCCTCACACATAATAACATTCACTTAGAGAACTCTTGTTTATTTTTGTGTTGCTTATGGTATAAACAATAAAATTGAAGTAGTTTTAATATGGGCAAAAACATACAAAAGACAAAACCAATCAATCAGCTTGAGTTTCCAAAAGCAAAACGTTCATGCTGTATATGAAAGCTGTGCAGCTTTCTAATTTAAGTAGATATTTTTTGGAAAATGGTTTTAAGTCATTTCCTATCCACACTTCATTATAAATCCTAGAAACACACAAGGGTTGTCCATGGAAAACAGCACTGCAGTATTTTAAAGATGTTATTTCTTCAAGCTCCTTAAATCCTTAGGTCGTTCTAATATTCATATGCAAGTACAAATCTCTTCCTGAAGCTCAGAAATGAATGCTCAAAAGAGAGGAAATTTTCCTGCTCTGGAAAAAAAGATCTTATCAAGCTCACACTGCTGCCTAAGTGCCAATGAGTCCTCTTGCGCCACCTACAGGTGCACATTAGTTCACCTTTATTTATCTATACTTTTTTTGTTATGTTTTAATTAATCATTTTCATTTTTGCTTTAATTTTTTTTTGTATATTATACTAGGTCATCAAAAAGGATGAAAAAGGCATCATAAAAGTAGTCCATGCCGCTATACCTTCTGAAGTCATACGATAGCTTATTCATGAATTTAATAAGTTCGTTACTCTTTATTCTGCTAAATCTCAAATAAAGAAGTGATTTTGTTAGTGAAGCTGCTCAAATGACCCATGGCAGACCACATCTAATAAGGTCACTCACAGTCCATTGTGCCAGAATTAGCTAGCGGTCATTCACAACTATCAGAGCCTGAAACTGTTACCACGCCTGACAGAAACTGCTCAGCATCATTTGATTTCTGATCTTTGTCTCTCTATATGTCACAGAGATTTTAAAATGAAGAGTAAATGCCTGGCCCCATTTGATACTGTAACAATTTTTTGCCTTTGTCTTCACGGATCCAATTAGCTGAAACAGGCTCTTAAATGACTGGGGAGATCCATCGCACTCTTTGTGGCCATCACTTTTAATGCCTCAAATCAAATCAAATGGCAAATGAAGGCAGCAAGGAAAGGCAGCGCTCTCCTGTTCTTCGGGCGGAAAACAAATGACCCGAATTAAGGGTCTCATCAGTCCTGTCTCCTGGATCAGAGCTCCTCTGCCCGTCAAAGTCACATTTTAATCGCCAAGGTAATTTGAATTCACATTAATGAAAACAAATGGCTCCCTGAGCTCCTGGTGCTCAGTGTAATAAATTATTATTGCTCCCAACAATCACATCTCTTTGCATTTTTCAATTACACGCCCCCTGTTGAGTTGCTCAAGGATACCCCACTTTGATGAAGATAAACGATCTTCCCGGGACGTCGGAGTGTCTGCTACCTCATTGTAATAGTTTTCTAATTTAAGCACATCTTGCATGATGTGAGACATGATTTATCTGTCTATATCTCTGGCTTGACATCACAGTAATGTAATTGAAAGCAGGTGCTAATTACACCTTTGATTGGGCAGGAACATTAACCAACAGAGGACGGCGGCTTTATCAGGAAACCTATTTTCCACACAGCGATTTAACAGTAATTAACATCTTGTCGGCAAGTTTTATTTATAAAAGTCAAAGTGTTGGATTTACTTTTTGCGGATGGAGTCTTTAGATTAATCAAGCCACTGCTCTTTCAAAGTGTCGTTGGTGCCCTCTCCATCTGGCATTGATGTTAATTGGCATCCCAGATTGCCCTACAAGCCAAGTAATCTGTTGTCCAATGTCACCATCCCCCTGTCTGTCACCGCGAATGGCTCAGGTTTCCTGATCCAAGCTGCTCTCTGTCACTGACGCAAACCGGATCCCTGGGTGTATGGTGCACTGTAAAACAACTTTCAGATTTATCACCTTTGAAATAATATTTCTCATTCTTTATCCATAATAAAAATGATCGACTGGGCCAACATAAACAATAGCGTAGGAAAAAACATACAGAGTCCTGTGAATTGTTTAAACACGCCTACATCACACACTTGTGTCTGTGATTTATAATCCAAATACACGCAACTCAGTGTACCTCTCAGGATTTCTGGAGAGCCGTATTAGTCCTGTCATCTATTCAACAAAGAACCTGAAGTTCTGCAGGCTCGGATTGCAAGGGAACATCATTAAGATGTAATTGCTGAATGGTTAACATTGCAGGGCACTGGATTTAACTGCACTTTGAATAAAGGTGTTCATTCTAACAGAGCAGCCTTTGGGAACACGTTGCCAACCCACAGTGCTGTTAATGACAGGCACTCATTCAATGTCTCTCACTCCCTGGAAGAACTTACGATAATTGTTCTGGTGCCGTGGAAAAGTGAGTTTTTGAAGATGGGCCGAGACAGGGCCAGCCAGTGGGTCTAAAAACAGATGGTTTCTACCACTTAAGCTCACAAGCAGTTTTTGTCCACACAAAAATACCTTAAATTTTGTAAATTTTAAAAGTGTTAATTTTTAATAATAGAAAAATTAATTATCAGCTGTCCTCCCTGGGTCAGAGATCGCAGATTCCATCCGACCTAAAAAGCCTCGGCAACCATCTAAAAATCTCTTTAAACGGGAGCATATGAAAATGCGTGTATATAATCCCCAACAACTTACTAAATAGCCTCGCCTTCCATTGTCAATTGTGCTCGCACTCGTTGCGTGTCCTCAATCTGGCAACCCGCGTGAGCGTCCAGTTTGAGGAGGAGGGGGCCAACTTAACCCAGTAGGGCCATCTTACCCCTCTTTTAATATTTTAGATTTTGTACTATAACAACTAAATTAGCAAATGTTTCTGTTTATTTCCTGTAATAACACATTGGCTGATGCATTATCTTCATGTGCATGCTAAAGTTATATCTAAATGTGTTACAATTTAAAAGTAAATCCACATTTTTCTTAAGGCATCTTCCCCCATCCTAACCTATATATAACTGTCAATTCTCAGTGTCAATCAACAATATCTGTCAATCACGGGAACAGACAGGTCAGGTTAACAGGGGGTCAATTTGCTCTGTATTCCACTCACTCAAAATGAAACACCATAACCACAGCTGCTACGGCATTCACTTTTCACAAGCTTGGCCTCTTCTCCGCTGGCAAGCTTAATGCTGAAAAATAACACCAAATGCTCTTCCATTCAACATACAGACAGACGGTTATGTCTTCAGAGCATTCTCATTGAGTGACATGAAAAGGTCTAATCACCACAGAGGTCCTCCAGTGAGCACTTTTCAGAAACATTTTGGTTATTCCATTGACTTTACATGTCCTTGGAGAACCACTGAACCCTTTAATATGATGTAGATAAGGGTTGGCTTGCAGATGTACAATTCGTTCTACCTCCCAAGTCATCATGCTGGTAATGACTATTCTTCCATATTAGACTCTTGGCACAGCATAATATAAAGGGATTGATTTACCCATCTGAGGTCTAAAAAGTTTTTTATCAGTATTTATAAGGGTAAGTTTGTACATTTAGGAGTAGTACCTCTGTTGGGACTGTTATTTGAAAGCCAGGAGCAACAAAACAGTGATGACAAAAAGGGTAATGCAAATGTTAAAAACATGTTCAGTTATTTAATCATGAATCAATATCATTTATTAATATTGTTCATTTATATGAGTTGTAGCGAATTAGCTCTATGAAATATTAATAACCAATCATAACTTGTTATTATTGATTATGAATATTTGGGTCGGTTAATCAGATTAACTTTATGTAGCTACATTAACATTACAACCAATTACTCAGTTCATTCTTTGAACCCTCAATATTGGTTATTAATTAATTAATAGAAATGTACATTTCCGGGGCATGGGAAATGTTTATCTTACTAAGTACTACTAAGAGCAAGTAGTCAAGATCGATATGATTATTGACTTCCAGATATGAGCTTGAGACACGGACAACTTTACGTGTGATATGAACAAGACTTTATTAACTAGACTAAACATTTAAACTACTCTAACATACACATACATACATGCATGCATACAGTTTCCCAAGGGAAAGAGAGCTGAAGCAGAATACAGGAAAGCAAGAAGTTATAGCATTGTTTGAAATTCAGCAGATCAACAGCCTTGAGCAAACCATCAGTTTAGTTCTAACACACCCTTCTTTAAAAGGGGTAAGGATACTTAATGTATCGAATAATGAGACTAAGTTTGATACTTGCACATCTCGCCCATTTTAATTAAACTGTCCTGATGCAATTTGTTGACACTCCAGTTGATCTTTGCTGATGTTGTTTTCATGAGAGAGAACCAGTTGGAGTCAGAGGATCTTTGGTGAATGGAAAGACAAGGCCGCAGCCTGGCACAAGCTTGGAAGTCCTTGAGGGACTTTAAGTTCAGCATCATCTTCACATTAGGACTTCTCAGGAAGGACCAAGAGAAAGTCAACGGGGGCTCAGAGAGCCAAGAGCGTCCAGAGAGTCCAACAGCCAAGAGAGAGAGAGTGACACTGATCTTGATCAGTGATTTAAAAGGGTGAAGATGTCACACCCTCTGGGGGTATGTGAGCCAATCCGAAGTTGTCCCTTTGGAGGGAGATTTTATGACTCTTTGTGTTCAGACAGCACATTTGAATCTGTAATTTCATTGGGTGTTTAAGAGAAAGAATCTTCAAGATTCTTATAATACCCATGCGTCACAAAGTTAACAAAATGTAATGTAAATTAACAAATGGGGAACGAAGATTGGAATTTATAGAGACCAAATATGGTTCACATATTTGTATGCAAAGTCTAAAACATTAACCCATTAGAGTTTACAAGAAAACAAAGGCCAAAACAACATCCGAAGGAAAATCATGAGATGTGAAAATTAGATGCATGTTTATACATTTCTCAAGTGGTTTTATATATATATATATATATATATATATATATATATATATATATATATATATATAGGATTAACAGGGTTTATTTCTCCTCCTCAGGAGAATTAAGTGAGTGTCACATCTCTCAGGAATTCCCTTTTAGAGGTCGTAAAAATCCTTCCCTATGTAAAAGGATAGTTCTGCCAGTGGTGTTAGCTTCATTGGGATGTTAGTTTCGGGGGAAGTTACACCGATCTTTGTTGGGAGAGTGAGTTTGCCGGACTATTCATTAGATAAAATGAAGAATTTGTGTGTGTGATTGGTCCAGACGCTATATATCCCTGCTTCTTTCCTTTGTCTGTTATTGTTTGCTGTCAATGTATACGCAATAGGATTCTATTAAACTCATAAAGTCAGAATAACAGACCCTAATTTGAGTATATTTAAAAGAAAAAAGGGACTCGCCAGCAATGCATCTCCTCCTCCCTGAACAGAGGAATTTGCTGGAGTATTTGGGCTGGGCACTCCAGCAAGTGTTTTCTATCACAGGCTGCGACCCAGAGCCCAGCCAGCCATCACCCTGCTGCACAGAGCGTATGCCGGAGCCCACCGCAGATGGAGGGATTAAGCCTGCCATAATACATAAGATTGAGCCAGAGAATAGGGCTGAGCCAGCCAGAGCCCCAGAGCCAGAGTCCTACTGTCCGTCTGTCCAGCATGAAGTCTCCTGTGCCTCCAGTGGTCCCATCCAGCACAAAGTCTCCTGTGCCCACGCTGGTCATGTCCAGTCACAAAGTTCCCGCCCAGCCTCCCTCTTCCACCTACTTGTTCAAACTTAGCCAGTCTGTTAGCCCTGCCTCCGCTGGTTCCCTTCAGCCCCTCGGCTCTTCTTCTGATCCCATTGCATTGTGTGGATCTGCCTTGAGCCCTCAGTTCTCCAGCATCACCCAGGCATGAGGATCCCCCAGCTCTGCCTCCAGCCACTGATCCCGTCACAACACTTTGACCTGTCAGCTCTGCCATGGCTCCTTCCTCCCTCAGCTCCACCAGATACCATAGTCCTTGTGGCTCCACTGGGCACCGTCATCCCTCTGGCTCTGCGTTGGTCAGATGTCACTCTGCCTGCTCCGTCTCTCCACCCCACCCCGTCACTCCGCATTTCCACTGGCTCCACCTCGGTCCTCAGTCCTACCGGCTCCGCCTCAGTCCTCAGGCACCCTGGCTCCACCTCGGACGCTCTTTGCTGCGGCTCCACCTTGGCCTCCAGGACCATCATGTCACCCAGTCTCATCTGCTCTCTGTCGGCTTAATCTCCATCAGTCGTCCCCCAGGTATTGCAAGCCAAGTCTCCACCATGGCTCTTCCCTCCGTCGACTCCGCCGTGGGCTTTCATCCTGGCTGCCCTCTGGGTCCCCGCCTGGCTCCACCTGCTGCTGGCTCCTCCCACATTCATCGCCACCCTGGTCTCTCCCTCTATCATCTCCCCTGGTTTACTGCCCTCCACCTGCTCTGTGTCCTACTCCAGAGCCCCCTCCCTCCTCAGTTAGACTGTTTACAGTGCAAGGACAGGCCTTAACAGGGGATTTGCTAAATTCCTACAGTAATACCATATTGAAACATATTCCAAATCTAATAATTTAAAACAATAAGATGCAGCCAAACACCTACATAGGTGTTAGTCTATCAATGTCATTACCATCTACACAAAAGGGGAAACTTAGGAATCATTTTATACTGTAATGTAAACATGGACCACGTTACACACTGCAATGAATTAAAAACAACAGAGAACTGTCCGTTTTGTTTATTAAAGACACTTTACAAAAGAAAACATTGTATAACCTGTTGTTAGTGTTTTTTAGGTTGTTGTTTTATGAGTGACAATGTGTGTTTGTTGGGTGAAAACCTTTGCCAGTGTTCTGGAAGAATTTGATTTGAGACATTTATAAAGTGTTTTGTTTTAATACATTTTGAATGTAAAATTAACTGCAGTGCCAAGATGAAAATTGGTTAGGAGTGTGTGAAGTGTTTTGATAAAATGACCTAAGTATTGAAAAATGCGTCAAAGTGATTGTAAAAAACTGTAAAAGCAGAGGCTCTGTTCTTTCTTTTGATATGATGCATAATGAACATTTTGTGAAAATGATTTTTAAAAAAAGCTGCCGGGGAAAGAGTTAAAGTATAGTTAATAGTATATTTCAAGTATAAAAATTAATACTAAATGGGAACAGATTAGTATACTTAAAGTGCAAAAATAATATATAACTAGTAAACTGCTGTAAGTATGATCTTAAGTTCACTTAAAGAAAACTTACATGTATACTTGTAGTATATAACTACTAAACTAGTAGTTTACTTAGAGCAGTGGTTCCCAAACTGAGGTACTCTTACCCCTGGGGGTACGTGAGGTGACAGAGGGGAAACACAAACAAAATGCAAAGTTTTGCCTTTCAAGTCAAATACGACATCCGATCAAATTACCTCATCTTTTGCAGTCAAAACTGACTGCATCCACACAAGCAGTGTGCATATGATAGGTTGTGTGCAGAGTATGCTGCCTTAGCAAATCACGCTACATTACTGCCGTTCTCCACAATGTACTTTTGTAATTTAATTGTACAAGTGAGGTTTTAGCACTTACTAGCATGCAGAACATTTAGCCTCTATACTTCAAAGTTTACTTTCATAAACTAAAAAATTGTGCTATAAGTATTTAACTAGTAAACGATCAGTATGTTTTCATTTGTAGTATAGTTGCAGTACAAACCAAAAACGTAGTTGTACTCAAAGTTCACTACTGTTACACTTAAAGTATAATTAAAAGTATACTTTTATACTCTAAAAAGTGGGCCAATTTAGTCCCAAGTAGTATTGAAATTGTGATGGACTAGCCATCTGTCCAGGGTGCTTTTCCTGCCTCGGGCCTAAGAAACTGGGATAGGCTCCAGCTCTATGACCTTACATCATCAATACACGACAAGGAACAATGCGAACAAGAGGGCTACATGGATTGAATCCGAAATCTCCCCCTATACAGCCATTTGTAGTGGTGTCCGAAAACCATAGTGGACGTTACTGAGTGCACTCATTCAATCCCACAATGTACTGCACTAATGAGTGTACAATCGATGTACGCTCAACGGCTGTCCGAATTCACTCACTCATTTTCATTCACTCCTTCAAGTGAACAGTATTATTGGACTTGGACTAACGTAGGGAATAGTGAATGAGGGTTTAACCAGTTCAAGATTCAGAACCAGATTCAGCCATGGACTAATCAATAAACAAGCAACACCCGAGAACAATCAAACAATGAACCAATGAGAAAACAGGACACTTGTACAGAACAACAAATAAGAACATGACACATGAGAACCAAGTACGCAAACTTTGCCAAGTTCGACTCAGGAGATCGAACTTACGAGGACGGGAGGACACAAGTCCGGTAATTCTGCAAATGGAACAGCAGCGTTTTAGCGTCACTCAGCTCGCTCTGGCTACTCCAGTTATCTGATTATGTATATTTTAGGCAACAATAAAACGAAATGTGTTATAAAACACCACTCTGCCTCTTTTAATTTTGATTGAAAAAAATCTAATAGTTAAAATTACAAATGATTTACTTTTAGCTTCTGACCAAGGCTGTATCGCAATACTAGTTTTACTCGATCTTAGCGCTGCGTTCGACACTATAGATCATAAAATACTCTTGGATCGACTACAAAACTACACTGGTGTTCAGGGACAGGCATTAAGCTGGTTTAGATCGTACTTATCGGACCGTTACCATTTTGTCTGTCTAAATGGGGAAAAATCGAAGATAACGTCAGTAGACTATGGAGTGCCGCAGGGATCGGTGTTAGGCCCTCTGCTATTCTCAATATATATGCTGCCACTTGGTAATATTATAAGAAAACATGGAATTAATTTCCACTGCTATGCTGATGACACTCAATTATATATTTCATCACGACCAGATGAAAACACTAACTTATCTAAATTGACAGAGTGTCTTAAAGATATAAAATGCTGGATGACGTGTAATTTCCTGCTGTTAAATCCAGATAAAACGGAGGTATTACTTATTGGTCCAAAAAACTACCCACAAAACCTCGTACAATACAACTTTAATTTAGAAGGATGTCCTGTTACCTTATCCACTACAGTAAAAGACCTGGGTGTTATACTAGACCGCAACTTGTCTTTCGAAAATCATATTTCATTGTTACAAGAACTGCTTTTTTCCACCTTAGAAACATTGCTAAATTACGTAACATACTTTCTGTTACTGATGCAGAAAAGTTAGTTCATGGATTCATGACCTCGAGACTAGATTACTGTAATGCTTTATTAGCTGGTTGTCCTGCATCCTCAATAAACAAGCTACAGTTAGTGCAAAATGCAGCTGCTAGAGTTCTTACTAGGTCAAGAAAATATGATCATATAACACCGATTTTATCATCTCTGCACTGGTTACCTATTAAGTTCCGTATCGATTACAAAGTACTATTACTGACCTATAAAGCCCTAAATGGTTTAGCTCCTGTGTATTTAATGGACCTTCTATCGCCCTACAATCCATCGCGTTCTTTAAGATCCCTAAATTCAAGGCTTCTGGTCATTCCTAGGATATCTAAGTCCACTAAAGGAGGGAGGGCGTTCTCACATTTAGCTCCTAAACTCTGGAATAGCCTTCCTGATACTGTTCGTCGCTCAGACTCGCTCTCCCAGTTCAAAACTAGATTAAAGATGCATCTCTTCAGCCAAGCATTCACATAATGCTTGCCTCTTATACTACTGTTGAATCAGATCGAATGCATTAATATTATGAACAGCAGCTACGCTAATTATTTCCCATCTTCTTTTCTGCTTATTCCGCTATGGTAAATAGCGTTCTTCAGCTACAGTTTGTATCCAGCCTCTCACGGAGACTTCAGATCCCCCAACACCTGCGATGAGACGACTAAACGCCTGCGATGAGACGACTCGACGCCTGTGAAGAGACGACTCAACGCCGGCGATATGTTATGCCCTAAATTAATACATGATGATTAACTAACTGTATTTTCTATGTACATTTCTGAAATGCACTTTCTGTAAAGCTGCTTTGAAACAATATGTATTGTGAAAAGCGCTATACAAATAAATTTGAATTGAATTGAATTGAATTATCTTCACTGCATATATTTAACATGAAATATAAAAGTACAATCCTGCCTCTTTTTGTTTTCAATTGAAAAAATATGAAACATTATAATATTGATCATTAAAACTGACATTAAACAAAAAGAGACAGGGTTGTGTCGTTTTATTTTATTATACATGTACATACAGTGAGGAGAATGTACATGTATAATAAAATAAATAGGCCTATATAAAATATTTTATACATTTAAAAAAAAAATATATATATACAGGCCTATAAAATAAAATGAAACAAGCTGTCTCTTTTTGTTAAATATAAGTTTAAATTATCAATAATAGCCATTATAAAAGTATAAGTGGCATAAAAGGTATAAGAAGATAATTTCACTTTGCCCTCAGCAAAAACGATTTGCTAGGGAACAAATTATAGATTCATGAGACCAAAGATCGACCGTTAGATATACACAAGATGAATTATATCTTATGTTTAAAGGCCATGTTGCAGGTTTAATTTTTCAACGAATTTGTGCAATTTGCTTGTTGGTAATAAACATTTAAACTGTTATCCATTGTATTTTATGTTGTTGGGTATCACAAAACGAAAAAAGTAGGTACTATCTTACAGCGGTTTGCAACGATTCTCCTTTCCCCCACAATGCATTGCATTACGTCACCTTGGGGAGAGAATTTACCAAAGCCCGCTGCCCGACTTGTTGAGAGCGACGAGTAGTAGACGAGAGTATTCAGATAGCGCAGATTATAGATAAATACATAGATATAGAGAGATAGATAGACGAGATATATATATAGACTAGATATATAGACAGACTAGATATATAGATAGTCAAGTATAGAGAGAGATAGGCAGACAGCATAACGTTAGCAGATATAGCTAACGTTAGCAGCTAGATAGAAATATATACAGTTGTAGGTTACAGTTTGACAAGAGTTTTGAGTGTGACAGAAGCACAATGTTGTGTTTTATTGCGAGTGTACACAAATATAAGTAAACCATTTGCAGTTTGAACGATATCCTGTATGAACAAAATGACGATGTTTTTATGTTTCCACTGTTCGATCGCACCCGCGCCTCTCTCTCTCACACTCACACACACTACGAATACATGTATAATTCCACCCCTAATAGCTAGCATGATGCTTTCTATTTCTAGATGACAAAGACAAACATTACCAGTACTACGACACTATGACAAAGGTTACCGGTACTTATCTGAACTAACGTCATGATCATATACTGCCACTAGATATAAAGAAAACGTTGATTTTTCACTCGGTGCTATTCAATGACGTAAAAAAAATATATGTGAAAAAATATATGTGTCGTTATTGTGCACTGCTGCTCGTAAGTTAAAACGGCTTGCCATAGCTTGTAGACTAGCTCCAGTGTTCATTTCTGCGTTGCTAAATGATAGCAACTCACCGGGACACTTCACCAACTCTCCACTCATTCTCCTCGGACCATGCATTCAATTGGCTTTGACGGCCATCAGTTCTTGGCAATTCTTCATTTGCCCTCTCACGTCTAGCAGGCTCAAAATTATACGGCTGCGGGCCATAATACATGTTAGTTCTTCTTGCCAACTCTTCCTCATCCCAGTCAGTCGCCATAGTTCTAACTACGCTGAGGCACCCTTTCCTCCGCTTCTCGGCGTAAAAAAGAAATTCAGTCAGTCGCCATAGTTCTAACTACGCTGAGGCACCCTTTCCTCCGCTTCTCGGCGTAAAAAAAAAATTATACCAGAAACGTAAAAAAATGGTCTTTAAGACCATTTTTGAGACATTTTAAAAATGATACACATATCTTGAGTGATTTATGTACCCATTAATCAACAGTGGTGGTTAACCTGCAACATGGCCTTTAACCACTAGACTAGAGACATCTATTCCGAGCCAGCGGCAAACGTCAGAAGGACTGGCCGAGGAAAGGCTATTATCGGCGGGATACATGAGTGCTAAGCGTCCGGTAATCGCCTGAATCTTACAACTCCGAAAAAACGTCAGATCAAATTTTCAAATAGGCGCTATCTTTATAAATAGGCTTTATGCCGAGCGTCACGTGACCAAGCCGGAAAACAGATCACATCGCTTCCGATTCAGGTCTTTTGTATCATAGACATAATAAATACATAATAAATACTATTGGCCGCTTTGGAACGTTGCTGCGATACGTCAACGCGTCCGCCATATTGCGGAGGGCAAGACTGCGCTGTAAACAAATGCAAGTAAACGGGTGAGCTGCGGTTTTTCTGGATAAAAACAAAAACTGTTTTTACATTTATCAGCCGATTTCAGTGGTTTGTATGTGGTGTACAAAAAGTTTCATCTCCAGTTATTTAAAATCTCGATAGACTTATATAAAAAAAATGTATTAGGAATTGTCAAAGCTCAGGCTTGTCATGTAGGCTATCTGGCTTTTTATTCTTGGATAAGAATTGTGAAGACCCCCATACTGAGATTTAATTTAATGTTCACATTAAATGGAATAAAGTTTTCTTATTGTGGAAAAAACATTTTCTGTGATTGACCCGATTTTAGCAATAACAAAGATAACTGATGGATCCTTTATGGTAATACATATGATATGGTACAACTACAGTGAAATGCAAATAGTAAATATAAGATAAAGTGAGAAGTAATAATAAATAGTTTAGTCAATAAAATAAACAAACAGTATACAGCAAATAAAATAGTAATGGATAGTATAATATATAATATCATAAGTACAATAAAACAATCATAAAAATATTGATAATAGCATATAGTTTATGTATAATACTATAATAATAGCAATATAATAAGAAATATCAATTACAGTATACAGACAATAAAAATAATAAGTTAGTGACTATGATAGCATAACTATAATAGATTGATAATCGCAAGTGGTATAATATCATAATAATAATAATAAGAACAGCAAATACAATGTAATATCAATTGCAGAATAATATAGACAATATGAAAAAAATATTAAACATTATAATATTGATCATTAAACTGACATTTTACAAAAAGAGATTTGTCATTTTATTTTATGTAGGCCTACATACAGTGAAGATAATGTATAAATATGCAAATATAATTTATATATTTAAAAATATTCCTATATAAGCTTTATAAAATAAAATGACACAACCCTGTCTCTTTTTTTTTGTTAAATTTCAGTTTTATTGATCAGTAATAGCCATCATAACAGTATAAGTAGCCTAAAAGGTATAAAAAGCTATACAAGACAAGAAATAAAGTAAACGATTCAGTCAAACATACAGCAGGATACAACGTTAAATAGCCTAAATATAAAGTTATGAAACTTCACTTTGCCCTCAGCCAAAACGAACAGATAGATTAATGAGACCAAAGATCGCCCGTTAGATATACACAAGACGAATACATCAGAGCCAGCGGCAAACGTCAGAAGCACTAGCCGAGGTAAGGCTGTTCCAGGCGGGGTACATGAGCGCTGAGCGCCCGGTGATTGCCTGTTTCTCACAACTCCGAAAACGTTCGATCAAATTTTTTAAATAGGCGCTATATTTTTAAATAAACCACAGATCTGAGCTTTAAACAACTACATTGTCGACTGAAAAACTATTAAGACCACATTTCGTGACACAACAACAGTAGTATTTTTAAATTTCGCGGCTTTTCTCCTCTGAACGTTACTATTACTAATTATATCATGACCAAATACAACCAAAAACAAATGTTCAGTCTTGCTTGTGAAAGGTAATTCCTCGAGACCTGTTTTCAGTTGTTTGGCGATTTGTGCAGCACACGAAAAGTGCATTTTTCTCTATTCACGGTATGAGAGAGGTATGGGAAAGTTGCCCTCCGCAATATGGCGGCGCCGTTGACGTACGCTCCAGCGGCCAATAGGGCATCTATGTATTTATTATGTCTATGTTTTGTATGTGCTTCATGAATTTTTTTGCGGTTTTACTCAAGATAACTTAAAAGGAGCAAGCAAAAATTAGCATAACCAATGTCCCTCGCATGTGCAGACTGATATTTAAAAGTTTTTTAAATTTTCTTCTTCACACTAACGTTTAGATATTTAAATAGCATAAAACACCAATAACAAAGTGAACTTAGTAGGTTAGCTGATTACCTTAAAAATCCATAGATATCGTAGGTAGTTCTTACGGCCGTTAACCCTTTCTCTGACAAGCGGATGCAATGAGGCCCGTTTTCCGGTTTGGTAACGTGACGCTCGGCATAAAGCCATTTGAGGTTTAAACTACATTCTCACCTGAAAACTCTTAAAACTACATTTCGTGACACAATAACAGTAGTATTTTTAAATTACCCGGGTTTTCTCCCCTGCTTGCTGGTTGGTGCGTGATGCATTCTGGGATACCTGGCAGTCTGAAGTCCGCACAAGTCACCTCTCGATGCACCCTCATTAAAAGGGGCGGATCAAGAACACATCCGAGGATTTGAACTGGACTTGGCTAGGTGTGAACTGTACTTCCACAAGTCCACAAGAACACAAGTACAGACAAGAACGCATATTGAGAACGGCCCAGGGGAAGCACAAGACATGATCACATGACTAGGAAACAGGAACCAAACTGAGGGGGCTTTTACACTGGGCTCGTTTGCTGCGGTCCGAGCACGAGCGCGTTTGTTCCCGGCGCCCCCCGCAGCGTTGGTCTGGATTCACACTCAACTTGATTCTATCGAACTCGGGTGCGTTTGCGTGCATCTTACGTCATTACAAACGTGCACGGCGCATGATAGAAAACACGACGCAGGTCAATATATTGTGTTTTTTATTAATTTGGTGCTATTATGCATAGCTGAGTAAACAACGCAGGTTAACTGTGTGTGTGTGTGTGTGTGTGTGTGTGTGTGTGTGTCGCATAAGCTGTCTTTCCGCTGCTTGCAAATGGACTCTTTTGAGACGACAGTGGATTTCCATTAATTTGTTGCCCTGATTGCACGCACTATGCGCGAAAACACTGCAGACTCACTCTTGCTCGTATCCAAGGTAAATCTTCATCCCTTACGTGCGTTTTTTTAACTAAATACATCATAATCGTAAGGATGGCTGGCGCGAAACAGACGTTCCGAAGCTTTGCGAGATCCCGAAGCAAAGATGATTCGAAACACTGATCCGAAGCGTGATTCAAAACACCCACGTCACGTGACAACGGCTAAATGAAGCGTCTAAGTGTTTCATCAGGTGGAGTGCTCCGCCGAATCAGGGTTTCATTGATTGGTCGGTTCGGGAACAAATCACACAATCACACAGTATAAAAGTTTTGTCAACGCATTTTCATATCGTGGGTTTTTGTGAGAGGAGTTTGGTTTTGAGATAGCGGATTTTTGGTGATATAGTGACATTTATAGTGCGATTTGTTTAGTTATATTTAGGATTTAATTTACATTTACACATTGACTTAGAGACACACAGAGTACATATAGTGACACATTAATAGATGCATTGATAGAAATATATATATATATATATATATATATATATATATATATTACAGATACATATAGATTATTAGATAGATAGGCAACATATAAGATAGATAGATAGATAGATAGATAGATAGAAATGGAGGCTCCACAGAAGAGATGCCGTACATCTGTGGTGTGGGAGCATTTCCATTTGGAAACCCCAAATAAAGTGAGATGTGTGTATTGTGATCGGCAGCTAGCCTACTGCAACAATACATCATCCATGATGCGCCATTTGAGGAGCATTCATCCTGCCATTCTGCAGGGTGCAGAGGATGGTAGTGTTCCCCCTGTACCAAGGCCTGCTACTGACACTGCTGGGCCATCTAAGCAAGGTATGCATTGTTTGAAATATAGGCTAATTATAAGTGAAATATAATAACTAAGTGTTGGGCCATTGTTTAGAAAGGCCATGGACTAAGACATGCCTAACATCCCAATCACAACTGCCAATCACTTTAAAACCAAATGTTGTCAATATAATATTATACTTTGTGAATATACATTTTATATGTCTACATATGAGTACCCAATCTACAGCCAAGACATCATTTTGTTTTTTTGTAATTGTTGTATTTCTATAATGCACTTTATCTTTCTCTGCACACTGAGCATAAATATTCATAACATAACTTTGTTTAGGAAGGTTTCCAAATGAACCAGTAGACTACTTTCACGGTAGGCTACTATTTTTCCAATATATTTGTCTGAAAGTATGTTTTATCTTCTCTTTTAAAAGGCAGACAGAGGGAATTGGATGAGGCTCTTCTGAACATGGTGGTGAAGGATCTGCAGCCCTTCACCATCGTGGAGGATGAGGGTTTCAGGGCCTTTGTGAACAAGCTTGATCCAAGCTATGTCCTCCCATCCCGGAAGGTGCTTAAAACAATGGTCAGCGAAAGGTACAACACAACCAAGGAGAAGACAATGGAGGACCTACAAAAGGCGGAATTTGTTAGCCTTACGGCTGACATGTGGTCTTCCATTAATATGGATGGATATCTTGGTGTAAAATGCCATTACATAACACCAGAGGCAACAATGGCAACTGTTTTACCGGGTGTAAGGAGGTTTTACCAAACCCACACAGCCCAGCATCTCATGGAGGCTAAAGCCTTGCTAATGGCTGAGTGGGGAATAACCTCCAAAGTTCACTGCATGGTGACTGACAATGCATCCAACATGATCCTAAGTGCCCAGCTACTCAACCTTCGCCATGTCCCATGTTTTGCTCATAATTTGAATTTGATAGTGAAAAAGGCCCTGGATCAAACCCCAGTCATCAATGAAATTCGCCAGAAAGATAGTGGGGTTGTTCAGATCCAGCTGCAAAGCAAAGGACAAGCTTGTGGAGATGCAGAGCTTGATGGGCAGACCAAGTCTGAAAATGATACAGGAGGTTGAAACGAGATGGAACAGCACATTCGACATGCTACAACGCTTGTATGAGCAACGTGAGCCAGTGGGTGCTGCACTTGCCAATTTAAACAGTGATACTGCTCCCCTGACAAGTCTTGAGTATGACATTATTCAACAGTCATTGACACTTCTTCAACCATTCAAACTAGCAACAACAGAGATGTCAGAGGAACAGAGAGTGTCTGCTTCAAAGCTCATACCATTGTACAGGATGTTGCAGCACAAGCTTGCACAGAAAAAAGGAAATGCAACGCAGGAATCAACTGTACAATTAGGTAGGACACTATGACCATACGTGTAATTGGCCATAACTCTCATATTGTTGTCATTATTTTAATTAATATGGTTTTCTCTTGTGTTGGCTCATAGGCTCACATCTACAAGAAGGTCTGCACTCCAGATGTGGAGGGTACGAGACTTTTAGAGCCTTGGCACTGGCTACACTGCTGGACCCAAGGTTTAAAAATGTGGCTTTTGGAAATCCTGCCAAAGCCCTGGATGCTGAAAAGCACATCACACTGGAGTGTGCTTCACTGATGCGTTCAAACACAACTCCTGGTGAGTTTCAGTCTATGTTATCTTATGTAATGTGATTCATGAAATTTATACTTCATATGTGTTGTCAGTTTATGATTTGTTACTAATTGCCGTTTTCTTTTAATTCAGAACCACAAATGTCAACATCAGGCCCATCATCATCAACACCAGTTGAAACACAAGACAGTTTATGGGAACATTTTGACAATCGTATCCGTGAGACCCAGATGATACACAATCCTACAGCTGATGCCACAGTGGAAGTGAAAAAATACCTCAGCGATGCGTTTTTGCCCAGAACTCATGATCCTCTAACTTACTGGAAAGAGAGAGCAGTAATCTTTCCTCATTTGTATGTCCTAGCTAAAAAATATCTTTGTATGCCAGCAACAAGTGTCCCTTGTGAGAGAATTTTTTCAAAGGCTGGAGAAATTATCTGTAAAAAAAGAAGTAGGCTGAGTCCTTCAACAGCAGAGAAATTAATATTTTTGAATAAAAATCTATAAGAAAGGGAGACATTGTGGCTTGATTTATTTTTATTAATATTCATTTTTCATGACCAAAATCACATTATGCAATGTGAAGAGACTACAGGTTACAAGCTTCATATATTACAAAAATACAATAAAAAAAATAAAATAAAAAAAAACACTTTTTTATTAGCTCTTTGTAAAGGTTGTTTCAGATCAACACCTGCAAGTGACCACTAGGTGTCACCGTGGAGACGGGTTTCGGATTGATTCGAAGCCTCGAAACAAAATGGCACATTTGCTTCGACTGTTTCATTGCTTCACGAAGCCTCGATCTGCCCATCACTACATAATCGGCTAAAACGCATGCGCAGGATACTTTACTTCCTGAAGAAGTGCGCACCCGAGTCCGTGTTGCTTTCACATACACGCGAACTGCAGCACGGTTCGGGAGCAACCGAACTCAGACCACCTCCTCCAGGTAGTCTCGGGTTCGGGACCCAGTGCGCGCTCGGGTCCACATGACAGCGTTCACATTAGCGATTTTTCATGCGAACCGTGCCCCGTTCCGAACTAAACTGCCAGTGTGAAAGCCCCCTAAATGAAACCTGAACATAAAACAAAACCCCAAACCAAACGTGACAGTAACTCATAGGTGCAACCCGGAAGGTTGAGGAACACTTAGATCCATCATGTAATGTGCCAGATATTTCACACATGTTTGTCATGTTGTTTTAAGTTTTATACATAATGTGTTAGGTAATGCAGGGTCCAAAGATGAGATGGTTTTAAAGTTTTAAAGTTGAGAGCAGAGAAATAGGCCCAAGCACGCGCATATAGGCCTAACCCATATAAAAAAAAAACTATATATATATATATTTGCAACAGTTATGTTAACAGCAATAATAAGACATTTTTGTTGTAAGAACAGCTGATGTGATCAGCTGACCCTTCCAAGTGCGTTCCAAACAGCTACATAATGGCACGCACTCCAAAGTCCCCACTTCAAGGACTCTGCCCTTCGAAGGGAGTAGGGCATAGGGATGCTCATTTCCGTTTGGAATTTGCGTTCGCAAACTCTAGGGCCGAGGGGCGGCTACTAAACCGTGAATTTTAGGGGCGTGATATTTATTAACGTCCGATCATTCGTACGATGGGATTGGATGCATTCGAATTTTTAATGAATCACACGTGAATCCTGTCGTAAGATGATTTCTGCGCTCGTTTCTACGTTAAGATTGATAAATGAGTCCCACTAGTAAAGTATGCTTTAAAAGCAGGGCTCTTTCTGGAACTTACTCTGAGATTCTAAAAGCAACAATCTGAAAAGCAAGGTGAGTTTTTGGAACAGAAACCAACTGAATAACATTTTTGAAGTATCGTGTGCGTTGTCTTTAAAAAAAACATTTAGAATCCACAGTGTGCAGCATTTGAGTGCAGACATTTAACTTTACCTGCTTATTTTTTTTTAGGTTCATGATGGCAATGCTGAGAAGTCTAATGCTGCTTTTCGTTATGTTCTCCATGGGGAATGCAGACGGTAACCAAAACATTTAATTTTAAAAACTAAAAAGTGTTTGTTTAAAAGCCTTTTTGGAAATGTATACGATTCCATTTACTAATATTTGCATGATTAATGAAGGATTTACAGTGTTAAAGTACACATAATTTAGGCACATAATCACACAAACATAAAATAAAAAAAACATTTATATGCTGTGAATTTTACAAAAGCCCTATAACATTGTACTCTGGATGCATAGTTGATTTTGTTGAAGAATGCCCCTATGGATGGACACATTTTGGACTCCGGTGCTACAAGTACTTCTCTCAGTCGGTTAACTGGCTCACAGCAGAGGTAATGTATTAGTTACAACAAATTGATTTGGACAGCACTTAACATTAGGTGTCTTTAACCTCATTTAAATAAATAGTTTGATACAATGTACTTGTGTTGATGTAAAACATATTTGCTACTGGGGTGGGATATGGGTAAGGTTAGGGACAGGTTTGATGGTATGGTTCGGTTTAAGTGTGGGTTAATACCTGGTCAACAGTGTAATCACAGATCTAATTACAGAAAATAATTACAGCTGTATTAATTGTATGCATTTTGTTAAATATAAGTACAATGTAAAAACATACATGTGCACTGAATCAAATAATTAATTTAAATGTTAGTACATAAAGACAGTTAAAGGGGTGATGTGTTTTAAGCTGCACGGGTCCCACACTTGAAGGGGTTCCTTACTCCTGAATTGAACACTGGGTTCCACTCACAAAAATGAGACTTAAGTTGCCTTTTCTCAGTTTATTGCAGTAGGTGAAAAACCTTTAAAACCACACACAACAAACCAGTGTAAATGTTTACAACTAAAACCGTTAAGTAAATAGCAATGCACATACGTTAAAGCACCAAATGTCACACTGTACATAATAGTTTACACAGGTTTAATTTGGTAAGCATTAAAATATTATACCAAAATACAAATAATACCAAATACAACCTCAAGCAAAGGCACACTTATGATTTCACTTTTCTAACTGTAGTTAGTGTATAATGTTGCTGTTTGAGCATAAACCACGTCTACAAAGTTACAACGTTCAAAGTAAGATATTTGCTTTTAATTAAGTAGTTTAAGGGCTACAACAAACAGCTGGTAGGGACTACATGATATTCTTCCCGGGTTAATAACATTACTAACCCTAAAATGTACATAAACCCTGCCCCTGGGAACTGGTAGTCCATGTTGAGGAGTTGTAGTAGAGCACATTTGTGAGTCTGCTCAAGCTGTCGCATCCGTATTTTCACATGCAATACAGTATGAAACACAAATGCAATAGCATGTCACTCTGTTGGCATTTTGCAACAGTTCCCACGCGAGCAATTCTATAGATTATCCTGACAGATTATGCTAATTGAGGATAATTAACGCCACATCAGCAACATAAATTCATCAACTAATCATTCAGAAACGTCCTGTTGTATTCTACATGTCACTTCTTTTTGAGTTTCTCCATCATTGTCCGACTCCAGTTTAAACATAAGGCAGAACAGTTTCTGACATTTTTAGTGCTTGTCTGCGTGAGGTAATCAGAGCTGCTAACACACACAAGCTCTTGAACCTCCGCCCTCTGTGCCGGGAACAGCAGCTCATTTGAATTTTAAGGAACGCACGAAACAACGAGGTTTTACTGACCCTCAAAGCATTTTAACAAGCTGTAAAAATTATCTGTGGGTATTTTGAGCTAGAACTCCACTTACACACTCTGGGGACAACAGAGACTTATTTTACATACTGTAAAAAGGGGCATTATAACACCCCTTTAATATAAAGTGGGAATGTGTTTTTTAATATACATTTTAAAGAAACTTTCTTTTCTGCAAATAAATAAAAGAGAAACTGATACTGCAAAAATAATTAATCAGAACATGCTTTGTTTGCATATGACTAAAATGTTGTATTGACGCAATCTCTCTTCAGAAAAACTGTCAAATTCTTGGTGCGAATCTCGCATCTGTGCATAATGAGCAGGAAAATGAATTCCTTCTGGGTCTGTTGCCTTCTTCTTCCACAATATCTTGGGTTGGTGCTGATGATGCTGTACAAGTAAGTTAAAATTGTGCTTTAAACAGTAAAGACAAAGTTTCTAATGAAGATGGTTTGTCTTCAAAGCTGAACTTGGTTAGCTTCTTAAAGTCTGACTACAGTGGTGCACTTTTTGTATTCATTCTCTTCACTTATTAGGACGGAGAGTGGTTGTGGAGTAGAGCTTAGATTCTCTACCCGAGCCCGAGCCCGGCCCGACCCGACCCGACCCGCGGGCCGGGCCGGGCCGATATTTCCCGCCACTATGCTCGGGTCGGGTCGGGTCGGGCCCTTGATCAAGCACGTCACGTGTCACGCGCAGCGTCTCCTCCACTCGCACGCACGCACACTGTATTGTGTAGCTTAAGTGCAACATGGAGCTTGAAGAAGTAAAGAAAAAAAAAGAAAACAGGAGAATTAACTTTGAGCAAGTATGAAGGAAAGTCGGAGGTATGGAAATATTTTAAATTAGTCGTGGGCAGTGACAACATATGTGTTGGCTTTGTTGAGTGCAAGTGCGGCGCGCTGCTCGCCTATGACAGCAAAAAAACGGGGACTTCGACGATGAGCAGACACATGAAGCAGGCTTGCCATGACAGAAAGGATGATAGTCAGCCTTCAATGTCCTCTTTTGTTAGGCTACTTCTCCAAGCATACCGCTGAGGGCGAGGTTTTCTTTCTTTTTTTAATTTTTTTTTTTTTACGTTTCTTCATTCGGATCCATTTGCGATCCATTCGATTCTGAATAAATAAACAACGCAATTTACATGCTTCGTCCTTGTTACATTATTCATAAAGATAATAATTAATAAATGCACGCAATGCCTTTCAACTTAAGTGTGCAAAATTCAGAATTAAATGAATGTGTAGCAATTTGTACAAATAGAGAGTCTGTGTATAGTACGTGTTGTAGCCTTTAAATAAGCGCATTTAGTTTCATATTAAAACATTATAATGTTATTTTTTTCCATCTATGTTGATAATGAAAGTGAACAGAGTAGATAGGAGGATGCAATATCGGGAGACATGGAGTGGTTCAGGCATGATTTTGACCACTTCATTATTTTTTGTTTTGTAGAAAGTCTTTCTTTAAAGTGAATTTCGTTTTGTATAAATTGTATCTTAATTTTAATACATTTTTCATAAACCAATTGCCTGTATTTAATAAGAAGCAAATATAGCAGACAATATAATCATGAAGGCGCCGGCGAGCCGCGGTCACCATAGCCTGTGAACTGGAGCATCTCATCATAAATTAAATCAATTCTCGGCACGCTGGTCACCGAATTTACAAATGCACATCTTGCTTGTTGCACGCACACATATGTCGAAATAACATTATTAATAATAATGAATCTTTAAGAATAGGCCTATTTGATTGAATGCTGAATGTTGTGCTTGTTCAATTTAATAAAATTAAAACTTTCATTGTGATAATTAAAATAATTGAATATTAAATATTAAGTAGCCAATTTTTGTACATTTCTTAATAGTATTTATATAATATGTATACTGTAAAATTGCGCAGCTTCCCCCTGTCAATGGTCTAGCACCCATTCAGCACCTGCGTTAAAAAAAACTATCTGGCGTCGCCCCTGGTTATAACGGCCCACGTATTAAAAATGGTCGGGTTTAAATCGGGCTCGGGCTCATAATTACAGTTAATGTGTCGGGCCGGGCCGGGCTCGGACACAACGTGCACGGGCTCGGGTCGGGTCGGGCTTGATTTTTTGGGCCCGATCTAAGCTCTATTGTGGAGTGATGGAACTGTGTATGACTATACCAACTGGTGCTCTGAAGAACCTAACAATTTCGGTGGTCCTGAGAACTGTTTGGAGATCAACTGGACCTGTGAGAATGCAATGTTTTCAATTATAATTTCATATCATTCGTAAACATGAAATGACTAATTTGGATTTCACAGTGCCTTAAAGGTGCCTTATGTCAAAAAATCAATTCATACTCCACATATTCCATACCAGATGGGGGCAGTATACCTCCAGAAAGTTGGCCTACTCTAGTCTGTTTTTTAGTTTCAGGTTGTTAATCTTCTAAAACCGTCAAATAGTCCGCTTTGTCCCGCCAAAGCCTATTTTGATCGGTGAGGGATGTAGAATAGAATGACTGCTGCCGCTGCGCTTGACAGGGCGCATTACGAGCAGAGAGAGAGAGAGCGAGACAGAGCTCGGCCGAGCGCGCGCACCCTCACGTCTACAAACAACACGAGCGCGGTCCTGCTCTCTCTCCCTCGCGCATATTAATCAAATCAATTGACACTATAGTAAGACCGCAGTTTCACGTGGAGCATTTGTAGATTTTTAGAGATTAAAGAGATACAAGCCGTGCGAGTTATTCGTGTGTTGCAGTTTGGCTGGTGGTTATGTATGTCGCCAGCATACCGCCTCCCATGGCCGAAACTGGTATTAGACACCGGCCGGGCCGGGGCTAGTAATTTAGCATGCTAATTCAGGTTTATATCTCGGCAGCACTATAACTTGTCATTTTTTTTAATGACATCATTGCACTTATTTCTTCTCATTCTTTTGATGCGATTAGCTCATTTTTTGGATATTTTTACATATGGCACCTTTAAAGGGTAACTAAACCCCTGGTCAGAGCCTGACTCCACCCACTGGCAATATTTGAAAAATGCTCAAAGTGGGCAGAGCCCAGCGGAGGGGGGCGTGCACCTGAGACTCATCTCTCTGTATAGGCAAGGGCGTGGTTAGCTGGTACCCTCTGACGTCCAATAAGAAAATTCAACTGCAGTAGCCACCGTTCAACCTGAAGAGGGCAGCACTCAGACGTTTTTACACCATATATTGTAGAATTAAAACACTTTAAACCCAAATGTCAAAAAATTCACTCGAATCAATGAACAGCATTTATGAAGCTTCATTCTTACAGATCATTAACTAAAAAAAGTTGTTTTAGTGTTTAGTTGCCCTTAATTTAAACTTTTTTTTATTCTAATACTACTGTAATTAAATTAGTTATTTCATTATTTCACCCTACAGCTGACCATTGCTGGAACGATGCGTCCTGTACAAGCACAAAGAACTATGTTTGTGTTCTGGACGAGATCCTGTTCGGTCATTCGGCTCCAGTTTGATTGTACTACATTTACTTTTTCTTCAAATCTCTTCTTAATTTTATTCTTTTTTTTTTTTTTCTGAAACCCACCTCAAATTAATAAATGCATTGAAGCAAATCATGTGCGTTGTGGACCATCAAATTAATGTATATTAAAAATATAAGTATTTTGTATGGCAAGGTTTGAGGATATGGTTAATGGCATTTAATGATTTCATCAGGGAAGGGGTTTAAAGGACAAGTTCGGTATTTTACACTTAAAGCCCTGTTTTAAGATTGTTTCTGATGAAATAGAACGGTTAAGATTGAAATTTGGACAAATGCTGCTGTCCCGAGAATTTTAGGTTTCTGTGTTAGCACCCCCCACTTCCACAATGGTTTCATAGGGGCACTGGAACAATCATTCATAAAACGCATTAAACTTTAGTTTACAAAGACGTGAAACTCACCGAGTGGTCTGGGGTGTTCACTGATATGCTCACACAAAAATCGCTGCAAAAGATGCTTTCAACAGGTTTTATCGTAGTTTTTGTCCAACTCCATTGACTTGTATTGGATGTTCTGTGAGGTTCGGTATTACTCCGCCAACGGAAATGGGGTTGTTTTTATTCTTTTCTGTAGTCATCCAGTCGCGTTATCGTAGGCTACGCGATCCAAACATTGGCAAAGGTACATTATCGCCACCAACTGGGCTAGAGTGTCTATTCAAGCTCTCAACGGAAGAATGTCCGGTTGTGAGGCGTTTGGAAAAATAGGTCCACAGTTTTACAACGAATGGTAAAACTCCTGTTGGAAAGCATCTTTTGCAGCTTTGTTGTTGTGGTGCTCCCGCAGACACGTACTGTAGCTGAACGCGGCAAAACGAAACCACACAAAGAGTGAAATCTTGAATGAAAATCCTGTAGGTGCTTTGTTTATATCTCCATAATTTACTATATAGCTTATAGTAAAATATTAGGAGTTGAAGTTTCTATATCAAAAGTTGCATTAACTAGATACCCAGTGTAATGATTAGAAGAGTATGTTTGTCAACGTTTCTTGCTGTATGTGTATGAAGCCAAATGATCTGCCAGCTAACAGCAGACCTAGCAGCTAGACTAGTTGTTCAAAGCTAACGTTAGCTTAACAATAATAACCTAACGTTAATTGTCCAGTCAGTGATTACGAAAGATAACCACTTAATTCAAGTCTGTGAGTTGATTAAAGTGAATGTGATTTGAGCATGTACATGAGAGCTTGGTAAGCTATATAGGAAGCTAATATTATTTTTCTTAATTTAATAATAAATGATGGTATTCCTAAATAATATTGTTTTCATTTGAATTTTGAGAACTAGTTAAAGGGGTGGTAAAACACGATTTCACTTTTCTAACTTTAGCTAGTGTGTAATGTTGCTGTTTGAGCATAAACAACATCTGCAAAGTTACAGCGCTCAAAGTTCAAAGCAAAGGGAGATATTTGCTTTTAAAAATTTCAATTTCAAAGGACTTCAGCAAATGACCGGTTTTGGACTACACAACATTCCTCCGGGTTTGCTGACGTCAGCAAATCCCATTATTTACATAAACCCCTCCTCCGAGAATACTTAATAAGCGGGGCGAGGCCATTTTATATTGCTGTTTTGGAGATGAGTTGTCGCAATGCCGTCGAAACGCTGCTGTTATGTTCATCCCGGTTGCAGGTCCACTTTGTTCAACCTTCCTAGGGACGAGGGAGTTGGGGATCAATGGTTAATTTATTTTTAACTCGGTCCTCCGTAACATGTGCAGCACAGAGAGCGAGATTTGGGTCATAATTATGGAGGAAAGCTTCCACAATCTTCGCGAGTTCATGATGCATGATCGGCTTGTTCTGAAAGATGGAGCAGTTCCAACTTCAAAAACAGAAGCTTTTGTTTACGGGCCACAACCTGTAAGTATGATTTATTTTTCGTCGTTGTGTTTTCCTTTAATAGTTCGTATTGTTAGTTGTATGTTGTAGCAAGGAAGTAAACAAATGACAACGCTGTTTGGCTCTGCTGGTTTGTTAAATGCTCATTCATATTTAACGTTATCCGACAAACACCTAACGTTACAAACTGTTTTTTCGATCTCAACAGCGAACTTGGAATTAGTGTAAATTATTCTTTGATTAGAGCTTTTATGTTTATCTACATGCTTGTTTATCTACAGGCATGCTAAACATGGTTCTGTGTTTGATTTGGCTACTGTAGTAAATCCGATGTTTAGTGTTCGATTTGGGTTAATAGTTCTGTCGACAGATATTTGTCTACAATCGTTCTAAAAATACAAAAGTAACGGTGGCATACAGTCAGAAACGATCACTATAGATCCGCAGTCTTTACTCAAAAAATCCCTTTGAGGACTGTAGTATAATTTGTTAGAACGATATGAAATTCTTGTTTATGAAGCTTATTTTTTTGTAATTCCATTATAATTAGTACAATTAAATAACAGCGTATCTAAAAAGTAATGAGAGAACAACAAAAAAACAAACCTTTCTGAAACGTCGTTTAACAGCCGTTCTTGAACTGGTTCTGCTCGATCATCTTCACTAACGTTTCCCCGGGTCTGATTGGTTTTATTGACGCCATCGTTTATATTACACCAAAGCACAAAGTACCGGTAAAGGTACAGGGCGTGACGTTTCCGGAAAACGTACACTAAACGGTTAGCGAATCACAACACACTGGCCCAGCTAACCAATCTGAGCCCATTGTAGCTAACTACCCAGCTAACCACTGAGCCCAAAGGATGAACGTATTTTTGAGGGACTGGCTTCATAGAACCAGGAAACCATCAGACCGTTTTTACAAGGAGGGGAAGAGCAGTGTAGAATAAGGGTAAAATATATGAAAAATAATGCAATTTTTAAAAAACGAAGCATGAACACATGTTACAGTGCACCCCACAAACACAATCAAGCCTTCGAAATAATGCGTTTTACCACCCCTTTAAGGCAAATAAATAAAATATGTGCCTGGTCACCTAACATGTTGATTTTGAATAATGTGGTTACTATTGGATTATTGTCATTTTAATGGCTTTTAGTCATGTTAGAATATCTTAAGTTTTTTTTAAACGTATCCCTAAAGATTTTAGTTCAGGTTATGGATTGACTACTTTGAAACAAAGTAAACCATCTAATGTAGGTACAGTCTTTTCAGACATCATTATTATTATTCAATCCTGCGGCCAGTTGTTTTACAAATTCCATTTAATGTAACATAAGGGATGAGAAATGCCATTTGTATTTGATCAAACCCCTTGAAGGTGCATGGTGCTGCCATAATGAGTACACCTGGTGGACTTAGAGTTAACTTCCTTGCTCAAGGACAGAATGACCTGTTATTCACTTTGACATGTCAGGGATTAGATTTATATAAGGTGCTGGAACTTTGTAATGATTAACAGTAATGTAAATGCTAAATGTCCTAATACCTGTTGATACTACAACAATGCAAAGTAGGCTATATGCTCTTAACCTTGCAGTTTTTCACATATCATGTAATACTAAATTTCTCCATTTCTTTGCATAAAACTCTCCAGAAAGTGCCATTTAATGGTTTATTTTTCAAAAAAAATTCCCGGGGGGACATACCCCCGGACCCCCCCTAGGGAGAGCACCCCCACATAATAAATCCCAATTTAACCCCTGCCCGAGACCATTAACCCACCTTCAACATTGGTCCATATAATTTTGCCTACAGTACACATGGTGTAGCAAAGGTAGTCTTCGGAATTTTTTATAATTTAATAATAAAATTTTAGGGGACCCCCCAAGAGTCTTCGAACCGTGGATAGAACTATATATTTAATATTGCGCGCAATCTGTCACACCCACTGGAGTCTCTGAAGTAAACTAACCCTGGACCAGAACCTGCTCCGGCTACCCTGAAAGTTACCTCTGTTTTTGGAACCAAAATGTTGAGGTTATCTCATTTCATTTTTTTTTTTTTCGGTTTGGTCATTTGCAGATCATTCAATCAAATGATTCGAAACATAAACACTATAGATGACCAGGTGCAGGCAGAAGCTAAAGCTTATTGTGCCTGCCCTTAACTTTAGAATCATAAATGCAACTAATTAATGACAACATCTGTTCATAAAATTAACATTAACACAAGTGAACCATTGTCCACACCAGAAGCAAGCCTATTTGATTAATTTTCATTCTATTGAATATTTTTCCAATGTTATTCTCTTGTAAATATTTTTCAACTGAAAAACAGACGTGGCTTGTTTTAACTCATTACAGCAACTATTCCACAATTTAACTCCTTTATTTGATAAACAGTGTTCTCTTAATGTAGAATGTACTTGTTGGTTAAATATACATAGTCCTCTGAGATTATATTTACTTTCTCGCTGGGTAAATAATTGCAAGCATGTAGGAGTTTTATTATGTTTGACTTAGTTGATTTGTACACGGCAAAGTTTATTTACCAAGTCATAAAACTTAAACATTTTTGATTGATGAAACAGTAAATTACTTGGTGAATTGTAAGGTGCATAATTGATTAATCTGATAACCTTATTTTGTAATAGGAAAATTGGATTGGTTCTAGTTTTAAATGTATTTCCCCATATTTCAATACCATACGTTAAGTATGGTGTGACAAGTGAACTATAAAGTTGTAAAGATCTAATCCGTGGGGGATTTGCATATCATAATTAATAATTGGTAATTAATAATTATTCATACATGTTTGGATTAGATCAGTCTTACATGTTAATAAATCTCCTGATAAGGGATGATATGTCATTTTACCTGCATGCATGCATGTGTATCCTTGCAATTAACCACAAGTTGATTGTAATTAATTACACGGACCACGTCCTACAAAACAGGCAAAATTAATTAGCTCAATTGTCAGAATAATATTTGTGGGGATCCACAATATCATCCTACTTTATAGGATTTCAGGAAAAGCAATTCTGTGGCCACAAGAATTGGGTTTCCTGCCCTATGAACACATACTCTTTAAAGTATCTTTAATTTGTAAGCTTGTAGCTATAAGACCTTTTGACACTTAAGGGACTTGAAAGTGAGCAAAAAAAACAGTACATCAATCAAATTAATATAATGAATTTAATAAGGCAGAACTACTTATGTATTTACTACGTTACAGGAATACATGCATTTACAAGCATTAACAGACAACGCGGGGCGTTTGGACAATGGATACACGTGTGAGAGCGAGTAAGTGAGAGAGAGAGAGAGGGAGGGGAAGAGAGAGAGAGACAGCCTAGGTACAATTTCCCCAGACATTCACCTTTCTGTAACAACACGAAAAACATCATCTTAATGCTTCTTAGAAGCTCCATAAAGAAATATACTTGCACAAGTTTCTTGGTCTCTCTGTGTCGCGGCATTCTCACACGGCCTGGTCTGGCCACGTGCGTGAGCGGAGTCCCTTTGTGTGGAAGCGTCACGTGGTGCTGCTTGGCGCGCGTGTTGAACAGAGGTTTAAAGTCTTTGAGGTAACATTACCAAAGGAATTAGTTCGGCTAAGTTCGTTTCACTTCGTGGAAGTGAACAGAGTCGAGTACGGAAAACCAAAACTTTGACTAACAAAGAAAAGAAAGATCCCCGAGGGGAGATCACGCGGAGTTACATCTTTGCATGCCTGGTGAAGAAGCGTGTGTGCGTCTCTCGGTCCAGCGCGTCACGTGCGCGTGTTTCTCCTTCAAAGCGAGCGCGCGCTCATTTGAAGGTCCCTTGTAGATGGATTTGCTGAAGAGATATGTCATGCGGTGTTCTTTTCACTCGACGATTGGAATTCAACACGGAGGCTTATCTAAGACTGAAAAACACAAACTAAACTAGAAACAAATAAAAGAAAGGCGAAGAGCTCGCCGGAGGCGAGACGTTACATTATGAAACGAGAACGAGAGGGGTAAGAGGAAGAGCGGAGTGGGGAAGCGTTATTTATCACCTTGGAGAAATCCGGCCTCTTCCTGTTGGCTTGGCCAATAAGAGGGTTGGAATTCACAGGTGGGACTTTGGTTTTTATTGCTCTTTGTCTAAGAGAGAGAGCTCCTTGCGTGCATGCGCGGGGGGGGGGGGTAGATGCTGGGGTTGTCCATTCTTTGAAGAAACTATGAAAGATGCTTTTACTGTTAATATGTTGTTGTTACCGACATATCGTGTATACAGTCACGTCGATCTTCAATGTACCAGGTTTTAGAGACCAAATATGTCACATATCTGATTCTGGTTAAGTATAGTGTGAACAGTCTGGAATAGTAAGTATTAGAGTTTACATGAAACAAACCACATAAAAGGACACATCATGAGATTGGAACATTAGATACATGGTAATACATTTCTCACATGTTTTTTTTATATATATATATATATATATATATATATATATATATATATATATAAATATATAAATATATATATATATATATATATATATATATATATATATATATAAATATGATTGAAAAGGTTTAATTTCTCCTCAGCAAGAATCAAATCCATGCACATTCTTTTGGGTCGTAAACCCGTAACAGGACACTGACTTCGGCCAGTGTTAGCAGAGCAAAGTTTCACAGACTTTGTTAGGATAGTGAGTTTGCTGGATTATTCAGTAAAAATGCAGAATACAGGCATTTGTCGTTCGCTTAGAACTACAATACACTCACACGTATCTTCATAGGCCCTGGGCACTCGGACCCATATAACCCATATGAAATAAATCTCATTAAAATGTCTTTAATGGGGAAATTCGTTAAAAGTTATTATGTGTGTGTGTGTGGACGGAGAGGTCCTGCATGCAGGCCACCTGGGTTTGCCTGTAGTGGGGGAAGTTTGTGAGTTGTTCGGGGACACATCACAGAGTCGTAAATGTTTCAGAAACAATCTAATTTACATCATTTACATTCATTCTAAAAGACCTTGGGTTTTAGGAAGAATGTGCTTCATTTGTTTCAGAGGGACTGAGTCAATGATTCACCCAAATACCCTACAAGTAAATGTAATGCATTTTTATTCAAAAATGTCACATAACCTGCTTTCTGGAATATCCCCCAGAAAAAAAATTATCACGGGCCAGAATAAAGTAATCTCCAACATCAGAGAAGGCTTTATCTGTAATATTTGACTATGTAGCTGTAACAGAAATCCACTGAAAACGAGTTGCAGTAAAGGTAAACTAAACGACATTGACTAAAGTAAACTTGACTGAGAACATAGGCTAGCATACATAAATATAAAGATGAACTTGACTTGAGAACACTGGACTCACTAACAGTGACTAGAAGGTCGTATAAGGAATAGAGAGAGAGAGTATTAATATAGTACACCTACAAGTATACTACTAGTACATTAATATTAGTTAACTTACAACGTAAAGACACTTATAATATACTTGAATTTTACTTATTAGTATACTTAATACAATGAACTTGAAGCATACTTTTTTTTTTTGTAAGGGAAAGCCCACCAGTAAGTCTTTTTTAGGCCTGTAATGAATGGTTGTTCTGTCTGTGGAACTACGCAGTCGCCGAAGAGAAGCCAGGGAAGTGTAAAGGACAATGTAAAAAACAAACATACAAGCACCAGCTGCACTACATCAGCCCAGATGGGCAGATCCCCAGCATGCTCCTTTTCAGCAATCTTACTTTCGACTTATTGCAAACTGAATCCACAGACCTTTCGATTCCCTGATAGTTCACTTCACTTTCCACGGGACAGGAGATGAATTGTCAGTGCACGTAAAGTTCAATCAGATTTACTTTCCAAAAATAACTTGTAGGCCTCTATTTTTTGCACTTAAATACTTTTAAATGTGCTGTACCATGTGCAATTTCCTTACTTTTCATAGTAAAAAAATCTAAGCTAAAATCTATACTTCATCTTGTAGCGCTCAAGAAACCTGGTCATATTTTACAGGCCACATTGGAAGCGAGCCCTTCCTGCTGTTAATCAGATACATGACTACATGGGGGATTCAGCACAGGTGGAACACTATTACTTACCCACTAGCATGCTAGTCAACACCTGCCCTGTTCTTCTAACCATCCGTAGTCTTCTGCTTTTCCCATCATTTCCTTTTTGTGACTATAAGAAGTCCATAAGTGAAGCTCCAGCTGTATGATACAAGGCATCTTCTGTCTGCATACAAGTCTCTGGTTGCTCTCAAAGATCCATTGGCTCCCTTTTATGAACTGATCCTTTGCTCTCCATAATTCACTGCAGATTCACAATATTCACTGCTTTTGTGGGTGAGACATCTAATTGCAAACAGAACTGACCATTTTAGCACATGAACTAAAAATGATTTGAATGTACACTTATTCCTTAAGCATAGAATACAATTACAGTGATAACATATAACAAAGTACTATGCTATTCATAAGTCACCATAGCCTATTTACTCATCAGTAAGTTTGCACTAAAATGTATTTTAATTTTAAGACCAAATTTTGAACTGATCGAAACAAAACAAGCCTACATTCTCCCGTATGCGTTAGAAACAAGTAGGCCTGTTTTAGTTTAGCTTCATTTTTGAAGCGAAATGAAAACCGTAAGAAACTCTACAAAATAAGGCTATTACTGCTAATTATTTCTCAGTATAACAATTAAGTAAAATTATATACAAAAAGCAATCTGCATAGCCGTATGCAAAGCTGGCCAATACGCTTATTTCACGCAGCCGTTATTTTGAAATCTAAAGCGAGGCTCCGGTGGGAAGAAAACCGGAAGTGTCGCCTTTAATCATAGGAGAGTCGCGAATGCGATAGCGTATTGTTGTGTTTAATGTAGAAATTAGTTATTCTAAAAATGTACATTCATTTCTTTCATACTTTAGACTATATACAGTGAAATTCATTTATAATTTTTTTTTTTTTCAGAAAGTAAAAAAAGAAGCAGGAACGAACTATATCTACATATCCTATATTGGATATTAACATCCAATAGTGTAAATCGCGGCAGCAACTTCAGGTTTGTAGTCCAAGACATTGTTGTTTATCTTTACTTCCGGAGTTCTTCCCACCGGAGCCTCGCTTTCGATTTCAAAATAACGGCTGCGTGAAAATAAGCGTATTAGAATTTCGAAAACCATCGCGTACACGAAGCTCTTTCCAAATGTTCTCAGAAGAGTGTGTGCGAAAAGAACGCGATTTGTAGTTTTTCATGACAGAATATGCTAATCAATGACTAGAAGATAGTTATCTCCACATCAGCTACATAAATTCTAGGGCTGCAACTAACGATTATTTTCATAATCGATTAATCGGACGATTATTTTTTCGATTAATCGGATAAAATTTCTATTTGATTTTTTGTTTATTACAACTAAATAAAACCCTTAATCATGGTATTTATGTGTAAAAGTGTACAAAAGCCACACATTGAGTTTTACTAATATCAATATTTGCATTGTTTTTAATGATAATTGCTGATGGCAAGTTGACAACCATGAAAAACAAAAAAATCTAAATTATATACAACATTGTTTTAACATAATTTTTGTTAACTAATTTACACAGACATGTTCAGATGTGAAGATAGAAACCAAAAACATGTAAAGTACATAATTCATTTAATTTTTATTTAAGATTCAATTAATTATAAGGATAAATTGCTAAAATAAATATAGAAAGACTGAAAAAAAGCGTGTGAACGTAGTAGAGCCGCAGTAGATCGCGTTTGTAAAACAATTAAAACTTAATAGAAGACAAATGCTATAAAAAGAGAACGGAATGGAGACGCAGCAAACAGGCTTGATTAAAAGGACAAGAAAATGATGCATTAGTGCACAAGCATTCGCTGAAAACCACTGACTACAGTGACTAAAAAACAATCTTTTACTGCTGCTGTTAATAACTGCCTTTATATTTAGTGCTTCACTTTCTAAACACCGTTTTAATTTAGCCTATTTCTGCGTAGCGCTATTTTAATCCATCACTTATGTTGCGAGCGAAATGATTGCACAACCTGATGCCCGAGACCAAATACAGACATCCCAAGTCTCCCGGAAGTTCCGGGAGTCTCCCGCATATTGATAGCGGCTCCCTGATGCCCGCAAATTAGTTCAAACTCCTGGAATCTAGAGCGTGCAAGCAAGAGAGCGCATGCGAGACAGAAGAGAGTGCTCCAAAGTCCAAACTGTGTAGCGCGCGCACGACAGAGCGGCACAGGGAGAGAGACCTTGCGGGCGCGTGTGTGCGTGTGTGCCGCATCATGATAGGCCTGTTTCAACCAATCACCAGTAAATGCTCCCCGTGACGTAAGCAGAGCAACTAATCGATAATGACATTCGTTGACAATGATTTTCATAATCGATTATTATCGATTATATCGATTAGTTGTTGCAGCCCTAATAAATTCATCAACTAACCATCTGGAAATGTCCTGTTGAATTCTACATGTTGTCACTACTTCTTGAGTCTCTCCATCTTTGTCCAACTCCAGTTTGAACATAAAAGGCTAAACAGTTTCTGAAAATTTTCTTTTCTCACATGAGAAATGTCTGCGTGAGTGCGTGAAGTAATCGGAGCTGCTAAGTAACACACAGGAGCTCTTGAAGCTCCGCCCTCTGTGCCGGGAGCAGCAGCTCATTTGCATTTAAAGGGATACACACAAAAAAATACGTGTTTTTGCTCACCCTCAAAAAGTGACAATTTTAACATGCTATAAAAAACCATCTGTGGGTTATTTTGAGCTAAAACTTCACATACTCACTCTGGGGACATCAAAATTTATTTTACATCTTGTGAAAAGGGCATTATAGGACCCCTTTAATGAATTAGGCGCAATGAGTGTTTTTGAAGTCTGAAGTGTTTTGTTTCTGAATGCTGCAAGACTCTTTTTATCTGAGCTGATTTGGTGCTTTAAATTTATACTTTAATTTTGGTGCTTTAAGTTCAACTGAAGAATCTATTTGCATTAACAACAGTAGCCTACCAATGTAATTCTGTGGAACCGAGGACATTGACTTGTTAGTGCTGTATTACATTGTATGCTATTTTTACATTTGTTACCAAAAAAAAATATGTCTGCACTGCACTGTGAACCCAAGAGTTGGTGGATTTACAAGGTGGCTGTGAGATCATTTCCACACTCTTATAAATCACTGGCTCTCTCCAAATACACGGTTCCAAATTACTTTACCACGACAATACACCCACTCCAGTGCTGTCTTCTTGAACTTTTCAGCTCAGTGACAAAAGCAGCGGCTCTGGAAGTGTTATAAAACTGAAAGATGAGCTTGGTTGGGTCTTATATTAATTCCTAAAGTATGTTCAAATTTCCGCACATGTGGTTTCAGTTGCATGATCAATGATTTGAGTATGTCAGAACCACATCCTCTGCCAGTTTCCTTCTGCAAGTGCACTAAATCAGGCCTTGCTAAAGCAATTGCTTTATGTCAGCGTGTTGATGTTGTCAAAAAATGTATTTTCATAGAATAGCTATTTTATTGTCACTCTGTAAATGGGTGTATGTAAATAAAGATAATGATAGGATTGCCAACAACTACAAAACATTACAATTAACCACCAACACATTATGTTTACTATGAGGCAACAGTGGTGTTGTTGGTCTTTACTAATTGAAAACATTTGAGAACACGTTGAAGAAAACAGAAGCAATAATGAAATCCAGATGGGTTCTTATTATTGAAAAACATGCCTAAAATTACACCAGCAAGGGAAAGAGTGTTTCATTTCCAACACATTAAGGTAGCTTCTCAACAAAGAGTGATTGTTAAATTAATGATAATAGTGAACAACCTGATGTGAAATTATCATTCAATTGTGGTTTCGCTCTTTACAAAAAGTTGAAGACAATTCAAGCAATGGCTGCTATAATTCACAATATCAACAAGGCCTGGAACAGAAGAACTCGCTAATCGTGTTTTCACACAAATGTTTGGCTTTGAAGGCTTTACTCCTCTTCCACAAGGTCAAAAGGCTTTCCATGCTGTCACAAGAGCCCATGTGAGAGCCGAGGTGGTGTTTACTCTGCAGTAAAAGCAGAGTGGGAACACTCTGCCCCGTGTGCCACGGCGTTGGCTGTAAAGATTCTGTTTTTGTTTCTCCTGAAATTTATCATCCACAGTGTGGCCGCAATGACAACTGGAATCCTCAGGATGTGTACAGATCAAGTGCAGGAAGAAAGGCTTCTGAGCTGTGCTGAAATAATACTGATTCAGTGTGCTACTAGGATAAGTGTTGTAGATCTTTCTTATTGAATTGGTGGCGAATATGAATATTAGCGATGGAACATGTAAAAGAATTGAACAGTTCTGATTCCTCTTAACGATTCCAGGTTTTTCATTAACAGATTTTTCATTAATGTTTTTTTCATTTTAGAGGCACCATAAATGCAATCCTATAATAGACTACACAACAATACTTCAGTAAAAAAAGTAACATTTCCTGGATTTATTTTTGATAAAATACTAGACGAAACTCATGTGCATCTTCAACTACACGCTGTCATATGAAACCCCAGTAACGACAGTGATTTAAGTCACAGTTGGTTGTAAACTCTGTGTTGGATTCACTAAAAGAACCAGCTCATATGAGTCATTCATTATTTTGAAATACAATGATGTACTGTTTTTATTTGTAAAAATGGGTACAGTAAGAGTAATAGGCCTACATTTCTGATACATATAATAACTATAGCTCATAATTGAGCTTTCCATCAAAGTACAAGGTTAATAATTTATAGTGAAATACAGTAATATAGTAGTTTGATAATGTTTCACAAAGCCTGTGGAAAATTAATGCAAATAAATATACGACTATAGATCAAATGGGACGATTTACCCCTTTTTAAAGCTCTGATGTGCTCATATTCTATAATAAACTCAGTTTAAGACATCAGTGTGCTGCAAATTATTGTGCAGTTGCTTTGCATCAAGCTCAACAGTGAGAAGTACTACAGTATCACAGAATATTGGTCCATTGCCATTTCCAACCCATTCACACATTTGTTGCTTAATATTGTGAGTCTGATTTCTTACGATGGTTTACTGCAAGCGTTCTTTCTCCATTACAAGTGTAAGCAGATACTTGCTATGCTGTCCAAAACAAATACTGGTTTCCAAGAGATTATGCCTGTTGGCAGACCCTCAGAAGCTATACAAGAAGGCTGTGGTTTATAATCTCTTAGAATCAGTCCTATTTCTTTGGGTTAATTCCTCCTTCTCTGACCTAATGTTGACTAAGAGGTAAAACAGCTTTTTATTTTAGAAGAGTGCAGATAAAGAAGGATGAGCGGTAAACTGCCCACATGTAGAGAAATTAAAAGGCACTTTGCTAAAAGTATCTGTCCAGCAGCTGTTTTTTTCTGAGAGTGTAAAAATCATTTTGAATGAAGATGACCTCTCTCGCGGCTACTAAAATCAGACACTGCAATACTGACAAATCAAAACAATGCAATTCTGTAAGAAAATCAGAAAATTTGACATACTTCAGTTTGGATCAGTATTCAAAACATACATTTTGTATAATGGTTTGAGGCTGAATAGTAAATTCTTTAAATGTGAAAAATAAGTTAAGTGAATTCAATAATTAATGAATTGATTAATTCAATTAATTGAATTGAATTAATTATTGTGCATAACTCTTGTATTAAATAAAGTAAAACATGTTCAAGGCAAAATGACTAGGAGTCCAGAAAGGCTATGAAATCAGTGTTTTTAAGCCAAAATGGTACAAAAATATATATCAGATCACACAGGGACTTTGCACAGTTAATGAAAATATCTACCATATTTCCTATGATATATTCAATATTCGATTAATAGAACTAGTGGTCGTACTATATCAGACACACACGATCAACACATCACCATGTCTGCCACTCCAAGACACATATATTGTTGCCTTTCTGAGACACTTGTAAGATTTTAAGGACTGTAAGGATGCGTTAATGAACAGGTTTCGGTTTGCCAGTGGTGACCATGAAGAAGTGAGATGCTTTGTAACACCTCCAGCCAGACTTTGTAACAAAAGAGGTATTGTTCCTGTAATCAGAGAGAAGAATAGCAAAACCTCTCCAGTAAGTTTATTCAACTATACTATACATTCAGAAGAAGGGTAATGCACACAGAATAAACACAGAAGATAAGTATTGTATTCTTCCCAACCCCATTTTGATGCTAATTAAAAGCTGATTAAATAAATGAAAGCCAACTAATGATTGACAGTTTGTTTTTTGTTTTTTTCATTGGCTGAGAGACCATGTGCACTAGAGCATTATATATTCACCTGAAGGAAACATTCTTACTGAATGTCCTGATTTACTCACCTTGGTCTGAATCATGCCGTGCCGCTGGAGTCTCATTTCCTTTACTATGTCACTCACATTAATCTACGGGAGCAAAACAGAAGTACATAGATTTAGTTGCTCATAATTAATGTTACATTTACAGTACTCGCGATTACGAGATTATATCTCATAATTCGGAGAAAAAAATGCAAAATATGACATTCTGAAAGACTTTGAATTACTTTTTTTAATTTCTAGTTTCTCTCACGTTTCTGATATTTTCCTCACAATTCAAAGTTTATATTTCAAAATTCTGAGGGAAAAAAGACAGAATTACAAGTAAACCTGCGATTGCTAGAAAAATGTCACAATTGCGAGTTTATATCTAGCAATTATTACCTTAATGTCACAATTGCGAGTTATAAAGTCCAAATTGTGAGATATAAACTCACAATTGAGAGAAAAAAAAAGTCAGACTTGTGAGATAAAAAGACGCAATTACTTTTTATTTTTAATTCCGTGCGTGGAAACAATCTTCCATAGAATTCTGCCATTATTTACATTTAAATGAATGATAATTTTCATATTTAGATGATCTATTGTTTTAAGCTTAGTGTTAATGCTATACTTGTGTGTGCAAAATACCTACACTTAGGTCTTTCTCAATGAGACTGAGGATGACATCAGTGCAGATGAGGACTCCAGCTCGGCCAATGCCTGCACTGCAGTGGACTGTGATCGGCCCTTTAGAGTGTATAGCCCTCATGTAGCGAATGAAGCACACCAGCTGCTCGGAGGAATGAGGAGTGCCATGGTCTGGCCATGTGGTGAACTTTAGATGCTTCACAAAGTGAACGCCTCCACTCTGGAAAGGTACACAGGTCAATAATGAGTTGCATAAAAATATTTACACATGTTTTTGCTGGAAAAAAGCAGTTGAAAATGAAAGAATTTTTATTTTTGTTGCTTAGGATACATTTTATTATTCTTAATACCTAATACAATTTTGGATCTCAGATACATTTATCTTGTTTTAAGGATGTTGAAGGTATAGCCTGACTGTGTTTTTTAAAATGGTGGATATTACAATAAGAAAAAGGTATTTTTGGATGAGATGCAATATTTCCATCAGGTACATGCCCCTAACCTCTTTTTCCACCATCTTGATGACCTTGATGTGGAAATAGCCAAGCATCTGGTAGTTATCCAGGAAGAGCTGGTAACGGCTGGTTTCTTTGGGAACATCAAGTTTTTCAGGCCAATACTTGTGGCATTTTACCCGGCCACGTTCCACCTCCTGGGTCATCATGGCGATAACATCAGACTTGTTCTCCCACACCATCTGCCAGAAGTTATCCTGAGTGCCAGGCAAAGGGCCCTGAGCAGAGATGTAGAAGAGCTCCTCTGTGCCCACCTTCATACAAATGTAGCTGGCATTGATGTAGCCCTCGTTCTCTCCGACAGGAACACGCGTCTTATCATCTGATTGTTCAAACAGTAGAGAGAAACAGGGATTGTAGATTGTGATTAATTAATTTTAATATGCAGACTCACATTTGAAAAACCAAGCAATTACCTCTGCTGTAATGATAAATGTATTTGCCTCGGCCCAAAATCTTAGTACATTTGAGCTTAAACAGGCATGCATGTTATTTGGCAATAATATAAGATAAGAGAACAACAGTTAAACTTTCTATGACGCCTCAATTCCCATCGGGCAACTAAACCATCTAGTGCTTATTATGAAAACTAGAAGGTACAGTATACAAATTTTTTGTTTTAAGATTCAGTCAAAATCCAGCAAACAAACAAAACTCTTGTGTATTTTACTATCAAATGTATGTTTCCCAAACCACAAACAAATTTTTATTTGAAACGCAGGTTGGAGATTTATACGGGGCCTCTGCATTCCTGTAATGAGGTGATTGCTGTTGTTGGCTCTGGTAGCCAACAGTGTTATTAATCTACAAACCAAGAATGCAGTGTTGTTGGTTTCCCCATAGAGAAGGAACAAATTGTGTCCAGGTACAGCAAATAGCTCCAAATAAATGAAACAAGCTCTCAAGGTCATGGCGGCTGGAAAGCCAAAAGGAGTGAACACGGGGGAGCAGGGTGAGAAGAAAGTTCTAGAGTATTCTCAAGGTGGCTTGTTGGTCAATGCAGCACACTTGAGACTTTACTTTAAAATAGCAACATTTATACTCTGAAATTGAATCAGTGAGATGAAAAATTTTGCTTGATTTTCTATTTATTTAAGTTAAAATAATAACATTATCAATCAATACCTTAAATGAACGCTTCATTCTGATTAAATATAATTTGATAAGATTTAAACAAAAAAAAATGTAGTTCTTTTTTTTACAAAGAAAAGCTGACATATACACTAAGATTGTGGTCAGTAAGATTTGGGTTTTTTTTTTGTTGAAAGAAATTAGTACTTTTATTCAGAAACAATGCATTTAATTAAACAGTATCTGTATTTTATCAGAGTATTTTTACTTTACTTCATTCCAACACATAATATCCAACTGCATTTAATAAAAACATGTTGTGTCTCATTATTTTGAACTGAAGAAATGGTCACCCGGTCCAAGACGCGACAGCCGTGTCCAATTCGTTATTTTCAATTAACCTGTTAAATCTGTTTGCAAATTACACTGAACGATTCATTCATGAATTGGACCGATCAGATTGCATCTGTTCTCGATTCAACAACTCATTGATTCAAATCCCCGGTTAACAATTCACTGAATTCACAAGTCTGACTCAAAATGAGCCAAGAACGGGAGATCCTTGTAAGACATGTTCCTGGATCAACATGTTTTGTTGATCCTGGAACAACATTCCTGTCTGAAAATTTATTCCTAACCTTATCCCTACCCCTAACCAAATAACCCATGATTTATCCCTAAAATCAGAGGAAAATGATAGGTGTATAAGAATGGTGCAGAAGCCCTGGTTGTAAGCCTAAACTTGACATAAACTGTAAACTTGTCCCTTAAATCTGATTGGTTGATTGGAATTTTGTTCCAGGATCAACAAATATGTTGATCCAGGAACATGTACTTGGTGAAATCACGTTTACTCACGTGGGATATAGTTACTAAGTTACTAATGAATGAGTTAAGTTACTAATGCCAAAATAAGTTACTAATTTTAGGATTTATTATTGTACATGAAAATCATATTTAGGTCATGACTGTCACTTGTTTGAAAGCTAAATCTGCTGTAAAAGGGTGAGCTGTTTAAACCAATTGAATGTGGACATGTCCATATTTGTGTATTACCGTCTGAATGGGGTAGGTTTTAGGTAAAAACGAAACAATGTTAAAACAATGCAGTTAGCCGATGCATCTTCCCTGCTGCATGCAGTAGCCGTTTCAAATGATAGCTACAAAACTGTTATTTTAAATTATAATATTGCACAATATTACTATTTTTACAGTATTTAAAAAAAAAAAAAAATTCTAACCGACCCTAAACTTTTGAACAGTAAAGTATATATATATATAAATATATACTATTACACTATCATATAATATAGCCCTGATCTTGAACATCATCTTCCCATATTTCACCTGCTATGAGTTCATCAGTCAGGTTCTGGTGAGATTTACATTTTTAAGTAATTGTGCTCAAAGTTTCTGTTACAACAATATAAAAAAAATAGTTTAGGTAGATCCTATTTGTTAGTAGCCTGTTAATATGCTGAAGAGATTGCTGCTGTAACTCTCTAAAAGCGGGCTGCTTGCAAAAACATGTTCAACAGCTCGGAAAGGAAAGGGTCTGAAAAGTGAAACTGAGAGGGAAAGAGATGAACAAGGGGGGCATATGTAAGGGGAAGCGTATGTCACTGGAAGTAGGTAAATTCGTGTGGAGCGGCCTCCACAATGGGTGGCATCAAGCTTCCTGGAGAAGGTTGCGGCCCTTGAACTGCCTCCAGCAATAACAGTGGTTAAGTCCCAGGGGCCTCACACTTTTCAATCCTGGGCGCTTTATTCGGGGAACAGAAGCCCAGTGAGCTGCCGTGATAATAAACAAACACTCCGGGCCAGGCTAGGGCCAGTCTGCCCCCTGCCAGCACATGAAGCGCCTTATTGTGCCTATTCTGTACAGACCTGCTCTCTTCAATACAACTACAGCCCAATCTCTGCATACTCGTTCTGACTCTGCACATGAATGGATGTTTCCCATTAACAGTGAAAGCAGATCTATGAGTCACACATCTCCTGTTTGACTTTACGTTTGCAGCGTTCTGTTATGTTTTAAACTAAGGGCAAACAACGTCTCACGCAGCCTCTGACCTCCTTACACTTCACACCAGCAAAAGCTGAATCCGTACAAACAGGATAAGCGTGGCCGCAGTGTGAAAACGGCTCCACATGGGTGAGGAGGTCCGGAAAGCCGCAAAAAGGTGGCGGATAGAGTGTGAAATACTGAGTCAAACGGACGCTACACCGGCAATGTAATCTAATATCGCATTGGTAGGACACCCGGGAGTAAATAACCAGGGATTGGTTACATTTCACTTAATTGGCGTGTCATGTGTTCCACTGTTTACAGGTAAATGTATACAGGGGTCAATCCTCTCCCCACATTCGATGTTGTCTACATTTAAACATATGTTGTTTGCTCTGGAAATTTACTGTGTATATTTACAGTATATGTTTGTGAATTTATAGAAAAAGCTGAACAATTTATTACAAATAATTTAATTTTAATAATAAATTAATACTAATAATATTATGTAAAAAAAATAAAACAAATTCAAACACAAGATATGTGACAATTTATGTGTAATAAACTACTATTGTAAAACATTATACTCTGAGTTCATAGTGGACAACATGGTTATTATTTTATTTGCAGTGATTTTTACCATAAAAAATGACCAAGCCTACATTGATTTAACTGTAAAACAGCATACAGCTTTTTATTATATTAGCTTTTTTTTCAAGGAATTACTGTTAGTGCACAGTTTCCTGGCAATTTTGTACAGTGTGTGGTCCGTGTGGTTTCAGAATGGTGTGAAAATGTACCCCCAAAAACTTCTTTTATGAGAAGTGAGGCTCACAAACTGTAAAAGGGCAATAAAAGTCCTAACTAAGGAGGGTTTGTGGAGGATTATGGGAGAAACAGAGGAACTTACAGGGCAGGATATCCCTGTACCTGTTCTTCTCCCGGTTTTCGGGTGCTTTTCCAACCAGGCAGTTGTCTGAGGGTTTCAGATGCTCTAAAGCCTGGTAAAAAAAAAAGAGCCATACAAGTTCTCTCATTTACACACTTGAATTAATCATCCTTTAAATTTAAATTTGTGGTAAAATAGAAAAAACATGTTTTATACACTATATTAGTATAAACAAATAGAGAAAAAACAGAAAAATATTATTGAAAATTATTACAATAAAACGTGGTTAAAATGTGATTGGATGTTTCTGCTTGTATCAATCAACGATTTTAGTCCTGTGAAGATATAGTTGTTTGTCTTGATGTAAACAACAGGAAATTACCATAAACTCTTTGATCAGATCTTGCTTTTCCAACTGTTCAAGGGCTTGGATGAGGGCTTTGACCCTGGAGCCAGAGTACTGCCCATTCTTAGAAGGAGATATGACTGCAAGACTGGCAAGCTCCTCTTCTGACACGATTGGTCGACCTTAATGTAATAAAGTTATTTTTTAGATGCTTGAATCTACACAGGCCAATCAGATCTCAGTATTTCCCAACTAATTATAGTCTGAAACTGTAGTTTCATAAAATGATTTATGAAAACATAAATATTATATCATACTAAAATAATGAATATATATTGAGTAGAATTACTAAGATTACGAATAAATATGAAGACGTCTGATTTACCTGTTTGAGGAAAAGCCTCCGCAGGCGATGGCTGAGAAGCATTGTCATCATCACCACCATCCTCTTCCTCATCACTGCTCCAGTCGTCTGACTCGCTATGCTCTGCTTTCATGGCAGATTTTTCTAGATGCTGCTTCTGGGGGTCTGTCCTGAAGGGGGTACGGGGCAGGAATGAGCAGAGACCTTGACCACATTGCTACGTTCCGGGGCCTGTTATCATGCAAGGCTGATTTTCCTGCGATTTTTCCACCTAAAATGTAAAAAATCTGCTAATTGCAAGTGCTGCGTACTATAACAAGTGTGGCATGTAGGCCAGCCTAACTAGAAGCCAAAGCTGTGATTATTGGGCCTGTATTTTATTAATGACTCTTTAGTGCCTCCCTGTGGCGATTCCATTTGAGAGCTATGTTAAAAAACAAACATACAAAACAAAAACAGCAATGAAATTCAGTCCTTATGATCTGGTTTATGTTGAGTCATAACACGTTGCACATTTACGGGTAAATAGACGAACAGTTTTCGCGGATGGTTTTAACGAAGTTTCAGTTAATTCAAACTGTCAGGTCTCATTCTGTACAAAACCCAGCACTCTTAGTGGCACATGTGATATAGCAGCTGCATCAACAAAAATTTGAGAAAAAAATATGGGAATTCAGTGACACTCACCTTTCTTGTAGCATGTCAGTAACTCCCAGAGACGGACAACACCTCTGACAGGTAGGTGTACAGTTTCGACTTTCCTACAGGCAAGAGATAGACAGAAAAAGGAGAAAGAGAGAAAGAGGAGACAGGTGATGAGTTAACTCAGTTCGGGCCACCCTTACTGTCATCTGAGTTTCAGTGTTTTCCTCTGAGAGAAATTGGAGGCAGTGCTAATTCATTTTATGGCGAACCTTGCTAGGTGCTGGAACTTGTCATTTATTAGATTAGGTTTTTTTCCTCTAATCTGTTCTGAGATGGACTTTCAGTTTACTGGAAAAAGTCAGCATCTCATTATTTGCTTACTTACTTCTATATTTACTTGACAGTAAAGGGGAAAAAAAGTTTATACCTGCTCACATTCCCCTCTAAGTCCAGGACAATCTGAGGTCTGGAAAGACACACGATCTGCATGTGCTTCTGTTTGTGCTCTAATATCTGCAAATGAAGCATTACAGCAGGAGGAGACCTTTAAAACATTAGTAAGAATATCTCGGTTTCTAACAAGTGTCAGTGCTAGTAGTTAAACAACAATATGCTGTTCAACAGGCAGTGTTGATATACAGATATCTAGAAAGGTTGGCAAATATAATGCCAATACAATATTTAAGCAGTCAAAATTGTGATTTAAAATGTAATTAAAAAACAAAAATTAACAGAATAAATAACATGATACCAGTAATCAAATTGATCATATATTAATATTTTAATTATTATGAATTACTGTATCACATTTTTTAAATAATCATATTTAACCACAGTAAATTAATACACAGTAAAGTAAGTTAAATTGACAATCTATGATATACATAATATAATTTAATGATGACAAATGATATGTTCAGAGAATTGCTGAAATTATCGAACATGCACTACCATTCAAAAATGTATGGCTATTAAGATTTTTTTTTAAATGGTTTTGAAAGAAGTATTTTACGCTCACTAAGGCTGCATTTGTTTTGGTCAAAAATACAGTAAACAGTAATCGTGTGAAATATAAGAACAATTTACATAACGGTTTTCTATTTTAATATATTTTAAAATGTAATTTATTCCTGTGATGGTAAAGCTGAATTTTCAGCATCATTGCAGTATGACGATTTGCTGCTCAAAAAAACATTTCTTATTATTATGTTGAACACAGTTGCTTAATATTTTTGTGGGAACTATAATTCTTTGATGAATTGAACGTTCAAAAGAACATATCTTTTTTTAAATATAAGTTATATTCTGTAACATTATAAATGTCTTTACTGTCACTTTTCATCAATATAATGCATCCTTGCTGAATAAAAGTATTAATTTCTTTTTTTTAAATCGTACTGATATTTTACATGATTATACCTACTTAATATTTAGTTAAAATTGTCAAAAAAGGACCTAATGACAAAATTCAAACAAAAAAATGTAATATCCATTGAGAATGCTATTGGCATTAATTGGCCTATACTGTATATTGTTCTATCATCATGCAATACAAAAATTATAGGTTACAGTTTTATAAATTAAACATGAATATATAAGTGATGCTGCCAGTCTGACATAATAGATGACCAAGTACAGTGCAGACACAGAGCGGGGCTTGCGTATCAGGCTTGCTGACCTGCAGAATTGAATGTGCTGAATTCCTGAGAGGCCTCAGCAGGGGAGCTGGAATCGCAGGTTAACATTGGCAGGATGTCCCTACATATGGTTAACTGAACCGTGCCCTCTGCCTTCCGCAAAATATCCACAACTTTACCGTGGCTCAGTCCTGACACAATGATACCATTCACCTGCAAAACATACACAGATGTGGTACACTTCCTACACAGTTTATCAATGAAAAAAAAAAAAAATCAATGATTTGCTCATACCTCCAAAAGGATGTCACCCACTCTGAGACGACCATCCTGCTCGGCCGCACCCCCACAGCAAATATCCTTCACTCTTAGTGTGCTCCCATTGACCCCGCCCACCAGAGCAAAGCCCAGCCCACTTCTCTCGGGCTTGGTGAACTCTACCTGGAGGATACAGCTCTACAGAAAAAAAAGAGGAACAAGGACAGAAGGGTGAACCAGACAGTTGACGGTAGCCATTGACTTCCATAGTAATTTTTGTCTCCTGGAAGTCAATGGCTACCGTCAACTGTCTGGTTACCAACGAAATATCAAAATATCTTCTTTTGTTTTCAACAGAATAAAGAAATTCATACAGGTTTGGAACAACTTGAGGGTGGGTAAATGATGACAAAATTTTCAGTTTTGGGTGAACTATCCCTTCAACATGGCACATAAATCCGATTTGGCTTTTTAAATCCAATCATTAGGACTAACTGTCCACATTGTCATTTTTCAAGTGATGAAATTGAGCCATTTGCTTAGATCAAATGGATCAATGTTCAGTACATCTACACTTGCGATCAAAAGATTGGAGTTGAATTAAAACCATTTTTAATGTTTTTGAAAGAGGGCTGGATTTATCTGATCAAAAATGGTAATGTTGTCAAATATAATGTTTTCTATTTTAATACATTTTAAAATGTAATTTATTCCTGTAATTACATTGTATGCTGTAGTCACATAAGCAATAGAGGTATTTAATGTGTTGAAGCATTTGTTGTGTAAAGTAAATGATTAAATATCACCTTTTGCTATATGAAGAATTGTATTTGCTATATGAAGTATTGTATCATTTGCTATGAAGTATTGTACTTAGACACGTCCAGACGTGCAAGTCTTGCCTGAACAAGCATCTACATTTACACCCATTTTCTAGAAAAGGTTTAAATGATTGCTGTTTAAATATTGTAATATTATTAATGATGAACTATATATCTAGCTGATGATGATGATTACAAAGATATTTAGAGGTGAATGACATAGAGAGATTACAAAGCAAGAGTCATGTTACAGCCTATGTCATCAGCCTAAAACAATTAAGGCCGAGGGAAAATTACCTCCTGCTCCGATGTGACGGACAGCCTCTTCCTGAATTGCACGGCACTGTCAGCGACAGGTTTAACTGTACCAGAAACAAGAGAGAGATTTTGTGTCAGAAAATTTGAAGAAATTTTAGATGCATTTCTTTAACTGAGCAGGATCATTCATACTGAATGGTACATCAAACTCATTAAACAAATGCCAAAATTAATCAGTTAATCAGAAATAAAGTCAAAATCAACCCAAATGAGGAAACCAAGTGCACAGCAATTTCAACAATTCCCAAACTCACAAACGTCCCCCTCCTCTGCTGCCATTTCAGGGGGAGATGCGTTGATGACCTGCTCTGTGCTACGGTAGGTAAACTGTGCTAGCCTTTTCAAGCTCTTTCGGACCTCCTGGCTTGCGGTCTCCTAGCAACCCGGATGCCCACTAGATCAGCTGGCCTTTATTCGTCAGACACAAGAAAGCGCACTTTGATCGGCCAGAGGAGGCCATGTCCCTCGCTAATAATTAATCCTGCCCCCGCTGCCCTCTGAGCAAGACATGCCATGTCTGTCAGCACAGATCTAATGCCACAACTCCCAGACAACAGACACAGGAAACCAAAGGCTTTACCATCCATAGCAGCTGACTCCATGTCAGGTGACACAGGCTCTTCGAGGCGAGGGCAGACTTTTTTCTCCTTCTTCCAATCAAACAAACCTGAAGAGGAGAAAAGGGATAAGGTAAGGGATAAACGGATGTTTTTTTGTTTTAAATATGCTACTCCAGAAATCAGAGTTTGCTTCATTATTACATTTGTGAGAAAATCTACATCAGATTTTACAACAACAACCTAGCATCGTGGCAACAAGTTTAGCACCAATAACATTTTCTTGAGAAAATGTAGTTATTTGTTCCTTTTTTTATATATAACACATAGTATGAATAGCTTTTAATCTAATACTTTTGTATTAATTCTGGTGCCCATATCAATATGGATAAATAGAGTAAAAGTTCAAAATGACATCGAAATTAAGCGAATTAAATATTATTCAGGGCTGACACAGTGTAAAGCACTCTAATAAGAGTTGACACTTTGCTCAAAATGTGGCAGTGTCCAGTAAAATGTGCAGTAAAGGCCTGGACTGCTCTGGACCTCCACTGGAGAAGCTCTCCACCTCATATCTGTCACTTCAGACTAGACTGAAACATGTCGATCACGACTGCCCTCTGCAGCCCAGCCGGAGCCTTCACACGCCCAGAGCAAAAGAAAGCACACCCCACTGACAGCCAGAGCAGTTACTTCGCCCATGGGAAGGTTAAAGTCTCTCTGTAACTCCATATATGACTAAATAATACCAACAAACACACTCTCAAAGTGAAGAAATAAACATTAAACTTAATTACATCCTCATATTCTGTATAGATTATGATTCAAACAATTATTGCTGTAATTCAAGAAGATCAGCACAAATGTACCATTCCATTTATCCATTGGTATCACTGGTTGATCATCTCTGAAACAAAGAAAAAAACATTTAATTTAAAAAAATGAAAAACGTACACACAAAAAAGTTGCTTATATGTTGTCAACGTATTTATCATATACTTTTTTACAGTGTGCATCATGTAATTAATGTTTTTACTAAATCAATCTCACCTCATGGCTTTGAATCTGACTTTGCGTGGGGCGCTTTCACACACTTTCACCGCATCCTCCAGTGTCATTCCCAGGGTGCACTTCCCACATATGTAAACAATCTTGTCATTGGGCTGGATGCTGCCCTCTTCACTAGCAGGGGAGCTTGGCACCACCTCCTGGACATAAATCCCCTGCCACTTGCTGCCAATGCCCCCTGTTAGCTTAATACCTGCACAGACAAATGCAAAAGTATCATTGAATTAAATACAAAAAGTCTGAAGGTTACTGTTTCTAAAACAATCACTTTCACCTCAAAATGTTTTTGTTTTTTTTCATTTTGAATTTCTTATAGAGTGATGTGATCTTAACCTAGTTTACCCTATATACTATCAAGTATTTCCTCACCCAGTTGTCCAGATGGAGTCTTGGGTATGACAATGTCCTGGAGGGTGTCAGGTGGTGGTGGCGGCAGTAAATTTTGCACAGCTCTCCCCAGCACCATGTGCAACCTTTTGGAGGAGCACCTGAGGATGCCAATTGCCACGTCATCTGCCACGTTGGTCACATTGTGACCGTTCACCTAACAAATATAAGTTGATAATGCCAATTCAGTCTTAACACAGGAGCTGGAACTGTTCATTGTAAGTTGCAATTGTGCACAATCAAATCAAATCTTCAGAAAGAGATGGTCACAACTGTGATTGTGTTTCAAATTGTGAGAAAAGCTGTACCATGACAAGCCTGTCTCCTGCCCTCAGTCTGCCATCTGCTTTGGCCGGATTATCCAGGACATCCTGGATATAATAGCAATTGTCCAGTTTACTCCTGGTTATTGTAAAACCGAAGCTGCCACACCATGATTTGGTCAGTGAGACAGTCAGTTCAAACTCCTTCAACACGTCCTAAAACAAGTCAGAACATATGAGAAGGTGAACAACATGGCTATGCTATTCCACTAGCTAGACAAGCATTAAATTATGATGATGATAATAATAAACTTTATTTTAAAAAAGCGTATTTCTCAAAGCGTAATTTAACTTATATTTCTAAATTAAATATAAGTAGAAATGCAGTGTTTTGGAGCATTGAAGCAGCATTGAAATGCCGATCTAAGGACTTCATCAATTCATAGCTTTCGTGTGACATGACACCCGGATAGGAATGCCAAATTGGAGGGCAAAACAAGGCTAATGCACTAAGACAGTGATATTAATAGACCAATTTTAATATATACCTTATATTCAATAAATACATATATATATATACCTTACCATATATTCTTGGTTCATCAGTATATAGTATGCATAATCAATAAGGAGTATACTGAATTTGATATTTTTAAATCACTGTTTAAATACATTAAGACACATTAAGTGTTTTTCACACTAAGCACTTTAGAATGTCCTGCTGTTTTTAGTGATTGAAATACTGCAGCAAGTGCTGCAAATGGGTCACAAGTGCCCAAAACTTTGTTTACATTTTGTTGACATACTTATGTTTTTCCTCTTTTGAGAGGTGATCTAACTATTCATGGAAAATTGACAGGCTTGTGCTGCAGTTCTATGGATGTTTTGCCCTCCAAGTCTCAGCGCCAGCCATGTGACTGAAAACTATGAATAGGCAAATGCAATCAGACTTCACCCCTCTGGGATCTTCGTCATCTTCATCGTCATCATCATCCCAGCCGTTGTTGTTGCTGACTGAAGGGGCGCTGAGCTGGGCAGGAGGTTCTGCTGGGGATGCTGCTTGAGTTGCTTGCTGGTAGGATGGAGGTGTGTTTTGCAATGCTAGAGAAAGGGCTGGTGGAGCGGGCGGTTCACTGGAGAAAGCACTGGTGCTTCTGGTTGGGGGAGAGGGTGCCATGGTGGTAATGGTCAAATATTCTTCATCAGCTGTAACAGTCAGCCCATTAGCTGTGAAACTTGTCATGCTCTCTTCCACACCTTCAGTTGTGTGACTGTGAATGGATAACAGGAAGTTAATGTTTGTTTGTGCCAAAATATTTAAGTCATATTTTTGCTTTAAATGAACATTGTCTTGAATTAAGCAATGAAGAAACATCCTCAGTTTTGTCTTAACTATAAACCACATGTGACAGTTGACAGCATTTTGTTGATTTTTATTTATTTGTACTAGGTAGCCCAGTCCCAAATCTCATTGGTCACAAAGCCCACTCCATATAGCTGCATATTAAACATTAAATATGATCTGCCTATGTTGCAATGTGTAGCATTTTTGTGTTCACTGTTGACAGACAAATTGCTTTTCACTGGAAACATATCAAGTCCCATCTGGTCACATCCCCAGCATAGTTGAATTATGATTTTTTTTTTTTTTTAAAGAAATGTATACTTTAATCCAACAAGGATGCATTTAATTGACAAAAAGTGACAAAGGTATTTATAATATTAAAAAGACATTCAAATAAATGCTGTTCTTTTTTTATTGATCAAAAATATCTCATTGTTTCCACAAAATATGAAGCAGCACATCAGTTTTCAACATTAATAATAATAAGAAATGTTTCTTAAGCACTAAATTAGCATATTAGAATGATTTCTGAAGGATCACGTGAAACTGAAAAAAATCAGCTTGGCCATCACAGGAATAATTTACATTTTATGTATATTAAAACAAAACATGGTTACTTTAAATTGTAATAACATTTAACAAAATTACAGTTTTGACTGTATTTTTGATCAAATAAATGCAGACTTGATGAGCAGAAGAGACTTTTTTTTTTAAACGTACTAACCCCAAACTTTTGAACGGTATCTCTCAAGCTCTTTATTTTCAAAAATAAATGTAAACACGTTTACATGTAATATTAGCATCATATTGGTAATTTTAAACATCATATCACATAGAAATAAACAGGCCTTTACCTGGTACAAGCTGAGACATGGTTGCTTTTTGAGACGGTATTATCTTTTGACTCTTTAAATGCTGTTTCAGGGGCTGCTGGAGTTGGTGCTGTGTTGGCTGCTGTCACTTTAACAGTGCTTGGTGTTGGGGGTGGAGTTTTGTTCTCATGCTCCTCCCTCACTATGGCATGAGGTTTTAATTCTCCAGCTTCACTTGAGGATGGACGTGAAGGTAGGGGTGGAGGAGCTGATATAGTCGTATCCACCATCTCACTGTCTTGGCTCTGTTGGGTCAAGGGGATCTCCTGGGTTTGCTCAGGGGTAACTTCCTTCTTTAGACCCATCTCTATTGCCCGCTTTTTGAGGAGTTCACTGAAGTCTGGGGCAAAAGACCTTGCCTGCATGTCTAGAGACCTGGATCTCAGTGCACGGGTTGGAAATGTGTCAGGACCCTGTCAAAAAGGGATGTGAGTATAAAAAATAACATGTCAAATTTAGAGTTGTTCCCAACAATGTAGAAATAGGATGTTACCAGAGAGGTGTCAATATCACTGAGTTCCTCCTGTGATGGTCTGCAGATTGACATCCTGATCTCAGATGGAGATTTTTGGAGGAGATGCAAAACTTCCTGCGGTGATAGAAAGACATATGCTACCGTTAAAAAGGTTGGGAAGAATGTTTTTTATGTTTTTGAAAGAAGTTTCGTATGCTCATCAAGGCTGCATTTTTGATCAAAAATACAGTAAAAACAGTAATATTGTTAAATACTATTACAATTTAAATAACCGTTTTCTAAAATGTAATTTATTCCTGTGATGACTAAGCTGAATTTTTAGCATCATTACTCCAGTCTACAGTGTCACATCATTAAAATATACTGATTTGCTATTCAATAAACATCTCTTATTATTATCATTGTTGAAAACCATTGTGATGCTTAATATTTTTTAAAGGATATTTTGATGATTAGAAAGTTCAAAAGAACAGCATTTGATTGAAATATAAATCTTGTGAAACATTATAAAATGTTTGTACTTTCACTTTTAAGTAATTTAATCCATCCTTATTAAAAATTAAAGTATTCATTAAATTATCAAAAAAGGATTGATTAACCTCTTGATGCATTAATATATCACAGTTGTTAGTGTATTACAGTTGTTTTATTTAATCCAGTATATTGTATTAAACTGAATAAAGCACAAATAACACATTTTGGTGGATTAAAGGCTTAACTGTAACATGTGACAAGTTTTAGAAACTAATTGTGTTTCTTGGCCACACATACACATTATGTTGTCATGAATCCATTATACATTATACATACATAAATATGATCCGAATCTCAGTAAATATTTAAAAGCTATGTGTCTCTCACAGTGCTTTGATGTGTCTAGTCTTGGAATGCTGGATATGATATAAATAATGCATCCTTTACCTCATAGGACAAGCCTCTAACGGGTTCTCCATTGACAGCCAGGATTATGTCTCCCTCCTTCAGAAGCCCACAGTCCCCTCCAGGCTGACCAGAAGAAAGGCTCTTAATATGCACCATGCTGCCCTCATCAGGACCCAGCTCAGATACGAGGAAGCTGAACCCCAGGCCACTGAGACTCTTCTGAAGCGTCACCTCCCGGATGTTATCTGCCACAAAGAAAGAGTGGAAATCTCTCAATTTGTCGTTAATATCGGGTTCAGACTCACACACACAAAAACCAGTGAACAGTTAAAGGGAGAGTTCATCCAAAATGAAAATTTCTGTAATTATTTTACTCACTTATGATGTTCCAAACACCTATGACTTACTTTCCTCTGTGAGACTTATACGGTAGTATATCCTTGCCACTCTTTAATATAATGAAAATAAATGAGGACTGTCACACAATGCATTGTTATTTTAGTATTATTTATACATATTATAGTATTTAATAATAATTTGAATTTGCTTTTATTTTTAGTTTTCAATTCAATTTTACTTTATGTTTGATGTGCTTTTGTTGTAGTGGTATTATGTAGTTTTGTTTTTAAATAATTCTATTATTAAGCTTTCATTTATTTTTATTTCAGTTTTAGTATTAGTATTTCAACTTAAAATGATTTGTTTCAGTTAGTTACCAAAGCAATCATTTTTAAAATGTCTAATTTTAGTTTAAAATGTAGTTTTTTCCCCATCTAATATTTATATTTTATTGCAGCTTAATTTCAATAAACGAAACGAAACGATTTCTAATAGTTTTACTTAACAATAACAACACTGATCATATGAGATCAGAAGATTCAAAACATAGTCAAACTGACTACATTTATGGTGCTTTTGCATTCTTTTTAAAGTTTGACAGCCCAAAAGAACTCATTCACTTTTATAATTTTTTTTTATAAATAGTGTCCAAGGTACTCTTCAAAAATTCCCCTTTTGTATCCCACAGAAGAAAGAAATTCGGTCACACTTTAGATTAGAGTCCAATTCTCACTATTAATAATAAATTAAATAAAATTTTAAAATAAATGTTTTATTTTGGGGTGTTGTTCCTTGAAAAGAAACTAAATGTTGCATGTAAAGGTGATTCTAACATTCAGGCTTGATGCAAAACATATGTCAGTGCAAAAAAGTAACCAATTTTCCCCTGGACAAGATCTAAATTTGGCTGGGTCTTTGGGTCTGGCAGCTAGCACAGGGTCGCTGTCAGATTCAGTTGAAATGTTTTGCAGTGTTTTCTCCCCCTCTCTGATCCCCATCTCACCATCTGACACAAATCTGAAGTCCTTGGCCCTGACAGACAAGGGTGTTTCCATGGTCACATCTCTCCTCAGGGGGGTGGGTGCACTCTGCACACTGTGATGTGAAGGAGATCTCTGTCTCTCCAACCTGGATGAAGCACTGAAAGTGTCCAACACCACCGGAGGCTCTCGTTCAAGAACCAGGCTCACCACCTGAAAATAACACTCTCATTAAAGCAACATGTCTTGTTATTTTACTGTTAAAGACAATGGTTGCCCCATCAGCTGCACGCCTATGGTGAACATGCCCATGTCATCAGTTTGCTTAGCACACAGCCTGTTACCTAACCAATGCATGTGGCTGAAGACTGGTCAGCTTAAGTGTTAAAGTGTGTCAGTATGACGACGCACAGCTCAGCGTCATACCCAAGAAAATCTTATTTGCCCAGACAAAAATAACGACCAGCACATATGCTTTCACAACCATGTGTCACTTTAGATCTCTCTTTTCTGCAGTCTGAGAACCCTTAAGACACAAGGGTTGCTGGTGCTGTTGTCCTAAAGCAACTGACATGCTGAAGAAAGGGCCAAAGGCCCTTCAGACATATTGTGACCTCTGTCTTGTCCTTGTTTATAGAGTTCACATCTACGGCTGTTACTTCTCAATATAATCAGATTAAACGAAAGCGACTGTTCTTTAACGGTTTGAAAAAATGCAAGCGCTCTCCTACAATAGACTGAACTGACTCACATGGCATGTTAAATAAAGCTGAAAAAATTAAATATATATTAGATGAAAAACAAATTAAAAAACAAATAAGTTCTAAAATTACTAAAACTGAAATTCACATAAATTAAAGCTAAACAGCTAAAAAAAAAAAAAAAACTATTAAAATGACAAAAGCACATACAATTATTTAAAAAACTAAAATAAAATTTAAAATAATAGCTAATTCAAAATATTAATAAATACCATATATATACACTCTCAGCAGAAACGGTCTTACATAACTTCCGAATCATGAGGACTAGACTTATACTGTAGGCTCAATCATATGCAACAGCTAACTACATAAACGGTTGTGATTGTACCGCTCAAAAGTAAAGCAAACATGTCAGTACCTCTCCCGTCCTTTTTAGGCACTCCACTGCCTGCCTGTGTGTGACGGAACGCAGGTTACAGCCGTCCACCTCCAGCAGCCTGTCACCTGTCACACACACACAACACATTATTGAGCTGTCAACACCAATCATGCATCATAACCAGTAAGGAGTTGCATGTTCATGCTCATTAGCATGCTCATTAGCATGCTCATTAGCATGTTAGGAACATCTGAGTCATTTTTGTATATCGTCAAGGAGGTGACAATTATGCATAGAACACACTAAAAAAAACTGGAAAACATACCACTACCGTTAAAAAGTGACAGTAAATTCATTCATTTAAAACGTTATATTTATAAATTAAAACATTTACAGTGTTACAAAAGATTTCTGTTTAAATGGATGCTACTCTTTTTAGATATCTATTCATAAAATAATCCTGAAAATAAAAAATATGAAACAGCACAACTGTTTTCAACATTGATAATAATAAGAAATGTTTTTTAAGCACCAAATCAGCATATTAGAATGATTTCTTAAGGATCATGTGACACTGAAGACTGGACTAATGGCTGCTGAAAATTCAGCTTTGCCATCACAGGAATAAATTACATCTATACATGCATATATTCAAATATATTCGCAATTTTACTGTTTTACTGTATTTTTTATCAAATAAATGCAGCCTTGGTGAGCACAAGAGACTTCTATAATCATACCGACCATATTTTAAACAGTATTTTAAAAAAAGTGTGACAAATAAAATATTTTGAAGTCAGAATATTTATCATGTTTTATCATTGGTAATGATGGATCTTGACCTATCTGTATTCTTCCATCTTGATCTGCCGCTCCTCCTGGCATAACGCTTTTGATGTAAATTCCTCCATGATGTACATTAGTGTTGATTCCCCCCTAAAAATCATTTAATAATAGTATCATCATCCATGTTTTAAGATTCAAGAATTGAAATGAATGCAACACAGAATAAAAACTCACAGCAACACTGATTCCCAAGCTGCTGTTGATCTTTCTGAGCTCCATGTAGATTTCTTCACCTGGCTTCAAGCTGAAGCTAGAAGAATTATTAGACATCCCATCCTGCATAGGATGAACAAATAAAAAGTAATTTTGCTTAAAATCAGTATTGTTTCATGTCAGATGTTTTTTCAATAAACTGGACAAGCTGCATCACTATAAATCACACCTGAATATCCAGAATCCGCACCACAGGTATGTGCAGCCTTTTGCCCATTTTAGGAGCCATGATGTTGGAGAGGGTCTCCTCCAGCTCCTCCATCACAGGCCTGTACTCTGCACTCAGGGTGCTTTGGGAGCCAAATCCTTTTTCCAGCATCATCCCTAAATTACTTGCAGCCAGTGAAGTCTTACTGTCCCGAAGATCCTCTAAACATGAACAAAAAATGAAAACATTTGACCATACAGTGGTTAGCTTTGTCAGTTTTCTTCCTTTTAAAGGTAAAGTGAGAAATTAATTTCATCAAATGTAATTGAAAAAAAAGATATACAGTAATGGCTTACTAATAGTTGTCTCAGCATATTAACTCTTTCCCCGCCAGCGTTTAAAAAAAAAAAAGTTGCCAGCCACAGTCAGCGTTTTGACACAATTTTTCTGGCCCCCAAAATATTTCTTTGTGAGAATATCTGAACATGCAACTTATCAAAAGAAAGAACATAAAAATAAAAAAATAAACGCTTTATTCTAGCTTCATGCATTATTTTTTTTATCAACACTTGAATGTGGGTAAGTTTAATAAAAAAAAAAAGCAACATTTTGAGCAAAAAGCTGAGAAAATTGTGTTATTATCAAAGACTACGTCTGGATGGGATTCAGAAAGGTGATCAAAACATAGATGGAGTAGATCGGGTCCATCAAAACCCCTAATGCCTGCACAGTCCTATACCTTGTCCTGGGTCGACATTTTATTCAGTAACATTAGGCAGTTATGGGTTATATGCTGTTTAATGTTGGTGATCACGTTATTTTACATATGCATATAATTACATATGATATTGCTTGTTTCTGCATCTTCTTCGCATGTGTTTTAATCAGGAGATTCAGTACTCTTTCAGAAGATGTGTAATAGCGCCCCCTACAGTGACAACACGGAGACTCAGAAAATTCCGTCAATGGCAGGGAAAGAGTTAAGCTGGCATAAGAGAATGTATTTGTTCATATTGAAAAATGACGCACTTCATCTTTAGTGAAATAGTATAAAGATAGATCAAGTGAACAATGTGGAATCTCATGTTATGAAGACGTACGTTTGGGTTGGGACACTATGAGCTCCACTTCATCCGGGCTGTTCTGCAGTATGGCAGCAGCTATATTAAATGTCACCCCCTCTAGACTGATCTTATTCAGAGAGATCAGCCGACCACCTAAACAGAGAAGAAAAAGACTTTCAGCTTCTTTCGTTTGTTTCTTTTGGCATAAATAAGGGAAAAGGGTCAGGATTTTACCTGGTCTGATTCGGCCGTCCTTATCAGCTGGCCCGTCCGGAACGATGGATGCAATGAAAATTCCAAGATCTAACTTCCCTGTATTGTCCTCCCCGACTATTACAAAACCTTTGCAACAACAGTGATACATCAGTGTTTTGGAGCAGGTTTACAGCAAGCGCTTCATGTTATATAAAAGATGCTTGCTCATTTTTACTCACCAAAGCCAAGTTTGGGATCCTTCTTTAACGTAACACAGATCATTTCTCTCTCTGGGGTTGTTCTTGTTGGTGTGTCCACTGAGAGAAAAAAATATATATTTAGTTGAAATACCCATTTCTCATATCATGTTAGGTTGAGAATAACTGTTGTTTTAAATTTTTAGGGTTTTATTAAGTTGAAATGTTCCCATTTCAAATGGGATTGAATGAGTTCCCAAATCAGTTCCCATTAGATAGTCATGAAGAACTTTAGAGTTTCACTGTTAACCTCTTATAGACGAAGTGGTGGAATGAACCTCTGAGTCCTGCTTTTGCAAAGAGACATTGGACATGATGCGATAGATTGGAGGACCGAAAGTGTCTGGTGGGCTGCAAGGAAGAAAGATCAACACAATAGGACCTTCAATACATATTTGGTTTTTCATTAGGATTTGAATGATGTGCAGAGCAGATCCATTGACACACCTGCTGCTTTGGCTCTGGTCTTTCAGCTCACTTGGAGCTCTTGGTTCAGGAATGTAATTTACTTCATTCTGTTGTTGAATCCGAACTCCGATTTTTGCTGACAGGTCATCGCAAGACTTGCTAATGGAGTCATTTGGTAACACATTTAAACCAATATTATTGAGCACGATCTCCGAGCAAGACAGCCTCTTTATCTGATCGTGTCGAGCACGACATATTGATGTATATTTTGCTACGTTGTCATCTAGAATGAGAGATAAGAGAAATAATTAACTACCCGTTAAGTCCAATAAATTCAAGTTATTTATGATCCTAAAAAAACTAACAAATCATTTCCAGCTGACAAAAACAATAAACTAATAAAAAGGAAAACAAATAGGCATAAATTGTCAAATTATTTAAAGGGATAGTTAAGGGATAGTAAAGGGATACAATTATTTAAAGGGATAAATAATTTAAGGATTTTTTGTTGTTGTAATTTTATTTATTTATGCAAAATGTTAAAACAACTTTGAACAAAAAAAACAAAAATCTGATTCCATTGAAGCATAACATGCTCTTTGGAAAACATAAACATATAATTTGATAAAACAAAGAATTTTATTAAAATTCTGTTTGTATGAAAAGGATGCAAAATAGCAGCATTTTCACTAGTGGTGTCAGAATGTTGGACTCTTAAGTATTCAACTTCAAATGACACGGTATACACAAAAGATTTTACACACCTGAGGCTAAACAGTAGGTCAGCTGACGAGAGGTCATCTCACTGTGAAACTTGTGCTGGGCTGAGCAGAGGTTCAGGAGGTACTGTGCAATCTTTGAGCTCTCCGTCACAAAAGAGTGCTTCTTCCCACTCGGGCTGCACTCAATGGTAAATTTTCGTCTCTATGGGATGAATAATAGAACGTGATTAAAACCTTCACACAAAACATCATGTAGGTGTTTTAACTTGAAATAGCATGTTACTGGACTAAATGAAGTAACAAAAAAAGAGCTAAACAAGCAATATATGTCACATGAATACCAGCCGTAAACTCACACTTGTTGACAGACTGTCTGTCTCTGTCCAATGAAATCTGCGGCTTAACATCCGAGAATTGTTCTTGACTTCATATACCAGAATACATTTGGCACAAATTCCCAAAACCAGCTCTCCAATAATAGGTTTTCTTTCACGGGCTACTCTGTGAAACAGCACCCCGTACTCTGGTAGCTGCTGTGCAATCTTTAAAGGCATGAAAGACACATGAGCTATTGAAAACTACGATCCAACATCCAAATATTTGAAGAAAAGTACAATTATATTCATCTGAGAGTTCATTTGTTTTATTGTTAAGTTTTATAAGATTTAGAAGAGTCATTTTAGACTGAAGGCCAAAAGAAAGAACCTTTAAGAACTCCATCTCAGCCTCCTCTGGAAGCATCTGGGCATTATTGGCATGTAACCTTGGCAACTCCTCTCTTAAACAGGGCAAGGCCACTTTCTCTGTGACTCTCTTAGAGATGTACTGCTCCGTCTGGAAATAGTTCTTCCCATAAACCTGAAAAAGTCAGTTTGATTTCTCAAAATACTGTCTAGTTAGGTCAGATGTTAAAATGCTCATTAAGATCTGACTCACTTCAGGCATATAATCTCCAAACTCAGCCTGCAGTGCGAGAGCAGCAAGAAACAATGCAGTCTCCTCATTACAGTACACTCTGTCCTCCAGAATGTCTCTCCTCAGCTGGAGATAGTATTGGTGTCGTGTAAGTCTATGCCTTTTAAAATGAAAAGACAAAAAGAAACAGTAGAATAATGTAGAATAATGAGCATTAGAATAAAAGGAGAAGATTTCATTGCAAACAATTAGGAATAATGGTCATTAAAGGCCCCATGACTTGACAAGTGCAGTTTTCTTTCCTGAAAGACTTCTTTAAATGTGTTAAAAAATTAGAGGTCAGTAAGATTCTCTAAATATTTTGAAAGAAGTCTCTTCTGCTCAACAAGGCTGCATTTGTACCATTTTCAAACGTTTTTACTGTCACGTTTGATCAATTTAATGCATCCTTGCTAAATTAAAAGTATTAATTTCTTTCAACAAAAAAAAAAAAAAACGTACTGACCCCAAACTTTTAAAAGGTAGCGTATATGTACTAAAAAGTTTATTTTTACACTACCACATGGGTGACCCCAAACCTAACAGACATAGATAAAAGCCTGTTATCAAGGGGTCTTTAAACAGACCATCTAAATATGATGTGCTGTATATGTAAACAGTAAAACAGTTAAAAAAGATATACAATATGTAGGAGATGTCATCAGGGAAAAATTTGACACGGAGAAAAAGGGTAAATGTTGCAGAAGCCAATTTCTTCCAGTAATCTGGGGCAACCTTTGAGATTTTTGTCTCAGGGTCCAAAAAGAAATATTCACCATCTAAATGAAAAAAAAAAAAAAAAGTAATTATTCACTTTTGCAAGACAGCTTAAAGTGTGGATAATATAAATACATCATTCTCTTTCAGTCATTAATGACACACACAATTACCATCAATGAAAGCAAGGCCAAAGTAAAAGTGTTCCACAAGATTAGCATGTGCCACAACCATGTCGAATACATCTCTCCCGCGGGACTTGATGTCACATTTCACTGCCACACACTGTTCATTTGGCATGATCACGTTAACTTCCCTTTGAGACAAGCCTGACTTGCCTTTCTTTGACTGTATCGATCGAAAGAGAAAGGGAGAAGACAATAAATATACAGAGACACTAACTATGCAACCTTAGAAAGCAGTAAAGCTGAACAAAAGTGCTGAACACTTAAAAATTAAGTTCATTATACATGTAATCAAAAATACGGAAACAGAGTTTACCACTATAGATCCTGGCAGCTCTAAAACTATTTGAGGTACATCAATCATCCTGGTAAATTCAGGTCCAAGACTCTACAATTAAAACATGGAAACAGACAATTAAAAACTATTAAAATAGCATAAGATGCAGCATTCATATTATAGTACAGCACAGATATTAAGCGCATTACCTTAGCTTTCCTTTGGGAGAGGCTGACGGCAGACTCACTAACAGTAATACAGGGACTAGAAGGTCTGGCTTCACTCTTGCTGGGAGTGTTGAGGCATGTACTCCGGGACAACCAACAACTTGTGCTTCGTCTGTGGTGAAGCCCCAGTGGAGATCTGGGATACCAAAGTATCAAAGAAGACTGACATTAACCAGCACTAATAGCTCATTTTAAAGTTCAAAACAAGACTACCAACCTGTTTGAGCCCTGATTGGATGTGGTCTGACTAGGTCTACTTCTGAGAGACCAGGTTTTTTGTTGATGGGAAATCTCTGAAGAAAAAATAAAATAAATAAATAAATCAGCTAGGCTGAATACTGAAAATAAGTATAGGAAAATAAGTACTGTATGTCTAAATGCTCAGCAAAAATTAAGTAAAAATATAAGATACACAATTTAACAAACTGACATGCAATTTTAAACAGCAACAATAGTTTTAATAAACATCTAAATATCTGACAAATTGATGTTAAAAAATTGGGGGTGAAAGCAATATATTTACTAAGCAAGGATGCATTAAATTCATCGAAAGTGACAGAAAAGACATTCATAATGTTACCGATTTTCTTTTTCAAATAAATACTGTTCTTTTAAACTTTCTATTAATCAAAGAATCTCGGAGAAAAAAAGTATAATAATAAGAAATGTTTCTTTAGCACTAAATCAGCATATTAGAATGATTTCTGAAGGATCATGTGACACTGAAGTCTGGAGTAATGGAATTCAGCTTTGCCATCACAGGAATCAATTACATTTTAAAATATATAAAAGTAGAAAACAGTTATTTCTAAATTGTAATAATATTTAACAATATTACTATACTTTGATCAAATAAATGCAGCACTGGTGAGTATCACACTTCTTTCAAAAACATAAAAAAATCTTCCCGAACACAAGCTTTTGTAAAGTAGTGTATGAGCTCACCTTGCTTTAGCTCAGAGTCCAGAGACAGTCTTCGAGTCTCTCCTGTAGCTCCGTTCCCCTCTGTATAACCAGGATATGGTCCACGCTTACCTGCTCAACAGAGACCTGATCACTACCGTCACAATGTATTCTGTGCACTCATTGTCTACACACAGCAGTTTATACTGGTTTGCATTGAAGCATCAATGCTTTGAGCCTGATTACAACCTTTTGTAATCCCATGTTCAGGTTTAGGTTAAACTGTTAATCCAATTGTGGACACTATTTTATTGGTGCAATGGTGCTTTCTTACGCACATGTTTGTCAAACCTGCATGGTTTTACTGATTTAATTTTTAGGATAAACATTATAATCCAATGACTATTCCTGGATTATCCACTGAAAAGGTTTGTTAAGGACAGTTTTTAAGACAAATGTGTGGCATCAACACCCACTTAGACCTGTTATGCACAGGATCTGACGTGCAAAGATTGCAACATGACACGATTAAACTCTTCTATAAACAGTGATGTAAAGTATCTGTACTTTACTAGAGTATTTTTATTTTGGGAAAGTTTTACTTTTACTTCATTACATTCCGAAGCACAATATTGTACTTTTTACTCTGCTACATCCCATAAAAACATACTGTGTTCCTCGTTATTTCGACCTGAAGAAATCGCCACCCCCTCTGAGACAAGCAATGTCCATTTTGTGAACAAGATTATTTCCAATGAACCTGCTTAATTGATTAAATATAACGCAAATGAATGCCCATTCATCTTCCCCGCTGTTGTAGCAGTTTAAAATGATATAAAACTAGTATGTTTGGATAGCATTCCTCTTAAAATGTTAACACATCTTACCCCATGTGACGTCTGTACATTGTATTTTTATGGCTCAGACTGATAAAGAGTCATTGGGCTCGAAACATCACCTGTGGTGAGAACATTAAATAAATATTTTTCTATTTTTGGAGCTGTGGTGTGCCAACTTTTCCTTCCTTTTTAAAAAATTGTCTTGTGACAATCTCTGTTCACCTCTGTTCAAAATCTGCAATTGCAGTTATTCGCAGAATTATCAACTTTACGTGGGTTGTGCCTCGGCGTGGCACAGCGCGGATGAATCCAATGTTTTGAGGAGAATGTGCGGCTGTCAGTCACCGCGCAGTGTGGATACTGTCATTCGGAATCACAGATTCTACTTTTTGGAAGTATGACCAACATACAACATTGCAGTAAATCGCGCTGATTAGATCTAACGATCTCTTATCATATCACGTCAAACAGTGCAAATTATACTTTGTTCTCAAATTGTTAATGTTAACAACATCAGCATTGCGTGACTACATTTAATGCCCTTCAGATATCTATCCTTGTTTTCGCATGGGCCCGGCTGCATTTTACAACGGGTGAATCTCCAGTTGTCACTGGTGATTGTCGTTTGAACCTTTCTGGATCCGTCATCAAATTAATAAGTTTAATTTTATCAAGTGCTGTGAGAAAAGGCTATAAATCTCCACCTCCAACATCCTCACACGCAATATAGCCTACTAGCCGAGACTTCTTCTTTATGTGTACAGATGTGACGTAATGACGCAAAGACATCCTCGAATTTCCCGCGGAAATCCACCAGTACCACTGGAATTAAAAAAATAATTACAAGCTTACCGTTTTGAATAGAGCAAAGGCAAGCAGATAGTTTTGAACACTGGCTCGTTATGTACTTGCTCAAACATTTATTTTGGATAATTTTTAACCCAAAAAAGTTACAGACTGAAGCTTTAAGTACATTAAAAATATTTTTGTAAAACTGAAAATGAGTATACTTTTACAGGAGTAATATTTTAATAGGGTATCTTTACTTTTACTCATGTACTTGATTTGTGTACTTCGTCCACCACTGTCTATAAATACCTGCTACATAAACTCATTTGAATATCAAAACATCAAGTCAAATGTACATTCATTATAAATACTTTAAAATGTAAAAATAATTCAAATATAAAAAATAGCATTTTAAAATATAGCTGCAAGCAGCAATTAAGGGGCCAAGAACCACAGAGGCAGAATGAGGAGCTAAAAATCAAGGCAGCAAGCATCAGACCATCTCCAAAATAAGTAAAGACATTCGGAGATGGTTTTAAGCTAAATAGTTTTGAGCCCATAAATACACTTGTAATGTGACATAATTGCTTGTTATTACTTTTGACCAATAGGTGACACTGACACCAAATTGATATGGTGTGGTCAGTGTTTGGTGACAATTTTCAAACTGTTCAGAAGTTATAAGCAAAAAAAAAAATTAAAAAAATAAATAAAAAAAAAAATCATCATATTAAGTGGCCACTAGGTGACACTGTGCCGAAACTGTACAGGTACCATCAGATTGTAATAACAAAAACCAAGTTTGGTCAGAATACGTTTAAAGTGTTGCAGAGATTGCCTCACGTCCGTTTGGCATGTTGTTCAGAAAATGTGCCTTAAAATTTAACTTGAATTCCATGGAGGGGGGATCGGGGGCTCGTCAGCAAGGTCTGAGGATAACCTGATTACATTTTTTGTAAAAATCGGAGCAACATAGATACCAATTTTGTCATAGTCAGCTAAACTTCCTGTCTGCCATTTTTCATTTTTTTTAACCTACTTTTTCGCATGACCCAAGGAATCTATTAAGAACAGTTTCATTACAATAGGCAAAATGAATCAAAATCTTTCAGCATATATATTTTTTTAATTTCATAATAATTCTTGACCACAAGGTGGCGCTGCCCCAAAACTTTTTGAGTACCTTCAGGGCATGGTGCCGATGACACTTTTGTGGAAAATTCAAAATGACAGAACATTTTTCATTAACAAAAAGATTTGTGTTTCTAGCCCTTACGGTTCAAAAGTCATTAGCATAAATGTAAGTAAAAGTTTGGACAGTTGGTGGTGCTAGAGGGATTGAGTTAGAGACTCCAAAATTGCTATGGTTAATGATTGGACTGTCTTCTATATGTGCCAAATTTCACAACTTTTTACCAAATGTTCTATTGGGTTGCCATAGACTTCAACAGCTGAAGAAGAAGAAGAAAAAGAAGAAGAAGAAGAAGACGACGACTAACGGATACAATAGTTGCTTACGCACCTTTGGTGCTTGGCCCCTAAATATTACAAAATATGTGATTATTATTAAAATTACTATTACTTATTTGACTACACTTCTTACAGTATTTTCACAACTATAAGAGGATAACAGAGGATTTTGAGATTCAAGGTTATTCCTACCATGAAGTCTTTCTCTGATCATCTGACTTTTCCCACTTAACTGCACAACATTTTCAGTTAAAGCAGCTCGATCCACCTGGAAATGAAGATCTAATGAACTCCTTGGCTACCAATTTTATAAATTGATCAACTGAGAAGTTTTTCAGGTATAAATGCTTCTTTTAAACTCACAGAGTCTTGGAAGACATCCTCTACCAGCTGTTTGATGACTTTGTTAGGAGGAGGCAGGAGAGACGCTTTGTGGTGCGATTCACACAACTCCAAGATGGAGTTCAGGTTGGCTCGCCGATGGGCCATATCCTCACACATGCTCAGGAGAAGGCAATTCAGAGAGTCGCTTAGCTGAATGGGCTAAACAAGCAAACAACACATTTCCACAATATTTTCAGATGGAAAGTAAAGGTGATGAAAGTTTAATGTAGCTAGCTTATTCTTCACTGGTATTTTTTCATTCTTATTCTTATATGGTTACTTATAATCGTATACAGTCTTTACTTTCTTATTTATTACTCGGATTTCTGTGAAACTGACCTGGTTTTGAGGGAGATGATAATCAACTGACCAATACAGAGTCATACCAAGAGAATACACGATAATCTGGAAGAAACGACACTCAAATCATCAGCATCTCTTCTGTGAGCATTCAACTTAAGTACAACAATAAAGAAGGGCACTTTTGTAAAATAAATCCAACCCTCTACATTTCGACAAAATTTCACCCTAGGTCAGGATTTCCAAACTGGGATTCGGGGACCCCCAGGGGCGTCGCAAGGGGGTCTGTGGAAAAGTCTAAAGAAAAAATGTAAAATGTAAAGATAAATAAATAATAAGATTAAAATAAGTAAAAAATAAAATTCAGGTCCTTCTCCAAAAATTAGCATATTGTGATAAAGTTCATTATTTTCCATAATGTAATGATGAAAATTAAATTTTCATATATTTTAGATTCATTGCACACCAACTGAAATATTTCAGGTCTTTTATTGTTTTAATACTGATGATTTTGGCATACAGCTCATGAAAACCCCAAATTCCTATCTAAAACAATTAGCATATCATGAAAAGGTTCTCTAAACGAGCTATTAACCTAATCATCTGAATCAACTAATTAACTAATTAAATAACACCTGCAAAAGATTCCTGAGGCTTTTAAAAACTCCCAGCCTGTTTCATTACTCAAAACCACAATCATGGGTAAGACTGCCGACCTGACTGCTGTCCAGAAGACCATCATTGCAAGAGACCATCACACCCTCAAGCAAGAGGGTAAGACAGAAAGAAATTTCTGAACAAATAGGCTGTTCCCAGAGTGCTGTATCAAGGCACCTCAGTGGGAAGTCTGTGGGAAGGAAAAAGTGTGGCAAAAAACGCTGCACAATGAGAAGAGGTGACCGGACCCTGAGGAAGATTGTGGAGAAGGACCGATTCCAGACCTTGGGGGACCTGCGGAAGCAGTGGACTGAGTCTGGAGTAGAAATATCCAGAGCCACCGTGCACAGGCGTGTGCAGGAAATGGGCTACAGATGCCGCATTCCCCAGGTCAAGCCACTTTTGAACCAGAAACAGCGGCAGAAGCGCCTGACCTGGGCTACAGAGAAGCAGCACTGGACTGTTGCTCAGTGGTCCAAAGTACTTTTTTCGGATGAAAGCTAATTTTGCATGTCATTCGGAAATCAAGGTGCCAGAGTCTGGAGGAAGACTGGGGAGAAGGAAATGCCAAAATGCCTGAAGTCCAGTGTCAAGTACCCACAGTCAGTGATGGTCTGGGGTGCCATGTCAGCTGCTGGTGTTGGTCCACTGTGTTTTATCAAGGGCAGGGTCAATGCAGCTAGCTATCAGGAGATTTTGGAGCACTTCATGCTTCCATCTGATTTCATTTTTCAGCACGACCTGGCACCTGCTCACAGTGCCAAAACCACTGGTAAATGGTTTACTGACCATGGTATTACTGTGCTCAATTGGCCTGCCAACTCTTCTGACCTGAACCCCATAGAGAATCTGTGGGATATTGTGAAGAGAAAGTTGAGAGACGCAAGACCCAACACTCTGGATGAGTTTAAGGCCGCTATCGAAGCATCCTGGGCCTCCATAACACCTCAGCAGTGCCACAGGCTGATTGCCGCCATGCCACGCGCATTGAAGCAGTCATTTCTGCAAAAGGATTCCCGACCAAGTATTGAGTGCATAACTGAACATAATTATTTGAAGGTTGACTTTTTTTGTATTAAAAACACTTCTTTTATTGGTCGGATGAAATATGCTAATTTTTTGAGATAGGAATTTGGGGTTTTCATGAGCTGTATGCCAAAATCATCCGTATTAAAACAATAAAAGACCTGAAATATTTCAGTTGGTGTGCAATGAATCTAAAATATATGAAAGTTTAATTTTTATCATTACATTATGGAAAATAATTAACTTTATCACAATATGCTATTTTTTTGTAGATTAAACCTGACCTGTAGATTAAAATAAATAAATAAATTAGGTTAAGATAAATAAATAAAAACGTTGATTAATATTCAGTACTGTGCAAAAGTCTAAGGCGCATTAGTATTTTCACACATTCAAAAAAGGTTTTAAGCCAGTTATTTATATCTTTTGCTGTAGTGTGTCAGTAGGAAATATCAGTTCCATTTCCATTTCAGGACATTCCATTTCCAGGTTTCTTCCTGTTTCTTCAATTAATCGCAGACAGACTTGATGATGGTAAGATCAGATCTCCGTGTGGATCATACCGGCTGATGTTAGACTCCTTGTGCATACAAAAATCTCACTGGATTATTACAATTAATGGCAAAAGGAATGTTTGAAATGTGAACTGATATTTCATTCTGACACACTATAAATAACTGGCTTAAAACCATTTTTGGTTTGTACTGTAAATAAATAAGATAAAATAAATAAAATAAAATAAAATAAAATAAAAAAAAGATAAATAATACATTTAACAGTACATTAGTGCATTCTAGGATGGGTGTCCCTCACACAAGTGAGATCTAAAAGAAAACCCCTGAGAGTTGTGACTAAATAAATCATGTCTGTCGTTAGCTATTGGCTAATAAATTAAGTGCTACATTCCACTTGTGAGTGATTGAATTAGGCCAAAGACTATACATATACAAGAGTAAGTTTAGCTGATACATTTTCACTGCGTGTCGTGTCCTATGGTGGCTTTAGGACGCCTTCCCACTACCTGACAGGAAAGAGTGCGTTAGCTCATTTAAGAAGGCGGGAATAGAGCATCAGTGTATATTAATATATATCCATAAAAAATCTGTCATTTTGTGATGAGAAGCTGATTTGATTTGAAATGTATATTAGCTAGTAAATGTTATATATATGTACAAGCCAATGCAGTTTATACCGCCAGTGTGTCCGTAGAGGGTTGAAATCAGATTTTCCAGGTTAAGTGTATAATAACCTCCTGATGTCGCTGAATGGAACTGACCTTCTCCATGGCTAGTTTGGTGGAAATGGCACGGCCTTGCAGCATCTCTGGGGCTGTGAAGGCACAAACCTCATCTGTCATCGCACAGTTCTTGAACGCCAGTGTCCCAGTCGCAGACAAGAGCAGTGATGCAGGAGTTATAATGTTGCAGATATTGTGACCTAGAAAAACATACCCACATTCATTTTGCATGGGCTGCACTCTTCACCAGCAGGAAAAAAACACTAACTGCAAGGTCAACATTTTACCTTTGTAAGACAGGTCTACAAGTGATTCAGCCGAGCCCAGCAGGAGGGACCAAATCTCGTCCTCTTCCAGCGGTCCTCCTCTGGCTTCCAGCACCTCTGCGATGGTCACAAATGTGCTGCTCATCCTGCAGAGTCGCGAGACAGATACCTGAGAAGGAGAGACACAAGCTAAATGGCTGATGGAGGAGGGGAGAAATCTGTTGAAAGAAGAGGATGGAGCCTAAACAAAGTGATCATCAGGGACTCTGCTCTCATCACCAATGTTTCATAACAATTTTGCGTAATATACATATATTTATAATGTGAGATGTGTAAATCTAAATCTGTCTACAATGATCTATTTTTATCTTTTGCTGACTTCCTTCCAACTATCAAAAGAACAAGTTTAGGCAAGAATGTGCCAATTGTTTTGCATAATCACTGTAGGTTGGACTTCACCTTTTCAGATCCTTTTGGAGAACAGCAAGCTACAAACATACTTATTTTAAATATTTTACACTAGTTATGCCAAAAGATTTAAGTCAGTTTTTTTCCCTATATGAAATACCTGTTTATATACTGTAATTCCAATTCACATCTACTTCTATATTTTTTTTCACCTGCTACAATACTGAACAATACAGAGTTTCCTGAGATCTTTTCATTTATTCCAGTGTGTGTCACTGTAACTACACAAGACAGAAGGCAGGGGGAGACATTTCATATCAAGTGCATGCCATGTACATCCCCAAAACTAATCAATAATATGCACTTCTCAAAAGTTAGTACATAAAACTCTTTTTGATTTGGTGTTCAAAAGTACAAAAATCTAAATAGCTTGCTAGAGCACCAATGAAATTAACTTCACTATACACGCCTTTTTGGTATATGAGGAAGATAATTTAATAAACCAATAGTATAGTGACTTTTTCATTCATTTAGCTAGTCTTTAGGTGTTTCATTTTGCTGTGATGTATCATGGAAATAATTACAGTACTGACTTTCTAAGCACAGTCCTGGTGTTATTTAGCATAATTCATTATTTAAAATAATAATTACAATCATGTCTATCAGCTGATGTCTCCATACTTTTTTCAAGCCCTCCTTTCAAGCCATGATACAATCATTTATTTATTTAGCAAATGCTTTTATCCAAAATCACTTACAAATAAGGAATTCAACGTCTTTATGAGGCAGTAACATGAGAACCGCTAGCAATAAAATACTCAATTCAATTCCAAATGAACAAAATCTAATCCTCTCCCACACATTTTTACATTGCATGCACTTTTTCACTCTTAGTCACGTCACACTATGGAAGTAACATTTTCAATGCTGTAAACAGAAAACTGTGATTACATTTTTAAAGCAAGGTTACCACAAGCCAATGCACTAAAAAGAAAGAAAAGTTAAGGATTACAGTAATCTGGCATGAGAAGTGGGACATAATAAGATGTCCATAAGAAGATGCCAGTGACTGCTAAAGTAAATGTGCCAAGAAATGTCACCAACATCAGCCATCAGGTACTCCAGGTAAAGGTCCAGGTAAAAAGCTACACCGTCAAATTAATGGAAGCTCTAATAAATAATGATTTTCCTGTAATTACTGCGGCAGAATTCACTCATTAATCATCTCACAGATATTTAGCAATGTATTGTGTTTAAGTAATTTGAAGAACTATTTGATGAAGAACTATTTGATTTTTTAACTAAAATGCTCCCAATTTAACTTTAAATGCCATACAAAATATATTACATGAATTTTAATTTTTAATTTATATAATAAATATAAATATATAAAATGCATTTAAATAAGAGACAAAAATGAATGATTGTAGTTTATTTCAAAACCTTATGCTTAGTCTGTTGTTGTTTGGCTCTCTTGAAGATTATTATATTGAACTAGATCAGGTCTAGGTGCCAATACAGACAGATTACACAATCTAGTTAATTACATAACCTCTGTTAGCAGGCTGACTCAACACCTTTGTTAAATAATAATAATAAAATAAAAAAAACTCACTAAAACATACTACATGCAATAATCGAAAAATTGGTTATTTATGGATACCTGATGTTGTTCACTGCCTCAAGTCAGATCAGACAGAACTACATATATTTAGGTTAGACACACACACACACACACACACACACACGCACACACACACACACACACACACACACACACACACACACACACACACACACACACAAACAAAACATACCCCCTGCTATAATGAGCTTGAACTCCAAAGAAGGTTAAGCAGGACCTGCAGATGTGTATGTCTGAACATTACAGGAAGCCTTGAGTTTCTTTTTGTGGCCTTTCAGAAATAGCATGCCCAATTTTGTCTTAGTTTAAGCACTTAACATAAACATAGCAATTATATGAGTCAAAATCTGCTATGGGTTAATTAAATGTAACAAATCATGTAAAAATGTATCATCTTTTATTGGGAAAATTTAACAACATTTCATCAAACTTTGATAACTGCCTTAATATTTTAAACAACTGAGAAGATAAGATCAAACTACATTTTATAAAAATCACCTGTCAAGTTTATAATATACATTACATCAGCATATAAGAGTCATATAAGAGCAAAAAAAATAAAATAATTAAAGCCGTTGTTCCATTATTACCCCTTAGCAGATTTAAATATATATATATATATATATATATATATATATATATATATATATATATAGAGAGAGAGAGAGAGAGAGAGAGAGAGAGAGAGAGAGAGAGAGAATATAGGCTATTCAAAATACGTTTGAGCTCTCTCAGACTCCCAGTATTGTAAATTCTTATGGACAAGACACTAAATTCTCACTGCATTCCTACAATAATCAAATTTGAGGATATACCAATAAACAACATAGTCTTTGTGCCACATACTGACAGGAGCAGTGGTTAAATAAATCAACTTACCGGTTATGTATAAGAAAAGTAAGAGTGAATTTTCTTTATCCTTCTTTTTGCATTGTGTATACTCGATGATGGAGAGGTTCAAGGCCTTCCCTGGCTAAATAAAAAAAAGTCTGATATATACATCACAGCTCAGCCCAACCAAGTCATGGAAGCAGCATTAATCAATTACAAACAGAATATTGTTTAATCCTAACATACAACTTCATGAATTTTAAATCACACAAATTAAAGCTACTAAGTGTGATCTTTCATTTTAGGAATATTAATAGATTTTTACCTTCTAGCATTCAGTGTATTAGGTCCTGATCTCCCTCTGATGCCTTTAGTCCCAGTGCACACACTTTAATCCAGTGGATCACTACATGTTTCATTTACCTTCTGTTACCAAGCACCACATGTGACCCAGCCTCTGCTCCAGCATACTGCAGAATTGTACAACCATACAAAAATGCATTAAGCTACTGATAAACTACTCACGTCTAATCACTAAGAAGCAACGGATGTCTGTGGGTCTTTGAAACTTTTTGCAAATTGAACAACTATTCTTAGACTACAGCTAAGAGCTCAATTGGATTAGATGAGCAGTGACAGAAGAGGATGAAGGAGTCAGCAGGAACATTTTTTTAGTCAACCTTTTAGGCCTATTTGAATATGTAGCATTTCCACTTATGTCATTTATTCCTCCCTTACAATGAATTCACAGAAGAATTCTGATTCTTTTTCACCACATCTCATGTCATGCATTTTGTTAAATAACATTCTGTAGTACAAATTACATTTAAAACATTTTTGGAATAAAATGGCTTTTAATAAAAAAAAGACTATTTTGTTTTGCTAACGCTAGCATGTGTATCCTAAATACACACAATTAAACATTTGCACACTTTTTGCTTACATTTGCATCTTGACTGGAACTTACAATAAAGATGCATATAAAAATAAGTGGTGTTTACCTGTCTTATATTTCATCAAGCTCCTCTGCTTCTGTTGTCTCCTTGATAAACAAACAGACTAAATTTTGAAAAAACTTTATTAGGCGCAACAACTGTGGACAGTCCTTTTTTTATGAAACATATACATTATCACGCAATAAACAATGAAGAGATGTAACTTATGATTATTTCACTCAGTTTTTCTCTGTCACTCTTTAGCCTAGGCTACCTTTTTTTTATCATCCAAACCAGTAACGTTAAGTGCATTTCTCAAAACAATTCGTACGAACCACACGATGGATTACTGCCAAAGCCTGTACCTTGCTCAAAATCCTTAGTTCATCTCTCAAAAGTAAGTATTTATGTCAATGAACATATCAGTGCCATCTCAGAATGACAAGTCCTTGAGTCATTGTTCACACAAGATAGTCAAAATGCTTAGTCGTGTTGTCAATATAACAGTGTCATTATATTCAAATGTAAACATGGCTAAAATTTTAATGACAGTGATTGAAAATGCACAAGACTGCACTTTATCTGTAGGGCATATATTTCATAAGTACAAATTTACACATTACTCTATTGTGGTATAGTATAGCCTACAATAATGTAGTAGGCCTATATACACACGTATGTGTGTGTTTGTGTGTTACATTATGTCTCTATAAAGAATATTTACTGTATTGCAAAATGCAAGTGGACTATACATCATTACAGTAAGTATACTCTATTATAGTATAGTGAACATTGTCTGACATACCTGTCCTGGCTATAAATGTTTGTATAATTGAGGACACTGTTGTTCTCCCAATATTCGACTGTATACCTTTCGACCCGCCTCAGCCATTGTAAGGTCATTCTTCCTGGCTGTTGACCCTGTTTGTTTCCTTGTTGTTTTTCCATTGTCAGAATGTGTAACACTGTTGTGCTCTCTCTATATGCTTGCCAGATAAAGCTTCATGAGATGCACCTCTGAGCTATTTTAGAGAATTGGTTGATCAATGGTAGATCTAGCCTTTTACATTTCCCTTCGTTAGTAAAATTCAAAACTCACCTCTGCAATTCATCAATTCAGGACACATTTACAAAAAATAAAAGTCTAATAGAAATGTATAGAAAATATGCTTGACAGTTTATGACAACTAATTCAAGCATTTTGCATTTAATTACTTATGCAAGGAACAAATTATGTTTAGAGGGGTAAGATTCAACAGGGAACCAGTAGCTATAATATATGTTGACATGACACAAGCAATTGATAATGTATTTTACTAGTGACAAGTGACTATGATGTCGAGGTTAAACAAATGGTTTTGAGAATTTCAGTTGTGGTACATTTCTCAGATCACAAATATATTTACAATGGATTATCAAATTTGAACTATTAAAGTTTCTATCTGGGAAATAGATCATAGACTAAATAGATCAATATATCCTTAAAATGATGCACAACAAAATTTAGATCATTATTATTATTTAGTAACTGTGGATGGATTCGAATTAGATACTAGGCTATGTCTTTAGAATTTGCCTGAAGATTAAGAAAGAAAGAAAGAAAGGAAGAAAGAAAGAAAGAAAGAAAGAAAGAAAGAAAGAAAGAAAGAAAGAAAGAAAGAAAGAAAGAAAGAAAGAAAGAAAGAAAGAAAGAAAGAAAGAAAGAAAGAAAAAGAAAATGTAGGCCTATCTATGAATAGACCTGCGTGATGGCACGGAAGCGCGTGGGGGTTTGGTGACGTAGAGCGCATGTCGTCCGCAGTGGACGCGAGGCCTGCTGCCAGTGGAAGAAAGCGCGTTCAATACGGTGAGGTCATGTTATCGAAACCAGCAGCCGAATAAGCGCTATTAATAATCAATAGAGACTTCACCACGTCATTTCTGAAGAGCCCGAATATTTAATCGCATTTTGGATACAGGAAGTGTTTATATTTCAATCGTAGCAGGTAAGTGAGCGTTTTAAGGTGGTTTTACTACGTGGTATTGTTTCGCAGTGGGGGAGGGTGTCTGCACACATCACAGCTGATTTTCCTTCCTTTGAAAGTGTAATACGACAATGTCGCTGTTCTGAATGATGAGGCTTTTAAACGTAGCGACTAATAAATGAGCCTGGTTACGTGAGATCACTTACAATGCTATTTGTCAAGCTGCTTGCTTTGACACCCACCCACTGTAACCATACTATACCTTGTGTGTATTCTAGATATAATTTAATCAATAACGTAACATTTGAATGTAGATTGAATTACATGTGGTTTAGCATTTGTACTGATCACTGTCTAAGTTAAAAAAAAAATATATTTTTTATTTTATACATAACTTACAGGCCTGTACTGTCAATACTAACTTACATGTATCCTGAATTAGAAACATTTAAACGATTTTAACATTTTAAATGAATTGGCAACAGGGTGATTAACGTTAATTCAAGCTTGACAGAATTTGCCCATTATATCTGTGTGTTTGATGGGTAAAATTGTCATTATTATTAATGAAACAAAAACAAAAAATGACCCCTAAAGTTGGGTGGCAGGAACACATGATTAAAGTTTGTAGGCTATATTAATCAGAATTTGTCATATTATTGATAAAAACTCTCTATAAAACTGTTTATTTTAGTAGCCAATGGTCACTTGTGATTTGTTTTTACTTTTCACCATGAAGGCTGTCCAGAATATTTTATTTCTAATAAATTAATTTGATATCACATTAGAGCTGAAGGAATTCCATGAATTGAATGGCCGTTTCTATTCCTTTCTATCGATAATTTCTATTGTGGTACATAATAATACTTGTGGTTTGAAATTATTCTCTTTGTGAATGTTGTGTTTAGCCTGGAAGTCTAATCCTTTATTATGATCTGATTAAAATGAGAAATTATGTTAATTGGTTAACTGGTTTGTTTGGGTGCATGTCAGATTCTACAGTGTAAGCATTCGTTAATATTCAGTCATAAGCACCAATTTATTTTTTAAATGTACAATTAAACATGGGCCTGTAATATATTAAAATGATCTTTTTTCTTTCTTTCTTTCTTTCTTTCTTTCTTTCTTTCACTTGCTTGATTATACAAGGTTACAACCACAGACTCCTGATCTAGGGTTTTCCAGAATCAAATCTTGGCAAAAGTCTCTCTTGTTGCTATGGATCCAAATGCATTTTTTTTTTCAGACAGACTTATTCAGTGCTACTTCCTCTCATCACAGTGAACAGTGTCACTTTTAATGTACTGTGACATGTCAGACAAAAAATATCCCTGATATTATGCCATTTGCGGAAACAACAAAAAATGTGGGAGCATTTTTCTGTGGATCTGGGTCATTCTGTTAGTCATGCTATTTAAACTCAGGTTAAGAGCTATTAGGATACTGCCCTACTCTTTGGTGGCGTGCGAGTCCCCTTTTTATGTGAGTGTGTATATTTCTAACAGCTGTATGCTCTAGTTATTTTCTTTTTGATGGCAGAGAGATAAAGCCCAGAGCCAAAAAGAGGCTCGAGACCACTCTTTGCTGTCCTTTCAGTTTATTCTACTATACCAGGACAAACGATAGTGCAGAAAAAAATGTTACGATGCTAGGGATATCACAACAATTGCAATCTATAGTGCATTTTGCTTTGTTTTTGTGGTCTAGGTTTGTAAAAGTCTGCCTCGTTCGGATGCTAGGACATCGACTTCATCATGAATAAAAATAAGCGTGAAAAAGAGTTCTACAGCGTAGATGTGGGTGATTCGACGTTCACAGTGTTGAAGCGCTATCAGAATCTAAGACCCATTGGCTCGGGTGCTCAGGGAATAGTCTGGTACGTTCTAGCTCAAATTCCACCTCAAATCAAGGACGTTACACAGTCGTCACATCTTTTCATCTGTTTTATGCATGCTTTACTCTTTTAGCTCAGCGTATGACCACAACCTTGAGCGAAACGTGGCTATAAAGAAACTCAGCCGGCCTTTTCAGAATCAGACTCATGCCAAACGCGCATACAGAGAGCTGGTGCTCATGAAGTGTGTCAACCATAAAAATGTAAGTCATCATGACTCCAAAATGGGTGCATGTTGCATACAAAGAGAAACATTTATCCAGCATCCAAGCAGGGCTAATAGATATGCTTGTCTTTTTCGTTCCCAGATAATAGGGCTCTTAAATGTTTTTACACCCCAAAAAACATTAGAAGAATTCCAAGATGTGTGAGTATACATTGTGCATTCATACAGTTAAAAACGCCAGACCCCAGCTGATACCCCGCTAATGCTCTCTCTCATCCGCACACACACCCTCCCCTTCTTTTCTGCTCTCTCCTACCCCCCCATCACACCCTGTTTTTTGTCCCTCCCCTTCCCGCCCCTTCCCCAACGACAGTTACCTAGTAATGGAGCTGATGGATGCCAACCTCTGCCAAGTCATTCAGATGGAGCTGGACCACGAGCGGCTGTCCTATCTTCTGTACCAGACGCTGTGTGGAATAAAACACCTCCACTCCGCAGGGATCATCCACAGGGTCGGTGCTCTTTAGCCTTAAGCCTGTCCGCCTAAACAAAAAGACTGCCGTACGCAGCCAAGGTTGCAGTGACGGCGAAAAGCTTAATAATCAGTTAAGGTGAGGGAGGGGGAGGGGTTTCATCCCCTGGGCTGATTACAAAAAGCCAGACCTCTGCCTGCCTGACTGCCTGACTGCAGCTGCTGCTGTGGACTGCATTGCGCTGTTGAGGCAGGGACGTGTTGAGAGGCGACAGGAGGGAAGCGATCAAGTGATCCTCAGTAAACATCGCTGTCCTGTAGTCCTGTTTCACCTTGACTTTACCTCTGGCTTATACGGCGTTACTGCTTTTGCACAGATATGACCGGAGACGTTTATATGGATGTGATACAATAAATCTTGTCTCACTGCACAAGGTCATGTCTTATAAATGCTGATTTCATTTGCAACCAAGGATAATCAAGCATTAAATGAATAAAATGGTTTCACTCTGACAGATCGATTAGGTGATGAGAAAACGAAGGAACATTGAAGGAAAGTCTTTTTTCAAGGGTAATGGAAAGATTCGTTTGTTGAAAATGGAGTACAGAACATTAGTTTTAATTCACTTTAGCCTCTGGAAATGTATGTGTATTGCTGGTTGAGTTTCAGTTAGACAGGACCAAGTGAAAGCTAAAAAACTCAATACTGTATTTGATATATAAAATCCTTTCCAAAGCGCGCACAGTTTATAACCACCTTTGGCAGTTAATTTACAATTAGGCCTATTCTTTGATTTTTGGAAAATTTACTTTTTTAAAAACATTTATATTCACCCATTAATTTTAACTGAATGTTAAATGCCGCTGCCACTGGTCCAAACGTCTGCTTCTGTTTTTTGTATATTACAATATATTATCAGCATAACATTTTGAGTGGAAAATAGAATTGAAACATATTGACTGTTTCAAATAAATGGTACTTCTAAACTTTCTATTCAACAAAGAATCCTGAATTTTTTTTTATCACAATTTCCAGAAAAATATTAAGCAGAACAACTGTTTTCAACATCAATAGTAATAATAAGAAATGTTTCTTGAGCACCAAATCAGCATATTAGAATGATTTCTGAAGGATGATGTGACATTGAAGACAGTAATGATGCTGAAAATTCAGCTCTGCCATCACAGGAATAAATTACATTTTGAAATATATTAAAATAGAAAACAGTTATTAGAAATTGCCATAATATTTTACAATATTGTTTATACTGTATTTTTTTATTTAAAACAAATGCAGCATTGGTGACCATAAGAGATATATTTAAAAAAATCTTACCAATCCCCCAAAATTTGTATTATTATTTAAATTTTTCAAAATCCTAAATCTTTGTGTGTTTTTTCTACTTTGTTGTTGATTTTCAATGTCGTCTCAGACTTTTGGACCCCAATATACTTTATATATTTTAAAGCAAACAAATGCTATACATGAGAATGCAAATAAACACCGTATTGACTAATATTCTGTCCTGTTACTCTTTAGGATCTAAAACCTAGCAACATCGTGGTAAAGTCAGACTGTACTCTGAAGATCCTGGATTTTGGTCTGGCCAGGACAGCAGCTACTGGTCTGCTGATGACACCATATGTGGTGACGCGTTACTACAGAGCCCCTGAAGTCATCCTTGGTATGGGATATCAAGCCAATGGTCAGTGCTGCTGACAAGCTACAGAATGCCTAGTTGGCACATCCTATGCATGCTTAACTACCAATATCATCCTCGTGTTGCAGGTTTCAATTCACGCTTTTATAGGCCTCTCTGATGCTTTCCTTGCACTAATAGCTTTGTGGTTTCAGCACCAAAATGTGTTACAAGGCATATAATTTGTTGGGAATTCATTCTTTTTTGTTCTTTCTTTGATAAAATGTGAAGCTTGTTTAGTGTGTGATGAGTAGACAATGGCTTGGTGTGCTCATTCATTTCTTACCCAAACTCTAATGAATAAAACAAGCTGTTATGCAACAGTACAAAAATACTAACACCCCCTGACTTCCTGCTTAACCGTTTTCTCTCTTTCCCTCTGCTGCACGCGCTTAGTGGACATTTGGTCTGTGGGCTGCATTTTGGCAGAAATGGTCCGTCACAAAATCCTTTTTCCTGGGAGGGATTGTATCCTTGAGCCACAAAATTACAAAAATGCATAATTGACGCTTAGATTGTCTGTTGTCATTTTGAGAATCTGTATTATTCTCACAAAGAAGAGTTATGCGGTATATATTGAACTAGATATACTGTATTTGGCATAAATGTGTATGAAGGTTCTATATTGTGTTCTTTGTTATGCATGCTGTGTTCATCAAATTTGGGTTGGTTATAGCTCGCTCTTTTGCATTTCATTCAAATATTTATTTCTATGAAGTGCGGTTTTAACTTTTCAGTTGGCTTACTGGCTAATTTTGGCTATACCTTTAGTGAACACCACTATATTGAAGGATTAGTTTGGTGTTTTAGATTGCCACCTGCTTTTTCATTTACTGGTTGTCTCTTATTGGTATGTGTTTTAGTGTCATGGTAAATTTAAAAAGAAACATTCAGGCATTCTAGCTGTTGTGTTCTGCTCTTGTGATAAAGGTCTGACATTGTTTTGGTTTCATTATAGAAATTACTCCTGAACACTGGGGTCAGTTGAATTTATAAACTTATTAGATTGAAGGATTTGCACACTATGGTGTTCACTGCTGTTCACAAGCTTGGGGTTAGTAAGCTTCTTTTTTTAAGAAGAAGAAGAAAAAGATTCTTTAAATTGATCAAAAGTGACATTTAAAAACGTTTTATAATGTTACAAAAGATTTTCGATCAAATTTTCTATTCATCAAAAAATCCTGAAAAATGCATCAGTTTCCACAAAAATATGAAGCAGCACAACTGTTTTCAAACACTGGCAGTAATGTTTTTTTCAGCACTAAATCCGCATATTAGAATCAATGATTTCTGAAGGATCATGTGATTCTGAATACTGGAGTAATGACTGCTGAAAATTCAACTTGTCATCACAGGAAGAAATAATATTTTAAAGTATTTTTATATTAAAATAAAAAACTGTTATTTGAAATCGTAATAATATTTAACAATATTACTTATTTTGCTGTATTTTTTAATCAAATAAATGCAGCTTCGGTGAGCATTAAAAGACTTAAAAAAAAAAAAAAAATCGTACAGACTCCAAACTTTTAAATGGTACTGAGTTTTGATAGTGTTTGAGAACACATTATAGTGTCATACCAAAAAGCCTACGTCAGGATTTTGGTGTATTCTCTGAAAATAATATTCTGTAATATGTGTATGGTCATATTAAGTCTAAATATGTAATATTGCCCAATGTTTTATTTTCTCCATCATAATCAGCTGATGAGTCACAATATGAATGAAAATGGTCAGGCCTGTGATGCTTTTTAAGGCTTGTTTCCAGTTTATTTATAGCTTTGCAATGATCATTCTGTGTTACGTCTGTGCTCCATCCTCACTGCCTTTCCCTGCTAGACATGACAGTTCCTGCATGACGCACATCACTTTTCTTGACATCTGATTTCATTTTATTTGTCTTTTTTTAGCTCTGTGTTGCATGCTAATTTCACTTTCATTTAATTTTTCAGTGGATGTGTGGTCTGTTGGCTGTATCATGGCTGAAATGGTCAGAGGTAGTGTGTTGTTTCCGGGTTCAGATCGTATCCTTACATGTTTATCGTGTGTCATCCATTCCATGGTCATCCCTTCTCTCTGTTACACACAATACATTGTTTTTCCATGGTACACTATGGCTTTTAGGACTAAATATTTTAGCATAAGCCTTCAAAATGAATTGGTGCAAAGTAAAAGATTTGTGGAAAGCCTGCAAGAAGATCGTTTTAGATATTGTAGGGCTATTTATTATTTTCTTAACCTTCTAATGCCTGAAGATATTGATCAGTGGAACAAAGTCATCGAGCAGCTGGGAACACCATCCCAGGAGTTCCTGATGAAACTCAACCAGTCTGTGCGGACCTATGTGGAGAACAGGCCACGGTACACCGGATACAGCTTTGAGAAGCTGTTTCCCGACGTCCTGTTCCCTGCTGATTCAGAACACAACAAACTGAAAGGTACATCTGCCTAAAGGTTTAAATGGGTGACATTTTTCTGTAGCATTTTTTTCATTATTTGGCAGCTGTGCATTTGCTGTTTGCAAATGGGAATGTCAAAATGTTGGTATTGTGATAGTGTAGTATGTAAATGGCTCGGAAATTAAATATTGAATCCATCACAAACATCAACAAAAACAACCTATTTTGCAATTCTAATAATTTCCAGTGTATTCACAGTAAAGTGGCCTGAATAATCATCTGTGTTTTTGAGATGACATGTTAAGCCACTTGAGAACCTCAGAAACACCATTAACTCTTTCTCTTTGTACTGGATGTGATTTGTTATGCAGCGAGCCAGGCACGGGACCTGCTGTCTAAAATGCTGGTAATAGATGCATCTAAACGAATTTCTGTGGATGAAGCTCTTCAGCACCCCTACATTAATGTGTGGTACGACCCAGCTGAAGTGGAAGCGGTGAGCTTATGCGCATTCACACACACCAAGTACCAATCCATTGCTGTTAAGTACACATGCAAACTCATTGTGATTTCAAGTCCTTGCACTTTTGAATAATCTACATAATTAGTGTTGATTCCCCCCCATCCCCCCCCCCAAATAGTCAAACAAAGGGTTGTCATTTTGAAATCCCTTTACCAAAACTATTGATGTCTAAATAATTCACCATTTCCTTTTTTTTTTTTTTTTTTGTGTAATTTTTTAAAGCTATACATTTACAAAAGCTATTTTAAAAAGAAATTACAACTATGCCAGAATAAATGGGTGTCTAATTTGGGGACCAAATGTAGGTTTGTTGTTATTGTTTGAAAATGTTACAGATACTTGATGTGTTTTTAAAAATTAGATGTTTATATTTAATATGCACATTTATTATAAACTAGAGATGTGCCGATGTATCGGGCACAGATATATATATATATATATATATATATATATATATATATATATATATATATATATATATATAAAATACACTCTAGCCTGTTTACGCATCCACTGTGAAACAGGCCTTAGACCTACCTGAAAAGCACTGTTTATTTCATATGTATCTTTGTTCTGTTGTATTTATGTTGGCCTGTTGAATGTTAAATAGATCCAATCCATGTTTAATGAAGTTGATTTGATGATGCAGCAATAAACTAGCTAGCTTACATTAATGCTTCACACCACTACATGCCACTACACCCTACTACACGCCACTACACCCTACTACACGCCACTACAGCCTACCACACGCAACTACACCCTACTACACACCACTACATGCCACTACACCCTAGCGTTTTTATACTTTGCTAATTTAAAACATGATCAAAAAAGTAATCCATTTTAATGACAGAATTTATAGCGGTATCGGAATCGGCTAATAGTTGTTTAACAATCGGCCAAAAAAATCCTATCGGTGCATCCCTAGTAAAATAGCAATATTGTTTTAATGTTTGTTTAATATATTGTTATAAATTTAAAATAATATTTATTTATGGCAAAGCTGAATTTTCTGCAGTCATCATTACTCCAGTCTTGAGTTTCACATGTTCTTTCAGAAATCATTCTAATATTTTGATTTCGTGCTCAAGAAACTCTTATTATTATTATTATTATTATTATTATTAGTATTCTTAGTATTTTTTTATTATTATTATCATCATCAATGTTGAAAACAGTTGTGCTGCTTAATATTGTTGTGGAAAACATGATACACTTTTTCAGGATTTTCTGATGAATATAAAGTTCAAAAGAGCAGTGTTTATTTGAAAAATAAATCTTTTGTAACATTATAAAGGTCTTTACTGTCACTTTTGATCAATTTACTATGTTCTTGCAAATTAGAAGTATTAATTTCTTTCAAAAACAAAAAATCTCACTTATGAACTTATGAAAGGTAGTGTATCTAATGGTTCTCACAACAGAAACATAAAGTTTGTGCCTATTTTTTTAACACATGAATTGTTTATCTCACCAGTATAATTATGTATGCTTATCTTTCTTTTTTCAGCCACCTCCTCTGATCATCGACAAACAGCTCGATGAGAGGGAACACACAGTGGATGAGTGGAAAGGTGGTTTATTTTTCTAACTTTAAAGTTCACTGAGTGAAATCTGATGCAAAGGAAAGTGCCAGAGGTTTAGAACAAACATAATTTGCCTACTGCACACGTGGTCGAAATCTTGTCTGCAGCGGTCACCTGATTGAATAGTGTTAATAAGCTCCTCTGCGTGTTTAAATGTCTGACAGCAGTTGCTTAAATTAGAAAGATTGATATTTCTTTCAACTCATGGAGAGGAGCATGTGCTGTTAAATATAAACCTTGCCAGTTTCCATGACTTCGTTCATCTATCCAGATTTGGGGAGTAACAAAAAATGTTTTTTCAGTTGGATTGTTTCTTTTAGCTACTTGACAGTAGCTCAGGTCTTTTCAAGACAGCGCAACTATTCCAAATTTTCAAAGAGAAGCTAGATTTTCCTGTGAAGCTATGTAGCGTGATGGCACAAAAATCTCTCACAAGTTCCTAAAAGTGTTGCGAAGTCTCATGTAGTTTAGTGAATCAGTTCATTTGGAGGGTTATACGATTCAGCAGTCATTATTATACGATACAATAAATGATTCATCAGTCAAACAAACAATTCACTTTTATTTCAATCCCTGCTCTTTTCCCTTCCAAGTATGTAATTTAATGCCACTGTTCATCACCATGTTTTCAAGTTAATTAGTTAGTATTATTTTCTAGTTTTATTAATGTATCTGTTTAAGTGAATTTAACCCAACTGAAATCCTAATGGTTTTTATGCTTGAGAAACTTATTTATAAAGTTTCATTCCCTTAATTGACTTCACTGAAGTTGGATAAAAAGTGTGTACTAAGTACTTCAAAAAGAGTAGCCTCACTCTTTTGTTTATTCTTTCTTATTGTTCTTTCTTTGTTTTTCTTCATCAGAGCTGATCTATAAAGAAGTTATGGATTGGGAAGAACGGGTGAAGAATGGTGTTATTCGAGGTCAGCCCTCCCCTCTAGGTTAGTTAGAGGAGTTTCTCTTTGTCTAATGCAGAACCACACTTGCTTATGTTGATCTCAGAGCTTAATGCTAAGGATTATTTCAAGCATGTGGTTTAAATTTTCACTGGCCCCACCACAAAGTTTTTATAAATGAAAAAAATTGTTATTGTTTACAATGATTTTGACCCATGACACCAAATTTTAGATACCAGTAAAATCTCGCAATTCTCGATTCCAATTTCTAGCCTAACTAATCTACATTACAATCACTTGCATGATTGAATTGGCAAGACTTACAAAAAAAAATAATGTGCAAATGATAAACTTTCGTGGTGATGTAGACAATTCTGTCAACTGTCCCAAACATCTTTCACGCTGACCTCAGGCGATCAAGCAATCCTTAATTTCGGGCCCTGCATCTGCCCCGATCTGCATATCATCACACATTACACCGTACAATAAATAGTTGTTTCAACTTAAAATTTTGAGGCAGCACGAACACTTACTTTTTTTTAAGTTTACTCAACTCAAATATCCAAGTTGTCACAAGTACAACTTCACATTTCAAGTTGACTAAACCTAAAAATGTTAAGGCAGCACAAACACTTGCTTTTTAAGTTAAAACAACTATTATTATTTTTTACGGTGTACGTGCAGGTAATCTAACTGACTGTTATGTTTCACATAGCACAGGTGCAGCAGTGATCAACGGCTCACCCCAGCCCTCCTCCTCCTCCTCTATTAATGACGTCTCCTCCATGTCCACAGAGCCCACCGTGGCCTCGGACACGGACAGCAGCCTGGAGGCCTCTGCGGGACCCCTGAGCTGCTGCAGATGACTATCACCTTCCCCTGGAGATTCTCTGTGTGTGGCATGGTATCAGATTTAGGCCAGTCTAATACATTATTTTGGGTCGGGTATGGCTTTTTGAGTTCTGCTGTAGATGCTGTAAATGACTATACAATTTTATCTTTTTAGCGACAGCCCTAACAGGTTTAGCCGTGGTTAACTTATTGATAGTGAACTCCTTAACAAAACTCTTCTTTTATAAGCTACATTTAGAGTATTTTGTCATGTTGTCGTAGAGTGATTTTGGAAGGTAATCTGTAAAGATTGAATTGTGAATATATTTTCTCAAATTCATTTATTTTGAGTCTTTTTTTCCCTGGTCAATGTATAATTTTCTTAGTCACCTGGGATATGAAAATCTTTAGATTGTCAATATTAGTATTTTAAAATGGACATAACAATGTTGCACAAATTGATATCAACATAGTTATTTAAGTACATTTTGACAGCTTGCCTGAGGTGGCTTTCTGGGTCATGTTTTCCATCTTTGTGCACAGCACATTTTATTTAAATTTTGTACAGTTTCGTTTAGATATAATAACTCACAGCATCGAAAAAATATTTTTATATGTACATTGAGTTATTTTGTCAGGCTGATCTGTTTTTCATGAATACTTTTGCTGCTGGTTAATTTTCTGGTAGACTGTGATTTGTGTCGTGCTTGTCCATATGTCTCTGGTGTTCTTGTTCTAGTTCCAGTTACCTGGGATTTCAGCACCTTTTTATTTTTTAATTATTTAAATTCATTTTACCCCTTCAAAATCTGCATATAGAACAACCATTGCACTTCAATACCATCCTGGTCAGAATTATTGGCACCCTTTGTAAATATGAACCAAGAATTCTGTGAAAATAAATTAGCATTGTTGATCCTTTCGACCTTTTATTCAGAAAATTCACAAAAATCGAACCTTTCATTGAAGTAAAACAATTGAAAATGTGGGGAAAATCTCATGAAATAAATGTTTTTCTCTAATAAACACTGGCCACAATTAATGGCACCTTTCTATTCCATACTTTTTGCAACCCCCTTTTGCCAAGATAACAGGTCTAGAGTCTTCCCCTATAATGGAGAACACCTGACAAAAGATCACAGACCATTCCTCCATACAGAATCTCTCCAGATCCTTCAGATTCCCAGCTCCATGTTGGTGCTTCTTCTCTTCAGTTAAGCCCACTCATTTTCTATAGGGTTCAGGTCAGGGGACTGGGATGATCATGGCAGAAGCTTAATTTTGTGCTCAGTGACACATTTTTGTGTTGATTTTGATGTTTGTTTTGGATCGTTGTCCCGATGGAAGATGTAACCACGGCCCATTATAAGATTTCTACCAGAGGCCATTAGGTTTTGATTTTTTATCTGTTGGTATTTGGTAGAATCCATGATGCCATGTATCTGAACAAGATGTGCAGGACCTCCAGCAAAAAAAATATGCCCACAATTTCAAAGATCCAGCAGTATATTTAACCGTGGGCATGGGGTACTTTTTATCCCTTCTTGCACCAAACCCATCTGGTGGGTTTTCTGCCATAAAGTACTATTTTTAGTTTCATCTGACCATAGAAGCTTGTCCCAGCAGTGTCTGACAACAATATGCTGACCCCTAGACTCAACTATTTTCCGCAGTTCTCCAGTTGTGATTCTTGGGAGAATCTTTGGCCACTCGAACTATCCTCACTGCGCATTAAGACAATATAGACATTGACAACATAGTCCAGGCAGATTCTTAACATTTCCTGTTGATTGAAATTTCTTAATTATCGATGGTCAAAATGGAAATATTTAAAGCTTTAGCTATTTTCTTACAGCCACTTTCTATTTTGTGAAGCTATATTCAGAACTATATTATGTGGCTTTACTCATTGTGATGGATGATTAAAGGAATTTGGCTTGTGTGTTTCCTCATATTTATACTCCTGTGGAACAGGAAGGCATGTTCCTAGTCACCAAAATTGTAAATATGAAGGGGAATATACTTCAGATATATATTACTCATAAGAATTTCTAAGGGTACCGATAATTGTGGCCAATGTGTGTCAAAATGTGATTTTTCCCTCCACATTTATTAGTTTTACTTCAATGAAAGGTTAGATTTTTGTGAATTATTATTTTTTTTAATGAAAGATCAAAAGGATAAACAATGCAGATTTATTTTTACAGCCAATCCTGATCATATTTACCATGGGTGCCAATAATTCTGACCACGACTGTAGCTGGTATTATATCAATATTAGATTTAGCAGTTTTTCTCTAATATTTTTCCAGCCCTTAACAAGGTTTGTTTTGTGACTTTTTAGTTGGTAGAGCAAATGTTTTCCAATTATTTTATATTATTATTTTGGAAGACTTACAAAAACATCTACACTAGTTAATTTCTAGCATATTCCATTAGAGTTATTAAGTTACTTATTTTTGTACAACAGTGAAATGAAGCAAATTTGGAAATAATGTTTTTATTCTTACTGTTTTTTTATTTCCCCCGTCAGGTTGGATGGTCTGTAATGGCACATTATGAGCTGTAAATGAACGGGACATACTGAATTGACCTACTGTACGTATATGAATTGTAACTCGTGACATTGAATACTGTGGAGTGCCATGTATTATTTGATAAGATTAAGGTATATCAGGGAAGTGGATTTCTTTTACATTTGCTTTTGAAAATGAACGTGAGAGAGATCGTTGAAAAGTTTTGGAGTGAAAAGTGGGAATCTGATTGTTGTTGACCTGGGGTTTAGCCCATTGGATTTATTTACCTGTGCACAGGGTAAAAAATTAAACAAAAAAAAAAAAACTAAATATTTTGCTATTACTTTATATTATGGTTTTTGTTTTAAGTGCTCTTAATAGTGGCAATGATATTAAGCCCTACATATTTGCCTGGGAAGCCTGAACCTACTGTAACTGCATAAAGCAAAAGCTTCTCAACATGTGATGTTTTAGGCATGAAAACACAAGAGCCGTTTGAAGGTCGAGTCTGAACTACCTCACACTGACACCATACAGCTCACATTTTACAAGTATTACTGTAAACTTCATTTCATTTAATTTATTTATTCAGAAGAATATGAGTGTACAAGTGTCTGTAGTTTGTAAGTGTGAATCTGTGAGAATGTATTGTATATATGTTGTATACAATTCAACGAGTGTGTGTCCTTGTTTCCTCTAGACTTTTTTGTTTGTTTGTTTTATTCAGCTTATGTGCAGTAACTCAAAGCTGAACAACGAACCATCTTATTTCAGACTCTATTTATTTCAGAAGATGTTTAGAAGGGTCCATATATTGCTGTTTTTAGAAAAAGAAAAGAGAATGATTAAAATGAAGAGGAAATTTTTCTAATCCCTAGTCCCAACAGTAGGTGGTATCTTGCATGATCTGCTTAGCATTTGATTTTAAGTCCAGAACACTGTACAAGAACCATAAGACCATGGTGCTGGGTTTATTAGACTTCACAAACTGATGCAGTTGTTTTATATTAGGGTTAGCAGATTACCACCTCATTTGAATGCACTGATCCTCAACTGTTAACATCATAACAACTGGAAAAATGGAAATAAACCATTGAAAAATGGGTTTGCTTGCGTCTTTTTTTGTCCTCATTGATGTCTAAGAAGTTATACTTAAATTTTATATTTTTTCAAAGTGAATTGCTTTCTACATATTTTACCAAACCCTTTAAAGGGTTAGTTCACCCAAAAAGGAAAATTTGGTAATCATTTATGTACACTCACGTCGTTCCAGCCGACTTTTGTTCATCTTCAAAACACAAAATGGAAGATATTTTTAAAAGAGTCCTGAGAGATTTCTGTCCCTCTACTGAAAGTTCATTCCACCATTTCAAAAGGTTCATAGAGAGACATTGTAAAGGAAATCCATGTGATTCAAGTGCTTTAATCCATGTCTTCTGAAAAGATTGCTATCGCTTTGATGAACAGATTTGTTTAGGCTTTTATTTTCATATATAAACATTGATCAACACACATGAATATGATATAGCACATCAAATTTGGTAAGATTAAACTTTTTAAAACATTAAACATTTTGATGGAATGGACTTTCACTGGAGGGGCAGGAATCTCTCCGGTTGCATAAAATTATTAATTGATTGACTAATTGATAACAGAATTTACATTTTTGAATGAATTATCCCCTTTGAAGGGATACAATTCTGTCCTCATTTACTTACCCTCAAGTTGTTCCAAACCTGTATTAATTTATTTATTCTGCTGAAAAGAAGGTCGGAAACCAATCAGTTGATGGACCCCATTGACTGCTATTTTTTTCCATATGGAGGTCAATGTGGTCCATCAACTGTTTGGTTTCCGACCTTCTTTAAAATATTTTCTTTTGGGTTCAGCAGAAGAAAGAAACTAATACAGGTTTGGAACAACTTGAGGGTGAGTAGATGCTGACAAAATGTTCATTTTTGGGCAAACTATCCCTTTAATTTGTCCTTGGTCTGAATTCATGAAAGCATTTGATAGAAAACAAAAATATTTTTTGCATAGCACTGTTATCATTATATGATTTGATAATGAGTTGTTATATCACTATCCAACTTCTGATTTTCCTTGATGCATTATAAAGTCACAACATTACACAGTTTTAATGACAACGGCAATTTATTACGATGACTATAGCCAGTCTTCATTTGAAATGAAATACCCATTTTTTTAAAGACCTCTACTTTGGCACGTTCTGCATTCAGGAATCAATAAACAGAAAAACAACACAAGAACATAATGTGCATACTTAAAAAAAACTAAAAAAAAAAAAAAACTAACACATTCAAGTATGTGTCAGCCTTAGTTCCATCGTCTATTTTATATAAAGACACTCATTCTTTGAGTGTTTTGAAAAACAACACCTGAGAAATAGTTCTAGGTACATTAATAAGCTTAAATAAATACTAGCCTTGGCAATCCTGCAGCTGAAGTAATCTTGATATAGTTGATTTAAAAGATTTGAATAACTTTTGACAAGTTGTACAATTCAACACTTGTACAGTTTGGATGGTGTCACCTCATCTAATCTTTTATTCTATAGTGCATTTCACTTACAATAAAGGGATTTACTGAAAAGAGTTTGTGTTTGAAGTCTGACGGTGTAACAGTTGATCTAAATGAGCAATGACTTGTTCATGTCTGGTAGTGTGAGGCAAAGTGTGATAGGAAGCAGCCTTTTACTGGTTTTAAACGAAGTAGACTTTGTATGAAAAAGGATTGTGTGATAATTTCATCAAAACATCAAGGTTTATCAGGACTTCTTTCATACCATGCATTAACATGACCTGCCTTTGTGAGGGAACAGTCTGGTCTGAAAAGTCATGCTTTGGTATAATCTGTGCAGACTGCTAACAATTGAGCTTCACCTTAAAGGAATAGTTCACCCAAAAAATGTAACTGTTATTATTTACAAATAGCAGATGGCAAGTTTGACGTTAAGAACAAGATGCACAATTTGGTTTGTTACACAAAATAGAGCACTGCTTTTTGACATTTATTTAAGATTTCTCAAAAATTCTTTTGTGCTCTGCAGAAGAAGAAAAAAAAAAACAGCATATGCGTTTAGAACAACATGAGGGGAAGTAAATCACAGAATTTGTATGTTTGCGTGAACTATCCCTTTACAATGTAAGACTAAAGAGCAGAGATAAAAGAAAAACTGCTACACGATCAAGTCGCCGTTACAAAACAGCACAAAATGACCTCTGAATACTCATGATGCATGAGCAGAGAGATTTCAAAATTCTATCTACAACAAACACGCAGTCTCTCGCAGTCGCAGTGTTAAATCACTAAGTCGCAGTGTTAAATCAGGAGGACTGTCAAAACGCAAGTTAAATTTTGCTCGTCCTTGTTCCCAACGTAAGATCTCCCAAGGTGGAGAAGAACTCCTCCATTTCGTTCTGGAGCAAGCGGTTGCGGGTCTCTGCATCCTCACGGGCCCGTTCAGAGTTGCGGAGTTTGATTTCCAACATGCGGTACTTTTTCTTCTCCTGGTCAAACTCCTCCTCTAGTCTCTCCATTTGGCTACGCAGCATGATGCTTGATTCCTCTAGCCTTAGAAGAATGAGTTACATCAATTACATTTTAAAAGTAATCCCAAATACACCATGTGATATTGTAGGAAATGCAAAGGAAACACAAAATTTATTCTAATTAACTTAATAAATGACTATTTATTGTCAAAAGAATTCATTTAAACATAAAGGTGAAGTGTGTAATTTCTGCACCGCTAGCAGTACCAAATGAAAAAGAACCCAACGGCGCTGTTTTTGAATTGCGCTCTCACGCTAATTTGCCCTGTTTAGTAAATATGCCCCTAAAACTGAGCTAGGAGAAAGAATTTTAAAGCCACCATGAAATCAAAATTGACAATTCTTTATGACAATTCAATGACATCCTTAGTTTTTAAAAATGTATGTGCCCTTGAAATCTTTAATCAAAAACATTACCTTCCCCTCCCCCCGGAACAACATCTCAACGTACACACTTCAGCTTTGAAAAGATTCTAACATTTAAGGAACGATGAGAGAGTTTATACTAGGCTACTCACTTATTGAGCTTCATTTAATTAGTTCAAGTAAACTTTACCTTATGAAGTGTAAAGACAAATACAAATCATCAGTGTGCTGTGGAAAATACCTTCGTATTCGTGATTCATAGTTGACCTTCTGTTTCTTCAACTCATCTTTAAGCTCTGTTACCAGGCTGTTAAGTGCTGTTGTGCAAGTGTCAGTGTCTCCCGTGGCGTTCACCATATCTCCAACATTTCCATTCTCACTGCAGCCTGCACTGCTCACACACATTTCCAGTGCTTCGCTGCTCTCCGTGACCTCTGAACTCCTGTCCTCACTTTGCCCTTGGACAGACCCTCCAACTGACCACTCCAACTTCACAGAGTTCAACCCAGAAGGGTCACTTGCTACGGAGTCGGCCACTAAAATCTCGCAAGAGGACGTGGACCAGGGCGTGCTCGCGACACTGGGTACGCTGAGACTGGATGAGGTCACGTTGTCGTAAGTGGACAGACGGTGCGACAGGGCTGAATCCTTCCCCATGCGCTCTCCTGAAGAAGTGCGCCGATGGCTGCGGAGAGAAGAAAGCCCGTTCATCAACCAGTTGCCAGTACTGGGCAAGGTGGACACGTCCACGGACGAGCCCCCTATTTTCACGGGCTGAGCGCGTACCCCTCCACTCTTGAAGGAGTATTTCCAGGAGGGGAGGGATTTCATCTGCTTGCTGGGGCTGACCGTCACACCAGCTTTTCCCTGAGGTGTCATTTTGGCAGTGATAGGGGCACCTGTACTGATGTCTAAAGACGTGGCACTGTCGCACACACTCTCTGCCACTTTGGACGCCTGGCTCAGTGATGAGCAGTTCAGCATCTCCTCATCGGAGATCCACTCTGCCATGCCGCGCTGACCCCGAAGACAACTTCCGGTCTGCTCAGAAGACATATCTCCCTCAGTCCCCACATAAAGACGCTCATGTTCACTGATCAACACCGTCATCAGGTGCTGAACCTGGGAGGTTCCTAAAAAAGGATTTAAAATGACTCAGATATTAGTTTCTAGCTGGAAATATTACAAAGTCTGCAAATACTTACCTTCCATCATTGAAACAGGGTCCTCTACTTTAGGCCGTAGGATATTTGGTCCAAATACTGTTGCAAGGTTCTGGACGCTCATCTTGTTCTCAATTGAGTGTGACTGCACCTCATCTAAGAATCTACGTGAAGACATGCAGTATAGACAACAGATATTCATTCATCATTTATTCAAATGAGTAAAGCAATCATTTCAAAAACATTAACATGTACTGTACAAGAAAACTGATGGAATGCTATGTATTCACTTACTTGCAAATGTACTTTAACAAATTATAATTAGCCTGAGGAAGAGTGTACACCTGCTTCACAAGCTCACCTAGTCCCTTTAGGAGACACACGGGGGAACATGATGCATTAGAAATCCAGGAAGCAAGAACAACATGCAGTGAGCTGTTCTATGAAATCATCCATTTTAAAAAGAAGTGAAATAGTTTTGAATGTGCACTTCAAATCCTAAAGTATCTTTTAAAGATAATATTAATGAGATAAAAGGCCACTTAGGGACTGTTCGCTATTTATGGAAAGGGCCACCGGAGGAAAATAGGGGAGGGTCATGTCTTTTTATTGAGGGGAGGGTCATTCAACTTTTTTTAGTCTAGGCGGAGGGTCACCCAACTTTTGTATTCATGAAAACAGCAACATCTCAAAGTGGCTTGTTTGGTGCATATTTTTTTTTATAAAAATCCAGTTTGCTGACAGTGCGCGCGCACTTCAGTACGCGCTCAGAAAAAGTGCATCATGTACAGAGCGCCAATTTAATGTTTACCCGGCATAGCTTTAAAGCACGAGCAAATAATGAACTTTTGTGATTGCGAATAAGTGCAGTGTCCTGTGAATGTAACTCGCGGCATTAACATGTGATATGAATGTAAGTTGAGTGTATTGGGACTGAGGCGCCAGAACTGCAGCTGAAAGAATGTGCGTTGTACAATATAGCCTACCATATTTTAGTTTCCATTCTTATTGGGTTTCCACAACAATGTTAGTGAGTAAATCTACTGAAATTGCCACCATAACAGTGGAGTGTGATGTGTTAGACATAGAGCTACCACATATTTAAATTAGGCTACTATTAGAATTATTTGAAGTTAACATAGGATACAATACGCAGACCTACACCAAAAAACTAGTTGAGGATAAATTATTTAAAATTGGGCAATTCCAGCGTTATGGACATGACATTTGCAGTCAAAACTTGAAATATAAATTATCAGAAAATGCATTTAATACTGAAACGTCTGTTTATATATCCATACCCCCTTAATAAAGGAGTCAAGACATTATAAAAATATCAGTCTACACATGCGTTTTATATGAGCGAAATACACATGTGACGTGACACAACAAATCTTTAACTTTTAGGTGGCAAAATATTTTTTAATAATTCTATGAATTACACTGCGCAAAACAAAAGTAGGCTAATAACCGGATGAAGAAGGGTCGGGCTCCACAGAACATAAAATATTATTTTTTATTTTATTTTTCGTGTTCTCATTTATGAGGAAAAAAACAATGTTACGGACGTGACAGTTCTCCGTTATGGACATGACCGCTCTGAAAGCGACTTTAAAACTTTCACAGAGACTTCAGAAAGCACAAAGCCTTTCTTTAAAGTAAATTTCGTTTTTTATTAATTGTATCTTAATTTTAATTAATGTTTCATCAACCAATTGCTTGGATTTAATAAGTAAGAAGTAAATATAGTAGAAAATAGATCATCATGACACGGAGTCGCCGGCGCGTGAACTGGACTCTCGTCTCATAAATGAACCGAAACTCAGCGTATAATGTACTTGCCTCACAGACTTGAGAAATATAGAAAGCTTGATGTCTACTTTTAAACAGAACATTTAAAAACTAAAAACAGACTGCTCTCTGCTTATGTAGGCCTAATCCGTATGAAATCTGCACTTCTCTCTGGCGCGTTACTGTGAAGATCGCGAGTCAGCATCGTCAACTTCATCTTGAAGCCGACACACTGACACAGAAAAACCTTGTTTATTAATAAACAATTAAAATCTCTCCTTGCTATATTTGACATATTCATAATCATTACTTTTGCCGGTTCTTTGTGGCAGCTTTTAGATACTTTATTGGGAGCGCCACGGTCAACCTTGTTACATGAACGCGTGTCCACTGCATCAGCACCGAAAACATGATTTTGTTTTTTTAAATCTAAAATAAAAAATCATGATATGCACCGAATTGTAGGTTTGGTCTATCGTTACAGCCTCAGTAAGATGAGAAAGAAAGCAGGAGTTTAGTCGTTTGTCATGGTTGTAAAAAAAAAAACAATGGCTATCTGAACATCTTTGCCAAGCACAAACCAGTAGCCTACGTAATCAATAAATTATCGGGAAGGGTCATGCCTTTTTTCACAATCATTTTGGAGGGTCATAGAAAAATTTATTACTGGCGAAGGGAGGGTCAAGTCTTTTTTGACTACAGATCTCAAAACTCCTCCGGTGGCCCCTTAAATAAATAACGAACAGTCCCTTAAGTGTACATAGTGCATTTTTAAAAGTGTGTTAAGAAAAATAGTCATGAAAGTGTACTCTATGTAATCATAATTATAAGTTGTTTTGATAATCTTTTGTCATAATTTAAAGAGGTAAACTTATTTTGATGTGATGACTAACATACTAAAGCTCATGTAAAGTACTTGCTTAGAGTTTTAACAGTAGTGTGTTAATATTACATTGAAAGTTAATATATTTTAAACATACTAAAATGCAAATTCATCATTACAAATGTGTAATTGCAAATATATTTAAAAATACATGACATACAAGTTTTAATAGAAATTACATTAAAGTATATTTTAGTTTACCATAAATGCTTGTCAGAACATTCAGCAGTGCACTTAAACCTTATTTTCAAAGACAACAGAAGTAATTATGAAATTACATATAGGCCTGGTATCACAGACAGGGCTTATATTAAGCCAGGATTAGGCCTTAGTTCAATTATGAGGACATTTAAGTAGCAAAACAATGGCACTGACATATTTTAAGATATGTGCTCAAATGTGCATTTTTAGTCTGTGACTAGGCTGTGAAAACCAGTTGATATTGATGTCCTTAAGGCCTACTTAAGTGGGTCAAAAAAGGACTCAAGTTCAACTAATTGATTTAACATAAATTTATAATACGATACAGTTTCATAAAATAAAATAAAAAACAATGCAATTAAGTGCCCGGAAACATTATATTCAGTTCATACTAAATTATATTATTTCCATAACAAGTACTCTTTTAAAAGTTTACTGCTTTTTTGTTTTTACAAGTGCAATCATTATTTAATTCAACTTCATCCCACTGAAATACTGATGTATATCAGACTCACCACTTCGTCATCTTTTAGCAGAAGCTGTGCACAGGTTAGAAAGTCCTCATATTTGTTAAAGGGGATCACAGGCTCAGGCAACTCCCTGAGGTAGAGCTTCAGGAGGGACGCCACGGTGTGAACGTCAGTGTTACTGCAAGAGGTCACACACAGGTCAGCGGGATACACAGATACATCCGTTTAGTTTTCTTGTCTAGGCAAGTATGGTTAAACTGGTCCAGCACCCTGAAAAGCACCTATAACCAGCACAAGCCAGCCTGTATACTGTAGAAACTAATGCTGGTTTAAACTGGTAGAGGGAAGCATAATCTCTAAAGTCTCCATGACATTATAAGTGATTTATTATTATAAATGATTTATCAGTGTACATATTTTTTTTTTCATTCATCTGCCCTCGTAATTTTAATCAAAATAACTTGCACCGACATCTGTTTTCTTGTCTGATGAGGATATGTTTACTGGCGTGAGGCCAGGACAACCTGTCACTCACATGAGATCACAGCAATAGCTAATCACAGCAATCCAAAAATCCAATAAATTCCCAATGGACAAAATCAAGTCCCGCCCTACATTTTCTCTTGTTCGAGAAGCCATTTTTTGCGGATGTATGTGACAATAGGGAAGGAAAGCCGATCACAACTTCCGTTCTGAATGCTCTTATGACACTGTGGGATGTTTCCGATATCCACGTCAGTCTAAATGCTTTCCAAAAAGCAGTTTATTGGACCTTCCAAAGAAAGCTACTTGTCTGCATTTGAATTACTACAGCTTGTGTACTACTTATAGCACATACTTAAAACTGGGCATTATATACTGCAAATATTGTTGCCCCGTTTCATAAATTGCTTGTGCTTTATTTGTAAGTCGTTTTGAATAAAATTCTCTGCTATAAGCCTAAATGGAAATGTAAGTGTTTATTTGTTGTGGAGATGTTTTGATCTCATCTTGCCTGTCAAACAGAGGCTTATCACCACAGTCAAAAGCATCCTGGAGTTCTTTGACCAGGTTGGCTTGTCCTGGCATCCTAAAGAGACCCTCCTCTTTCAGACCCTGTTCCCGTATGAAATCCACACACTGCTCCACCAGGAGAGGGGCTAGCCGTGGTCCAAACTTCCTCTCGTATTGTACTGTGTCTTCCAGTCGCTGGCCAAAGATACCTACAGTAATACAAAAAATAAAAATAAAATTTGGACATTGCAACCATGACATTATCAAAATGTTAGAAATCAAAATATGTTTAACAAAATTCCAGTAAATCTCCAAAATCTATACAGTATCCTATCTTACCTTGCAGTACAGTTCTGCCTCGCATATTACAATCTTCTGCACACACACACAAGCCACGATGATCGAACAGACATGACAAGGTTTTAACTTCAGGCATGAGGTTAAAACCCATGGCAGGTCCCTCCTGGCACAGGCAGCAGTCCACTTCAGGCACAAGTGAACAGTGATGCATGTGAATGTGTGTGTGCAGTGAGTGAGTGTGTGCAGCCGTCAGCAGTCACACCTGTTTTTGTCCTCTTTCATTTGTAAAGGTAATCCAGCCTCACAGAGCGTGGAGAGAATGTGGGGTGAGCGTGAGAGATTACACAGAGAGGCATCATATTGCTTAACCCATTTATGCCCAGATTCACACAATGTTTTTTTAGTTTTTTTTTTATAAACATACTGTTTAAGATGGTTTAAATATGACAATTGTTGTGATCACAATGTTCCACAAGTGCTGATATATAGTCCAACAGCACTGGGACTTTTCTTTTGGTATCACGCTACCTTATTTCATGTTGCAATATTACTACGGGTCCTTCTAAAAAAATTAGCATATTGTGATAAAGTTCACTATTTTCCATAATGTAATGATAAAAATTAAACTTTCATATATTTTAGATTCATTGCACACCAACTGAAGTATTTCAGGTCTTTTATTGTTTTAATACTGATGATTTTGGCATACAGCTCATGAAAACCCCAAATTCCTATCTCAAAAAATTAGCATATTTCATCCGACCAATAAAATAAGTGTTTTTAATACAAAAAAAGTCAACCTTCAAATAATTATGTTCAGTTATGCACTCAATACTTGGTCGGGAATCCTTTTGCAGAAATGACTGCTTCAATGCGGCGTGGCATGGAGGCAATCAGCCTGTGGCACTGCTGAGGTGTTATGGAGGCCCAGGATGCTTCGATAGCGGCCTTAAGCTCATCCAGAGTGTTGGGTCTTGCGTCTCTCAACTTTCTCTTCACAATATCCCACAGATTCTCTATGGGGTTCAGGTCAGAAGAGTTGGCAGGCCAATTGAGCACAGTAATAGCATGGTCAGTAAACCATTTACCAGTGGTTTTGGCACTGTGAGCAGGTGCCAGGTCGTGCTGAAAAATGAAATCAGATGGAAGCATGAAGTGCTCCAAAATCTCCTGATAGCTAGCTGCATTGACCCTGCCCTTGATAAAACACAGTGCACCAACACCAGCAGCTGACATGGCACCCCGGACCATCACTGACTGTGGGTACTTGACACTGGACTTCAGGCATTTTGCATTTCTTTCTCCCCAGTCTTCCTCCAGACTCTGGCACCTTGATTTCCGAATGACATGCAAAATTTGCTTTCATCCGAAAAAAGTATTTTGGACCACTGAGCAACAGTCCAGTGCTGCTTCTCTGTAGCCCAGGTCAGGCGCTTCTGCCGCTGTTTCTGGTTCAAAAGTGGCTTGACCTGGGGAATGCAGCACCTGCAGCCCATTTCCTGCACACGCCTGTGCACGGTGGCTCTGGATGTTTCTACTCCAGACTCAGTCCACTGCTTCCGCAGGTCCCCCAAGGTCTGGAATCGGTCCTTCTCCACAATCTTCCTCAGGGTCCGGTCACCTCTTCTCGTTGTGCAGCGTTTTTTGCCACACTTTTTCCTTCCCACAGACTTCCTACTGAGGTGCCTTGATACAGCACTCTGGGAACAGCCTATTTGTTCAGAAATTTCTTTCTGTGTCTTACCCTCTTGCTTGAGGGTGTCAATGATGGCCTTCTGGACAGCAGTCAGGTTGGCAGTCTTACCCATGATTGCGGTTTTGAGTAATGAAACAGGCTGTGAGTTTTTTAAAGCCTCAGGAATCTTTTGCAGGTGTTTAGAGTTAATTAGTTGATTCAGATGATTAGGTTAATAGCTCGTTTAGAGAACCTTTCCATGATATGCTAATTTTTTGAGATATGAATTTTGGGTTTTCATGAGCTGTATGCCAAAATCATCAGTATTAAAACAATAAAATACCTGAAATATTTCAGTTGGTGTGCAATGAATCTAAAATATATGAAAGTTTAATTTTTATCATTACATTATGGAAAATAATGAACTTTATCACAATATGCTAATTTTTTGAGAAGGACCTGTAGGTATTTTAAATTATTAGTTTTATAGTGCTTTTGTCATTTTTATTGTTTTTTTTTATTTCTATTTAGCTTTATAATTGTTTCAATTTTAGTTTTAATAATTGTAGTACTTCAATTTAAACTTATTTTGTTTCAGTTGCGAAGGAATTTTTTTCTTTTTACGTTTTTAAGTTAAAGTTTTTTATCTAATATTTATATTTTATTTGATTTCGGATTTATTTTAATAATCTGCTGCAGGCGTGATGTCAAAACCCAGAAGAAGCTACTGGTTCCCTCAAGATTTTTCAATGGGATTTTATTAGTTTTTAAGTTTTTTTTTTCAATTTACGGGTAAAATAAGGTCTGCGGTAAACATAACTTGACGATAATTTGACGCTTTGTTCTGTAAAACGTTAATTACACACCCATATCTAAAACATTAATTTTGAAGCAGTTATGTTTATTTTAAAAAATAAGGGTCGTTTACACCACACTGTCTTCCCTCAAATATTGTCTGCAATATTTAGAACTGCAATCTGTCTGGGTCCTGTGATAAATAACAAAGGCTGTCTGTGGTGGATATTTAAAATAATATAAAAATGTTTGCCATTATTCAGACACCCCTAAATAATCCATGTTATTAAAGACCTGTAATACAATGCCTAAAGATTCAGACACTGTCATTCAGACTTTGCAAGTGCTGTTGTTATTTTAGTGAGCTTGTGTATCAGCTGTGCCAGATATAGATCAGCTTGCTAGTTTAGTTTTATCGTTTTCTTGAAATCAGCAGATTATGTTGCCTCATAAGAGAGAAACTAATGCTTAGTGATTGGTCTCATTTATGTATGACGTCCAGGTATATGTTACCTCCTCCAAAGGGAGCCCAGATGACGCGTCTGATGGCTTTGACCCAATCCTCCATGTCATTCTGGGAGTTTGCCATGAGCAGGAAAGCCTCATGGCTGAGAGCCGATCTGTCCTTCTCCCCTGTACAGCCTATGGAGACAGAAAGGGGAAAAAACAAATAAATCCTTCGATTGACACTGATAGCATTCAGTCTGTCAAGTCCCTTGACACTTCAAATGACAGATAAATACCAAAACATGAATAATTCTATTCATTTATGTCATTGCAAATGCTATTTGTAGGCACATGAAAAAAACATTTCATAATTATATGTGGGGAATCATTAAAACCACATATTGCTAATTCTGTTGCATAATAGTCATGGAAGTGACTGAACAGCAATTATGTTAAAAATGTAATTGATTAAAAAATAATTATGACTCAAACATCAGTGTTCTAGGATTAAATATTAATTTAATCATTCATAAATTAATACTTTTATTCAGCAAGGGTACAGTCATTTTACAGTCGGGACAGTCAAGACTTTTGTAATGTTACAAAAGATTTCTATTTCAAATAAATGCTATTCCTCTGATTATTACATGAAAGAATCCTGAAAAAAATGCATCATGGTTACCACAAACTATATTAGGCAGCGCAACCGTTTTAAACATTGATAATAAGAATTGTTTCTTGGGCATCAAATCAGCATATTACAACGATTTCTGAAGGATCATGTGACACTGAAGACTGGAGTAATGATGCTGAAAATTCAGTCTTGCCATCACAGGAATATGTACATATTCCCTTTACAATATTTTGAAGTTAACTAACCACTAGATGGCACTAAAGTCATGGGGAAATCTCACATGGCCAAAATAGTGATTTCTCTTCATGACATCATCCTTCACACCAGACATTAGCCATAGCAGCACAGGAGAAAAGTGGTATATCGTTCTTAAAAAGAGGACATCCGACGAACTGAAATGTGCCATGACATTTGGAGAAGCTATCATTTGAACTGATTTCTTAATCATTTTGTTAGTGTTCTATTCAAATGAACTAAATAGTTCAATATTAAGTTGATTTGCTTTAGAAGGCTTGTCAACAGCACATCATGCCTTGTTAAATGCATAGCATTATGCAACTGTGACTTATTTTCATTTCCTTCCTCAAAAAACCCTCCCTCTCCACCTCCCGAAAATATCCTCAGCATAAATTCTGTTCAACCTAGTTTTTGTGGATGGATGGTTCCATTATCTGTCTGAGCCTGGCTGCAGACTGCAGAGTAGTGGCTGTGTCAGACAGACTCCCTGAGGAGTGCCTGACTGACTGTCTCTGATCTACATGTCTGAAAGACAGGGAGTGGATGATGCATCGCCTCTGTGTTTGTGTCCTTGGAAGATGCAGTTCCACTGCCTGTATCTCACATGTAATGGCAATAATTAAAGGCCTGACTTTGTGGGGAAGTAAAAGTGTCCTCTTCAAAAAACACAAGCTGTCAATACCATTGGAGCCTTCTGTTTAGAAATGGGTCTTTTGACTTGTTGATTTTTCTAATATTGGCACATTTGCATTGATGATAATGTGTCATTTGCAAACTGAACTGGACAGATACAGTATAATATATATATATATATATATATATATATATATATATATATATATATATATATATATATATATATATACACAGTGCTTAGAATAAGTGAACACACCCACGCTAAAGTTGACTAAAAAGAGGAATAAAAAAATCATCTTTTAGAAATAATCGTAATGCCTTAATTAAAAAAAGGAGGAAAAATCCAACCTTTAAGGACACCAATTTTCTTTGTGAATGAAAAATGTACCGTAAATAAATAAATGTTCTCCTTTAAAATACAGGGGGCATAAGTCAGTACACCCCTATGTTAAATTCCCATAGAGTCAGGCAGATTTTTATTTTTAAAGGCCAGTTATTTCCCTTGGCCTTTGGAATTCAAATAGTCCCACATCATCACATACCCTTCACCATACCTAGAGATGAAATAGCTGCCTTTTAAAAATAAAAATCTGCCTGCCTCTGTGAGAATTTAACACAGGGGTGTCCTGACTATTTTAAGGAAGTTCATTTATTTATTTACGATACATTATTCATTCACAAAGAAAATTGTTGGATTTTTCCTAATGTTTTTAATTAAGGCATTAAGATCAATTTCCAAAAGAGGATTTTTTTATTCCTCAACTTTAGCATGGGTGTGTTTACTTGTGCTAAGCACTGTATGTATATATATATATTATATATATATTATATATGTATATATATATATATATATACACACACAGACAGACAGTCAAACCAAAATTTATTCAGACTCCTTAAACATTTCTCACATTATCACAGTTTATTCGCTATAGTTTAGAAAATGGTAATAAAATACGACAAGAACTTAGAGTTATCAAATCAGTTGATATTTCACTGGTTTTGTCTCACAAATGAATTAGGTTGAATAGCTGTCTGCTGTTAAATGTAAGTACACAATTAGATAATACCAATTTACGTCAACCAATTACCAAGCAATGCTTAATTATGTTCAGTTTGTGGTGTAAAAAGTTCACATTAGCAATTAAAGAAAAAACACTTAAGCAAAACATGGTCGGGTCAAAGTGTCTGAATAATTTTCGGTCCCAAATTGTTATAGATTTTACTGGTAGTCCACTATGAAGAATTTTTGGGTTTAATATGTCAGTTTACTTTGTTTTGCTATCCTCACTTAAATAAATGAACTATAGTGTCCTGCACCACTAGTAAAAAAATATAAAAAATTATATCTGATGTCTGAGTTTATATATATATATATATATATATATATATATATATCGATAGATAGATAGATACACACACACACACACACACACACACACACACATACAACACACACAACACACATATATATATATATATATATACATACATATACACTTTGTGTGTGTATTAATATATAAATGTACTGTATATATTAATCATAATTTCCTCTAATTTCTTGTAAATTATATAACTTTTAATCAGTATCATATTATTGAAATGTTTTTGAAATTGCTGGGATTTAATTAATTTGAGTGAATTATAAGTGAACTGCATCAGGCTCACTCACTTTGCAAGGCCAAACTCAAGGTCAGAAATAATCAGTCTGCATTCACAACATAATTTTGAATTCCCAGGATTTTAGATGGCCTTGCTGTCCCTTATCTGCTACCCAAAGCTGGGCTAAACTGCTCACATCCCCATTCTCCGAGTGTGCATATCCCAAACAATGATTTTACTATATGACATTTAGCAGATTTCTATGGTAAGGTCATGGATATGGACTATTTATAAAATGAAGGACTGAACAGTGATGTGCATTCCACTGGTGGTAAGAACCAAACAATGTCATGCCTATTTTACATAATGCATTGTTCAAAATAAAACATGTACTTGGGGAATTTCCTCACTTGGAGAGTTTTTGTACTGGAGTGAGCCAAATTTTCTTCATTAATGTCCCATTAGCACTATATTACACATATCAGAGCATAATAATAAATACAATAATTTTTGGTTTTTTTTATGTGCAACATAAAAGGCAAGACAATATTTATAGATACTAGATTAGTAAAAAAAAACTCTTGACGTCCTTTAAACTCAATTAGGTAAATGCTTAAAAAGGTCATATCATACTTTTTAAAATATTTCCTACATATAATATTTATTAGTTTTAGCTGTCTTTGAGCACCAAAAAATGCATTGTTTTTTTTATTTTTATTATTATTGTAACAAATGCTTTAGAGTATCATCTGAAAACACACTATGAAATCCCGCTATAAAAGCTGTCAGCTTTTAGGTGGCTGCAGTGTGTCTTCCTCTGTCATGTATACAGAGAGAGATGTATCAGGCAGAGAGAAGCCCGAGGCACAGTGTGTGGTTTGGCCAGCAGTGGACTGGGACGACGTCCAGCACGACAGGCCTGAGGCTTTCAGATGAAGATCTTTACTTTGAATCCAGCACTTTGCAGACGCACTTGCCTTGAGAGGTGAAAGTCTGTGTCTTAACTTAATGATATCTATCTATCTATCTATCTATCTATCTATCTATCTATCTATCTATCTATCTATCTATATATCTATCTCTCTCTTAGAAAACCATTGGTAGCCAACTATGGTCACAAGTTCCATTGGTCTCTGTTGGTAACGACGGAACTTGCAAACATCGTTGCTTTTAGGAAACGCACCCCAGCCTAGCAACCAGTCAAAACACCTTTGCAAGCACCTAACAAGGTTACATCCCTTAAAAAAAACATTTTCAAACCTCCAAATTCAAACCACACAAGATTTAACCTTCAAACTGTTTTACACCTCCAGACAATAATTTTTCAAGCCAACATTTAAAGACTGTCTTGACAAACGTTTACAGACACACGCATTTGCGCGCACACACACGCACGCGCGCACATACACACAGAGAGAGAGAGAATCTGTAACATTCAGGGCAGATATGCAATTAAGTTCAGAGTGCTCACAGAAATATTTTCTCAGTAGGCTAATACTTTCTTTGAAAAACCTAGTTTATCGCTAACACAATGCGTGTCAATTGTGTTTGAATTCTTTATGTAGAGAAACCAGCAAAACCAACACGCTTCAAATATCTGCCATTTGGAAACTCTTATCAGTGCTGTTGGTTTAGCTCTCTCTGTGGGGCCGTTGTTTCTGGTTCTGATTAGTGAAAATGGGAGCCGCTCTTTGGTGAGTCTCTGCTCTCCTGATGGGCCCCCATGACTCCCACTGTCATAAAATCAGTTGACCCGCAATGGCTTCCTTACATTCTGACAGCCATTAGTTCTTCCTGTGTGTTTTTACTTTGTAGAGAAATGCAAGGATTATTATGAATTTAAGAAGAAGAATATCCATGGTTATGTCTACATGACAGATGTTTATTTAAACATAAAGCAGGGACATGATATATAAATGTTTCAACCATTTTTATCTTATGTACCCTTTCATTGACATCAAAAAAGAAATGTCTTCTTTTTAACTTATTTATACTGAATAATATTTAGCATTGTCATTATTAAAATGGTTATTACATGTTTATACATACACTATAAACAATCAATACTGTATAGGTGAGAAAACAAGTTTAGTTTTAAACTGAAGCACTGTGAGAAATATAGAACCTGTTACAGTATTTTATAACTGCACATAGTTTGATATTGGTTTGAATGGCTGAGATATTAAAATGGGACAAGTAAAATGGGACACTCTATGACAGTAAATAGAGTGAAATAATATGTGTGAGATAAGAGTGAAACAAGTACAGAGCAAGTACATAAACTGTACACAATTAATAAGATTTGAATACTTATTAATGGCTACTATTCAGCAGGGATGCATTGATTAAATTGATCAAATGTGACAGTAAAGACATTAATAATGAGATTCTACAGGATTCTTTTGATTTCTATTTCAATTACATTCTGTTTTTTTTTTACTTTCTATTCATTAAAGAATCCTGAAAAAAAAAACATTTATCATGGTTTCCACAAAAATATTAAGCAGCACAACTGTTTTCAAGTTCACACTTTAGATTAGGTTATTATATGACTTTTGCCACAACAAACTCCTAATTACTGCTTATTAATAGTTAGTGAGGTAGTTGTTAAGTTTAGGTATTAAGTAGGATTAAGGAATGTAGAATATGGTCATGCAGAATATGGCGTTAATATGTGCTTTATAAGAACTAATAAACAGCCAATATATGCATGCTAATATGCAACTAGTTAATAGCGAGAATTGGCCCCTTAACTAAAGTGTTTGCGTTTTCAACATTGATAATAATAAGAAATGTTTCTTGAGCAGCAAATCAGCATATTAGAATGATTTCTGATGGATCATGTGACACTGAAGACTGGAGTAATGATGCTGAAAATTCAGCTTTGCCAACACAGGAATAAATTACTTTTAACATGTTAAATAATTAAATCTATTTTTTAAAACTTCTGAAATCCCCAAAAGTCATATTTTCTCGTTTGGTTTAACAAAGCAAAATCAAAGCATTTACTAGAGCCTCCTGGAACCCATCTGTAAAACTTATACACCTGCAAATAGTATACAGATAGAAACAGCCGTATTGGTACATCACAATCATTCATGAACTAACTTCATATGAAATGTGAATCAAAATGAGCAAGGAAAGGGTTAAAGTGTCAGTTTCAGCTCAGAGAGCAGACGAACACCTTTCAGCATTGCTCAGGCAAAATTACAGGCCCTCACATTCATGCAAGACTACCTCACAGCAGCTCCACTCCTCACAGCCTGTTCCAAAAATACACAACTCACAAAGCCACAGCTTCCTGGATCTTTTTCATGCATTTGACACTCCAGATGTTACAGTCCTTACAAGCCGCAGCTGGAACCAACATAGATGATTTACAGGTTAAAGAACAAAACTCCCATCGCCCATAAATTCCTTTCCTGCTATAAAAGCCGTACTGTTCTTCCACCACGGTAAATCTCACAAATCGATCCATATAAGTTGCCTTCTTTATGAGGAAAGTGTGTCCTTACCCTTAGCGTGAACCGATCGGTGCTCCTGCAGCTTGCGGCAACCGAGTCCCATGTTGGCACACGGGTGCCAAAGAGGGCAACGCTACAGCTGTGCCATGTTAGTTACATCTCTGGCCTTCCTGGAAGGTAAATACGCAACATAGGTGTGTGCTGGGTGCATGTGATTGAGGGAGAGAGGAGAGAGGAAAACTGTGCATGGGACAGAGTAAGATAGAGAGAATAAGAGAGTGAAAGAGAGAGCGCAAAGAACCCCACAGTACCATCACCACCAGAAACCCGAAAAACAAGTCCTCCGTCTGCTTCATTCATTCATTAAAAAAAAAGAAGTTGTTGTGTTCTCTCTTTTTTTCCCCAACCTTTTTCTTCCCCGCCCCCCTGGTCTGTCAGACTCGCCCTCGCTCACCCTCATAAGCAGAGCCACCACAGTGCTCATCTTTGCCAAACATCCCCCCCAAACACAAACAGACCTGGCTAATCAATCTGTGTGTGTGTGTGTGTGTGTGTGTGTGTGTGTGTGTGTGTGTGTGTGTGTGTGTGTGTGTGTGTGTGTGTGTGTGTGTGTGTTGATATGACTTCACATAGGGGGGGGGGGGCGGGCGGCTGAACATTTCTGTAAGCCTGACGCACAAATCTCTGCATGTTGCCTGGATCCTTTCCCCTATTAAATCTAACGGCTTATTAATTAAAACTTCCCCCCTTTGAAGACATTTCAGAGACCACAAGGGGCTTTGTGTGTTACACAGATGCTTTTATTGCACATTGCCAGAAGGCTTTAGATCTGAGCTTTTAATGTACCAAACTGCAATCTTCACAGACAGAGCGTGATGCTTCTGTCAGCTGTAAGGACATGCTCGGATCAGACCTTCCTACTCCAGTCTGCAGTCGTGCTTTTGTGTTGAGAGCAGGCGTAAATAGAGCCATTGTTTGAGTGACTGATTCAAAAAGACCAGGACTTATGGAAAGCGGGTTTAGTTTGCTGTACATAGCAAAACACCAGTATACGGAGAAGCTCAATTGTCCACCTTGCAAAAGGATTATAGGGGTGACAATAATAGTCAAGGTGTAAGAAATTAACTGCAGAGTGTGAAAAAATATATAAATGGAGGCCAGTGTTGAATCTCAACAAACTAATGCATGCTTCATTCTCAGCAGAAGATGCTAAGACTTGCCTTTTGTTTGGCCTTTTTAAGAGCTATTCTTTCTCTAACTCCTAAGAAGTGTGCAAAGACTCTCAGGGGATTTAGCCTTCATTCACTTTTAATCTCAATTTCAATTATCTGAAATGCAAGACCACCAAGACACAGGGTTTTTGTGTCCTCTTCATGCCAAATAATCAATGACTAATCAGATTTCTTTTTTTTACACAGAAAGTGTGATTAAGCATGACAGTTTATGTGTCACTTAAGTATGAAGTCTTAAAAACTATTGTGAATACCTTATAAAAACAGTAAAAAGTAATATAGTGAAATAATAGTACAATTCAAAAGAACTGTTTATATTTTAATATATTTTAAAATGCAATTTATTCCTGTGATGGCAAAGCTGAATTTTCAGCATCATTACTACCTTTTGTAACATTATAAATGTCTTCACTGTCACTTTTGAATTACTGTCAATTTAATGAATCCTTGCTGAAGGAAAGTATTAATTAAAAAAGCATATTACTGACTTCAAAACTTTTGAACATTAATGATTTATTCCTTTCCTTTTTTTTTCTTTTTTTTTTTTAACCTTTTTACCTGCTTTCATTCCATCATGTACTTGTTCATGCTTAGATTTTGCTTCAGCATAACATTAAAGTATTAAAGTTAATTACGAGTAAGCGCTTAGTCTCAGAAAAGAACACCGACACCTTGGTCCTGAATGCCAAGTCACGTATTGGTATAGGTTGAACTTTTACATTCAGGTTTGATTGCTGTAGCAACAGCTTGTGATATTTACTTCTTGTAAATGAAAGAATTCTCTCATCAGTCATTTTACGGCAAAGACGAGAGAGAGTCCGCGTGTTGCTAGGCACCTAAATAAAATATCCCAATACGAGGCAAAAAGACAACAACATTAACATCACCAAAGCTATATAAACTGGACCCTAGCAGATGAGTTTTATTATGCAAACAGATTTTTTATTTATGGTTTCTGCAAAAATATCATTAAAATTAGCATCAAAACCTAACATCACGTTTTTAAAAAGAAGTGTCTCTAGCAATTTATAGTTACAGATCGGTATGAATAAGGCGACTGTTAGGGCCACAGATAAGTGGAGAAAAAAAGTCCAGCTGTCGCACTTCAAAATACAGTGTATGAGATTTTCTAATATTTGACAGTCAATGATCACTCTCCTGGGTTTCGACAAAAAGCAGCTGTGTGTCACATGCACATGTTACATGTGTGTCAGTGAATGCAGTAAAAGCATGAATCTTCATTGTGGACCACACATGCAAATGTCTTTATTTTAAATCAAGGAATGCCCCCCATATGAGGGGACACGGCTCAAGTTAGCCTATGACTCTCCATACCGAATTCAAGGTTTACTAAGGTCACGTCCTTTGCTTATGAGATGCCGGGTCAGGGTGTGGAGAATGATATGATATGCAGAGGTTCCCAGAGTACACGTAAACAAAAGACACTTCAGCAAAATCTGTCCCACGGGAACATCCTGCTGCATATGTAACGTGAGTTGTGACCCATGTGACACAACAGATTGTTTGCTTTGAATTAGGAATTCAGGCTTATCATATATTATTGCTCATATGTGACATTCCAAAAGTGAATAACTGTTGGATAATGTGTGGCAAACAAGTTAAACAGACAAACTAGTATGACTTAACCATTTTTAATTACTCACCCACATGTCGTTCCAAACACGTAAGACTTTCGTTCATCTTCAGAACACAAATGAAGATATTTTTAATACAATCTGAGATATTTCTGTCCCTCCATTGACAGTCTATGCAACTACCACTTTGACATTTCAAAAAGTTCATAAAGAGATCGTCAAAGTGGTAGTTGCATAGACTGTCAATGGAGGGACTAATGTAGAAAACTGATGTTAACAAATGGAACCTTATTGTGAAGTGTTATCTAAAAGGTTTAATTTTTTTAATTATTCTCTAATCTACTAGAAAATGTCTTAATACATTACATTATTAGCATAACAACTTGAGTCAAAAGTTGAATAAAAAAAAAATCATAAATTTAGTGTGTCCACCTTATGTCCACCAAACATTCAGGCTGCAATGTCCTAAATGTATGACCCAGAAATAGTCTTAAATATTTCTTATGCATTTTTTATTTTTTAACGTCATACATTTTTCTATTTTATTTTATTTTGTTGTTCATCTTTTTTATTTGAAGGTGTAAAGAAAACAAAACAGATTTTCAATGCGGTCTCAGACTTTTGAACCTCACAGTAGGTGGTCAGCATTTTTGCAAATTAATGGATTTTAGTCTTCACAAATGTCCTTCATAAATCCTCAGAGGACACCTCATGCCCTCTAGTGATTACCTCTGGTAATGAAGAAGCTGTATTTCATCAGTAACAATATGCAAGCCTGTTAGCACAGTGCCTTGTTTGTTTTCTTGCTTTGCCATTAAATTCCTCCTTGAGTGACAAGTAGGGCCAAGAGTAAACTGCAAGCGAGTATAAAATATAGCATGCACAGATTATGCCCTGATGGCACAAACCATTTAAATGGTTTTTAAATCAGACCACAGAAGATTCAGGAAAATTTAATTATGTCTTACCTGGAACTATTTCAAAAAGATGCCGCCCAGGTTCGTCAGGATTGGCTGTCAGCTCGTTGACTTGACTACCCTGCAACGGGATACATCCCTGGAGGGAAAAAGACCGAAAATATGACTTTACAGTGAAAAGAGGGCTGAAAGGCACGTCTTTAGCACAATGTGTGTTCAAGTCACTCGGTTTTAGAACTGTTCAACATTTTAAGCCGTTTTATCTTTTAAAGCATTAGCATAATGAACAATTTCTCTGCAGTGATAACTGGAGATCAGTGTTCCATTAGTCTATTGTAATTTGATTATTGATTTGTGGTGCTGATAAGAACCTATGGGGGGTTAAACTTCAGGGCAGATAAGGCATTGTGTGATTTGAGTTCTCTGTTGTGTGCGTGGCCCAATTTTACACCGTAATCAGTAATGCTGAGTCATGCATAATTAGACACAACAACAGTCAAATCATAAATTATGCACCAGCATCCTTTAGCTCATCCTCCATCCTTCACTGCATGAACACAGCAATGCAAGCTGCCATTCAGATACAGTTAAATGAAATTTCATATAAGGGTTACACGCTCAAATGCAAGCTGGGCACGTTTCTGCAGCGGAGATTGAATTTAGCTGTGATGGAGATGGGGTGGGGTCGGGGGGAGGGGGGTAGAGAAAGAGAGCAGAAGCATTACAGGGAGTTTATGGGCTCCAGAGGAGAGTAATACGAATCGAAGGATGGACGAGCCAGAGTAAAGTCATGCTGCATTAGGGGTCATAGGTCAGCTGCTGTGTATCCGCTAAATGCTTTGACTTACACCACAGCCAAGCAGGAGGGCATGCTGTTTCCAAATGAGTTTGTCAGGCTAACAGCATGCTGATGTCATCTTGCTGTAATAGAGACCGTGGAGGACAGAGCTTTGTTTCCAAAGCATCGCTGACAGTGGAGAATGAATCCCTAGTGTATATGTGATATTTAGTTTCGTATTTTTCTCTGTTTTTCTTTTTTACTTAATTTTTGGTGATTATTTTTCAGAATAAAACTGAATCAAATAACGTGTAAAACTCACAAACAAAAGATACAATATATCAACTATTTCGCATTAACTCTTTCATAATTTTAAACAAAAACTACACATAAGCAGCAACGAGGAAAAAGCGGATTTTAGGGGAGTTGAAGATGACAAACAAATTTATTTAGCTGTTGTTTCAAAAATCCTTTTCGGTTACAAAATATTGCTTATATTTTGTGCAAATTCTTGCATAGTGTCTTGAGTATTTTTTTTCTTTTTAAATATTTATAATTTATGCATTACAAGGTTCAAAAGCTTTGTATACGGTAATATTGTGAAATATTATTACAATTTAAAATAAATGTTTGTTATTCTAATATATTTTTAAAATGTAATTTATTCTTGTGGTGGCAAAGCTGAATTTCCAGCATCATTAATCCAGTCTTCAGTGTCACATGATCCTTCAGAAATCGTTCTAATAGGCTGATTTGGTGCTATAGAAATATTTCTTATTACCATCACAGTTGAAATATTTATATTTATATTTTTGTGGAATCTGACTTTTAATTTTGATTGATTATTTTTTAATAGATTTTTTAAAATGCTTTTACCATCACCTTTGATTAGTTTAATTGCTGAATGTAAGTAGTCCTATACAATTATACAATATATATATTCAGAAACTTTTAACATACAGTGGCTCAAAAATTATTTAAGCACTTCAAATATCTAATGCATTGAAATGCATACATTTTAAGAGTGTAAAACTTCACTTCCTGGATCACTTTCTGAAAAAATACAGTGATGTCCCTGCCACTGATACAAGTCCAATATCCTGTAGTAGATGGTGTGTATTGTGTGTCGAGGGGTTGAACTTGAAAATAGTGTTATTATGTATCTCACAATCAATGCTTAAATCAGTAAGAGGAATAACATATTGATTTTTTAGAGGTAGGGTTATTGATCAGATATGAAATAAGAGGTCAAGGTCTCTTTTTTTTAAAAATCTATTTTTGGATCATTAACTTTCACACTGTTTAGACACAACAGGGTCAGATTTTATTTTGATTAATGTGGCTGGGGGAAAAAAGACAACCTTTTATTTCAGATAAATGATATTATAACAAAACATTTATCCTTCTTCTCAGTTCTCAGGTTGGTCTGTCCTCCTCCCACTGTACCTGTGCTTTGGTTTCCTCCTCATCCTTGTAGAAGTAGAGCTGATCAGTCCGGAGCACAAACCAGCGCAGCTGCCAGTTCTTCATGATGCTGCGCTGTTTCTTAAGCCAGCCTGCTTTCAGCGCCCTCTCTTGGAGGCTGGGGGACGACGGCCTGGAGAGCTCCCCCATGACCATGCTCTTAGACCTAGCTGGAAACGCAAACACACATACATAACATACATTAAATTATATGTCACGATTACATTCCCATTCTGCTCAATCTAAGCCAAGTGAATTTGCCTCCACTCGTTTTGGACAAGCATATGCACAGAATGCTCATAAAAATGCTTAGATGTGTTCGGCAATGCCAGCAATTCCCCACCACAGCTGAAAACAAGATGTATCATGTATGCCTTATGACAGGTTCCTTAGTGATTCAAAAGCAAAACAATTTTGGGCTTATTAATGAATTTAAATTCCTCTTATGTTGACCAGAGACAACCACAAACCACAGCAAAGCGAATCAAATAGGGTAGCTGTTTTTTGAGAGGCATGCCCAGTGACACAAGCAGCTCGTGGGCCGGAAGGGGAAAATCAATCCTTTCTTTCCGTGTGCTGAGAGCAGCAGGATAGCAGTAAACAGGAGTGCACTCCCAAGCGTCCTTTGTACAGCCATGTTCAGGATCACTCTGGATATCCCTCTTTCTGTCTTGTCACACTGCTCTTATTTGCTAAGTCATGATTGTTTTTTCCCCTAGCCTTTATCAGTGGTCCACAGTGGTTGGGTCATTCCTATGAAGTGCATTTTCATGTGGTCAGAGTATTTAGTCATTTATTGGATAAAATATAAAAAAATATGTATTTAAATCATATTTTCACAGTTTAACGTGTGAATTGTAATTATAAATGTGTGAATAAATGTAATTTCTTTTTGAAATACATTGCCCAATTTTAATGCAAAATATAATATAAAAAACTGGAATTATATTAAGAAAAAATCTATTTAAATTTTATTTAGTCCTTTTGTCAACTGAATTAAAAAATTACTGCATTGGAAATATTATATTATAAAAATACTAATAATAATTATTATTATTATTATATAATTTGTAATCAAATTCTCAATTAAATTTGTCATCATGTTAGTCCTTTGTAACCTCCCTTTAACTAACACAAGCCAATTTTTCAATGAAATCATCTAGGAAGTGATGCCATTTTTGGTGGACAAACATCAACACAAAGGCTGCATCCGAAAAATCGCATACTTCCCTACTAGATGAAAAACAGTATGTGACAAAAGAAGAATGTCCAGATTCACAGTACTCATAAAAGAATAGGCAAAAAGTACCCGGATGACCTACTACTTCCGGCGAGATTCTGAAGTGTGCATACTGTATGATGAAGACTTTACTATTCCATGAGGCCAAAGGAGAGGATTTGTGAATGACAGTGAAGCGACGTAACTGATGCTGGTAGGTCACATGATAATGACAACATTGGCGAATGTAATAGGTCCGGATTACATTCATACTACACACACTCATATCATACTACATATAACATACTAGTCGTGAAGTATTAACTTATTCAAAATAAGTAGGCTACCTACTCAAAAGAGTATGTGATTTCAGACGCAGCCAGACATCTTTAGTATTAGCAATGGATTTCGTGAATTCTGTGATTTCTTTTCTATATTCTGTGATTTTTAAAACATATAAAAAAACAATATGGAAAAAAATTATATAAAAAATATATGAATAAAATTATATAGAAAACGTAACAGCATCACTTAAGTGAACAATGTTTTTTTCCCTCCTGTTAAATACAATTTTCTTGCCATCATGTAAATAATCGCGTTATTACTTCCTTAAATTACAACACGTTCTTTCTTTCTTTCTCTTTTTAAGTTACAGAGTACTGTATAACAGGAATGACCTGCACATTCTGCTCCTCTGCCTCTCCATCTGAATAAAGGGCTGCAAACGCTGCCACTCTGATTCAATCACTGTAAGTAATGGAAGCCTCATCAGTGTAAATGTACACCTCATAGCCTCACGGAGAGAGAAAGAGTGAGAGAGCACAAATGGAAGGAAGAGGGTCGGAGAAAAGCCCCTAAAATGATCCAACCTTTTAAACAACATTCTCCAGGGACACACATAATGATGTTTCTCCTTATTACCCATAAACCTAGTGGCCGACTCTCAATAACACGCAGGTTGCCGACCGGGAAGAGGGGTCAGCATCAGAGTTTTCCTCCATTTGTCGGATTTTCTGCTCCTGTGCTGTGACATATTTATAGTCTAAAAATACTGGATGTCTGACCAGGCCCTTGCATATTTAATTCAAACTCATTTTTTTTTTTTTGGAATGACAAAAGAGCCTTTCTTTTGTGTGTCTGTTCTTTAAATATCCTTTCAGGGCTCTGATACTAAATATGAAGACTTTGAGAATGATTAAGAATTAATATCAACAATTAATCTATGCCTGAAATGATCAGGCGGCTTAAAATAGCCTCGTAATAAAGAGTTTGGTACAAGACATGTTTTATGAGGACACCTTGAGTATGGCATGAGGAACAGAATAATAATGAATCTTGTGTAGCTCTTATGGTTTGGATTATACCTTAGTTCCACTACAGACTTGAATCCAGCTCTATTATAATTGTCTTGAGGATTATAGCAGGACTTGTAAAAAAAGAAAAAAAAAAAAGAAAAAAAAGCCTAATACAAGTTCCTAAAAATAGTAAAAAACACTATGAGTTTACCTTTAATTTGTGTGTGTATATATATATATATATATATATATATATATATAATTTTTTTGTGTATATATACACACACACACAAATACATACATACATACATACATACATACATACATACACATCATGCGTAAGTACAGCACAAAATTAAAAGGCAATTGTAAATCCACTTAATTTTCTGACACTCAGAATGATGACACACCTGTCGGGAAATGTAACTTGGAGGTGTCCCTGCTCTGGAATATATGCTGTAGCTGCTTAAAACACGGAAAACCCAACACCCTCATCAAAAGTGACACAATCCATATGCAAGATGACAAATGCAGAGCCCAGCAGACAGACAGTGTGCTTCACATGCTCCTGTTTGCTTTATGTTGCACAGCAGGGCAGAAATCAATCTACAAATAGCCTCCTGCACAACTGCTGAAGCAGGCAAGACTTTATTCTCCATTTAGGAGGAGAAATAATCAGGGGGAAAAAAAAAACAGGCAATTATTATACATTCAAATTTTAAAAATGATGTTACATCTGTTTTGAGCATAGAATTGTTAATACTGCACTATAAGGCTCAATTTAGTATCATAAATAATCCAATTTATTTAACAATCCAGTTAAATTTGTAAATATACTTGTCAATTGTTATTTCATGTTCATAGTACTATTGTTAATTTATAGAACAGGAAATATTAAAAATGCATTAATAGATGTGGAAATAAAATGTAACCTAGATCATAAAATACTGCAAAGGTACTGTTCATTGGTTAATGCATTAGGTATCATGAACTAACAATGTTAATATCTTGAACTTTATTGTGAAGTGCCATCTGATCAATAAACCTACTGTTTACACTTTATATGACATTTAGTTGAAGTATACTGTATGCCCTAATAGTACAGCAGGCTACAGGCTATTGTCAGCAAGCTTTTTTCTCATGCAGGTGAAACAGTTTGACATTCAGCTCTTATGATTTATTGCACCTATAAGTCCCTTGAGTGTTGAGACTACAATTCATCATAGACCAAGAATAGAACATGAGTTCATGTATAGAAAATGACATGGAAATATAATGATCACACTCCTCCTTGAGTTTTATGCACCATCATGTACGAAAAAGTCAAACAAAATCACAATATAAAACATCAGTGTCAGCATGTGTCAAGATCCTGGTTAAGGAGTGTGACACAAAGCCAGAGACCACTTACATTCATTAACCACTAATCAAGCTGAAAGATGTTACCAAGCAACCGCCCAGTGTGTTGGATCACTGCCATGAAGCCTCAGAGATATACTATCCTCAACAGCACATCACTGTGAGATCAGCGGACTACGAGCCGGTAGTGAGCGCAGCTTTAAGAGGATGTTGCTACGGATGGGAACGCAAGACAGTGATGCTGAGAATTAAAGGCAGATCATATTAGTCTTACCTCTCCTGGACTGTCTAATCTTGGGGCTTAACATGGTGTTCATAGCGGAGCAACACTGTCCTCCATCCACATGTTGGGATCCGCACTCTACTCTCTCCTCCTGAGCCTCGCCCTGTTGCACCTCTTCCGCCTGCTCTGGACAGCATCTGTCTTCCTCCCTCCTCCCTTCCTCTCTCTCTCTCTCATGTCCCACTGCACTGAGCGGCACGCTTCCTGGCCCCTCCCACCCTAATCATGCAGAGGCAGCTGGAGGAGAGAGACCTCTTGCACACGCTCAGATCCACCCTTACCCATAATGCATTATTTATCCCACACCACCCAAATTAATTCCACTCCGGACCAGCCATTAAAGGCCTGGATGATTACACTCAATAATTCAGTGAAGCAGAAACAGAAGGGCTTCTGCCGCCACCCCCCCCCCCATTTTCCCTCCTAATTGGCTCTTTAATCTGGTGAATGTATGTGCATGTGCTTGTGAGGATTACTGTACTTCTCTATTTCTCTCCTTCACTTTACATTCGCCTTTTGATTTTCTAGCTTTTCCTCATTTCAAATGACTTCCAAACAACAACAACAAAAAAGTTGTAATAGGGATAATTCTGCCAGAAATTCTGTCATTTACTCTAGTTACGACCCATATGATGTTGTTGTTGTTTTTTCTTCTGTGGAGCACAAAAATAGATTTTTGAAGTTTCACACAGATATTTCTATACAACAAGCTCCAAAAAGGACAAAAACGACCTAAAAGTATACAATACAAGTCTACCTGTTATGATGTGTGTGCTATATTCCAAGTCTTCTGAAGTCATATAATAGGTTATTGTGAGGGACAGAATGGAATTTAGGTATAAAACAAAATTAAAATATGACTTCATACTTCATTTTAATGGCACTTTTGTCATTTTTGGACGTGGTCATTGTGAACTGGCATTGGAGCTGCATATAAATATTCTTTAAAATGTGTTCATTTGAAATAGATTACAAAAATAATAGCTTATAGGTTTGGTATTTTGATTTAACAGTATTATTAACATATAGTAGTTGCATTGATTATGAATTTATAAAACACACACAAAAAAAAAAACAATTATATTCTCAGTAACAGTACAACGTCCCTTTTACACATTTAACATTTCACAACAATTGCAACAGTAATAATGTTTTGCCTGCAAAACTATATGGTGACCGTATGCCAGAAGATCTGAGAATCACATTTAATAAAAAGTTTTTGCTAAAAGGCTCATAGTAATAGATAAAGCATCTAATTACTTATTAACAATAAAGCCTTCTTTTCAAATAATTTGCCATTCATACTGTTATTCATAACTTATAAGATATGTTGAAATCAAATGAAAATTACTGCACAAATCACTTTCAGTCAAACAAGAATATTAAAGTCAACTAATTACCTAAAAATCTCCATCGTCTCCTTGGTGAACACTCAGAGTTGTACATCAGGGCTTACAATTTAGCATCTTCATGCATGGCATTTAAAACTAACCGCTTCAAACATCTGTGTAAGTAAAAGGAGAACTACAGTTATAAGTTTAAATTTCACCAATGTGATGTCTCCCATGAGACTCCCAGTTCCCTTAAAAGGAACTGAGGGGAGGAGAATGATTTTGCCAAGTCAGAACTAAATGCAGATCTAATAAATCCACAACTTATAGTAAAATGTCTTCACATCATCAAAAAGAGTGCTTCTCAGGATAAAATTACTCAGTAATCCGTCTCTCTAACACAAACACTATGAGGTCAGTATTTTCACATTTGCCATCCAATAAACTCTAGAGTAGTCTGTGTTTAGCTGCATTATAGAGGGGAAATTTCCAAAAGCTGAGAAGTGTAAAATCACAAGAAGGTAGACACATCTAAGGAAATGACGAGTGCTAATGCAGAAGTGAAAACAGAAGTGCAGTGTACAAGTGCCTCTAAGATGTTGTCCAAACGGATTTACATATTTTGAACAACTCTTATTGGTAATTGAACAAATACAATAAATGAAGAGCAACAATAATCCAGTATAAAGTCAAGGTAAATATGTAAAGTAATATGTATAATAACTATATTACTTTATGGAGTCGAGTTAGCTTAGGGCAATGTAGACTGTGAGCTTGCCCTGAAATCATGTAATATTAAGTGTAAAGACTGATACATGAGGACAATTCTTTTTGAAATGAAAATATAAAAAAGGCACTTTAAAAATGTAATTCAGACTCAAAGTATAAGCCTGCAACGATCATTAAAATACAAGCATAGCATGGGACTGAATAAATTGAATGGCAATACTGAATTATCATTTAAATCCAGTGATTCACTGCAAAAGACTGAAGAGTTTTCGATTGATACGGAAACACGTGCCTTATACAGACATAAAGGGCATCTGAGAAAATAAATGACCTGTCCTAAATCAAACCCTAGACTTAGATAAGATGTTGAATATGCTCTCCTGCATTAGCACGACTCAGTTGAAACAAAATGCATTTATTCATTGCCATGTCACTTAGACCAATGATATAGGTCTGCAGATTCCTCCACTGAACGGTATTACTGCAGCAAAATCAATGGAAAATTAGCAGCAGACTACACAAGCCTCGCAGATGATTAATGATGGACATCCGTCTTAAAAGCAGAGCTGGGAACGCAGAGCAAGCGCTTCATAATCCTAATGCAGTCAGAGCAGCCAGAATAGAAGTCTGGTCTAGAATTACTTTCAAATCAATAGATACATTTAGTGTTAAACCAGATTACATTGATGTTTCAAAAAAAGCAAACATTTTTGTAGAATAACTCAAACAAATACTTTATCCCTATATAATACGCCAATAAACAATTTCCCATCTGTTTTCAGTGTGTTGTTTGATCCGTTTTCTCATTTACTTGGCCCATTCATCCATTAGGTTTTTACTTAAAAATTGATTAAAAAAATGAGAAACTAAAATGTATACATTTACATAAAGATGTTTATTTAAAATATTTCACATTAAAAAAAAAAAAAAAATTCACAGTACAGATACTAATATGGGATTGGAAAACCAGCAGTGACCAGGTAATATAATGTATTTTTTCCTTACAAACTATGGGACGCAAAATGATTTTCTTTTGTTTTAAATTGTGTTTAATATTGTTTAACGGAATCGGTGCCTATCATACACTACACGACAGGACAAAATATGCAGACTTGCTCTGACTTTCACCAACTAGCTTTGACTCCTCCAGATAGCTGTGTAGTATAAGCAAGCTTTTATAAACAACAATAAGATACAGACTAAACTGTGATGTTGCTTTATAATTTCAAAATGTCTCTAAAGTCTCTATATGCTAAAAGACTGACTGTGCTCCGGTCTTCTTTTCCCTTCAAGCAGAAAAGAGAGGACTGTTGCCAACCGTTGTCTTTTAGAAGGCCCCTTGTGATCGTACCGCCTAAAGTAGGTGGTGGTTCCCATGGAAATGGCATCAAGCTGCTCAAATAGCAACCATCCCACCCAGATCAGAGAGAGGATGTTGAGCAGAGCCAGTAGGACGACCCAAGCCTCTTTTCCCACCACTGAGCCCCAGTCAGACAGCTGCAAGCCGGAGAATTTCAGGTAGAGGTAGTAAACGGCACTGAGGATGAAGATGAGATGAGCCATTACCATGGACATGATGAAGAGGATGAAGGTGCGGTGGTTGTCCCGTCCCACACACTGATTGAGGAAGAGGCAGTGGTGGTCGTAGTCTTGGATGCACACGTCACACAAACGGCAGTGTTTGCAATTGTCCACTTGAATTAGCTGAAAGAGAATAGCTTGTGCAGTTTGGAAATTTTTATTTTTTTCTAAGTATCAACAAACGATCAAAAGATATAATTTAATACTAATATATTAATATATATATATATATATATATATATATATATATATATATATATATATATATATATATATATATATTAGTACTTAAGGGATTTAATAAAGTTAATAAATTGACTTTCTGAAAATATGTTAGTCAGCAATCAGATTAGGATCCAGTGCTAATTATTATAATTATTTAAAATATTACATTTGAATTGTATTATTATTTTTAATGATAATAAAAAGTCAAATTTAATAATAATAATTATTATTATTAATTAAAATCATTTTTTATCTTACTTGAATGATTTGTTTAACCAACCAAAAATGGTTGAGGATCCAATCCTCCACAGAAAGGAGGGTTACTTAAAATAATAAATTTGTATTATTATTATTATTAATACAAATGATAATGTTAAGTATTATTATTAAATTTGACTTATTAATAAGTCAAATTAAATAATTATCATTATTTATTGATTATTTTTTTATTTGTGATTTGTTTAACTATCCAAAAATGGTTGATGATCCAAGCCTCCACAGAAAAAAATAATAAAATTTGATTAATAACAATAATAACAACATGTCAATTTAATATATTTATATAACAATTTTATAAATATATATATATATATATATATATATATTGTACTTAAAGGATTTGTTTAACCATCCAACAATGGTTGGTGATCCAAGCCTCCAAAGAACACAATTTTAATGCAGTAAATAAATTAAATCAAGCGTAGCGTCAGTTCTGGCAGGTCACCTTAGTCAAGCTCGCATCAGCTGACACTCAGCTGATCCACGTCTACCTATAGGAATACGACACCTATCACTGTATACATATATAAGCTCCTTCAGTATTATCAGCAGCTATCGCGTTTCTCAGGAGCTAATTACACTCCTCCATCCCCAGCTCCTCCTCTCACCCAGTCGGGATTTGGATTTCCCCTTGAATCAGAATAAATTCTCGAATTATGTTGTACTTTAAAATCTTGAATTAATGATATCTGCATACATTCATGTTGGTTCTGTTCGGTTTACCCTAAGGGGGGTTATTGCTGCTCTCCCTGCTTTTATCCACGCTACGCTGCATGGATGCGTAGGGAGTTCTTGCCCAGAACGGAACCATACCGCCAATCCTAACTGTATGCTAATTGTCAATCGTATTTGACGATAGAGGTCCTGACAGAACTTTATCCAAGTATGTTAGTCAGCAGACAGTGCTGGTTAAAGAAATGCTCACCTCACAATAAATACAGAATCTGGCTGGGCTCTGGCTGGCTTCCATTAAGTCTCCTATGCTGGAAAACCTTGAATCAGTGTCAGGTTCTTTGAGTTGTCCTGGGTTCTGATTTAGAACTTTCCAAAAAAGTCCAGCAAGCACACAAAAATGGACAAGTGAAATGTGTAAGAGGGTATAAGCTGGCCAAAAACGTGAGCAGTTAAGGAAACATTTACATAAAACAATCTAAATGATTCAACTTGTAAAAGTGGTTGATGACAAGCTATATCTGCAAAGGATATTAGGTAAAATTTTATAGAGAAAACAAGCTGTGGAATGAATTAGGCCTGCAGTCAGTGTTCCCAGGTAAACAGGGTTTGGTAACCTAGTCCAAATCAAAGATTAAAAAGGTTATTATATAGCCATCAACATCACTTATATTATCAGTGATAAAGCAATTTCCAATTACAACCCTCTAACCTTTGAAAGCTGCTCAGTCTGTGATACTGAGAAAGAATTACTTTTGCCATACAGGGGAAAAGCACTGCAGAGAAGATACCCCCATATTCACCTAGAGCCGCAGCTATAATGAGAACTGCTGCCCCGCTGAGAGACGGTAACAACAGCACCCAGAAGTACATACCTGGAGAACAGATCATTTCATGAATAAACATTACAGCCAATGAATATCATTACAATACAATAATCCCACAGGAAACAAAATGATACCATGTGAGTCCTTAGGAATCAGATCTTTTGGTCGTTGACTGAACTGTGTCAAAATCCTAGAGAGCTGCTGATGTCTACACAAAAATGAGGGAGAGAAAAAAGTATTATTCTGTTATTCTTATTCTGTTAATGATATATTTAATTATGGCGAAATACAAATAATCAAAACAAACTGAAAATAATATACAACATATATATATATATACACACTCACCTAAAGGATTATTAGGAACACCTGTTCAATTTCTCATTAATGCAATTATCTAATCAACCAATCACATGGCAGTTGCTTCAATGCATTTAGGGTTGTGGTCCTGGTCAAGACAATCTCCTGAACTCCAAACTGAATGTCAGAATGGGAAAGAAAGGTGATTTAAGCAATTTTGAGCGTGGCATTGTTGTTGGTGCCAGACGGGCCGGTCTGAGTATTTCACAATCTGCTCAGTTACTGGAATTTTCACGCACAACCATTTATAGGGTTAACAAAGAATGGTGTGAAAAGGGAAAAACATCCAATATGCGGCAGTCCTGTGGGCGAAAATGCCTTGTTGATGCTAGAGTTCAGAGGAGAATGGGCCGACTGATTCAAGCTGATAGAAGAGGAACTTTGACTGAAATAACCACTCGTTACAACCGAGGTATGCAGCAAAGCATTTGTGAAGCCACAACACGCACAACCTTGAGGCGGATGGGCTACAACCGCAGAAGACCCCACCGGGTACCACTCATCTCCACTTCAAATAGGAAAAAGAGGCTACAATTCGCAAGAGCTCACCAAAATTGGACAGTTAAAGACTGGAAAAATGTTGCCTGGTCTGATGAGTGTCGATTTCTGTTGAGACATTCAGATGGTAGAGTCAGAATTTGGCGTAAACAGAATGAGAACATGGATCCATCATGCCTTGTTACCACTGTGCAGGCTGGTGGTGTAATGGTGTGGGGGATGTTTTCTTGGCACACTTTAGGCCCCTTAGTGCCAATTGGGCATCGTTTAAATGCCACGGCCAACCTGAGCATTGTTTCTGACCATGTCCATCCCTTTATGGCCACCATGTACCCATCCTCTGATGGCTACTTCCAGCAGGATAATGCACCATGTCACAAAGCTCGAATCATTTCAAATTGGTTTCTTGAACATGACAATGAGTTCACTGTACTAAAATGGCCCCCACAGTCACCAGATCTCAACCCAATAGAGCATCTTTGGGATGTGGTGGAATGGGAGCTTCGTGCCCTGGATGTGCATCCCACAAATCTCCATCAACTGCAAGATGCTATCCTACATTTCTAAAGAATGCTTTCAGCACCTTGTTGAATCAATGCCACGTAGAATTAAGGCAGTTCTGAAGGCCAAAGGGGGTCAAACAGTATTAGTATGGTGTTCCTAATAATCCTTTAGGTGAGTGTATACCCATTTAAAGCTATATGTTAATTGCAGTGAAGGTCAATTGAAATATTCTTTTTGTTTTCCTGGTTTGACCATGCAAATTTTTTATTTACTTGAAATTTATTTCCACAATTTTTTTTCTGACAACTCTTGGAAAGATAAATAAATAAATAATCTGAATTAGAGCCTTTACATTTTTCATTGGTTCTCAACAGACCTAAAAGTATTCCCTTGATTACAGAGGTCTAGAGGTGTGAGGCCAGTGTGGTTTTTCATGTGTAAAATGTGGAGTCCGGCACTCTTCAACAGTAGCCAGCACACCTCAATCATGCCTTTCTCTGCAGCCACGTGAAGTGCTGACGCCCCCTGGTGGTCAACTGCCTCTGGCGTGCACCTCTGGTTAAAGATATAAACAGATGACACAAAAAGAAAAGACATTGAAACACCATATAAACAATGCATTGATTAAATACATACTTGAAACAATAAACTGTGATTTCAGAACTTTTAACTTCCCCCCTCCCTCTTGCAACAATATCTTTTCTCTCTGATGTGTTTAGTGTCACGAGGGACAACCTGGCATTCACATGAGATCACAGCAATTCCAGAATCCCAAAGAAATAAAATTGGTTAAAAAATAGAAGCAGATTGCAGATGAAACATTTAACTGTGATCCATTTGTTATGTGAGCTAAACCCACAAGGAACCGAACGAAGGACTCGGCATAGGTTTGTGAGATGCACCTACTACTCCAAACTATATCTGGCACGTTGAAGCATATGACAAGTTAAAATAGTTTAGACAAGCTTTGTTGATGGCTGTATCGGTGGCTTTTCCAGGCAAATTCTTAGGCTTGTGTGTGGACCTACAAATAATAACCGATTTCATAATTTGCTGTTGTTTTCTTATTTGCTGTTGTGTTTTCTGATTTGCTATTATGTTTTCTGAATTACATTTGCACTTCAGGGCCACCATACATTTCACTTGGATAATAGATATACGTCATGATAAAGTGCCCGTCCCCTTTTTCAGTGGCACTGGTTCCGGAAGTATTTTTTTCCATTCATTTTTCTCATAAGGATTTTAAAATAGTCGTTAAAGGGTTATAAGCCATAAACCAAGCCAATAAGCTACGAGGTGAATCACAACACTACAAACTGATTTGAAGCAAAAACATTTTTTTTTTAAATTGGTCAAAAAGACAAAGGTACAAGACTGTGTACTTAACGGTTTTAGTGAGGGAAAGAACTACAATTCCATGAAGCATTGCGAACAGCATAATCAAATTAAAAACAATGGAGAAATATAAAACTACTCATTTACAAAAGTTGATATGTAAATGCATATTTTGACAATAAACTTAAATATATATTGCTTTTGTATATATTTCAGAAACATTTCAGAATTTCGAGAAAGTAGGGAGATGGTCTTGATTACATCATTTGCTTCGTGGGAGTGGGCGGAGCTAAAGAGCTATTTTGGACCATGTTTCTTTTTCTGACTATGATTGGTGTAATCTTCTGTACAGCATCATGGGTAACATAGTTTTCACCAGGAATTCCACTGTTAAACAGGATTATTTTAAAAATAAGATGAAATAATGCAAGCTGACGACTGGATTGACAAGCTCAGAGCTCACAGTAGGTCTGGGTTTAAAGGTTTATAAGTCATCGTTCAATATCAATTTCCTTATGGAGAAAATGAATGGAGTTTTTACTTCTGAAAAACTGTTGCACTCTATAGAGAAGAAAAGACTATCACAATTTCCATTTCATGACAACTGTAAAGCATATATAAGTTTAAGATGGTGCTGTAGCTAAGCCTATCCACATTATTCCTACAGTACGCCCCATGATGCTTTGCGAAAATTATGGGTATAACCTGTAAACAATCAGTAAAAGACTAGCTCTATGGACGCAATAATATATATATATTTTAAAATGTGTACAATGACATTACATTATTCTACTCACCCTTTAACCATTGAACATTAAAAGGACATTTAAAAGTGTAAAAGCATCAACGAGGTACTTTCAACAGACCATGAAAAACCCCAAAAGCGTGAATCTTTCCACAGCAAATTCGGACAGTTAAATATCACAGTGGTAATCTGTATTATGTAACATACGTTGCCTTAATAAAAAAAATTAAAAATTATTTACTTCAGCATTGCGTGATACTATTTCAAAGTGATTTCAATCATTTTGACAGATAATAAATTGTATTTACATGTGGAACATAACCTGTAAAGAGACGTGAGGATTTGGGGAGAAAAAAAAGAGAGATTCTTTGTGCATTCCCGTGAAATATTAATGGCATATATTGTAAATTAAATCGGGAGAACAGAATACAAATATGCAGTATATGTTGACCTTTTTTAGCGGAATGCAAAAGGAAAAAATAAAATAATCATGAGGAAAAGAATGCAGTGACTGAAAAGAGCTCTTGCCATAGATATTCTTGTTAACATGTCACATTAAAATACCAAGTGTTAGTTATTCTCATGTTTATTCTTAAATAAAACATGAAAGAAAACTGATAGCTCATGGAGTCAAACTGACAGATAAGCTTTATTTGTAGGGCAACCTTATGATTTGAAATGATTTGTTTCAGTCTTTTTGAATGGAAGTTCCCCAAACAGTAAGTGTCACCCATAATTCAAAACGCAGTAAACTCGTCAGGAATAAGGTGGATTATTGTAACTCTCTTTAATCAGTCTGTTCTAGTTTACAATTAAGGAAATTTTAAACCTTAGGAACAACTAACCCTAACAAAGTAACCTTAAAAAAAATAACATTCCAATAAAATGAAATTCCATAGTGATTGGAGCAATTTATAGCAGTTTTCAGCCATTCTGCTCTTGTCTATCAGTGTTTTGGTGGCCATTTAGCCTAGCTGCACCTTATAAGAGAACTAAAAGCAGTGCTGTTAAGTAAAAGTGCTTACATTCGCTCTAAGGAGATACCGGACTACATCAGTATTTCCCGTGGAAGCTGCCAAATGCAGCGGCGTGACCTGATAGTTATCTGCATCCGAGAATCGGAACATTCCAGTCTCCCACAGGTACTGGGTGGCAATACTGAGAATGAAAATGAGAGAGAAACTGAGGAAAACATTGAGGAAAAATATAATGAAATATGCAGCATACACCAAAACAAAACTATAATTCTTTTTAACAATCCTGAGTGTTTTTGTGTTAGTTTTTCCTCCACTAATGTAACAGGCCCAGTTACTTACACGCTTCCACCAGCGACTGCATGATGAAGAGACGATTTCCCCTGCTCATCTACTATCTGTAAGTCTGCACCGTGCTGCATCATTTTGTGCATGATATAAATATTGCCATTTCTGTTAGAATAACACAGCACAGTAAGCCCTTATTATCTTTCAGGAGAAGCAGAGTTTATGATGGATATTTTAATTAAAATCACAAACATAAGATGGATGAGGTCTCTCGTACCTGCAAGCGAAGTGAAAAGGAGTTTGTCCAGCATCACAAGGGATGTTCGGATCAGCACCACTGTTCAGCAGAAGCTCAGCCACTGGCCGGTTTCCATGGAGAGCAGCAAAGTGGAGGGCTGTGAAACCTCCCCAACCTGAGAAAATGAGAAAACTTTACAAAAAATGACTTTGAAAAAGTTTTTTGTGCATATTCCAAAACATGTGTTGACAATTAAAATATACACATGCAGTGGAAAAGTTGTGTATACATAAAATAATCTCTTATGGATGTCTATGTATCTGTATTGCTCATCAGTTATAAAAGTTTAGAGTCAAGACATTTTATTTGTATAGTGCTTTTCACAATACACACAGTTTAAAGCAGCTTTACTGAGTTTCATGATGTTAATGCCTAGCAGGGTAACACTTACCAATAAGGTTCCATTAGTTAACAGTAGTTTGCTCCATTAGTTAACATGAACTAACAACAAAAAAATACTTGATTTCAACATTTACTAATTTAATATTAAAACCAAAGTTGTGTCTGTTAATATTTTTTAGGCCTAATGGACCAGAGCTATATGTCTTAATATACTTTATACAGTACTAAACTCACAATTTTTAAAGATTTTAAGAAATCATATTAATTTATATATATATATATATATATATATATATATATATATATATATATATATATATATATATATATATTATATATAACATACATAACACATTTGTTGACCAATGGCTAACTTTATCTCTTTATTTATTAACATCCTGTTTGCCCATTATTGTGTAAAAGACTATTTATCAGTTGAATTCCCCTTTTTTGATCACCATGGTGACAGATTAACTATATAGCATTTTAGGAGAAAAATATACTATATGGTTACTATATTACATTATGAAGGTGGTTTAGATTGTACCTATCAGACTGTTACCATTTTGTCTATTTAAACAGGGAAAAATCTAAGATAACGTCAGTAAATTATGGAGTGCCACAAGGATCCGTGTTAGCCCCTCGCTATTTTCAATATACATGCTGCCACTTGGTAATATTATAAGAAAACATGGAATTAGTTTCCACAGCTATGCCGATGATACTCAGTTATATATTTCATCACGACCAGATGAGTGTGTTAAATATATAAAACATTGGATGACCAGAATTTTCTTCAATTAAATTCAGATAAGACCGAGGTATTAGTTATTGGACCAAAAACCTGTCCACAGAATCTCTTAGAATACAATTTGCATCTAGAAGGATGTACTGTTATTTCATCCTCTACAGTTAAGTACCTGGGTGTTATAATATTAGACAGTAATTTGTCTTTCGAAAATCATATTTCATGTTACAAAAACAGACTTCTTCCACCTCAGAAGCATCGCTAAGCTTTGGAACACGCTGTCTGTTTCAGATGCAGAAAAATTAGTTCATGGATTCATGACCACTAGATTAGATTACAGTAATGCATTACTAGCTGGTTGGTTGTCCTGCATCCTCAATAAACAAGCTACAATAATAGTCCAAAATGCAGCTGCTAGAGTTCTTACAGGAAAATCACCAATTATATCATCTCTACACTAGTTACCTATTAAGTTCCGTATCAATATAAAGTATTGCTACTGACCTATAAGGCCCTAAACAGTTTAGCTCCAGTGTATTTAACCGATCTCTTATCACCTTACAAAACTCTGGGCTTTTGGTAGTTCCTAGGATATCTAAATCCACTAAATGAGGGAGAGCGTTTTAGCATTTGGCTCCTATGCAATAGAATCTATTGAATCTATATAGAATCTGTCCTGATATTGTTCGGGGCTCATAGTCTCTCTGCTATTTTAAATCTAGATTACAGACGGATCTCTTTAGCCAAGCATTCATATAATGCATCTCATAACCTTGTACTCCACTTATATCAGATCAAATGCACATGATTATCTGCTTAATATTACGAACAGCAGCAATGATAATTATTTCCATTTGCTTTTCTGTTTTTTGTCTCGGGATGCCCATCCTGAGGTAACTAATGAGATGTAATTTCCGGTTTGGATCCAACCTCTAATGAAGACTTAAGATGCCCAACACCTGTGAAGAGACAGAGCACTAACTCCTGCAAGGACTTCAGATGAAGCTAGCTCTGAATCAACATGCACCAATGCTACATTTTCTATATCCTAATAATTTGTTAACAAATTGTATTCATTACTACTTCAATGAGCTCATTGCTTTCTACCTTTATACATTGTTAGCAAACTGTGTGATTTGTAACTTATATACATTTCTGAAATAAATAACGTACACAGCAGATGACCTCTGATAGCAGACCACCCTAAATTGTAATGTAGACACAGGCATTTTCTGTAAAGCTGTTTTGAAACGCTTTGTATTGTGAAAAGCGCTATACAAATAAATGTGAATTGAATTAAATTACCATAGAGCTACAAAAGGTGTGTTAGAGGACATCTTACAAAGCGTAACAGGTATCGGACGGAAACAGTCTGGAAGAAGCTGCTGGCTTTTGAAACGACAAATGCATTGAAACTTATCGCACGATTAGGTATTTTCTTTAATCAATAGTGGCCATTAATAGATAATAAACCGAACGATAGGTGGGAGAGAGAAAAACGCGTAACTTTACATGAAGCTCTATTGACCAGTAGCCTAGATCAGTGCAATCTCTGCCATCATCTGTCACTGTGAATCCATTTTAGCACCCTTTAAAACAAAAGACTCACCTTTTTGTTTTAAGACGCCCCGATCCTGCTGTAATAAATGGGAAACTCGATCGATCTCACCCCGTTGAGTCGATTCAAAAATACAACTTCCTGAAGAAGCCTGCAACATTCTGCCACCATTTATTTACGCCTTCTGTAGACTGAAGAAATGATCGGCCAACTGTAAGAAACTCATTATAAAAGGATATTTTAATTGTTCTGTTAGTTTGTTGCATCTACGTCCATCACAAAATTCGCCCATTAGATTATAATTCATTCGATAAAAGAGCGAATCTGATAATATGCAAATATGCTGTACTACTGATTTAAGGGAAACCCCGCCCTCTGGAGGTAAAGGGAGAAAAGTGTCTGATGTTTCCTCTAGGGGCGCTCGGCGGCTCAAAACCCCTATATGGATCAAGGTTTTATTTATTTTTTCCTCACTGAAGACAATGAAAGTATAATTGTTTGTAATATATTTAAATGCAAGGTTGAACATGGTATACTAATATTTTGTTTTACCTCACCAATCTAAAAATTAAAGTAATGCCTATGGTGTAACCGCAAACGACTGTGATTGGTCCAGCTTGACAGCGCGGGGAAACGTCACAGATACCACATGATAAAAGTAACTTCTGTAGACGTCCTGATGAAACTGCAGACCGAAATAACGCCACTATATTTTAATAATATTGACATTCATATTTTCATTAAGAAATAAATATTCATTAAGTAATAAAGCAGGAGGAAAAAGATAAAATAATAACAATATTTTAAGACACATCTTACCTGGCTAATTAATTAGAGACTACGTCCGAGCTGCTAAACCTCGCCCATTACAACAATTTTCGTTTTTTTTTTAATAGGTAACGTCTCAATCAGCTCACTAGTTCACTAGCCAGGCAACTGATCAGGGAGTCTGTCATTGTAGCTGTCTCAGTTTCCCCTAAAAAGTCCTACAAACCAGGGAGGATCACTGCGTCCAAAAACTTAGGCAGCTGAGTGAGCTGACTTGCCTCACCACTCTATCAGGTGTCCGACATTGTGTGATTCGTGTCTGGAGCGGTCGAATGTGGTTGCTACGTATACATATCTGAAGATCTATTTTTGTCTGACAGTGTGGGTGGGGGGTATTTTGATTTGTACTTTGTTTTTGTATCTAACTAAACCAACCAAGAACTCAAACGTAAGTAAAATAAGGATTAACGTGCTAGCGACACTTAGACAATTTGATAATTTATTTGACTAATGCCTGGAACACACAAGGCAATATGAATGTAATTTGAAACGACTGATCATGCCCAAACGCGCAGAGACCGTTGCGTTCAGTCAGTCGGTGTTTAAAATCTGCTCCAGTCATTGGAAACAGTCTAGCCGTTAAGTGTTTCAACGGCTCAAAACCATAGAAAAAACACACTTTGCTATTTGACTTCTCCACTCCATTAGTTTGTTAAATGTTACAGTTGTCTAAACAGATGAATATACCAGATAAAGCTGTACGATTTGAATTGTTCATTGCGAAGTCCGCGTACTATTCGTGAGCTGTCTTGAATCACCACACGATGTCACTATTGTTTTGTTTAACATCTAACGTTACCGCATCTTAAAGCGCTCAGTGAAAAAAAATGGAATAACTTTAAACACCAGAGGGCAGATATTATTTACGTACCCTCAAATTCCCTTTTGATTGGTCGATTTAAAATCTCCCCTTTGGAATAAAATAAGGAAAATCAGCCCGATTGCTTCACTATAGTCTTCTTCAAATTATCCTATTTTGAGCCTATTCAAATGTGGAAAACACACAGATGCACAAAAGAGTGTTCCTTCTGCATTTTTCACTAGGAAGTGAGGCACATGACCAGGCGCAGCTGATGTCAGAGTTTCACATTGTGCAAAGTTCATGGATTAGAAAGCATGTTTCAGCTGGCCACTCACTGAGTGTTGTGATATGGGAACCCAGAGGAAAGCCTTCTGTCCAGCCATCTACGTACACAAACAAGCCTTATCAAAGACTTGAGATGCCACCTACCAAACAACAGGTATGTGTCGGGTTACAGTCTGACTGAACTGGAGTTTCGCCTGCCAGGGGTTCATATTATAGTTTGAGAGGTTAATGCACATATCTGCACATAACCACAGAGACTAATATTGACAGCTGTGGTTGTCATGTAGTTGTCTCATTGAAGTGCATTCAAACTAGTTTTGTCGCTTGGCGGCTCAACTTGCTGGAACACAGCAAGATAACGTTAAAGTTAAACAAGGAAGCTTGACTGCTTCTGGTCAAGTACTTTCTAAGCCTAATTTGTTTGTCCGCAAACTAATTTATTTGATCAGATAGATATCAGGTTTAAACATTTCAGCAAGAGACAAGCAAGCTACTGTACAGAATTACATATTATTACATGCTTTGGATACAATAACACTGACATGTATGTGCTGTATTTAGCCACAGAGTGAATAAACTGGCGGGAATGTGCAGTGCAAACATGTCTATTCTCCTGGAATGTGAATTGTCTTCCCTGTAGCAAAACAAGCTCACGACTTTACATCACAAGATCACATTAACGTGCAAACAACTGATTGTAAGTTGCAGGGAAGCCCTGAAAAAAAATGTTTTATGGCTCTAGACTATAGAATTGAGTTCCTTTTTATTTTTTAGGCATCAATAATAAATCATTTTCCTTTTTATACTGTGTCTCAGATGTTTCACTTAAAATTCCCTAGAACTGTAAAATTATAATTACAGCATATACCAGATCATTTGTTTTTGAAAGAATGTGATGGATGAAAATCAGAGAAAACAAAAGATAAAAATCAGTTAAGCAGTTATTTGTGCAATAACTTCCTTGTTGGTCACTTCATTGAGAAAGCAGATTCAGTAAATGTTGTAAGTGAATGGCAGATATGGTATCAGTGTGTGTGTTTCATTGTAACCTTTCATTCATCACCTTTTTTCTTTTTCTTTTTTTATAGGAGCCGGGTGGAGAAATGGACAAAATCAGTAAGGAGAACGGGGAACTTAGTGCGTCAGGGGAGAGTTCAGAGAGTACAGAACTGAAAACTACCCAAATTAACAGTGAGACAAATGGGGACCTGAAAGCAGATGAGGATCTAGTGATGTTTCTGAGAGATCAGCTAACTCAGTTGGGCCAATGGTCACCAGAACAAACAGACCAAGAGCTCGGCCGACTACTGCTTCTGTTCATCCAGGTACAGAAAATCAGTGAGAGGAAGGAAGGAGAACTGATTTTTATAAACTGTCAGTCAAAAGTTTTGAACATGTCTATTATAGAGAGAGAGAGAGAGAGATTCATAGTGTTTAGTGTTGCATAATCCTTCAGAATATGCTGAATAAGCATAATAGAATATGCCTTCTAATATGCTTATTAGAATGGCTTCAGCTTATTATTATCAGTTGAAAACAGTTGTGCTGCTTAATATTGTTTCATGAAGAGGATGTTCAATCACTTTACTATCTTTATCACTTTTGGTTAATAAAAGTTTTAATTACTTAAAAAAACTCTTAATTCATATAATTCATCATAAAAACAATCTTCACTTCACTCTTCAGTGATTGGATAAAATTCGCGTCCCTTTGACTGAAGTACTTTGCTTTATGCTGACATCGATTAAGCTAAAATATTGCATTTCCTGTTTAAATTCCATCAGTGATCTGTCACTAGCAGACAGTTGATCTGGTATGTGGCTGCATTGACAAACACTCATGACCAACTGAGATGTTATCACACTCACAGGCTGTGGTGAGGCATGTGTGGAGGTTTACGTGTGACTCATTTGACTTACCACTCATGCATTCTTACTGGGATTTAAGCAACCATAGAGTAAGGAGTAAGGCACCACATCCGCTTGAAAAGTCACACAGAAGTAGGGATTGAAGTTAGGAATGTTAGGTGAAATATTCACTCAGCTTAGGGAAATGAAACTGAAAATGTGAAGATATTTTTGTTTTTTGCCTTGTGATAAGTGTTGATTATGCTATCGATTTACTATTAACATGATTACCTTTGTGAGAAATTAGTCACGAACATCTCAAACCTATTTATAATTATTGTGTTTGTGTTTAAATATTAGCATAAACAATCTTTCCACTAACTCTTCATAAGGTCTCAGAGAGCGGCAGCGTCCTTGATGATCTGGATCTCCCGGGCCTGGCGCTGCAGGTTGGAGAAGCTCTTGTCTGTCATATACAGCAGAGAGTGGCAAAAAAGCCGGCAGGTACCTAAAAATAACATTTAATTCAATGCAGTATGTTAATAAAGTTGCAAAGTGATAACAGTGGTATTAGTGAAGTCACTAAAGGGCAAATACAAAGCAAACACCGATTCTGTCTGTGTTTATAGGGAAGTAGCCCACTTCTTTTTTTCACAAACATGCAGCAAAATCAATGTTGACCATTTTGGCTATTGTTCATGTGCATTTATTTTAAAATGCATCATTCAAAATGTATTTGTCTGTGTGTAAAGAACCTAAAACCTCACTTATCTGTTGTGTGCTAATATATAGTAAAATCAAATGACTTTAATTGTGCTTTCTGTTGCTTTTATGGCTTTGTTTAAAATAGAGGAAGCCCGGTATGAATTGGAGCAGTTGTTTCAGAGGTCAGAGGTCAAAAGCAACCAAGGATGGCTTCTACTCAAATCAATATCTCTTTTGTCTAACAGAGACACTGTAAGTCGCACTATGAAAACGGATATATTTGTTTCTGCAATCAGTTTCGTAATTACTTTGCCAGTGTTTTACCAATACCTACACATTTTAAAGATATAGTTAAAGTGCAATTCTGATGTATTTTAGGTAACACTTTACAATAAGGTTTAATTAGTTAACTACTTTAGTTAATATGAACTAAGAATAAACAATACTTCTTGAGTATTTATTAATATCAGCATTAATCAAAGGACTATTAAGGACTATTTTTTACCAACTAACATTAACAAAGATGAATAAATACATGTATTGTTCATGTTACTCAATCAATACATTAACTAATTTTAACAAATGAGACCTTATTGTAAAGCGTTATCATATTTTTTTGACAGTAATAAAAAATATATAATGTCATCTTTTCCTTTTTTTCCCTAAGTTAGTGTTCAGATGCCTAGATCTGTCATTGAAAGCATTCTTCTGTTTGACTCGACCCTGTCTAGTCGTGTTTTGACAGGAAGCTGTTGTGTTCTTTGACAGGTGGTTGGTGTTATGATCAAGACAGGTCTACCTGCTGCCTTAGTCAAGTGTCTGTACCTGTTTGTAGCTTTGCCTCCTAGAAAAGAGAGTTTTGACCCTCAGAAGAATGACGAAGTGGAAGTCAAATGCTCTTTTCAGGACACTCTTATTCAGGTTTTTACATTTTTTAAATGCTTTATTTGACGTTGTAAAGCAATTACGCTACAGATGATAATCTTGTGTTTCATAATGGGATGCTGTTTCTCCATTAGCACATCCAGTTTCAGAAAGCGATTTCTTTTAGTATTATTATTGTTTAAAAAGTGCCAAAAAAATATGTAGTCCATTTAATCTTACTGTGAATGACCATATAGAAAGTTTTCATACATATCTGATGCATTTGTGTCAAACTAACAGAAATATAACTCTTCAAACCTTCACCTCTGCTCAGGTGATGTTGCAGCTCTGCAGGGATGTGTGTTTTGTGGAGGCTCTGCTGGAGACCCAGGAGCTTTCAAGTGTGATGATCTCTCTCACCCTTCTGTGGGATCAGTGCAGCCCCTCATGGAGACAGCAGGCGTCCCGTGTGCTCCGAGCAGTGTCTGCTGCACAAGCTCGCAACACTGTACCTGCACTGCAAGGTCAACAACCACACACACACAAACCCCAGCCCAGTCTTCGGCCAACTGAAGGCATCTTATTAGATTAAATTTGAATAATTTATTATGAAAAATACAGTTTATTGAACGAGTGCATTGGTGTAATATTCAACTTTAATATCTAGGTAGTATCTACGTTTATCAACAAAATGATTGTATTTTGGCTAAATATGGAAAGAGAATAGCACATCGTTAGATGACTATGATATTGATTTACTTTCACATGATGCTAAATTGAATTACTTAGTTGTCCCAGACTTCTGATTACATAACATTTGGTTTTTAGCTGGAGATTTTCGGTACAGGTCGCAGTTAGAAAATCTTGGGCACTATACAAAAGCTTCCAGTTGACCCCCTTTTTAACGGTCGAGTCTAGGATATTATATTGAACATAATCCAAGTTAGATCTTATCTCCTATCTTGGAGCCAGTGACAATAAGGACAAATTTACAGAATGACTTTGGGAAACTTAGTTCCTGGGTTGTTAGTATATAGCTCAGGTACTTATTTAATTCTATTAAACTTATTTATAGTGTTTTGTTTCCTTTAGCTAGTAACTGCATGAAGATCTGCATCCAGAACATGCATAAGATCAGCGAGGACGTCCCTGGTCATGTTATTGCTGGGGTGGCTGTGAGTGTTTTCAGCTTTGTGAAGGACTCTTATCCAGTCAGCCCTGCTCTTTTTGAGGAGTTTGAGAACAACGACGGCTATGACATCTTTCAGGCCATCTTGTTACGGTAAATTCATGAGTTTTGTTGGGAAAAATCATAAATATAATTGGAGATTGTCACTAAATAGTGGACATATGAAAGGCACAACTGATGACTAATTGTCTCTGAAGCTTTAAAAAACTAGGTAGACCACCACCTCGAGAAAATGCATTTGCTTAATGCATTCTTAGGTACTTTCCATTCCTTTCTGTAGCTCTCTTCATCTCATTCTCATCTCCTTCCTCCTGCAAGTTTCTTTTTGAATGCCGCAGAATTCAATAATTAAAGAGCTTGTAATGAGATCAGCAGTAAATTGAGCTCAATCATATTACTGAAGATGCCAGCTCTCTCTAACTCACTGTGTGCCTGCGCTTCCTCACAGCAAGGGTCACTACAGGACAAGACCGCCCTCAATGAACAATAGGTCTCATTCACCATGCATGCTTACACACATATTTGTACGTAAAACCTGTGTACGAGCATCTACATTTAACCACACAGGCGTGTTTGTGTTACTTTTCTGTGCACATACTGTAAGAATGCTTAGAAAATAAGACCACTGTTACCTAGTTGTCTGTTACTTACACTACCGTTGGGGTCTATAAGATTATTTAATGTTTTGGAAAGAAGAATTTTTTTGCAGCAGTATAAATGTCTTTAAATTTCTGATCAATATGATGCTTTTTTGTTGAATGAAAATATTAATTTATATATATATATATATATATAAATCATAATGACACTGAACTGTAGTCTACCTTTGACCAAATTGAGTTTAGTGAGTTGTAAAGAAAAAAATTATGCAAAATACCATTCATACTGTATTTTACTAGAATTTAAATATTTTTTTCTTTGAGCTTTTGCAAACATATAGCCATACTGGACTAGAGAATGATTTATATTTACCTTTTGCAGCTGTGAGGAGGAAGTAACAGATGAGCACCTTCTAGCCGTTCTAGCCGACTTTCTAGGCCTCATCGCATCATTTACGCTTTTTGGCAAGGCTGAGCTGAAGGTGGCCATATGTGTGAACAACCCCCAACCTCCAGGCTTCAGGTTTGACCCCACCCTGACTAACGGTAAGCTGCCATGACAGACAGTGAGTGCCACTGTGCATCTCTGCTGCGCCACCTCATAGTAACGCCACAGAAAAGGCAATTATGTCCAAGATGATGAAGTGTAGCTCTCCTCACTAACCTGGTTAAGCCACCCTGCATCCATTCTCTTCATCCATACAGCAATTCCCCATTCATCACCACCAGAGCACCTCACTCTTGAGAGAGAGAAAAACAGCACCTTTTTTAAGCTTTATTTCATTTGGCTTTGATGTGATTTTAATTATGGGTGAAACTCAATCTTATTACCCTCTGCAGCTATATTTATTTGCCATATACATCAGTGCACCTTTGTCCAAAGAGCCAATCAGTCTTTTCTCATATGTTGACGCATTTGAATGTTGATATAGTTCTAAATGTGGTTTAATCTCTTTAATGCGTGCCATATAACACAGTTTCAGCCAGCATAAGTGTAAATAACTCAATACTGATGCAGTTTCTCATTTGCATGAGCTCTTAGTTGTTCATAATGTCATCAATAATGTTGCCCTCTCACAATGTACTTTTAGGAATAGTGTTACAAATTGTGTATGTAATGTGTAGTCTATAAAGTCAATTAATACAAGGTTGTTCTACTCAAACATGATGGAAAGTACTTTTTGTCAAGTAATTGCATCTCAAATCAGTTTTATTTTATTTTATCTGGGTGTATTTTATGGTCACTTATTTAAATTTTTTTCAAAATTTTCTTGAATAAAAACAAAAAATTGACAGTCCATTTTTTGCCAAGAAAGTTTTTAATTAAACACTTGACCCTATTCCTTCTCTTTTTCTAAGTGCCTCACTGTCTTCATATTTTCAGGTTCGCCAGTAAAGAACCTCACAGCCTTCAAAATCATCCAGTCCTCCTTCTTGCGCTCAGACAACACAGTGATCTGCAGCCAAATCCTGCACACCATCCAGATGATCTGGTCTTGGGAAAAGGCTAACTTCTTCCTGCTGGAGTGGACTCTTCAGACTCTGGCTCAGCTGGCTGAGTGTGTGTGGCAGAAATCTCCACCTGTTCACCTAATTTTCTTCGAACTGTTTGAGACTGTCATCTTCCAGCTCTCCTACATCCCACACGAGACCCTCAAGAAGGTCCAAGCTGTTCTGAAGCAGGGATGTTCGGAGGCCTTCAACGTCGCAGCGCTGGACTGCTTCTACAGACTCATCATGCACAGCGGATTGCTGTCTGAAGTCCTGAGTGCTGGAGGACTGATGGAGCAACTGTTGTTTGAGCTTAAAATAAGGGCGAAGATAATCAGAAAGGCAGGCGTTGCTGGTGAGTCCTTCGGGGTTTACTCTGTACTCTGTACTATGAATTATGAAAACAAGAGTTTTTTCTGATCCTGATCTGAGGTTTTATTTATCGACAGCAGGTGAGGATGAAGAGAAGGCTGACAACTATGAGAGGAAGTTGACCGCGAATATTTTGAATGTGGTTGCAGCCCTGGCCTTGCAGTCAGTCAGGAACACTGGTTGGTTGAAGTCATTTTCTTTACAATTAAATAATTGCAATAAAATAAAATAAAAATTAATTATTATTAAGATTAAAATAGAATTACAAAAAGTTACAAAAATAAAGATCCTTTATGGAGGAAACAATCTCTCATTCTCTAGTATTTGAGCACAAGTAATATTTGAAGTAAGGAGTTCATCCAAAGGACAGTACATCTGAAGTCATGGCGTCTGATCAGTCTCTTGGCTTTAATAGTGTTCATCAGGGACTTGGGGATGATTCCCTATGTGAAGATCTTTCTGGATGTTGAGCAGTTCCGCAGTCCTGCTCTGTGCATCCTGGAGCAGCTTTCGGAGGTGAATCCAGAGGAATACATGAGCACCGCCATCGGAGCCATCTGCTCCTCCACTGAGAGTGAGCTCAGACTCAAACAGGATCTTTTACAGGTATTTACTCAATTGTTGCTTTTTATTCTTGCCTCTCCCACTTGTCTTAAATGTAGCTTCCATTCTTAATTCTAACAAATTCTAACATGTTTAAAGCATAATGAGCCGGTGAATTTATTATATCAGCTTTTGGGAGCCTGATTCCATTATAGCCAAATTCAGATTGATTTGCTAATATACAGTTAGCTGTTAACTCAAGCTTCATTCGATTAAGCCTGCAGCCTTGTGGTGCAACACACACAAAATTATGAGCAATATCAGATCAGAGAATGTGAGAGAAATCCAATTATGTATAACTATGTTATTCAGTTACTGTACATGTCCATTTTTTAGATTCAAGCTCAGGAATACTAACCTGCAGACCATTAAAGTGTAACTGGGTTAAGGCTGCTGACAATTGGATTCACCCCGACCACTCTGTGAAATGTGTCAAAGCCATTCTGATTACTTCTATTGGTGCTAATTAGGTTTGGGCTTCATTTTATGACACATTAGCTCTTTGATGTATTAGCATGGTAGATTGATTAAGGGCTAATGGATTTTGTGCTAGGCTCTTTGAAACATGAGACCCCTCCCGTTTCACTTTTTGTAGTGATGCATTATTTTCGAACAGATATTTTGAACAGTTCTAGGCAGACGTAGTAAAAACCTGTAAAATAATAAAATTTGATAAAGATTAACGTCTGTACTATACGGAGCCCTAAAGGGACATGGTGGTGGAAAAACATGAAATTGGAGGAAAAAAATCGATTTAAAATTGTGTGTTTATTTGCAAAACTTTTGTGTTCCCTGAGAAACTTTGCGCAAAATTTCTCGGGGGAACGCAAAATATTTGATAGAATGCAAAAACATTGTCCCTTAGGGAACTCCATAGAAGTACTCTAACATGGAAACTTGAAAAGTTTGGGGTCAATGAAATTTTTTTTTTAAATTCAGCATGACATTTATAATGTTACAAAAGATTTCTGAACTTTTGAACTTTCTATTCATCAAAGAATCCTGCATGTATCCTCAAAAGTATTAAGCAGCACTGGTTTCAACATTGATGATTGCCTGAGGATCATGTGACACTGAAGACTGCAGTAATGACTGCTGCTTTGCCATAATAAAATAAAATAAAGAGTAAAATTTCACAATATTACTGTTTTACTGTATTTATGATCAAATACATTCACCCTTCGTGAGCAACATAAAAGACCTTTTTCAAAAACATTTAATAAAAATCATACTGACCCCAAACATTCATTCATGTACTTGTAATAATCTCTTGCATCTTGCCTTTGCACAGTCTATTATGAAAGTTCTGGAGAACCCAACCAGTTGGAACGCCTTCCGCACTGCTGGAGGCTTTAACGGCCTGCTTTCCGTTGTGGTGGACATGGAAGGATCCCTGCTGGAAGCCCCAACGGGAATGTGGGCCTCACTGACCCGCCAGAGCCTTGTTGAGCTGCTTCTCCTCACCCTGCACACCATCGCTCTTGCGGTGCACGTGCACCCGGTCAACGGACACTTTTTTCACACAACCGGAGTCTGCGAGAGGATGGGTGAAGCTTTGCTACAGCTAGGTTGTTTTCAGAGAGGGGTCTCTGTGGAAACACACAAAAACAGCTCAGACTTCAGGAGTTTCCAGGAGTTTGTGGAAGCAGTGGAGAGGCCAGAGCCCCAGTTGCCATCACCTTTAGGAGACTGTGTTAAGCTGCTGGGATTCCTGGAGCAGTTTGCCACTGGTGTGAGCTTGGCTGCAGATCCATGCACTGGCTTGCAGGAGAATAATCATGCTGGTGAGAGTCAGATCACAGTCTCAGGTCAGAGGATAAGGGAGCCATCCAATGAGGAGGAGTTGTTGAATCGCACTGAGGCCGCAAGTTTGTCTTTAGTATCAACAGATTCTGGGAGGTAGGTACTCGCAATTAACTTTTATCTATGATTAGATATTATATTATAGCTATTAAGATAGCTGTTTTAAATAATAAAAAAAAAAACATAAAATGGCTTTGATATAGATTTGCTGTTGTCCAGAAAAGTCAGTAAATCAATACTGGGACAATTTAATCTTTGCTTTGTCTGTCTGTCTATGATTGATAAACATGTCATTGTTTATTCAGGGTTTACTCTGACCTCACCATTCTTCATCCTGGAGCTGTTAAGCTGATCATGACTCTCCTGCCTAGTATTTACTGTCCCAGTGACCCTTGTGTAAGTAAAACCACAATCACAGTCATACCTCAGACATAATTTGTATTTGGTGCAATGCCTAAAAGGCAAGATTAGACAATTATCTAAATTGTATTGAATTGTTTATATTGCACTACTGTTGAATGCCTGAGCCTCAACCAAATGCTTTTTAATGTACAAATTGTCTTTGACATTTGAATAAATGACCAATAAATAAACTTGAAACTTGAGATTAAACGAACAAACAAATAGTAAAGTTTACAATAATGGCCTACATTTTGTCCTATAGTTGTCTGAAGAGCTGCAGCTGGCTGTGGCTCATCATGTGCAGACTCTGGTGAAGTCAGAGAGAAACAGGCAGATCATGTGTGAGTTTGGTCTGGTGTCCACACTGCTGACTCACTGCAAACATATCCTCATCGACAATTCCCATTCACTACAGCTGCCCATAGTTCGGATCCTTGAGAAACTCGCCTCTCAGTCCATGGATCACAAGTGCCTGAGGTCAGCATATGTTTGCAGTTAACATGCTCATGCATTCCTCATGAAAAATGTTAAATATACAATAGGATAAAACGTTTACATATTTTGTATGCCATTACAATAGTGTACTTTTATCTTAGGCAGTTCCTGTGTCTTGGGGATCCTCTGATGTGTAGTGGAGAAAACCCGCTCTCTGTCTCCTGTGAAGAGGCCAACAGCACAAGTACAGTTCCTCCTTGTCCTTACAGACTTCCTTTTTGGATTACTTCCTGTTTCATGAAAAAAAAAAGCATTTGATCATATTGTTACATCTATTGTTTGAAGAGATTGTATTGATCTGTATTTTCTATTATCTATTGCACAGACCAGACAAAAGAAGAGGATAACAGGAAATCTTTGAAAAAACCAATGAAAAGAAGTTTCAGTCTACTGAAAACCTCTTCAGACAGTGGGATGGCAGTTCCTCTTCATAGAATCATAAGTCTTGTCTCCATCACATCACCACGGTCCTTGCAGCCACACAAAATCTCCATTTCCCCTTCTTTTGTGGAGTTTGACATGACAGACAGTGGCTATGGGTAAGTGTTTGCAGATCGCTTTATAGACGTACCAGTAGAGATTTGTGTCCTTTAAGGCAGTGATTGTCATTTCCAAAGGGAGAAAGCAAAGGGGATGAGTTAAAATTATTTAAATTAATAACTATTTATAATATTAATATATAAAGTAATATATTAATAATATAAAACCTGAACCCCCCCCCCACACACACACACACACACACACACACACACACACACACACATTGTGTATTGACAATAAATAAATAAATAATTCCTTTGAATATTGTGTTAATCAAGATGGTTATAAACCATTGCTTTAGGGGTTTTATCTAAAAATACAATTTATTAGTGATGAATTAAGCAAAAAATTAATTAGATGTGACTATTTTGTCTCCACAGGTGTTTGTTCCTGCCATCCCTTGCCACAGTGAAAGGTGTCAGTGCAGACTTTATCTCCACTGGAGGCTTGGGCACTGGTAAGAAATACTATAGAATTACATTGTTGCATAAAAATAATAAGAGATTGAAATAAATACCCCATCTAAAATCACATGAGACATATAAGTACAACTAAAATTCTTTTGGTATGAAAATCTAATATACTAATAAACTACCGGTAATAAAAGGTTGGTTCCAAATGGATTTATCTGCTTCAGAAAGATCTGCTACCAGACACTTTTATAATATACATGAGACTGGTTCTTCTTTTATATCCTTTTGTTTATTTCCAAAGACTGCAGAGGCTTCCCTCCTTCAGCCGGCCTGTCTTTCTCCTGCTGGTTTATGATCTGTAGGTTCAGCTCGGCTTTTGAATCCCACCCTGTGCGCCTGCTCACGGTAGTGCGCCACATGTCTCGTGCTGAGCAGCAGTTCAGCTGCCTGTCTGTCAGTATCTCTGAAGGCCACTTGGTGATCTCCACTGAGGAGGAAGCATATCAGTTCTTAGGTGAAATCTCACTTGAGATTACTTTTAATGTGCACTTTTTTTCTACTAGCTTAGCCATGTCTTATTTATGGTATTTATTTTACTCTCCAGACATGATGGAGCCAGAGGTGCAGACTCCCAGCACGCTGCCGGCTTCAGTGCGGTTTAATTGTTCCAAACAGCTGATACCAGGCCAGTGGCACCAACTTTGTGTGGTTATGGCCAAAGAAATCAAGAAGAGATGTTTAGTCACTGTTTATCTGAATGCAACACCAATTGGAGCAGCAAAGGTTGGTGCAGGGAGTTTATTTTACTTAAAAGAATAGTTCACCCAAAAATAATTTACTCACTGTCCTTTTGTTTCAAACATACTAGCTAAATATCACTGACATTCTCCTGTCGAACACAAATAGTGAATTTTTCGAAAATTGAATGAATGTTTGACTTAAATTACATTTTGCATGAATTTTTGATGTTTTGTTATATGAAGGATAAATAAAAAAATAAATAGTTGAATGTGTTCGTTCTTTGAACATACGGTTGAACATTACCGTTCAAAAGTTTTTGGTCGGTTAGATTAAAAAAGAAAAGAAAAATGTTTTTGAAAGAAGTCTCTTATGTTTAATAAGGCTGCATTTATTTGATCAAAAATACAGTAAAATATAAATATTTTGAAATATTATTACAATTTAAAATATCTGTTTTCTATATTAATATATTTTAAATGTATTCCTGTGATGGGAAAGCTGAATTCTCAGCATCATTACTTCAGTGTCACATGATCCCTCAGAAATCATTCTAATATAATGATTTTGTGCTCAAATGGGAACAGTTGTGCAAAGAAAATGTGTGGAAGTTGTAATACATTTATTTTCAGGATTCTTTGATTATTATAAAATTTGAAAGAGCAGCATTTATTTGAAATAGAAATCTTTTGTGACATTTAAGTCGATTTACTGATAAATTTAATGCGCCCTTGCAGAATAAAAATACTAATTTCATTTAAAAAATCTTACTGACCCCAAACTTTGGAACGGAATGAGTAAATGATGACAGATTTGAAATTTTTGGGGTAACCTGTTCCTACAATGAACTGCTGTTGCTCAAACAGTCGAGAATGGAGCTAGCAATGCCGATTTCATAGGTTCAATTCTCAGGCTATTCATAACCTGAAGAAATGTATACCCTGAATACAGTTTAAGTCACTTAGGATAAAAGCTTCTGCCAAAATGTATGTTTGTGTTTACCATGTAAGGAGCCCCAATGCTAACATGTTGTTAAAAACGCTCTTTTTCCCAGATTAAGTACATTCAGCCGTTTCCTGGTCAGTCCATCTCAATGGATCCCTCTGCAGTCATTGATGTGTGTGGGATTATTGGAACTCCATCTTTATGGAAACAGCATGCAGCTCTGGTCTGGCGTGTCGGTCCTACATACTTGTTCGAGGAAGTTCTGAGTTCTGATCAGGTGGAGACTATTTATGGGCAAGGCACCAAATACATTGGCAACTACCTTGCTCTCAATGTTCAAGGTGAGAAAGTTTGCTTCTCTTTGTCCAAAAATAGTTCAGAATTTGATGGGAATCTGTATTCACACAAGTACATATGTTTAATAGGAGGTGAGACAGACAGTGCAATGTCCCAAATTAGGATGGTCTCTCCAGAGAGGATTTCCTTTGCCATAAACACAGCGGTTTCCACCATGACAACAGTAGTAAATATTAGAGACCAGTACAATGAGGTGGACTGTCGCCTTATAGCCAAAGAGGTGCTTTTATTTTCCTTTTTAAATCATGGATTTAATTATTTTGATGAATAAATCATGATTGATTCTTCTATTATTATTTTGATCACAGATGGGGATTACGTCACGTGATCACTCTACTCCTGTCTTCCTGGCTCATAATATCAGCAAACACCTCAGTGGAACTGCCCGGACGATTGGGGCAGCCCTGGTTGGTTGTTTTGGTAAAAAGCACAAGCCCACTAGCTACTGCTCTAAAGTGCTTACTGTAAGGCAAGACTGCAGCATTTGTTTATGTAGTAAACTTCTGATTTGAGGCAGATTTTATTCTTTTATTTCCAGGTGTAAGGACGTTCAAGTCATTCAGTGCTGCTAGTAGCTTCCAGTATATTGGTGGCCCTTCTGCCATTCTGAGTTTGGTGGCGATGGCCTCAGATGATGGATCCTTGTATGCTGCTGTCAAAGTTCTGCTCTCGGTTTTAGAGACAAATCCTGTGATGGAGCAGGAGATGGAGCGTACTAATGGCTACAAGGTAGTGCTGTCAATTAAAAGCAAGTTAAGACTTTACAGTATTACAAATCCAAGCTGCAGATTTGATTTGTTTTGTGTTGTCAGCTCTTGTCCTTCCTGCTGAAGATGAAGTCTCAGCTGATCAGCTTCAGGATTTTTCAGCTCATTCTGTCAATAGTGGGCACAATGGAGCTGGGCATTGTCACTACTCGTATCCCAAACATCAGCGCTTTCCAGGACGTCCTCTGTGACTTTGAGGTAAGTTTTAGATTGGTGTGCTGTTTCTTCACAGCTACAATATTATCTGCTTTGGTGAATGCAGTAGCTTTCTGAATGAATTTTAATGAATTTTGATAGAGTTGTTCAGTCATGACATCAATTTGTAGACTAACCCAGAATATAAGATCTATAAGAAGCTGGTCATGGCTTAGTCACTTAGAAATTCACTTTTTAGAGCTAGCAAGAAAGTAGCTAGCTGCTGGACGACTGTGCTGACTGGTTTATTTTATGGTTGACTGGTTTGTTTATTTCTTTTTTTTTTTTTTTAAGTTACTGAATACATGAGGCTAACATGTTTTCCATATGTGATCACATGGATTTCACATGGGAATTGTTCCAAAACCACATGTTTCCAATGCGCAAAGTATGTGTTTCACATGTCTTTCACATGTGTCCACGTGTATTTTTGCACTTGTGAAATTCGTGTGGTTTTATGTAAGGGTGAAAATAACACTACTTTCTGCATGCAAAACAAGGATGCAAGAGTGCATGCTTGATTAATGATGTGCAATTAAGCTGACAACTCTTATCGTCCTTATGTTGGCAATGTACACTACCATTTAAAAGTTTTTTTGAGTCTGTAAAGTGTTTTTGAAAGAAGTATCTTAGGCTCACCATGGGTGCATTTATTTGGTAAAAAAAAATATAATCATTCTAATAGGCTGATTTCCTCCTCAAAAATATTTATTATTTATTAGTTTTATCAATGTTGAAAACAGCTGTGCTGCCTAATATTTTTGTATAAACAATTATACAAATTTTTTACAGTATTTATTTGAAATGGAAATATTTTTGTCACATTCTAAATGTCTTTACTGTTACTTTTGATCAATTGAATGCATCCTTCCTGAATAAAAGCAAAAGTGCCTTGTGCAGTTGTGCAGTTCCAAAAGTCAGATTTGAGATATGATGCATGTGTGCATAATTAATGTTGTGTAGAGCAAAAAGGGGAAATCTCTCATCAAGCAATGTTAAACACAGACCATATTTTACCGCCATTCTAAAAACCCATAGCAGAATTTAGAGGGAACCCATGACTCAAATTATAATTCTCTTTGTTTTAGGACAACAAGCTTAGCAGCTCTGTTGTTTTGCAAAACTTGAAATTGCAAAAGGATTGTCATTCAAGAAACAACAGCAACTTTTTGCTTAAATCATAAGAAGTTTCTTTCATATTGTTTCTGTAGGTGTGGCAGAATGCTCCAGAAAATCTTGACATTTGTGTTTTAAATCATTTTGCTGATATCCTGAAGTCAAGGTACGTTGTTGGCTACTGATGTCAAGTTGTTGTGAGTTCATATTTAGTTTGCAGAATAAAGTGATGTGAAACGCATGGCCCACTTCCTGTTTTTCAACCATGCATAAACCTTGTTACTGGAAACATGCTGTTTGCTGTGTATACGTGTGTCTGATGGTGAGTTTGTTTCCAGTGGGAGTCAAAAGAATGCTGAAGTCATGCACATACTCAACATGATGAGCAAACTCCTGATCCTCCTGCATGATCCCAGTGTGACCCGCAGGAAGGTGTCAGTCATCTGTACCATCATCAAATCCCTCCTCGAGAAACATTTCAACACCACAGACATCAAGAGGCATGTCTGTTAACTTTTACAGGCTCAGTTTAAATTGAATCATTTGTTTCAGCTCAATTTTCATGACAATTTTGAGGAAAATCGCTAACACTTTAACGCACCAAATGAATAAAAAAAGTCACTCAGTGTGATATCTTGACATTTTTGTTTGTTCAATCAGGCTTGGACTCTTCTTAGTTCATAGTCTTTTGCCTCCTACTTTGAATGAGAAAAGCACTTTCTCTGATTTGGATTTTGATGATCAATCACAAGGTACAAATTTTTACAATAAACGTTCATTGTGTTCATGATTTTAAATTTGTGCTCTACTCCAAAATCTTGACTTTTGAATGAGGCTCACTCCTCACATGGTCTTTAAACTCTTTGTGGCTCTAGGGTGGAGTCAGACTCCTGGGAGATCAGTTTGGATCAGGAACCAGTTGCTCTCAATGCTGTCTTCTCTAGTCATCCCAAACACTTCTAGCATGTGAGTCGAGTTTAGCACTGTAACAACGACAACTCTTGCTCTCTTTATCCTTGTTTACGTGATCCCATCGACGCATATCTTGAATTCTAAATCCGTTCTCAAATGTTTCTCAAATGGCAGTAACCAGGAAGAGGTGTTCTTCGCACTGGGGTCGGATTGGTTTCTCCTCTTCTTACAGGGTCACATCCACACTATCACAGTGCTGCTGGTTCTTACATTGCTTAGTCACTTTCTGTCGTATCCGAACATCCTGTGCAAGTTTAGAGAAAGTGTGTCACCAGGAACTTTGGTGGAGACCATGGAGATGCCTACCAGTATTACAGGTACTGTATATCTGGATGGAATTTCAAAAGTGTCCATTAATGTGGTTGTATGTGACTATTTTAAAAAAATTTAATAAAATATTAATATTTTTGATTTTGCCATTTTCCTCTAGATAATTTGAAGTCTCGCTCATGGTCATTTGAATGTTTGAGCTGTATCTGCCCAGGGTTTGAAGTCCTGCAGAAGCTTCTTGTCAGCCATATCCACCTGCCTCAAATTTATGGAGCTCTAGCTGCACTGCTTATAGGAAAATCTGATTTCCAGGTTCCTGCTGGACAGGTAGTGCTCACATTGCCTAATTGTCTCATGTGACAAAATGTATTGTATTGGCATGTGTATTTATTTGTGATGGTTAAATGACCTACTCCCCTATCTGTTTATTTGATGTCTTTCATGATTATAATGAATTTTGGGAAGATTTATACTTGTGCTTTGTCCTTTGGATGGCAGGTTGATATTGACGTGATGCTTCAGAGTTTGATTGACAGCTGCAGTGGATCTGAGGGCTTTCAACTATGTGCAGATGCAGCTTGTGTCCTTTTAGAGTTGATTAAGATTATCATTACTAAGGTAAGTGTGTCTAAATTGCTAAATGTATTGGCATAAGATAACATGACATGGGCATAACATGTTACAGCATAGGATAGCAGTTTCTACATACAAAATTAGGTATTTTACCACCTAGTGTTCAAAAAGGCAATACTAAAATAGACTTGTATACAGTTGCATGTCTGCTGGATGTAATATTACATAACATATTATCTGAGTGGCAGATTGCATGATTACAGTCCCTTTTTGCAAACAGGTTGCATAATCCATTCATTGCATAGTCATTGATGCAATACCAGTAAATCAAGTTTTTCTCATGTTGTGTATTTCCATTTCTCTAATAAGCCTGTTACAGAAAGTGCAGATGGCTGGGAAGTCCATTACCCAGGTAGTGTGATGCAGTTCCTCTGCCTGGTGAACAGTTTGTTTCCTCAAGATCCTCTCTGGACCTCCCCTGATTTCCTCAGTTCACTGGCCAGTGCTGTTTTCCCCTTTGAAACCCCAGAAGTGAGATTTTTGGGGACTGTACCGTACATTTTGTGTGCAACTTAAAAATATACCCAAGTGACATTTTATTGCCCCATAGGCAAGCAGTTTACAGAAGTGATATTCTTTTTCTCATCTTCTCGTACAGAACACTACAGGTGCCCAGGGTATCAAAGAAAGTGGCGATGCGTTGGGGGAGCCCCCCTTGCTTCGCCCATCCCACCCAGGCAGGAAACAGGTGTGTGACTTCATCCGCATCCTCTTGATGGACAGCCTCATTAACATCCCTGCCAAAGACGGCCATCATCCTTTAATACAACTGCTAGAGGTGAGGGATGTCAAATATTGACATTTATTAAATCAAACTACTTGTTTTTAGTGCTGGGCAACGATTAATCGCGATTAATCGCATCCCAAATAAAAGTTTGTGTTTACATAATATGTGTGTGCGTACTGTGTATAATTATTTTGTATGTAGAAATACACACATATGCATGTATATATTTCTGAAACAAATTTATTTATGTATATATAAAATATTTTTATTTATATATAATATAAATTATGTATAAATATATAATACAGTATATACATGCAAATATTTATTAAATATATACATGCATATGTGTGTATTTATATATACAAAATAATTATACACAGTACGCACACACATATTCTGTAAACACAAACTTTTATTTTGGATGTGATTAATCATTGCCCAGCACTATAGTTTTTTTTACATAATTATGTATCTATAAATCATGTATAAAAATTATAAATTCTAGAAATATTATTATTATGATTATGATGTTAATGATGATTATTATTATTAATTAGCATTGTTAGAATTTTTTTTTAAATAAATTATAAATAAATGTAATAAGAATTTATGTATTATTTATTTATTGCAATTTATTTATATATATATATATATATATATATATATATATATATATATATATATATATATATATATATATATTATAATAATTATATAAATTATATCATTACATACATTTAATAATAAAAGATACTACTTTTGTAATGCAGGAGTCACATCTGAGCTGTTAAAGCAGCATCTGATGCGGTGTATAATATCTTTCCTCCATAAGGTGCCACTCTTTGCTCAGTTTTGATGATGAGATGCGCATTATTGCTCACTGGAGGACGATAACTACGGTTTATACAGTCTAGCCAGTAGTGCCCTTGTGGACTATAGTGAAGCCATTATTTTAACATTCTGAAGGTTTTGTTTTTAGTTTTCCCCAGATGGTGTTTGTCAAGAGCAGAGGCAGAGTTTTCAGACTGAACTCCTGGAGTTTATGATGGACATCATCCACATGACAGGACAGGAAGAGGGCCAGTCTACACATGTGGCCAGAGATGGTAAAATATATCAGACACCATATAAAAATGCTTTTAATGAATTTGTTGATTGTCAGAATTTTTTTTCATCTTTTTGGATGAAATTGTATTTGAAAAATAATAAGCAAGGTTTTAAGGGTGCATTTATACCGCTCCACTAAATTCTCCTAAGATCCATCCAAGTCCAAGCTGGAAGGAAAAGCTGCCGTTTTGGTTGAGAATGTGGCGTTCTTCAGTAAAAAGCTAGTGGAAAAACTCTACTCTGGCATGTTTGTGGTGGAACCAGAGAACCTCTTGGTCTTCATGGTTGAACAGATAGCATTGGTGAGTTTATCTTCTGATTTCACTTATACCGTATTATTGTTTTAAGCCTAGACACACCTGTAATTTACACTGCATGTTTGTACTGACGCCAGGCACTGGAGAGAGGTCCAGGTAATCGGGAGATAACGGTCAGCATTCTGTACAAAAGCTTGAACCGGGCCCTGCTCTACTTCCTGTCTCGATCCAGACAGACTCAAGCTGAGCAGGAACTCATTATTCAAACACTTCAGGTTTTGCAGCAGCACTGGGATGTGATCATGGCAACATACAATGCCAATGTCCACTTCATCAACTGTCTCATGCACTGCCTCGTCCTTATACGCTCTGGCAGGTGGGTTTAATTGTTAGTGATAATAAAATAGTGGTCACTTTCCACTAATTTGTTTGTTCTTTTTTTATATATATTGAAAGGTGAAAATTACACATCTCATTCTATTTTCAAAAGTTTTGCAATTTCTTTGCTTATTGAATGATTATTTTTGGTTATTGTTCTTGTATTTATGGAAAATATAAGGTTTAAATAACTATGATGGTAAAAAGAAACATGATGTCCACGCACTGCAAATAACAACTCCAAACTACTTTTGATGGAAAGCGCAACGTTTCGACCATCAGGTCTTCATTAGGCACATACCTGTACAGTATAAATAACTATGAACCAGTGTTTGATCCCAAACTGCAACTCTGTGACCCATTCTGGCATTGTTTTATTGTTGTTATTAGTATTATTTATGTTTATTGCTAGAGAAAACATAACAAAAATCTTCAGAAGTCTTTATTTAGAGGCCACAATCTCTCATAATCCATAATCAATGCTTTTGGTATTGCAATAAATAAATACAAATTAATAAACCAGGTATTTTGACATTAGATAAACTGTATGTTATCCAATATTTTGATAACAGGGTTGCAAAATCTACTTTTAAAAATATATAACAAAACAGCTAATACAGTATTTTGTTTGAGCAACATTTTCCTCTAGTCAAGAACATCCTTTCACTGATCATTTTCTGAATAAGTCAAATATTAAAGAATTTCCTCTCTTTTTTATTACTGTCTTTTAGCTTTCTTGAAGGCTTTGGATGTGAAGTCCACAAAAAACCCTCAAGAAACATCTGGAGGCATCTTTTCCCACACAAGAACAGCCGGGTGATGTCGCAGACCAATATCACTGATTCAGCAGAAGGTTCGTTCATTCACACTCCCTCACTCACTCACTCACCTTCCTACCTTCCTTCCTTCCTTCCTTTAATTTGATATCTGGCTCATGAGTAAAATGAAAAGTTTGGAATATGCTTGTGATCCTTGTAGTGGAGTCAGAGCTGATGATGCTTGTGGAAAACACCTGGAGTAGAGTCGTGCAGGAGCGGAGACAGGCGCTGGAGGAGGCCTACAAAATCGACCTGTCCGCTAAGCCGGCTGGCAAGGAGGGCCAGGTCTCTATGGGTGATGTGAGCCCTCTGTGGGAGGAGACGGCAACGAAAGCTTGGCAGCTCTTTATAGGTCAGTCACTACTACTTGTGTGTCAACATTTGAGATTACTGTCAGCTTTCTTATTTTGATCCTCTTGCTTTAGTTTCGGTTGTATTTGACTGACATGACAGAGGAGAATACACATGAATTCTACAGTATACTGTATGTTGCAAAAGTAGTAAAGATTTTCCTACATTTTCTCTCAGATTCTCAAAAGAAAAAAGCAAATAATGTTCATCAGAAGAGGGCAGGACTTCTCAGCAGTGCATTACAGTCTGTTCAGAAGAGGTTTGGGAAGGATTCAGCCGGCAGTACTGAGGTAGGGCAATCAAATTTGTTTTAACAAATGTTTCTGTTGGATTCCAGTGCCTTGATATGATACATGTCCAGAACCACTTTGGACAGACGGTGACTTTTTGTGAGTGGTTTAGTCAATGAGAATTCCTTCACATGGTGCCCTCACACCGTCCCAATGTCACCGCAACCGGACGCCACCACCTACCCCGTGGCTCTGTCTCAATCCTGTCTCTAAATCAATTTGGATTATTGCAGCTGAGTACACCTCAGTGGGCAATGTAATTGATATTTGTTAATTTTTTCCATGGGAACACTCACTAGAACATTGCGTTTGCTGTTGAAGGTTAAAGACGCTGTTATTGTTGTTTTCCCCCCCCCCCCCGAAAACGCAGCCCACATCATTAGTTCCCACCACTGAAGACGTCGCCATCTGGAAAAGGATGCACAGAGATATTACTCAGGCACAAGGGCATGAAATTGCTGTTTCTTTGCAACTGCTGCTATCTCCGTCTCCGCCTTAGAAACAGGGGGCTGTAATTATAGGCAGTCCCGATCCGATGAAAACCTTCATTTTCTGTTACTCTGTATCATATCAGTTTGTGACAGCCTATCAGTTGTCTTGATGAATTGTCCTCCTCAGAAACGTGCTGCCTAAAATTTGCTGTGAGTTTTGTGGATTCTGAATTTCTCCTGAAAAGTCGTTGTCTTGTGGTACATCATCTGGTACACACATACTTCAGATCATCATACTTTATTTCCTTTGAGTTTTGATAGAAAGATAACTTTAGCTCATAACAGAAAAATCTAAATTCACCTAATTAATAAGATTTGTTAGTTGCTATTACAAACAGTATTATAAATCAGTAATAATTATTTCACTGCTACATTCACATACTCTAAATATTAAACATTTTCTTAGGTGTTTTATGAAAATATGACTAAGATAAGGCTTTGGAATTTATCTCTCATTTATTTTCATATTGACCATATGCAATAGACACTTTATTCTGATTTCAGTTAATAGCACGGTAAAAAATAATTAGGAATATTAGTTTTACCTCTCATTTCTCCTTGCCTAGGAGAAAACTTACAGTAAGTAAAAATGGCACAGTTTACCCCTCTCCTATTTCACTAGCAAACTTGAAGGAGAAAAAAAAGATCAGAAAATCACAGGTTAAAATGTCGTCAGTTGATGAGGTTGACCTTTTTTTTACACTAGTTATTTTGTTACTATTACATAATTTGTGTGTCTTATGGGTGATAAATCCATTTCATCATTTTAAAATGTATATTTCGTATACGCAGTTTAATCCAGTTGCCTGTACGCCAGAGAACTTACCCAGACAGCACGGCGCAAGGCAAACTTTCCTCTGGATTCATTTCAGATATATGCTACAGACTAATTATATCTTCATAATGGAAAGATAATTAACATAGCTAATGATCAAGTTAAGTTTATTACACATTCACCAACAGCCTAAAATGAAGCTGACATTATGTTATGTTATCATCAAAGGTGGTCTTTTTCTGTGGAAAGTAATTAAAATGGAAATCAGTGTGATGTTAATTGCAGAGGGGATGCTGTTTAATGTGCTGCTCGTACTAGGCCAATAAGTTTGCTGTTTGGGTAAATGGAGTAATTAATGCTATATATTACTTATGATTCTCTAAATAAAAGAATATGATTAGGCGATGATTCAGTGTTTATCTGTCAACACAGGGCCGTAATTACTCCTGTGAACTCCTTTGTAACACTTCTTAATCCCGCCATCCATTTGGCACACACAAATGCACAATTTCCCATTTTTCTAGTTTTATAACTTGTCACTATATTTTATAACTTGTCTCCCAAATTGCATTTTTCCTCATTTTTTTGTTGGATTTTTCTCATTAAGCTATGGCATGCAAAGCAGCATTGAGTATGTAGGTGAAACAAGTGGACTGAGTAAAATTACAAATCGAATAACTATTTTATTGCTTTCCCAGTGAATTAATAACATGTTTGTAGATGTTTTGAGATGGTGTTTTCCTGTTTACGTGCAGAAATCCTTTTTGCACTGTGCCTATAAAAAAAGTAGTCGCCACCTAGGCTAGGAAGTCTTCATGTTTTATTATTTTACCACAGATGATTTAATTTTCAGATTTTCACATAAAAATAACAAAACAACATTTCTACAATTGCACAGCTACAAACTCGTCCATTTTAAGTCAGTATTAAGTAGAAGCACCAAAAAGCCAAATTAAGTCCACTGTGGTTTTAAAGCTGTAAATCAACAAAACACAAAATGATCCGAGATGATTTTTATTCATCTTAGTTTTATCTTGTGCCTTCTTAACTCATACTTATCTCAGTTTGAGCTCTAACAGTGCTGGATTCAGTGCTCCTCTAGTCTCTGAACAGCAGTCAGTGTGGCTATTGGGCGGCTCCGAGAGGACAGCACTGTGATGATTGGTTTAATGAGCCTTTAAGTAAATCTGGATATGAGCAGGTCGGTGGTGAAGTACACAGGCTTCCTGAAGGGCTAATGCCTATCAGTATAATAAATCAGCAGGACACAGAGCATGGCGCAGGGCCAGCAGCCACCTCACACTGTGCTTATATTATACTTTAAGTTAATTAGAACACACTGAGGACTATTGGAGACAGCTTTATTGTATGGTTAAATAGCCACTAGCTTGTTTTTCCCACATGAATGCAATTTGCGAAATGTTATTGTAACTGTGTGCAAACCTAATAGCTACAGAGGACCGTTTACATACATATAACTGTCTGCTTGTTATAATGTACCTTCATGTGTGTGCCTGTTGTGTGTGTTTGTTTCCATTAGGGGTTCTTGCTGGACATGGAAACACACTGGCAAACTTGTGAGACCATATTTGATAGCATGTTGAGGAGTTACGCACAGGTTGTTTTTTTTTTTTTACACTTATACAGTACCTATAATGCTGTGCCCCAGGAATCCAACATTTCATTCTTTTACTTTTATGTTTTGTGTAGATGACTCATAGTGAGAATGATCGTATGGCCGTTCAGTGGTTAAGAATAGAGGAAGACCTGCTCAGAGAGAGGGGTCTCTTCGGCCCTGGTCCAGGAGTCTTCCTCAAAAGAGGCTGGGTGCAGAACACCGCAGAAGGCCGCAACCGCACACGATCCCGAATTCGCAGAAAGCAGTTACGTCGATCCAAAAAGGTGAACTATTGCTGTCATGCCAAAGAATAATCATTTGTGACTGGAAAATCTTAATAGCATAACATTCTTAGCAGTGAATTAAAATAAAGATCAAATGCAGGTTTAATATTAATATTTATTTTTTTATTATTTTTATTATTTTATAGTGTTTTTCCTACCACTGTTAAATAATCATCAAATTCAGGTTTTATTTTTGTATTATTTTAATTTATATAATAATAATAATTATTAGTTATTAGTATTTTTTTCTAAAGTACTATCCCTGTTGAATAATTATGCGTGGAAAATGATTTGTCTTCTGTATTAATTTCAGTTCTATACTGTTAAATAAACAAATAAATAAATATCAGGGGGTTTTAAATCAATATTTATTTATTTACTTATTTGTATATTTATTTATTTTAAATAGATGCCAACACTGACTTCAGGCCTTATTCAGAAGAATTTCTCTGAAGAAAGCAAAGGAGCTATTGAAGTTGTTGAGGCTGATTCAGGTATCGTATTTTTCATGTCATTTTTATGATCAATTTTATAACATGTTTTATATTGTACAGCAAAAGCTGAATCTGCACATCTCTTTAAGTGCAAATATTGAATGTGTGTCCCAGACCCCAGGATCCTGTGTGAGGCAGGCCGGGAGGTTGATGAGGAGCCTGGTTTAGATTGTGAGCATTTGACCTTTTTCCCTGTGCTGAACGACACTTCACTTCTGCCCGAGGACATCTCAGATCAGTGCATGGACACTCAGCTCATACTGAAGGAGCTGGAACCCTCTGAAGAGGTGAGAATTATCATATATTCAACTGGAGACACATTCCTTTGGTATGAAAAAAACGAAACATTCCTGAGCTTAAGTGTGGACAGCTGTAGTGTGTGTTTTGAGCTTGACAGCGCTCTTCAGCATTAACAGGGCAGAGAGTGGCTGACAGAAGTATTAATAAGGAACTGTAGGGGGTGATGTCTGCTGTCTTGTATTCATTCAGTAGGTGGTGTGTCCTGCTGTGCTGCGTGCCTGCCGAATTGCCCTCTCCATACTTATTAATACAGAAATGCAAACGCTTGACGCGGCCTACTCCTCAATTCCAGAGGCAATGTGATGACTGTAATTTACAAGCACCATGTCGTCAGAGGCTTAGCTTTTCATTATTACTCAAACAGGAAATAACTTCACAGATGCAATCTTACGAGTTGTTAATTATTGCTTTTATACAGAGCCGAGGTGTGGCGGTTAGTGCATATGCTGACATTTTTAGCTGTGTTGCTCATGTGGGCAATGTAAGATTGAATCTAGCTCATTTAATTTCCCAATCCTTCTCCTATACCCATCATTTCCTGTTCTCTCATAACTATTCCTATTAATAGGTGCAACAAAAATTGTTTTTGTTGTTTAATAAATTCTGATTATCTCTATAATAATACTTTTTTTTTATTTTAATTTTGGCTTTTTTGGCACCTATTATAGGAATAGATAAGATAAGAGAGGAAATTAATAATATTCTACATTATTGTGTGTGGTTTGGTGATGGATAGAAAAAAAATCTGATGGAAGGGTTGAAAGCTGTAAATTTGTTTATAAATATCAATATTTTTCCACCTTTTTTACTTTATAATACTATTTCTAAAGAGAAATAAGAATGTCTAAAGCTCATTCTAGATGTAACATTAGATGTGTCATTATGATTGCTTAGCCCAGTCTGAAACCAGTTTCATTATTACATACCATTTTTATTTGTGTGTGTGTGTGAATTCTAATGTGAACTACCACAAAACACTCTTAAAAACATTCTGTAGCAGGGCGTAATAAGTTGTTGCTGTAAATCACCAAGACCAGACAGAATTAGGACCGACTCAGGTCAGGGCTGATTCTGTTTTAAAGCTCTGTCTGAAACCAAAACCCCACCAGGTGGACCATATATTTAAACAGGGCCTTAATCAATTAGTGTGTTGCTATTGTTGCAGTGTCATTGATTAATTCTGGTAATAAACAGTGGGGCCCTCTCTCTGCTCTGGTGAGGGGGCGCTTGCGTGGAGAGGAGGCTCTGATTTGATTTGTATTAATTGTGGAGCGGCTGGCAGTACGGCTGGACCCCATATGTTTCGGGGACGCTGATCCCCGGAGCCCAGAATCCCGGTGACTCAGGGCTGAGGCCAGGTGCAGCTGCTTGTTGTGAAATGAAGGGAGACAATACAATTAGCCGTGCATAATCGAGAGGTTTCGTGCGAACTCCGCCTGCGGAGGATTGGCCCTATTTCACAAACACCCCAACCATTCAGCATCTTGCCTTTTTCTCCCTTTAATTTTTGTCTTTTCACCATGTTGTTTAGATAATGAAGTGGTAACAGTGATCAATCAAGGCCAGGGTGGCGCTTCTTTGACACCTTAGCCCCAGGGCACAATTGAAAAGGCAGGCTGCAGTGACACTTCGTACAACTGTTGAAAACTTGGATTGACATCGTGTTTACTCATCCATTGATTTTGGCAGCATGTAAAACAAATTACAGCTTTATTTTAGACAGTTCAATGCACAAGACGGATTCCTGTTTAAGCTACTTGATACACATGCTGTCTGCTGTAATGTGTCCATACTTCAGGTCAATGCCAAACACTGCGTGGTGGTCGTCAGTGGTCACGTGGTGACTGAAGGAGTGCTGTTGTTTGGTAAAGCTGACCTCTACATATGTGAGGGCTTCACGTTGACCTCCACGGGAGATGTGTGCTGTAGAATCCATCATCAGACCAAGTAAAGCAACTGTTTTCTTTCAGCATATACATGCATAGATACATACATGCATACACACTACCATTCAAAGGTCAGTAAGTAGTAAAAACGGTAATATTGTAAAATAATCTAACAACCCTTTTCTATTATATAATCTAATTTATTTCTGTGTTGGCAAAGCTGAATATTCAGCAGCCATTTCTCCAGTCTTCAGTGTCACATGATCTTTCTTAATCATTTTAATATGCTGATTGATTTATGCTGATCTATTTTAAAAACGGTTGTGCTGCTTAATACTTTTGTGGGAATCAGAATAAAAAAAAAATCAGTAATCTTTGATGAGTGTAAAGTTTAAAAGAACACCATTTTTTATATATATAAATCTTTTGCAACATCATAAACGTCTTAACTGTCACTTTTTATCTATTGAATGCATACTTGCGGAGTAAAAATATGCTGAGTAAAAAATCTTTGTGTATATGATTGATAATTCATTATTTTATTATTAAAGTATGATAAATGAGAAGGTTAACATTAATTTGACTGAGATAGAGCAACTTTATTTATTTTTGTTTATAGATACAACAGTATCTTACATTTTCTGTGCTTATTATAGTGTGAGAGACTCATATATTAGCAACATGATGAATAAAGAGAAAAACTCAGTGAGCCAGAGCTGCAAACGCTGGTTATATGATGACATCAAAGAGGCCAATTTCATGCGCTTTCTGCTTGAGGTGAGATTCACAGCGCCCATAGTTATTTCTGTTGTTAAATATATTTATTTTATGGCCCAAATCCTGTACCTTTGTTACAGAATTTCATACATACAGTAGTTGGTCTTAGCATGCATGCCTGTGTTGTCCAGTGCAGTTATTAGCCATTATGTTTAATTTTTGTTGTTTGTAAATGTTTTTTTGGTTTTATTTCTCAATGATGTTTAGGACAACGCTCTGGAAATATTCTTAAAGAACGGAACTTCGGTGTTCCTGGTATTCTTCAACAATGACCATATCAGTGCATATAAGAGGTATTTGTGCATATTTTAGGCAGGTAAAGAACTGTGTGTGAGGTGACAGACTAAATTGATTTATCTTGATTTTTTTTTCTCTCTCTCTTTCTCTTTGTCCTGCTTTCCAGGCTATGCTCTGTGGTCTCCTCATTAAAGGGAAGGGGAGAGACTGTACTTAATGTGAGGTGAGTGTCAAAAGCATCTACCAGATCTTGCAGACAGCTGCCTCTTCAGTTGGAGAGACTGTGATGCTTTTATATTGAAACAGAGTTTTGTGGTTTCAAAGTTTCCAGAAAAGACATTCTCATATGTGTGCGGTTAAATATTGACAGGAAGACTCTCAATCCCCTCAACAATATCCGGGCATTACACGGAAACTACAATTACTGCATCTTCAGCACTTTCTGCCAATTAAAACAGCCTCAGTAACTTTTCGAAGTCATAAGCTGCCAATAGTCACGGTTTTATAGTTTTTAATTGTCTGCTAGGAAGCCTTAAGTTTTCTACCTATTTGTTATTTCAGATGTTGTTTTGTTTCAAATTACCATTCCTTAACTCACCATTTAAATTTCTGCTCAATTTAGTTTTATTATGTTTAGTTCCCCTTACTTTTTGACATGATGAAGAGGGAATGGACTTAATATAAGTACCGTTTCCCATCGGCTTCAAAGCCAAAGTTTTTACTTGCAGTGGGAAATGTACAGTAATTTTTTACCGAGACTGTACAGATTACAGATCAAAGGACCCCTTGGTGGATAGAGAGATGGAGCATATGGTGAAAAAGTGTTGCATTTTTAAACCTGGCCTATAAAAACATTTTTACTAGTGACAATTAATGGATTTACATATTTAATTAATCATGAATGATGTACAAATTCATACATTGGTACATTACAATTGAATTCTATTTAATTTTGGAGGCACAATGAAACAGCTACTGTAGCTGAACCTTCTAAACTTGTTATATAATAAACTTAAATTTGTCGTAGTTTAGTTTGACACATTTAAATTTTTTTCCCCACACAAATAAGTTTGAGATCAAACAATAATCGGTGGACCCCCTTGCAAAACCTGCAGTTTATTTAGTAACATTTCAGGAGTAGATTCAAATGTTAAAACAGTCATTATGTATTAAGATTGTTAATAAAAGACAATCTATTGGTGTCTCCGGCAGGTCTGTCATGTTCTCTGTGAAAACTTGGAGGTGAGGTAGTAGTCTTTTGCCGCCAATTTTCTTGAATACCTCGAGCTAACGAGTTTGGCGAGATCAGCCCTGAAAAATTAATCTTCCTTTGCGACCTGTCAAGCAGCTTTATCCTTCTGCTCCTCTCCTGACAAGGATTGCACAAATCTCCTTCTCTCAACAAATACAGACTTCCCGTCATCTTTACAGACTCAGAGTCTTTGCCGTCTTGCTGTGTGTAGGCCACAGGATTGCGTTTGGTGTTTAACTTTGTCAGGTTGGGCAGCACGTGAATGCATTCAGGTACCTGTGTTAGCAAGTTATCAAAAAGTCCCAGCTCTGTGAGGTTTGTCAGGGCAGCCAAGGTGGGGGGTAGTGCGTTCAGACGATTCATTCCCAAGTTCAGAACCTGGAGGTTTCTCAGATTTCCTATCTGAGGCGACAAGCCAGCAGAGTCCAGGTTGTTGTTACAGAGGTTGAGGTGGACTAGAGATCCCAGGAGTCCGATGCTTTCAGGCAGTTGTTCGATTTGGTTGCTGTGAAGGTCTAACCAACGCAGTCCAGTCAGCTGGCTGATGAATTCTGGGATTGCTTTCAATTGGTTCCTGCTCAGGTCAAGTTCCTCTATGTTTCTTAATTTTAGGAGGCATTTGGGAAATGTGGCGATGCCTATGTTGCTCAGATCAAGTCGTAGTTTGCCATCTGGAGTTACTCTGAGAGCATTTTTGGCCATTTTCAATGTTATCTTCGTACCTTTGGCTCCACTTGCTCTCTTCCCTTTAGCCATGGAGCTGTACAAACACAGATTAATGGTTAAACGCTTCTGAAGCATCAATTTGATTAAGTCTTAACTCAAGTCATGTAATTATTATCTCAGGACCTCGTAGCTTTAAACATGTATGACTTAATGACGGGACAGTTTAGTTGTTTGCATAGGGAAAGAGGTATCATGTATGCCCGCAGGCAGTATCGGGGGGCGAGGAGGTGTCGGGCCGTTTGGGGAATGAGAGGGGTGTAATGTTTACAACCCCGATTCACTCACCCAACTCACCCTAAAGGGAAAATTTAGGATAATGTCATTCTCTAATTAAGGCTAATACCAGATAACAGTGGGTACAGCGAGCGCCCAAAAGATATTCTGGAAAAAGCTGTTTGTGTTCCATCTGATTGATCCAGGGCGGCGCTAGTAGTCCGTGTGACTGTGTGAAGAGAGTCAAATCAGTACTTTGATAAATGACACTGGTAAGAGATTTAAACTCGCTCCCTTCATATCTTCCCATTAAAAAGGAGGAGTGTCTGCATTGTAAGCCCTTTGGCGACTCATTAATCACATTGGTAGATGGGCTAATACGGTTCATCCTGTTTCTATTAGACCTTTTGTTTTTGAATCCATTGCATCCGAGAGGTGCAATTACACAGAGCTGACCATCGGCGTGATCCATCTTCATGTTGTTTGTGATTCGCTGATTCTGAACCCACCAAACGGAGAGAAAATTGGACGGTGCTGCTGTTTTCGTGACATATGGATTATAATAGATGCCACGACTACATGATTTAAGACCAGACATCATTTGTAACCAAAATATACTTTCAAATTGATGAATATGTTTTTGAAAATGTCTCTAACAATTGTTTAGTCTTTTAGAGTATTCAAAATGAACATTAATAAAAAAAATTAATTGTTTTGAATGTTGTACCAATGATATAGCATACTTGCTTCACTAAAACAGATAAGAGTGAGTACAGTCAGACACTTTCTCATTTTTAATTTTTGTTTTAAATTATGATCCAAATTGCTAATATGAAATGACTATTTTTTTGTAATAGAAAAAATATATAAACCCTGTGATAGAATTAAGCTTGAGTGTCTAACTTTGCCAGTTGTGCCACTAGTTGTACAACTAGGTTCAGTCCATAGGCACATTTTGTAAGCATATTTTTTTATAGGTTTATCATTAACCATAACACGTTTTGTCATTTAAGCTTCACAAGAATTTCAGAAAGGCTAAAAGGATTAAAGGTAAAAGGGTTACGCCAAAGTGTGTAAAACCAACTATTGTTACCCAGGATTCATTTCATCCCCTTTCTGGTGTGAAGGAAGACTTAAATAAGTTTTTCTTACTCACAGTTTTTAAATGAGGTCCACAACCGGATTGCTTGAGAATCAGGGGAGGATCTTCAGACTGTAGTCCAAAAAGAAGCTTTGTCCTGTTTAACTTTTGTTACCAAGCAACACTTGCGTGGGGGTGCCAAGAGTTTTATTGTCCTGTGACCGGAGCGCACACAAAAGGAAGGCGAGAAAGAAGTGTTGCACCATTTGTGTGTGTCTGTCTGTGTCTGTGTGTCTGTGTGTCTGTCTGTGTGTGTGTCTGTGTGTGTGTCTGTGTCTGTGTCTGTGTCTGTGTCTGTGTGTGTGTGGTCCCTCAGATTACATTTCCAGAATGTTCTTTGAAGTCCGGGACGTTAATAGTTTCACCCATTAACCACAATTGAACTTGGTATTTTCTTCTCTTTCTCTCTTTTTCTTTCTTTCTTTCTTTTAATTTACATATGGGACTAAATGGTGAAAAATGCAGTTTAAAAAAAACTGTTTCAATAGTTGTGGTGTATATGTGATCATCAGCACGCATGCATGTCAAATCAGCTTTGATTTTGCATGTTTGGGTTGCTTGTTGTAAGAGCCACACTTCGTAATCTTGTAATTCAGTGATACTGTATGTGTGAAGGAGCAGCCAAACTATCAAGGTAATAATATTTTAATAATGTGTTTACAGTAATTTTCAGAAACCTATAGATGGCACTATTTACTCCTTTAAAGGAGGGACGGACCTGACTGAAAAAAATCTCAACCCTTATTTCCACAAGAATGTACATGTTTCTAATGCCCTGTGTCTGATGAGAGATGTATCTCCTTGGTTTAAAACCATACGCTCTTTTTATTCCTTAACTTGTTGCTGTGCAACTATAGTAGACTTGGATCAGATGACTAGTTCTGAATCCTTATTCAAGCCATTTGATTCTGTAACTGTTAAGCATTAGAAATAAACATCGAAATAGGTCAAATAAAATTATGTCAAATTCTTCACAATAAAATATTTGAATAATATATTTGTCTTTGAACACTTCTTTGCTGTGTTCATACAGAAGGACGGCAGCGGTTGAGAAGACGGCCCTAATTAAATGGCAGGTTGGAGCCTTTAGTTAATTTTACCATTATTAACCATCATTTGTAATAAACATCCTGCATCCTGCAAATTGATGGAATGCCGTAATAGAAACATAAGCTCTCTGCAAATGTAATTTTACATTTGACCCAAAATGAATACTTTTTTTTTTTTTACTTTCTTCTGTTTTTGACACCATTTATCTTTCTTTTTTTTCATAGAGGGGAGAAATAAGCAACTTTGAATACCTTATGCATCTAAACACGCTTGCTGGACGGACATACAACGACTTGATGCAATATCCTGTTTTTCCATGGATCATTGCTGATTATGAATCAGTGGTAAAATTAACATGCATCCAAACTTGAAACTTTTGAATTTCAAGGATTTTTTTTTATGCTGAAAATTCTTGTTTGTTTGATGATTAGACTCTGGATCTGTCCTGTCCTGCTACATTCAGAGATCTGTCCAAACCAATGGGAGCTCAAACTGAGAAGAGAAAAGCAAAGTTCATTCAGAGATTCCTTGAAGTGGAAAATAATGATGGTAAAGAGAATTTTTTTTTATATGCACCTGTTTTATATGCAACTATTCTGTAACTGAGACCTTTCACTCATACAGTAGCTTAACTTCATGAAATTTGTTGGTTTCACCTGCAGATATAGAAGCCCATAGGTGTTTTTTGTTTGTTTTCTTTCACAAATCCCTCCTCCCCCTGCAGGTGATCTGTCGGCTCAGTGTCATTACTGCACACACTATTCCTCAGCCATCATAGTGGCCTCTTACCTGGTGAGGATGGAGCCTTTCTCCCAGACCTTCATCCAGCTGCAGGTAAACTTTTCACCTGTGACCAAACACATCACGCTACTGTTGTTACAGGGCACACAGAGCTACAGAAACTGAAATTAATAATATGTGTTGGCCTCTTCTTTATCAAATGAAGCACAAAACATGTCTGCATGACAGAACTTTTCCTATAAAATTCAATTTTTCTAAATTGAAGTTACTTGATGAAACAAGCTTGATTGTTTTTGGCCTTGTTTGGGCTTGGGTGCGCTTTTTTCTTTTTTCTTTCCAAAACTGAATTAGGGTATGATTTTAATATGTATGCAAATAAATTATTTGCATCACTCGCTTGCAAAACCGCATTTAGATTTTTAAAGAATATCTCATTTATACACATGGAACCAATTGATTAAAATAAAATGGCATGCATATTTGATAGCCGGTGTAACGTAATGCAAACATTAGGATAACACTTGAGCAGCTTTCCTCCGTACAGTAATATTCATAATCAGATTTGTGCCACTAACAGTATATTACTTTCATTCAATGAGGGCATTTGCTTTTCCTGCAAATTACATAACTTCTCCAGAGGTTTTCATCAGGACATATAAACTCCCTTGAAAAATAAAAAGCCTGAATCAATTGCTTGAAAATGTCTCGAATCTAAGCAGTTGTTCCTTGACTGTGATTCATATACACACATGGGGCCGTTTTAGTGTTCTCGGCTAGCTGGCAGTGAAGCTCCCAGTCTTATGCATTAAACAAACAAATATGACGACGTGTCTTTTTTTAATACTTTATAATTGTCCTTGCTCTGAATCCTTTTCATTGTGCCACTTTGGTTTCAAATAACATTAGAAAAGTGCTCCCTTTCTAGAGTTTCAAATTTTGTTTTATTTTTATTTTTTGCAGGGCGGAGCATTTGACGTCCCAGAGCGGATGTTCCACAGCATTCAGAACGAGTGGGAATCTGCATCTAAGGACAATATGAGTGATGTTAGGGAGCTCATTCCAGAATTTTTCTACCTTCCAGACTTTCTTGTCAACTCAAACCAATTTGACTTCGGTAATATATCAGTATTAGCTTAACAAGCGAATGGAAATGCATTTTTTATATATATATATATATATATATATTATGTATCTATGATTTGTCAAAGAAGCTTTTTTGATATTTTATTTGTAAATTACCTGTTTCATAAGTCTGTGAATGTGTTTATTGATAATATAGGTTGCATGCAGGATGGGACGTCATTAGATGATGTGGTTTTGCCACCATGGGCCAAAGGAGACCCGCAGGAGTTCGTCAGAGTAAACAGAGAGGTCAGTTTCTCTGGTCAAGGCTGTCCATCTAACTTAAAATAGGCCTTTTTTGTGGACCACAAACATCATAATATCTAATTCTAGTTTAAAGGCTGCAATACTTACTCTCAGACTATACATAAGAAAACGAAGGCCAGTGCAATCAGAGCACATACCAAGTTTCATGAAAACAAGCATGGGGTTAAACAGTATCAGTGTCACTGCACCATTCATAACACAGCTAAACTTGGCAATAGTTAAATAATTTTTGTAGCTGCTTTATTTTTTGCCTTTCCTGAGATAATAAGCACTTGTTGAGTTCATCAAGGAAGCCCCATTACTCGGTTTAACGCCATTGTAATTAGAAGATAACAGGCCCAATTCAGCGCAAGTACAATATCTGCACTCTCCTATAACTCCATTACAGAAGCCTGCTGGTTATTGGAATGAATGCTTTCTTTCTCACTACGTTATGCCTGCAGGCATATAAGGGCCAGGCTTTATCAGTTCCCAATCTACAGAGCAATATTTGTATCATTTCCAGATAGTATAAAATGAGCTATTCTGTCCGCTCGCCTTCCTTCATATGCAAATGAAGGGCAATATAGGGATCTTCCACAATTTAGTGCTTGTGACTTAGAGCTGCTTTGATTATACTTGTTATTTTAAGTGTTTTTTCTTTTTTTTGCTTTTGTTTATATGTTTATGTTATGTTTAGGCTCTTGAACCAATTCTAAAATAAGTTATTTTTCCAATATTTTTCAAAATATAAGTATTATCATGGAATAAGAATACAAACTTTTGGAATATAATTTTTATATCAGATTTTTCGAACCGTAATCAGTCGCCCGGATGGAATAATATCCTTTTAAAATGCATTATTGTGCAATCTCTTTGACCTGAAATGTGTAAGTTTTTCTACTGCTACAGAAATAAAGGTTACGGCATCACTGATAGTGTTTTAGACCCATCCAGATCTGCTGACTGACTGTGTTTGCACTCTCTGCAGGCTCTTGAGAGCGATTACGTGAGTGCACGCCTGCATCTTTGGATTGATCTGATCTTCGGCTACAGACAGCAGGGTTCGCCTGCAGTAGAGGCCCTCAACACCTTTCACCCGTACTTCTACACTGACAAACATGATAGAGCGAGCATGAAGGATCCTGTCGTGAAAAGTACTGTCCTTGGGTATATCAACAACTTTGGCCAAATGCCAAAACAGGTACACCAGTTGGATGATCTATTCCTCTCATTTTTTTTTTGGTTGTAAATATAGAATGTAATTTTGAAGCACTTTTCAAAGCAATATATATTAGAGATGCATCGATATTATATTTCTGGCCAATACTGAAAAGCCCATAATTATTTCATGTTATGGCTGATAGTTTTGACTAAATAAATTTAAAATACAATTTTTTTTATTTTTTTTTTATTTAAGTGGTATAAGTGAATTTAAGCATCACAACATTATAATCAGGGCTTAACATTAACACTCGCTGACCTGTCAAATGCGGGTGGCTTTCAGCAGTGGCGTGTAATACATAAATTTTTCAATTGTAGTCTTTTAAAAAGGCATCTGAAATAAGTGCAATGTAGTGTTATAGTATAGATTTTTCGATACATATGTACTAAAATATCTGAAATGCTTTCAATACTCATTTTCTAATACTCGATACTAGCTGCGCTTTCTCGCTCTCTCGTCTTTCCTACAGCGAGTTGACACACCTGCCTCCCCTCACACAATCGTTTAATTTACTCTGGATGAATATTGTTGTTACAGGGCTTGAGTTTCAGCATGGGATTTAACTCACTGCCACAGATTTTATGCTTGCACCCAAAGTGTGTGCACATAAAGCCACCTCTCAGTACTAAATTCAGTTATTTTTCACTTTTATTGCATGTAAACAGGCAAATACACACAAAATAACATCAAAATACCGGTCTTGGCGAATATTCACGTAAACTCAGTTATGTATTAAGTGAACGTAAACAGTTAAGAAAGAAAACACATGTGTAACCCTAAATATTGAAAATATCTTTATGGCAGTTTTTCCCCATGGTAGCGATATCAAAATTGTGGCCAGTGACAATGCTGAGTGCGCTAGTTACTTTGGAAAAACAAAAAAAAGTTAATGTCAAGCCCTGATTATAATGTACAGTATGATGTGCTAAATATCACATTTTACAGAGTTAATTTTTAAAAATAGTAATAAATGAATAAAGTGTGAGCATTAGATGACACCAAAGGTAATCTAAAATATGGGAAATGCACAATTGAATTAAATATCTAATATCGACAGATAAAAGAAAATCTCTAATAAAGGCCAATAACCAATATAGTTCCAAAATATCATGCATGCCTAATATATGCTAAAATAGCAAAAAAGTATTTACAACAGTTTAACTCTTCTGCTGTGCTGAAAAATCTTGAAAAATGACCAATATTTTTTAATTGCTTTTAAATCACTCATGATATATTACCATCAAATATAGGATTCCGTCTTTTTAAATCTTCTAACTTGTTTTCTTTTAATTAGAACAGGTTTTGTATTTATTGTTGGAACTAATTAATCGCAGGCCTCAGATCAATGAGACCTACGGTCGATCAGTTTGAAAAAGACACCACAAGTGTAACAGTGTTAGGGGTTGATTCATATACACTGCCTTGAACTAAAACGTACTGATTTTTAGTCAAACAACGACATTAACTAGCATTTTTGAGGAAAAGAAAATCCTGGTCAAAATGACCAGAACACAACCATAGAGTTAAACGCTTTTTTCTTTAATGAGATGATTTATTGTGGTACTGCTTGTTAAATGCCATACTGAAAGAAGTTTTATGCTTGCAGCTCTTCACAAAACCACACCCTAGCCGCACATCTTACAAGGGTTCTGCTGCGAAAGAGCCATCGGTATCCATTCAGATAACCCCCTTTTTCTTTAAACTGGACAAGCTCAAGACCTCCACCCAGGCAATAAAAGGTACATTGCCTGCTTAAAATGAACATTCTCAGCTCTGTGGTCGAGACCCCCCATTTAATCATTCATAGTCACCTTGTTATTTTATTCCATTCCTCAATTATTTTTTACAAGATGGGGCCACGTCTACAGGGAGCAATAGGAGCCGCGAGGCAGAAGATGCTGGCTAGACTTTTCACAGGCTAATTTTCTCAGTCATAGCTCAGCTCGGCTCCATTCAGCTCCTGCTATTTGTTAGGCCGCTCTTGATGATACAGCCACTGAGGCTTATTTAATAATCTGAATATCCCAAAAGGATCTCTCTTAGAAAATTAGATGATTTTCTTTCGCTGTGTTTCCATCTCTCTCGCTCTATTGTCTCTCACTCAATATCTTGTTCTCATATCAGGCGTTACTTTATCATACTGATCAGTAAATTCAACAAGGAAAGATTTAAAAGGCATCTTGAGACAGATTTGCAATGCTTCATTATGATTTCTGTTTCTGTTGTACTGTCAGTGAGCGAGGAGATTGACTGTGTCCTCGGATACAGTATGTAGGTCATTTGAAAGTAGAATACTCCTTCCTCTTGACCACACTTTTTTTTTTCTTTTCTACTTTTATCCTTAAACCTGAGACATTGTTCCAATTTAATTAAAATGTCCCAAATGCCTGATTCAAAAAATCTAGATAGATCAATACAATATCAGTCTAAAAAGGTGGCTGACAAAAAAACATGGTCATTTCAGCATCAACTATACAATGAGTTCCAAAAAGTCTTAAAACTACCTACACACCACTTAGGATTAATTAATAACAACTTTTTATTGTAATAGCAAGTAATTTATTGTAATTTAATAGCAAAATATTTTTTGTCTTCATTTAGTGTTTTGATTTTATTTAAATAGTTTTCATGACAATAGTTTTGTGACAAATTAAAGTAAAAATAAAATTAACTCATTTATTTATAATTAACTACTTTTTTTATATATACACTCCCTTTCAAAAGTTTGGCGTCAGTCTTTTTTTTTTTTTTTAAGAAATGAATAGTTTTATTCAGCAAGTCTGCATTCATTTGATCAAAAGTGACAGTAAAAAAATGTTACAAAATATTTCTATTCCAAATAAATGCTGTTCTTTTGAACTTTCTATTCATTAAAGAATACAACATTGACAATAATAAGAAATATGTATGTATATATATATATATATATATATATATATATATATATATATATATATATATATATATATATATATATACTTATTAAAACATTTTGCAGTATGTTGATGAAGCTGATATTTTCTGTTGTTTCTCTTCTTAGAGCTCTCGCTGGGGCCTGTTGGTCAAATAGTGTGTAGAGAGAAGGATGCATTGGTCGTGGAAAAAAACAAACTTCTCATCCCTCCACATTGGAACACATACTTCTGCTGGGGATCTTATGACCAGACCTGCTCTTTTGGGAGCTACACAGCCGAAAAGGTTTGCTTTTATAGTTTCTCTAGATCCATAAATAAATCAAAGTGACGGCCCTGCTTGTAATGTTTTCCTATTGTGTAACTGAATTATTGTTTATAATTTAACAAGGTTTGATAGCTTTATTGCCTGTGCTGCAGAGCTTTGCCGTGTTTGAGAGCCTGTCGGACTGGGGAGAGGCTGTGTGTGCTGCCTGTCCCAACAGCAGCACCATCATCACGGCCGGGACCAGCACTGTAGTGTGTGTGTGGGACGTCTCCATTAGCAAGGACAAACTCAAACACATGAGACTCAAACAGGTCATTAAGAGCCATGTTCATGCTTAGGTGTCACAAAGCATTTTTGTGATTAAATAAGTTTTTTCATTTTTAAAAAAAAAAAAAAGTTCTCTTGTTTTCCATCCTAGATCTTGTACGGTCACACAGACACAGTGACATGTCTGGTAGCATCAGAAGCGCATAGCGTGATTATTAGCGGCTCTCTTGACAAGACCTGCATCCTGTGGGACCTGGAGGACCTCAGCTACATCACACAGTTACCAGAACATTCCTCTGCTGTGTCTGCCCTGGCTATTAATGACCTGACCGTGAGTACCCTCCAGCAAAAACATACGTCAGCCTGAGGTCAGCCTGCATTTTACCTTCCAAATCTCTCTCCATCCATCTCACTCCCGCACATTTAATTTGGTTAGGGCCGTTTGGCTCGTGTTGTGTCTGGATGACACATTTATACCGGTTCATTTGCACCCGCAGAGTGGTTTCTGCAACTCCCTTCAGCCAGCTGTGTGAAGGAAAGGGTGGGCACATCCTTCCCTTCAGACCTGCTTTAATGCTTAAACCCCGTTACACAGTGTGAAACATACCTGCTACTAAAAACACAAGAGACAAGTATTGATGTATGATTTCAAAACAGCAAACTGAATGTATTCAAGATAATTTAACCATGTGTTATTTTTTCTTCATACATTTTAAATGTCCAAATAGGTTTTTGGGCCACTGTAAATATCAGAGTGGTTTGGCTTACATTAATTAAATGCCTTTTAAATTCAAATAAAATTCCTTGTAGCACACATGATGGAGAATTGCAATTTGATGTAAACAGCATTTCAATTAGTTTAAATTTAAATATCTATTCATTTTTAACTAGAAAAACAGCATTTGTCAAGACAAGCTTGGAAGGTTGGCTTGTTTGAAAGTTTAAAATATAGTTTAGAGTCTGTAAGATTTTTATATTTTTTTGAAAGAAGATTCTTATGTTCACCAAGGCTGTGTTTTTCTATCAAAACTATGGTAAAAACTAGTTTTGTGGAAATATTAGAATTTAAAACTGTTTTCTATTTTAATACATTTTAAAATGATTTATTCTTGTGATGGCAAAGCTGAATTTTCAGCATCCTTACTCCAGTCTTCAGTGTCACATGATCCTTCAGAAATCATTCTAATATGCTGGTTTTATGCTCAAGAAACATTTATTATTATGGTTGAAAATAGTTGTGCTGCTTAATATTTTTGTGAAAACCATGATACTTTTTTCAGGATTATTTAATAAAAAGAAAGTTCAAAAGAACAGCATTTATTTGAAAAAAAAAAAATGCGAGAATGTAAAAGTCCTTACTGTCACTTTTGATCAATTTAATAAATCCTTGGCGAATAAAAGTATTAATTTATTTTAAAAACCCTTACATTTTGGAACAGTAGTGTAGATGGATGGATGGATGGATAGATAGATCATTGCCTGATATGTGCATCTTTAATGGCCTTTCTGTCTCTCTCAGGGTGAGATTGTGTCATGTGCAGGGACCCATTTGTACCTGTGGACCATGAAGGGGCAGCTGCTGGCATCCGTAAACCCTTCCTGTTGGCCTGAAGGAAACATTCTGTGCTGCTGTTTCACACAGAAGTACGAGTGGGACTCTCGCAACGTGATCATCACCGGCAGCGCCGATGGCATCGTCCGGGTACGGGCAGATCCTCAGAACGGGCCTTTTCAATGCTCCTCCGAAGGCTCTGACTGAAAGATGACGGGGCGTAGCGAACTTTATAATGAGAGCGTTTAAATGAGAAGTCTTCTCCAAAGACTACACCTTTGTGTTTAAGCAATAAATCTTTCCTGTAGCGTTTTCTGCTTAATAGTCAGGTAATATAGCTGAAAAAATATTAAAATATGGTAACTGGGATATTGAAATGGGGCTCACAGGCTTGGCTGAGAAGTCCCACTGAAGCATTAATAGTTACATGTGCTCAGTTTAGATGAGGTAAGAGCAGTTATTAAATCAAAATGCTTCTTAAATTAGGCATCAATTGGAGCCTGGACCTGCGACATCAATGGCCGGCAGATTTGATTTATGAATATAGCTTCAATTGTATTCGATTTTTTCCCCTCTTTTTTTCATTAACCGTGTGGTTCTGTTCCAGATATGGAAGACTGAATATACTAGAGTACAATTACCTGGACATGAGGAGTGCTCGGTGTCTCAAGGGCATGTTTTGTCGTCAGCTCCTGAGGAAGCAGGTAACACTAATACACTTCACTTTAAGAGCAGAATTGAACAAGAGCGTGAATATTCGCTTTTGCTCTCGCCTCCGGCCACAGGAGCGGTATAACCCACAAGCTTTCTTAATGGCCAGCATGAAATAACTGGAGCTCGCTCAGAATATTGGAAAACAATGTACTTTGTGACGTCACGAGAATCGTTATTTTCTAATACACAAGTAATGTTTGAAATTAAATAGCCAGACCAAATACTAGACATCCTTCAAAAATGACGTAAAAATCGGATTACGTGTGTTCTTAAGTGTGATAGTACAGACACTCAGCCGGAGGTTCGGTTTTGAGCGATCCACAAGAAAAGTTCATAATGATCTACTGTTTTGTGCGACGCATTAGGGCTAGCTGCGAGGAATTATGGGGCAAAGTTATTAAACATACAGCCTGTAAACACTGATGAGCAATTTTGCTGATGTAGGCATGCAATTTAGAAAGCAATAATAACCAAATCCAATTTGGTACACATTGGTTACAGCACAGCGTCAGCGCGTGTAAGTATCAACACGTTTAAATTAAATTGGGGGAACTCGTTGTAACAGTGAAGGCTTTATATTAGATGTATTTCTCTCAATTTAGCAACATGCTGACCATAAATAATCTCTCTCATATCTCACTCTTGCTTTTGCTTTTCTTAGACAGCAGCTCGTGGAAGTGGGAAAGACACCTGGTGCTCTGTCGAGAGTTAAACCGCAACCAGGCCGTTTCTCGGCGATGCTGCAAAAATAACCCTGCGATCACGGCTCTGAGCATATCCAGGTATTGACGAAAGCCCGGTCTCTCGGACCAAAATATGGTCTGAAAGCCCTCCTTTTTGAAATGATGAAAGTCACTATTCTTCTGAAGATATCATTTGAATGTGATTTCAGAACGCATGGCACGCTGCTGGTAGGTGATGCCTGGGGCAGGGTGTACAGCTGGTCCTGCGAGAGCTAGGATCAATCAATCCTCCGTCAGTCAGCGTTAAAGTCGGCAGTAACTGCAGCTGAATGCCAGCGGAGAGTCCAGATTAAGAGCTGCCTACGTATGCACTTTGCTCTCACCACTTCCAGCAGGACTGCTGACTTCAGGAGACCCACTTTGGGTCTGGTGAATTACAGGGATGACGCATTCTTTCTTGGACTGGGTGAGGCTCGCTGGCCAGGGCCGGAAACACAACACTGCTTATTTAAGAAATGAAAGATGATGCCATCTAAAAAAAAAAAAAAAATTAGGCCCATTTGGTGTATCGGTTTTATTGTACAGTAGCTCTCTTTCTCTTGCTGGACTTAGAAATCCAAAGTAATGTTTATTTTATAAACACCGATATGCTGAAGTTTCGAAGCCATTCGCTTGTGTGCCATTTCATATTTTTGTTTAAAATTACACTGGTGGACATACTGAATGGATATGTGTACTTTGTAAAGCAGCAGTTATTGATAGGGCTGAATCAACCCTCTTCAGCCAATTAGAGTCAGAGTTTCCACTGGCGATGTGCCCCAGGTTCCCGTCATAGAGGGTGTGGATTTGTAAAGCTGCATTTACACGCATTCCATGATCTGGGGAATTCTGAAATAAATGCCACAAAATTATGGCATATAGGAAACAACAGTGATATGCTGTTTTAACAGTGTAAAGGATTATTATTGCTAACCATAGACTCTATAGTTGCTAACACTTTCCATTTTTATATATTTTTAAAATGTTCGAATGTGCTAATTAGGTGTTCAATAAACATTTCTTATCAATGTTGGAAACAGCTAGTTGTGCTGCTTAATATTTTTCACAAAATTGTGATACATTTTGTTTAAAATTCTGTGATTAATAGAATGTGTGAAATAACAGAATTTATTTGACTTTTGTTAAATTTTGATCAATAAAAATATTGATTTTTTTTTTCTCCAAAAAAAAAAAAAAAACGGACCCAAACTTATACAATTTAAAGATTTTTACAGAATTGAACTGTGGAATATTTTGTTTTTGCAGTGTGGTAAAGGACTGGAAAGTAAAATGATTTGTTGTTTGGTTCAGAAAACATGTTTGTACTGTACCTGTTTTTACTCGCCCTCAGTCACAGGCTCAACATGCCAAACCTCATTCCAGCAGTACCAAACTATGCCTTGCTTTGGCAACAATTATTCCTTTTATCATCAGGTTTACAATGTAGAATAAATCTATTTAACCCACTAATGCATATTTAATCTGATTAATTTCTCAGATGTCTTCAAACACATAAAGTGTAAATGTGTAACATCATCTGCTAAAGATGCCAGGAATATTAATGAATCTTATGATTTGAATAGCATCATTTAGTAATGACCTTGAATGACGCTTCTGTTTGCTTGCAGCCACGATTAATAATAGCCTGTATTTTCTGACATCCTTAAAGAATGACCGAGCATGTTTATTATATAGAAATGCTAGCGAATACAACTTTTCTGTGAATTGTCCGTTTGTACATGTGGTCCCCTGGCAGCATCCAGCAGTTGATGTAATGTTTTCGGTAGTTGTCAGGGCTACTGGAGTAGTTAAATTCATAGAATCAACACAGATGTCCATTAAGTTTAAGAATATGGGTCACTGCAAGCTGAACAAGCTTTTACTACAAAATTGCAATGTGGACCCTGGAAATGCTTTAAGTATAATTGTTTAATATACTTATTAAACAATATATACTTATTAATATACTTAAGTATATATTAATATACTTATTTTTTATAATTATATGTTAGAAATGTCTTTATTATATTACATACTGTGTATTAGACTATATACAAGCTAACTTGTTGAACAGAACAGCAGAAAAAGTTTCTGGTCTTCCGCTGTCCAGATGTGTAACTTTGCTGTGTATTAAGGGTCTTTTTGGCACATATGAGTGTGTCTGAGTCTGGATCTCTCAAGCAGGCGGACAGCAGGGAAAGAGCTGTGATTACTGGGAACTCCCACCAGGCCACGCTCCACTTCCCTCTCTGGGGAAGAGGGCTAATTGTTGCTCCCCTCCAACCTTTGGAGACTGTCTTCTCCTAATAGTCATCATTAAGCAGCATGAATAATCCAGCGATGGGGGTCGGGCCATAAAGAAAACAGGGATGGGGAATCTGAGATCAACCATTTCATGAGGTTATATCTCCGCTGTGATTGGATTTAATGTAATACTTGCTCTCAAAATGCGCAAAATAAATAAATATTAATGTCCACTGTATTCACTGCAGTAAGATGCTGTACTAGTATACTATGTTTTGTATAAATAGCTTATACAAAACGTCATATTTCACAAAGTGTAGCTACATATCAGCCCTTCACTGAGAGACATGAAAATAGTGGCGGTTTTAGCGTTTGCTATGGAAGTAGCCTACAGTGAATTTTCGGAAATGCCAGGACCTTTGGATGGCGCGATTGACCAATCAGAATCAGACTAATTTAGCGGCATATTTAATTTTTCACAGGAATGAAAATGAAGCTGAGACCTTAATTCAGATTTCCGGGGTTCTCAGAAGCCAAAGTCATAGTTGGGTAAACGTCTAGGCTATAGCAGAAAATGAAAGACTACATAAATATAATGTATATGCCTAGTGTTCCCATTTACTCAAATAACAAAAAACCCTCAATAGTGTTTTCACAACTTTCAAAAAAAGTTAATAAAATAGAGAAATTGATAACGGCAGTCAGAAGAGAGAAATAGGCCTATTACCGTCACTCCCACAGCTACTGTATTAGAAACACCCCACAGCAGTAACTGGTGTAATTTGATGCAAATGTAATGTAATAAAATATAGTGTTATAAATGTACATTTAAAATAAATAAAAAATTGTAAAATAAAATAAAAAAAACTTTGCAGGATTTACGATGCTGATCACAGTTAAAACGCGTAATTATACAGCCTGTGAAGGTGCGGATTGGATTTTTTTTATTATATGACTGACTCGAGTAAAATAATGTTACTTACTGTATCTTCCCTATATGTCACTGTGAGGAAAAGAGCGTTGTAAAATCGTTCAGATTCTGCCCTTTTGGAGTTTCTCCGCGAAAGTAATTCAACATTGGAATGACATGATGAGCGTGAGTAAATAATCACAGACTCTTGTTTTTTCGCTGAATTTGCAGTTCGGAGCGGTGGAAAAAAATGCGATTTTTCTTTCTTTCTTTCGTTCTTTTGCTGCCTTATTTAGTCAAGGAAGGGTGTTGTTCAAAAACACAACAGAATTGAGAGCAGATGAATTTGCCCAGCTTTTGATGGCCTATAATGTAAGCATCTCTAGTAAACTGTGTTTGTGGATTTCTCTCCCTTGAGAACAGTTAAAATTCTTGCTTTGTTCTGGGTTTTGTGCTTGCAACATCTGCACATACTCATACAAAACAGCACAAATGAGGCCTCTCTCTCTCTCTCTCTCTCTCTCTCTCTCTCTCTCTCTCTCTCTCTCTCTCTCTCTCTGAGAAGACCCGGTCAGAAAATGCTCGGGCACTCCTGCAGAGCAAAAACAAAACAGGGCAGCAGAAGGTCATCGTAAGTTTAGATGAGACGACACAGGCAGGGTTTGATAAAGAGTATAGCTGTGTTTACGCTTGACGCTAATGTTACAGATAGTTTCAGAGCTGAGGGCGCAGGAGAAACTGTATCTGGCTCTGTCAATCTCTATGTTATCCTTCTCTCACGCTGCATCTGCTCATTAATATGTGCTGTGACCACGAGGAAGAGGAAGGGGGGAGAGTCGCTCTCTTTAACCTTTGTGCACGCGGCTAATTGTGCTAAGTAGAGGCGCTTAATAGACTGGAAAATAATCACCGTATATCTCACGAAGAGAAGCAAATGACCTTCTGAAAAGACAATAGCCATCTCAATTTTAATACGCCGCTGATTTTATGATATTAAATGTCAAACCATTTGGGCTCTTCTGAATAATTAAATCAAATAAATTATAGCACCTAGGCAGAACCATCTTGTAGCCTAACCCAATTATAATGCACTGTAAAGCTAATTATTAAGCATGATTACAATTAGTATGATTTTAATAAATGTAACCATTAAAGGGTTCATCACAGTCACTGGTTCTTAGCTGTGTGTGGGAGAAATGGAGAAAGAGAGAGACTAAACTCAAGAACGGACGACAGGAGAGGAGGACAGGATGTGCATTGTATCAGTGGCTTCATGCTTAATAATAACTTGTCCAAACCTAATTATGTATATAGAGCTTTTAGCTGTTATAAAACTTAATAAATTATGAGCACTATTGAATTACAAAATATTACAGATTTTATTACTATCAAAAATGTTTTATATATGCACATTATATAGCAAATGCTATGTATATATATAATTCTAAAGATATTTAGTCTCTATCGCTCTGTTTCTAATTCTAAATATGTTTATATTTGTAATATACATTTATTTTAAGTGCTGTCAAATCGATTAATTGCATCTAACAAAAGTTTGGTTATATAATAGGCTATATGTGTGTATATGTATTATATATGTATGTATATATATATATATATATATATATATATATATATATATATATATATATATATATATATATACATACAGGTCCTTCTAAAAAAATTAGCATATTGTGATAAAGTTAATTATTTTCCTGTAATGATAAAAATTAAACTTTCATATATTTTAGATTCATTGCACACCAACTGAAATATTTCAGGTCTTTTATTGTTTTAATACTGATGATTTTGGCATACAGCTCATGAAAACCCAAAATTCCTGTCTCAAAAAATTTGCATATCATGAAAAGGGTCTCTAAACGAGCTATTAACCTAATCATCTGAATCAACTAATTAACTCTAAACACCTGCAAAAGATTCCTGAGGCTTTTAAAAACTCCCAGCCTGTTTCATTACTCAAAACCGCAATCATGAGTAAGACTGTCGACCTGACTGCTGTCCAGAAGACCATCATTGACAGCCTCAAGCAAGAGGGTAAGACAGAAATACATTTCTGAAGAAATAGGCTGTTCCCAGAGTGCTGTATCAAGGCACCTCAGTGGGAAGTCTGTGGGAAGGAAAAAGTGTGGCAAAAAACGCTGCACAATGAGAAGAGGTGACCGGACCCTGAGGAAGATTGTGGAGAAGGACCGATTCCAGACCTTGGGGGACCTGCGGAAGCAGTGGACTGAGTCTGGAGTAGAAACATCCAGAGCCACCGTGCACAGGCGTGTGCAGGAAATGGGCTACAGTTCCCGCATTCCCCAGGTCAAGACACTTTTGAACCAGAAACAGCGGCAGAAGCGCCTGACCTGGGCTACAGAGAAGCAGCACTGGACTGTTGCTCAGTGGTCCAAAGTACTTTTTTCGGATGAAAGCAAATTTTGCATGTCATTCGGAAATCAAGGTGCCAGAGTCTAGAGGAAGACTGGGGAGAAGGAAATGCCAAAATGCCTGAAGTCCAGTGTCAAGTACCCACAGTCAGTGATGGTCTGGGATGCCATGTCAGCTGCTGGTGTTGGTCCACTGTGTTTTATCAAGGGCAGGGTCAATGCAGCTAGCTATCATGAGATTTTGGAGCACTTCATGCTTCCATCTGCTGAAAAGCTTTATGGAGATGAAGATTTCATTTTTCAGCACGACCTGGCACCTGCTCACAGTGCCAAAACCACTGGTAAATGGTTTACTGACCATGGTATTACTGTGCTCAATTGGCCTGCCAACTCTCCTGACCTGAACCCCATAGAGAATCTGTGGGATATTGTGAAGAGAAAGTTGAGAGACGCAAGACCCAACACTCTGGATGAGCTTAAGGCCGCTATCGAAGCATCCTGGGCCTCCATAACACCTCAGCAGTGCCACAGGCTAATTGCCTCCATGCCACGCCGCATTGAAGCAGTCATTTCTGCAAAAGGATTCCCGACCAAGTATTGAGTGCATAACTGAACATAATTATTTGAAGGTTGACTTTTTTTTTTTTGTATTAAAAACACTTCTTTTATTGGTCGGATGAAATATGCTAATTTTTTGAGACAGGAATTTTGGGTTTTCATGAGCTGTATGCCAAAATCATCAGTATTAAAACAATAAAAGACCTGAAATATTTCAGTTGGTGTGCAATGAATCTAAAATATATGAAAGTTTAATTTTTATCATTACATTATGGAAAATAATTAACTTTATCACAATATGCTAATTTTTTTAGAAGGACCTATATATATATATATACATACATACACACACACAGACACGCACTATACATATATAAACACAAACTTTTATGTCAGATGCAATTATTCACGATTAATTATTTTGACAGCCCTAAAATATATAGAATTTACATTATAATTTACAATTTTTATAAATATAGAAATATGTATTATTAATATCAATTATTGTTCACAAATATTATGCATTAAAATATCATTGTAAAAATTATTTTTATAAATAGTCACAGTCAAGCTAAATTGAAATGATCTAACACAGCTGATTTATATTTTCAGTTATGGAAAGTAAACTTAAACAAAGAAGGTTATAAATGTTATTCTGGTTACATCAGAGTGTTAAATATTTTTTGATGTGCTTCAATACACAATACGTTATGACTGCCTGTTGAAGCGGACATAAATTAGACAATAAATTGTGCTCTTTAGCTCATAATGTATCATCCTCTGCTTTTAGAGGAGAAATCTTTATTTCAACATAGCAAAAAATAAAATTGTTACATATTTTACAAAATTGCATAATCAAATTATGCATGTTTAGAGTTAAATCCATAATGTAATCCTTTCTTTTTGCTAAAGAAAGCAAGGTCTTGAATCTAGAGGTACATAAATGTGCCCAAATATATCAAAAGAAAATACTGCTGTTGTATTACAGAGTTATACTAGAACATGTGAAATACCACAACATCAGTATGTAGGTAAAAATATTTTAAACAATCTCATAAATAATTTTGGTATGAAACTCTTAATATACATATTTACACTTGCTTCTCCACAAAAAGTATTTGGGCGTAAACAGTCCCCGTGCAGTGTGTTTTGGGCTCCAGTTGTGCACATCCAGTGGAGTCTGTTTTCAGCTCAGGCTTCGGTTTCACCAGCTCCAGCTCTGCGTATGTCAGACTGTCCTCTACAACCCTTGGCTTGAGGGCGAGAAGAGAACAGGGCGTTTCAGATATATGAACACTACAGTATGTGGTCAGAGGTCTAAAAGGGGTGTTTAGTATTCACAGAGGAATGTGGGGTCAGACAGAACAACATGAAATTATAGGTATGATTTTAGGATTGTTCGTAGACGGATGTAAGTCTCAAGTAGGAACAAGCACTTCATCTGATATTTCAGATGGTCAAAGCAAGTACTTCTAAAAAGGGAATGCAAACAACACAAGTGGACAGAGCAGAAGCAGAGACATATTCATGTCCTCCGATACCCTATCAATTACACTCATTTAAACAAGTCTGATCTATAACGTATTTCACAACACAGTGCTGGTTCTTAAAACATTTTCTCTTCTTTTTTTGCTGCTTTTCTGCATTTCTGTGATTATTTCCCTGGAAACTAATCTAATAAGAATCAAGCATGTTAAATAAATAATCACGCTTTGGAAAGCAATAATAGTAAATAAAATTATATCACCCATAAATGGAGGTAGGTATAGCAATAACTGTGGCGAACAGAGCTCTATGAGAAAGCTACATTATTTCCCTCTTGCATGTTTCTAGTTTGTGAAAATTCAATTGAAAGGCTAAAGAAAGTGCGTTGTTAGATGCAAATTTAAAATTGTGAATAAAAAGATTACACGTACAAAATTAATTATAAAAAAAATTATAGAAGTAATTTAGCAAGATTATTGCATTACAATTATGAAACCATGAATTCGATAAGAGTCGGCATTCCTACCATTTGTGTAGGTTGTGGCTTTAAAAGTTTGCTTCTACGTGGTTTTCTTGGTACAGGTGCTAAAAAACAAACCAAAGAAAACATAATATGAAAAATATAAATATTTTCAAGGGTTCAACATTCGGAAACACTTTACAATAAGGTTCTATAGTGTAACATTAGTCAATGGAATAGATAGCATACAATTATTTAAAGCATTAATTAACCTTGGTTAATGTTCATTTCTACATTCACTAATACATCTTAAGTGTTAAATTAATAGTACTTAATGTATATTGAATGAATGCGAATTACAATGAACAAAAGCATCTGCCAAATGCATAAATGCAATAGTTTATTTATAATTTAATATGAACCTATATTATTAAACGCTATTAAAAAGTTCATTGTTGGTTCATGATACCTAATGCATTATTAACTAATGTTAATACATTTATTGTACAGTGTTACCCAATATTTTTGATATCACAATATGTAGTACACAGTGTTTCAGTGTACCTTTAGCTGGTATCTGTGGTGGTGGTAGTGGTTCAGTGACGTCTCTGAGCTGAGGTTTGTGTCTTTTCTCTTTTCTGTGCATTGCGGGAGAGGAGCTGGACACACTGGTTACTGTCTCCCCTGAGCTGGACATTTTAAACAGAACAATGTTAGTCTTAGAATCAATCTAAGAATCAATCATACATACATAACAGTAAAGCAGTGGTAAACCAGGTCTACCTGTTTTCTGGGCACTTCACAAGGTAATAATTGGCTAGATGGAGACAGAACAAGCATAAAAAAACATTAGAAACAAATGAATAAATAATTAAATAAATACTCTATCTATGTGACATAACAAGAAAAACAGGATTGTACAATACAAAAAAATGTCATTTAAAAATGCATTTTGAAAATAATTTTTGCACCGATGACATTGTATTGTTAAAGTATGGGGTAAATAATTTGGACGGTAAAAAGCTCATCACCTCGTAGTCTTCGTTTGTGCTGTAGGTGCTGACATGTGATAGTCATGGCAAAGACAAGCATACAGACCAGACCGATAGAGCAGATGAGCACAACACACAGATACAAATCTGAAAAATATCACAGCAAAATATTGTGCTGTAAACACTTTATTACAAACCCGGCAAAAAACAAATGATAACATTCTCCAACAATCGTACATCAGTATTACATTTTTACTTTTAACAAATGTTATTAAAACTATAAATTACACCCGCAATAATGTGTTTTTTATTTTGTGTTTAAAAAGTAGGGGATTTTGTAATAATGCAGTGGGAATGTTGTAAAGCGTCATAAACCAAGGAAGAATCTTTATTCCAATAAAAGCTTGGGCAAAGCTGACCACAAAAATAAACCAAACACTGTGAACACACTTGGTTCAATTTGGATTGGTCTTTCTCCACCAGAAGGGAGGAGATGTAACACACTAGCCAAAAGCTGTCTAACACTAAGCTGTGATCCAAGCCAGCACACGAAATGTGTGTCTTTATCAGTGACAGAGAACATACACCAGACTGCAATAAACAAGCTCTATTTTATTACAATATTGAGGCAACAGCCTACCTTCAAACATGCTCCATATGACATCAGCTTTTCCTGTGCTTGGTATATTATGTACTGAAAACATTGAGAGAGAGAGAGAGAGAGAGAGAGAGACATAAGTAAATATACAGCTGCAATTAAGGGGCCAACCATAAAAAAGGCATGATGAGTTATGCAAGCATGGCTGGGATTATAAGAACAACTGCGACAATTAATAATTGAAGACATTTTTAGAATATATTTGGTCAAAATCCCAAATACAATCATCACTTTGACATAGGTGGCACTGTTACCAAACTGATGTTGTGTGGTCAGTGTGAGGAGACAATGACACATATGAAGTTTAAGGTCAATATGCCAAAGCTTTGCAGATTTATAGCCTCAAAATAAGCACCATGCCATCAAATTTGTTGATGTGTTTGAAAAATTAGCTTTTCAAAAAAACAAATTTAAATGGCAGACAGCAAGTTCGACCGAATATGGCATAATTGGTATTATTGTTCTTGGTATGACTCAAAGAATCTATAAAGACCAGTTTCATTAAAATAAACACTGAATTAAAGGAGTTTTATGGTTTTTGGGCAAACAAATAAAGCTATTTTTAATGTCTCCTGACCAGTAGGTAGAGCTGTGCCAAAATGTAGCATGTTGCCTCAGGTCATGCTTGTGATTACATGTACCAAAGATTCGTCTCAATACGCTAAAGCGCTGCGGAGATATAGGCTGCATCCAAAATCGCATACTTATTTAGTAGGCAAAAAACAGAATGTGACAAAAGAAGTATGTCCGAATTCAAAGTACTCATAAAAGAATAGGCAAAAAGGACCCGGATGACCTACTACTTCCGATTCTGAAGTGTGCATATGATGAACACTTTACTATGAAAGTGATTGTGAATGACAGTGAAGCGGGTAGGTCACATAATAATGACAACATGGTGAATGTAGTACATCCATATTACATTCATACTACACACTTCTACTATATGGAATGTACTTTTTTAGCGGTCGTGAAGTAATTAGTTTTTCAAAATAAGTACCTACTCAAGAGAGTATGCTAGAAGAAGGAGGAACGCTAACAGATACATTTCCGGGGTTCTCAGAAGCAGAATTTGTCATAGTTTCTAAATTTAAATTTCTATATAGAGATTGATTACAGCAGTCAGAAGAGAGAAAGATGTCAATTTTGCCGTCACTCCCTCAGCTGTTGTATTAGAAACAACAGCAGCGTTATTTTGCTTTTTATAATTTACTGCCAAGGTAATATAACACGAAGTGTATTTAAAAATGAATATATTAAACACTTTACTAGATTTGCGATGTTGATAACTGTGGAAACACGCCATCATCACAGTCCGTGAAAAGGGTCCATAGGTGCCTTAACACTTGACAGTGCTTTGCCCCAAATAAAATGCCATTACAATTTTAAATGACACTTCATTTATGCAGCTAGTTGGAAGAATTCGAAGTAAAAAAACAATCAAACAAAAAAGCATTTAAAAGTTACAAAAGAAAGAAAGACAAAGAAAGAAAACAGATCTTATGAGCACTAGAATCAGTTTGTTGAAAATTTGGGTCAAGTCTCAACCCAGTCATTCTCTCCAACATCTTGTTTACAGTGGAGATTTTTTGCAGGGTTGTGCTTGATGAGGCTTCAATATGACCAGGCAAGGACATTTAGTTTAAAAGGAAGTTGCATTAGCGGCCTCTAAAAATACTTAACCTTTGACCCTGAGAAATGTGGCTTTAATAAATCTATCACAGAAAAACAGCTATAAACAGCTATTAATACATTCAGCATGCATTACATCAATGTTTAAATAACTTAGTCTACTATTAATTACTGTTAATATTTGTTTACCTGGGAAACTAAATTCAGATTTTTGAGAATACATGGAAAATTCTCATTCATTCTTTAAGTTTTCTTCGTCCAATGCTTGCTGCATGGCATTTTTTAAACAGGACAGGGGAAATTGCTTGCAGATGTTGAGGGCACTGTTGGAGAGAATTACTTGAAAGATAATTGTAAGATAGTTAAAACTTCAAATTAGCTCAATAAAATGTAGATGATTGAATGATGAAACGTAATAAAAAGTGTAAGCAAGAACCTTCTTATTTGTGTGCCATTAGCATGACAAAAACTTGAAATTTCCTGTACACTCCCTCCATCTGCCAATGGTCAGAAACAGTTCTGCCCTCAAACCAATACCATTGCATGAGTCAATGTTGCTGTGTTGGGAAGGTTACCACTTAAATGCATGAATGTTTTGCCAATCATTATTACATATTTGGGTTTTTAGCGACCCGGATCTATATCTAACACGGATGGATCTCTACCTTCTCGAAAATATAAAACTCTAATTAATTACAGGAGAATAAAATAAAGCATATTTTGTTTCCTTTTGGAGCTTGGAATGGTTCAGTTTGAGCAGATGTTTCATACCATCATCACTGTCCTCGTCAGAGCTCATTTTCCAGCATCTGGCTCATATTCGCAACCTCAAACATATTCTAAAAACTATCATTTTCAACATCTTCAAAATCAATATTTTGATCGCTGACAGCTTCTTCACCAGATCCACCATCAAGTGACAGTGACAATAATATTTGATTGCGTGTAAATCGCTGAGCCATTTCATGTTTTGCTGATGATACTTCCTATTCTTTTGTTTTCTGCCTGCGGTAACGTCACTTCATCATTGTGTATCAGATATTGCCACCTTGTGGAAAATTGGTGAATTGCACTTATTCAGTCATCAAAGATTCAATTAATGTTGTTCAGAAAAAATATACTGTTACACACATCGGGTCATTAGTGACCCTAAACAATTTTTAGAAAAAAATGAATGGTAAAACAGGCATTCTTTATTTTTTTCTTGTTAAATAGTTTATAATAAATTGATTGAGGAATACTAAGAAGGTTGATGTCTAACTTGAGTGTCACTACCTGGGTCACTAAAGATCTGAGGGATAAGATGCTAAAGAAATGGAATGGAAGGGTAAATCAATCTGCAAATGGTTCTCTCTGCATATTAAGCAAGGAGAAAGTATTTTTTAAAATGACACACTGTTACATTCTCTTAATTACTAAAGCAGTGAAAGGCACAAGAGCAGAACTCTAGAGAAATCCTTTAAAAAAAAAAATAAAAAAAAAAATAAATGGACACTCTGTCCACAGCAGATATACAGTTACACATCTGATCTGCATTTTCTTTCAAGTCAAAACCATTCTATAAAACCCCTGCTAAACTGAAGGGTTCAGGACATTTTCAGATGTGCAGAAACACTGTGCAATAACACTCGAGAACAAAGTGCACACTACATCCGAAGTCAAACGGGTGAGGAACAGCGCATGTTTGAGTGCCGCTTTTGTTTTGGAAAAGCATTAAGTCATTTGCTGGCCGATCCTGTGGCTGTAGTGATGGTTGAAGTGGTTAAACCCGCTCTGTGGTCCTGCTTTGGTCTATGTTTATGGGGGATCTCAGCTAGTTGACATTGTTTTGTTGTACATAACAAATTCCCCGGTTTAATTCAACCTACGACCTCCATCTTCCTTCCTTATTGCCTCTTGTTTATTTACTCTTTCACTTGTTTTTTTCTTGTATTGGTCTCAGAGTCTGGTAAAGTGGGGTATCTGTGGTTGTTTAAACCCTACAGTAATATTCTGTTGCTTATATACCACAAACCCACATCTTTATATCAGTGAGATATATGCTGGTGTTTTTCTTCAAATAAATCATCAGCTATATGTGCACTTTATGTGGTGGTTTTAAAAAATAAAACAGTTTTTCTCTTCTCAAAATAAACTGCTTAAATATACAGACATTTCATAGACTTATTACTTTTAGAATTTAGCTTCTAAAGCATCAGTTATACAAAGAAAACTATACAGAGGAAAATGTACTGGTTATTCATAGCCGATGATGAAGCATAATAAATAACTTAACTTTTTGAATGGTGCAAAGCTACTTTAAAGAAATGGTTAATCCAAAAATGAAAACTGTGTCATCATTTACTCACCCTCATGTCATTCCAAACCCATATGACTTTCTTTCTTCAGTGGAACATAAAACAAGAAATATGACTTGTGCACTATATTCCAAGTCTTCTGAAACCTATAACAGCTTTGTGTGAGGAACAGATTGAAATGTTATTTATTATGCACTGAAAACTTCTTTACATCTGCTCTTGTTCTCACTGGCACATTCTTGAGAGAAGCAATGTCTGATTTTTGAACGCATCATTCTTTTGAGTTGGATCTTTTCAAATGACTCGATTGATCCAGTTTACAAAATCGTGACAAAAACGGTTGAAGGTGAAGATTATCAGTGGAAAAACTTATATTTTAGTCTATTGATCACACAAAGTGATTTCAGAAGATTTATTTACAGCAAAAAATATAAAATATTGATGAATGATATTTTATGGTGTTTTTGCATGTTTTTTAAAGTTTAAAAGCTCTAGTACATTTTTCAGAACATCTCCTTTTGTGTTCTATGGAAGAAAGAAAGTCATACGGCATGCAATAAGTCAATAATGACAAAATGTCTATTTTTGAGTGAACTGTCCCTTTAAGTGCAAACAAATACTTCTTTGTTCTCTTTATTGTTGCTAGAATCAGGCAATCAGGCGTTTATCAGGCAGATGATTAATCCAGTGGACGCTGAATCATTGGGGACCTTTCGCTGTCCGAACACCATAGGAAAACTCATAATGCAGCCAGAGTAAATGTTTTCAGTGGCATCCTTGCCAAGCCTCCTCGCTCTGTCCCCACAGCATGTCCAGGTTACTCTCATTAACAGCCTCATGGTCTGTTTGTGTTGGCCCGAAACACATTTATAGTGGAAATGATGTATATATGTGGAAGGTGGAACCCTGAGACTTACAAACACACCGAAGCTAGCATGTAAGAAAAGGCTCCAACGTGAGAAATGGGAACGTTTACGCCTCATTTTCTTGTTGTCCATTCTAAAACTATTTGGATTAGGGCTTTGAACTGTTGACATGGAGTAATGTCACTGTGAATCTGATATAGTCACTCTTTTGTGATGTTCTGAAAAGACAGACCATCCCCTCTGTAAAAGAGATTTACAAATAGCTGACAATGAACTTTGTCACTAATTGTGGAATTGAAATTGACCCTGTGCTAGATGTACTGAAGGATTAGTGAACTGGAGGAAACAGCTGTTGTGTGGTTAGCCCTGACCGTGGCAAGACATCACTCTTACACCACATCCAACTCAACCACAGTGTTCGCTGGCACTAATGACTAGGCTCTGAGTTGAACGGTTAGCTTTACACGCCAATACTCCAGATTGCTTACTTGCATAAAAAGCTTTCACATTGTGCAATTTTTCTAAGCATGCATAATCAAATGCGCCTTGCATTTTTTGTTGTTGCACTAATTAATTTGCCCAAAAGGAATGGAGGAGGTGGTCCAACAACAACAATAAACTACAGAAGACACAGCAACAACAATGCCCACGTTGACATGCTAGTGTGAGGGGGCTTAAGAAAAAAAGCTAATCTAGTTTAAAAAGGTGCGTATGTATCGGTCATAACTGGAGAGAAATAGCACAGACACTGGACAAAAATGTAAATTTCTAGTGTGCATGTGTCAACTGTCTCTGCATGTGTTTACGCACGGTATTAAATGGAGTATAATTTGAAAGGCTTTTTGGTGCATACATTTGTTTTCTGAGGCAAAAACTTACGCACTTTGGAGAAATGATCGTAACATCAAATGTAGGATGGTTTCTACGCAACAATTTATAAAAGAGGCCCATAATGTCTCACGAGAACAATTCAGATGAGTTGAATGTTGAGGAGTCCAAACTTCCGGATTGTACTCGTAGTACATAGTGTTCTGTTTTTGTATGCAACAAAAACAAACGAGCCACAAAGTTAGCTTGACAAAAATGTCAAAATGGCAGACGTGTCAACTACCAAAACACATTGCAAATGTGGTTTCAATGTATGATTAATCATTCAGTATATGTATAACGCGCAATAAGTAAAAAAAAAAATGTAGGTGCTTGGACTCAGGTTTACCAACACGCTGAAGCTAATGAGAGGATGCACATTTGACAAATGAAAAAGGTGAATGCTTCTATATTTAATTTTTTTTTTTTATTATTTCATTTGAGACAACATTAGCCTTCAGAACTCATACTGAATGGCTGAGTACATAACGTATTTTACATCATTTATTAAAAAAATCCTCAAGTTACCTCTTAATTCCATGCTCCCTGTTCCATTCGACGAGGCCCTCCACTTGTTTCTGTGCTTCCGTATTTCCTGCACTTTACAGGTGTAGTTACCCCCATCCTCCAGGGACACATTCAGGATAAGCAGACGGTAGATCTGTCCGTCCATTTCTTCCCACAGGTGGAACTTTGTCTGGAGAAAGTGCTTGCTGTAGTTGCCGTAATACTTGGCTTTCTTCATGCCCATCCTGACCACGAGGTGCTCGTCTTCAAGAGTGGGGAAGTAGAGCCAACGAAGCACCAGGACACTGCTGCTTCTCTTCCTCTGAGACACTAAGCAGGACAAAGTGATGTTGTCTCCTTCCATACACATGCTGACTGGCCCAGGGGTGACGGACACATTTAAAGCGGCACTCAGCTCTGGTGGAAAAAACAACATGTTTCTCTGTATTATTGCTGTTAATGTATTATATTAAATAGAGTATATTTGATTCTGTGATAGTGAATTCTTTATTTAAATGTGCATAAAGAAGAGAAATAAAAGAGATTTTAATCATGAAAAGAAAACTTGAAAGATAAAAAAAATGCTAATTTAGATTTGCCAGTTTTTAAAAATTTATCCTTCAGTTTTCTTTGGAGCTTCATTGGTCATATGTCCTATTCTGGCCTAAATCCATGACCATTAAAGGGTGTCAAATATTTTGAATGCATCTGGGCTCAATATGCTCTGCCAAACAGAAACTACAGGTGGAAAACATTTGTCTGCCTTCTCGAACTAGAGAATAGAGCAGGGAACACGACAACAAGATTGTATCCAGCTGTTAAAAGCCTTTGTCGTGTTTATGTTGCGTCCCAATTACTCAAGTCCCTCAGGGGTCAACCGGGGCTCTGTTTTCAATTCAAAAACCACATCACAAGAGAGATTTGGACATAAACAAAAAGAAAAAATCCTAGTTGCTTAACTAAGACTGTTCAGAACAATGCAGTCTGGCATATTTTGTAATATGCGCTGGAGATAAATACACAAATATAGAGTAAAATTAGATCAAAGAGGTTTCAAAGTTTTGCTTAAATAGTTTTATGCAGATAAAGATAAAGTTACTGTACATGTGTGACAAACGTGAAGCAGTCATCTGAAAAATCATCTCACTGACCATGTACCCCTAGATAGCAATTTTGCAAGTTTCATCACTGCATATTAAAAGGCCAACATAAACACACATCCTTACCTCCAATAAAAGCCCTAGTCAGGAGAACTATCGCAACAGCGGAGAGCTTCATTTTGCAGACCCGCAGGCTCCATAAACCCAACTAAACGTCAAGAAAAGAAAGGAGTCCCTGAGATTTTTTCTCCTTTTCTTTCTCTTTCTCCCTCTCACTGTGTGTGTGTGTGTGTGTGTAATCTAAAACAGTGCATGCTCTGTTCCCAGTTAGAAACACCCCCCTTTCTCAGTCTTTTTTTTTTTTCACCCGCACATTTTCCTTCTCTATCCAGAAATCAGTGAAAAGTTCTCGGCCAGTGAAAAGTACGTAGGAAATGTCATTTCCTGAGAGAGCCTTTGGAAGCATCACAAATTTTCAGCTGGACCTACAGCATACGAAAGTACAGTATAGGAGCAGCGGCCAGGTCTTAGTGAGGTTTAAGAACTCAGCTTAGATAATGAGGGAAGATAGTGGCATGTCTCACAATGACACACTTTTCAGAGAGTCCAAATCCCCTTTATATTTTTTTATATTACATGTATTATGACAGTGGTAAAAACTGGGTTTACTATTATTCGTAGGCTACTATATTTTAAAATGTAAGCAAAAGCTAATTTAAAGGAATAGCTAGTTCAACCAAAAAAATGTATTACTGCTGATCCAAACTCAGAGACTTTCTTCTGTTAAGCACAAAGGAGATATTTTAATGTAGCATTAATTTCTTCCATGCAGTTACAATGATCAGGACTTTTAAGCTTTAAAAAAGGATGCAAAACTATCATTAAAGTATCTTAAAAATAGTCCATACATCTTATGCACCATGCATAATTTATATAAAATCTTTGTATAACCAATTTACAAACTGACCAAAATGTCTTTCAAAATTCATTCCTTGTATTCTATGGAAGAAAGAAAGTCACAGGTTTGGAATGACATGATGAGTAAATGATGACAGACTTTAAACCTTGACTATTGAAGATATGTCCACGGGCTGGAGTTGTAATGCAGTTTTCTGTCTTCAGCGCACAGTTCTTGTCCACACATCTAGTGGTTTGAAGCATAATGGTTTATTGGGTAGAGTAATGTGCTGAGCTAGTGGTTTCTCCTACTGAGAACTGCTGCCAAGAGGAGTTGAATTACACAATGTGCTTATATATAGTATATGGCTACAGCTTAACACGTGTCCTGCCAGTGCAATACTTCAGCTTTTGTCTTTAACTCTGTATTGTTCGGAAAAAATCGTTCCATTGTTCTTACTGGATCAAGGAAAAATTTAAAGCATATATACAGCATGTTGTTATATGCTGTCTGAAGACAAAGCCTGTTGAGAATTTCACAGTCTACAATAATTTATGAAACATGTTGAACTCAACCAAAGGAGCATGTGCAAGAAAATGCCAGTTATTAGTAAACTTTGATATGCTGGAATCAGTCGGCCTCTACATTAATCTACAGACATTCCCCATCTTTCAAAGCACGCAAGCCTCATGATCACAGTCTCAGCAGTCAAAACAAGTAGGAATTCTATGCATAAACAATATTGTCTAAAAATACTACCACTTATCTTTCAGGGCTGCCTCCAACTCACTGATTACAACAAGGACTATTTCACAGCTTTGGCTATAAAACTGGAATACTATAACACACCTTTACTCAATACTGTGCAATATTGTGTATCTATATTTTTTTAAAACATGTGAAACAAAATAAGTCAAGAAACTTTAAAAATCACAGCTGATGATACCATATCTCGTTCCTTCATCATACTGTAAATCTAAACATTCATAGCATTCATACTTATATATCCTTCAGAAGTATCAGTATGATGTGATGGTATTCCAAACCGCCTTAGACAATACAAGTAGTGACATTGCGTCTGTAGTTAAAATATTTTTTTTTAAAGCTAATTTATCAAGTTTTGCAAAAGACCTGTTTTTTTTTTCTATTCTAATTAACCAGTTAATCAGGCCAGCAAAATGCAAGAGAAACTCAATTCATTGTAAAATAATTACATATCACATTCATTCCTGCTATCAGGACTCTACACTGACTCCATGTGGCTGCAAAACAGTAGATGCCAGATCCTCTCACACGGATCCAACTCAGTTACGTATTCACTTTATGATTTTATATATATATATATATTATAGTTCAGGAAGATATAAAATAGTTCACTATGTTAACAGTCTGGAAGCTTGAATTCTGGGTGACATTTTACATGTAAGGTCCCAATTGCTCCGAATGTGTGTGTGTGTGTGTGTGTGTGTGTGTGTGTGTGTGTGTGTGTGTGTGTGTGTGTGTGTGTGTGTGTGTGTGTGCGCCAATCAAAAAGGGTGAACCGTTATCACTTATGTTACCCTTGTAGATAATGTAAGACACAGAGATTCTTACACTTATTCAATTACAGTTTAAGACATTGCCCACCCGCAGACCTGACTCCTGCAGCGAAATCATGCATTTCATATCAGAGTAGATTAAAAGGGCTCATGGAGAGAAGCTCTCAGTCAATCAGTAAGTGGCTTGTTAATGCAATACACGAGTCAGCGGGAGATACGGAATAACACACACAACATCTCGGCTAACACAAAAGCCTCGGGTCTGGTCTCTACTTCCGACCTCTCTGGTATGGTCAGTGCTATAGGTACAGTAAGGTGCTCGACCGACCTCCATAGATGCCTCTTAAAGTTTTTAATGGGAGTCGAGGATCAGGGGAAATCAAAAGGAGATGCTCTCTCATATCTCTGGTATATGTAGCATCTCGAGGGAGCTCTTGTTAAACTCATTTGGGCCACTCGCAAGGCAACAAAGCAACACAAAGACACCCTTCCATTAAATCACTCGCTCAGTTTGTTTGTTTATTGGCTCTGCCATTAGGGCAAATTATTCTCAGTTAATTGGTTTTATAATTATACCACTGGATATGCAGAGGACCAGTGTTGTGGCACTCTAAAAAAGACCCAGCGTGGAAATGGGACTGTTTAATGTCCTAGATTATTTACATATTATAGCCTGTTGCCATTCCCCACCAGCCTCCCAGTGTCAGTAAACTGTGACGTACATTTCTGGGAATAAAACTCTTGAATCATGATCTTTGGAAGTTTGGAACAAGGCTTATTAGCTGTGAACGGCTGAAATACTGTAGTAGGCCAAGTGGATCAGCATTTAAAAAAAATCCCATAAGATATGAATTAAATCAAATAGATAGGGCTGTATATAAAAGCGTTTTGTCACTCAGAATTCATCACAATTCAGTTTCTTCTCTTGTAAAAGCATGTAAGGGAAGATCTATGGACATTTTCATTCAAATGACTGTGGGGTTTTAATAAAAAGAGACAGAGCAGGCCCCTCAGGAGGGAGTCATTTAGCTCAAGCTTTATTCAGATGGGGGCGGTGGCTGATTAAGTCACAGACCAGCTAATATCCCTGATATAATCAATATCCCAGAACATTACAGAGGCCATAAGAAGGGCTATGCGTTATTTTCTCTCAACGGGATTTTGTAAATGAGCCTGGGAGTAGTGATGTTATTCTAATATTTGATGGCTTAAGTACTTTCAGTGACTGTGATTATTGACGGTGTTAATTATTAGCCTTTGATAGGAAAATAACAGATGCCACACTACAGAGTTTATATAAAAAACTGTCATTTCAATTAAGATTCAACAACACCCTCACAATTAATTTTGTTTGTATTATGTGGACTTCATATAATGACAAAGTGATTAAATACTCTCCCCGCCTGCCATTGGTTAGATAAACAGATAGCCTCGCCCCCAAACTCACACCATTGGTTGAGCCGATGTTGCTGTGTTGGGCCAACAAACAGCGTTTATGTGCTTATACTGACAATCCACATACATATACAAAAGGCATTATTGTTTGTAGATATTTTTTGTCCAAAATAAAGCGAAAGAGAGTGTGCAAGCAGCGTTCTCAATATCTTGACACTGCATTTGCAGCTGTTCAAAAATAAACTAAGAGTGTATTAAAACAACATTGTTATCTGTTACCTTTTAAAGCATTTAGAAATATTTGACAAGCAGAATGTCTGTAATTGCAGTACGATCCCATAAATGTCATGCGGGGTGATTCACAGAGGGAATGACCAGTGCTTGGAAGAGACCATTCCAGCCAGTTATGGGGTTCAGCACCTACCGGATCTCTCAAGGCCACACATATGTACATATGTAATATAATCAGAACTTTTACAAGAGTGCAGTATCCCCCTTAAATCTTATCCATGATAGCGAAAGTTGCTCCCACTATCCCCGACATGGCAGAATATGTAGAGGTTTTTGCATTGAAAAAAAAAAAGATGTCTGTGTGTGTGTACATATACAGGTCCTTCTCAAAAAATTAGCATATTGTGATAAAGTTCATTATTTTTCATAATGTAATGATAAAAATTAAACTTTCATATATTTTAGATTCATTGCACACCAACTGAAATATTTCAGGTCTTTTATTGTTTTAATACTGATGATTTTGGCATACAGCTCATGAAAACCCAAAATTCCTGTCTCAAAAAATTACCATATTTCATCCGACCAATAAAAGAAGTGTTTTTAATACAAAAAAAAAAAAGTCAACCTTCAAATAATTATGTTCAGTTATTCACTCAATAGTCAATACTTGGTCGGGAATCCTTTTGCAGAAATGACTGCTTCAATGCGCCGTGGCATGGAGGCAATCAGCCTGTGGCACTGCTGAGGTGTTATGGAGGCCCAGGATGCTTCGATAGCGGCCTTAAGCTCATCCAGAGTGTTGGGTCTTGCGTCTCTCAACTTTCTCTTCACAATATCCCACAGATTCTCTATGGGGTTCAGGTCAGGAGAGTTGGCAGGCCAATTGAGCACAGTAATACCATGGTCAGTAAACCATTTACCAGTGGTTTTGGCACTGTGAGCAGGTGCCAGGTCGTGCTGAAAAATGAAATCTTCATCTCCATAAAGCTTTTCAGCAGATGGAAGCATGAAGTGCTCCAAAATCTCCTGATAGCTAGCTGCATTGACCCTGCCCTTGATAAAACACAGTGGACCAACACCAGCAGCTGACATGGCACCCCAGACCATCACTGACTGTGGGTACTTGACACTGGACTTCAGGCATTTTGGCATTTCCTTCTCCCCAGTCTTCCTCCAGACTCTGGCACCTTGATTTCCGAATTACATGCAAAACTGAGCAACAGTCCAGTGCTGCTTCTCTGTAGCCCAAGTCAGGCGCTTCTGCCGCTGTTTCTGGTTCAAAAGTGGCTTGACCTGGGGAATGCGGCCCCTGCAGCCCATTTCCTGCACACGCCTGTGCACGGTGGCTCTGGATGTTTCTACTCCAGACTCAGTCCACTGCTTCCGCAGGTCCCCCAAGGTCTGGAATCGGTCCGTCTTCACAATCTTCCTCAGGGTCCGGTCACCTCTTCTCGTTGTGCAGCGTTTTTTGCCACACTTTTTCCTTCCCACAGACTTCCCACTGAGGTGCCTTGTTACAGCACTCTGGGAACAGCCTATTTGTTCCGAAATTTCTTTCTGTGTCTTACCCTCTTGCTTGAGGGAGTCAATGATGGCCTTCTGGACAGCAGTCAGGTCGGCAGTCTTACCCATGATTGCGGTTTTGAATAATGAAACAGGCTGGGAGTTTTTAAAAGCCTCAGGAATCTTTTGCAGGTGTTTAGAGTTAGTTAGTTGATTCAGATGATTAGGTTAATAGCTCGTTTAGAGACCCTTTTCATGATATGCTAATTTTTTGAGACAGGAATTTTGAGTTTTCATGAGCTGTATGCCAAAATCATCAGTATTAAAACAATAAAAGACCTGAAATATTTCAGTTGGTGTGCAATGAATCTAAAATATATGAAAGTTTAATTTTTATCATTACATTATGGAAAATAATTAACTTTATCACAATATGCTAATTTTTTGAGAAGGACCTGTATATATATATATATGTGTGTGTGTGTGTGTGTGTGTGTGTGTGTGTGTGTGTGTGTGTGTGTGTGTGTGTGTGTGTGTGTGTGTGTGTGTGTGTGTGTTGTTTTGGGCTACTCAAACAAACAATTTCTGAGCTTATCCTGTGAAATTCCACCTAAAAATGTCTTATTTTTAACTGGAAAACAAAACAAAAAAAAAGATTTTGTTTCTTATGTAAATCTTGTTTTGTAGCCGTTTAGATTTTTTTTCCAGGAAAAAATGATTGCAGTATAAAACATGCCTTTTTAATGATCAAAAAATGACCAAATCCAAGAAAATATGACTATTTGCAAAAATTCATGCAAACATTCATGAAAAATATATATAAAACTAGGCATTTTCTAAATGTTAGTACTGCAATTGTATCGCTCATGTTCTCAGCTGTTATCATGTTGTTTTCATCATAACATGTCAACTTGTTCAGCTGAGGATATAAGGCAGTACTGTAAACTACAGCTGTGAATGGTGAGGAACTAGTGAGCGAGGGAGCAACAACTCTGACGAGAGCTTAGCAACACAGCTCTAAAGAGGAGAGAGGGCGGCCCTGCTTCTCCATATGTGAGTGTCCATCAACTTTACACACCAGGCCCTCTGCTGCAGCCAAGACTCCTGGGAAAGAGCTCACTGCACCCATGTCCTATTATAGCTGTGCCTGGCTGCAAAGTTAAGACTGGTGTGAGACAATTTGACATCAGGAGGACATTTGAAAATGGATTGACTGAGGGGGGAGGTGCCAGCTCAAAAAAATACTCCTCCTATTGTGACCCATTTATTCCCCCCTTTTATTAAGATAACTGGCGACAGAGACTGTGCAGTTTATAAATTGTTCTTGAACCTTAATAACTGACAGTTGCTGGTATTAAGTACAATTGAAAATTGGGATAAAAATACAGGATGGTAAAAGGCTAAAAATCCCAAGGAGGGATCAGATATCACCTGTTGACAAGTCTAAGGCACGATTCAGCCAAAAGAAGTGGGTGACACTTGTTAGTAAAGCAACAAGCTATTTTTAGACCGTGGGCACATGTTCATCTGGTTAGATACATGCTATATCCACCACAACAACTCCACAAGTGGATACATGTCATGCCACAAATATATATTTTTTTATGTTGGCATTATAAACTCCAATGGTGCTCAAATGCAATTTTGACTATTAAGGCCTGGCATGGCACAACAGAATTACAGGCTTGTTTTTTTTTTTTTTTTTTTATCTGCTTGACACTTGACACCACATGGTTATTCCAATACGTGTGCTGTCTCAAGCCTTCATCCCATGTTTCCAGCTCGATCGTCTCTGCCTGATGCCACTGCTATTTCAGCGTGTTTCTGCTTCTGAACCCTCGTTGCTTTAGCCCCGCTGGGGGCCCTTGCACAAAGTGGCCTTTACATCTGCTCTTTGACAACTTTAAGGAGAACCCAGCAAAAGTGTTGTAGAGATCTTTTTGCTGCTGTTTGCCACATATAGTATGCTAAGGATAAGGAATGGCTTCTTCTGAAGCACGAGAAATATTTTCTCCACTAAAAAATGAGATATAAGAGCAAAAGGTAAGAAAAAAGCTCACTTGAGTTCAGAATGTTACATGGATATAGTTTAAGCAAGCTGTTATAAAAATATCAAACTTAAAATGTGTTGCTTATTATTATATGGTTTATAGAAATATGTAATTGAATAACAGAATATGTTAAATGTGTTATTATTTGTGGACATGAGTACTATACTGCAAAAAACCCACTGCATTTAAAGCAGTAAAGGATACTGCAATGATAAACACATTTGATTTGAGTGATTCAGCATCCAACCTATGATCATGGCAATAAAACCATGATACTTTTAAGTGTACCAATAATTAATTAATTAATATATCTTAAATAAAACATATGATGAGCATGCAGTTTAACCCTAACTACTATTTATTATGTTTTCATACTACTTGTAAAAAGCAAAGATGTAACCAAATGTTAAAAATTTAGTAGTGACAGTTTAAGAATCTGTCTTCTTAGATGAGCACTAATCTGATTATTAAGGGGATGTGTCTATGGTTACAGTGCTGTATGAAAGTAGCTTCAGTAGCGTTCCAACTGCTCTGTGAAGCCAGGGCAGGCAGGGACAAGAATAAAAGAGTTATGTGAACTATGCAAATCAGCTTCAAACAAATACCCTATTTTGCTTCTGTTAAAAACAATAATAAATAAATAATATTAGTTTCATCTAAAGATTAGACTGAGAACCATTACGCTGTTTTTAATCATTCAGACAACACAAACAACTCTGCAAGTGATTAATAAAGTATATATATCTGTCTCTACTAGACCTATACTTTATCAATATACTAGATCAATACAAAGCAAAGGGTATTCAAAAGTAATTCACACTAAAATGTCTTGCATGTTTTAAAGCATCAGGGGAATTTATTTTTACTTGCGTGTTTAAATTTGTAACCACAATAATGTAGGGGGTATTTATAGCTATTACCCAGAATTAAAAAAGCATCTAGAAATAATTGTCATTGCTTTTGTTGTACTGAATCTTGCTCTGCATAAGAAGCTTAAATATTTAAAGAATCCATATTTAATCTTATTTTTCAGTTGTCACAACTGTAACAAACTTTTTAGGCCTTCTATTGCAATATGTAAAGTCAAAATGTTTACAATTTACTTCAAAACATACAAACGGCCAAATGATCTAATATTGGATAATAATAATAATAATATTAATAATAATTTGTTACATGTATATAGTACTTCTCTCTGCACTCAAAGCACTTTACATATGGAAGGGTGAATCTCCTCAACCAACATGGATATAATGCTTGAACCAAATGCTTTATAATTCTACCAATACTACCATATGAAAGCCATGTGCATGTAAGCAAGTGTCAGAAAAGGTTAATATGTGATCCTGTGTATGAATGGAAAGCAGTTTCATTCTCTAAATATACTTCACGTGATATGAATGTGCAGTATGCAAGGTGGAGCTCAACGGTTTGGATGTCATACTTTATAAAATGTCAATTGTGCACTAGACATCTGAATCACTCAGCAATAGCAGTGTGATTTGCGAGAACTTTGTTGAAAACTACATTGAACTGCAAGTTTATGACATCTCTGCTACTCTTGCAGGAAAGGAAGGCATTTTGATCACCTTTTAGAAGGTGAACTACTTAAATGCAAGACACCCTGCGTCAGCCATCTCCAAGACTGACAGGGACAACTGTGACCTGTCCATGAGAGTAAGAGTGTGAAATGAGCTCCCTGGAAAAACGCCACACAGGCCAGCAGGGAAGCATGCAGGGCCACCACAAATACTCAGATGGCTTCAGTGACACATCCAGCAGCGGCAGCTTTATGGATGACACGGACAGGGAGGTGAGCAACCTAACCGATCGTGCCTTCAGGAGCCTGTGCATTGGAGAGGAGGCCATTTACAATGACTCGGAATTCCCCTCGTCTCCGACCGAACAACATAATGCTTTTGCAGAGGAAACCCAGCAAAAGACAGGGAAGGCAGAAGAACAGTCAGAGATGGCCTCAACATTCCAGGATTCTTGCACGGATGTAACCCATCAGGAAAAGGCTTTTATGGAGGAAGGCTTGTCTTATATGAACAATGGCTCCAAGGAGGTGATGTGGCAGCAGAGCAGGAGCGCATCCAGAGTGTCATCTCTAATCAAAGCCTTTAGTTCAGGGGAGTGTTACCATGACAGTGGGACATGTGACGTTATTCTGGCAAGGGATAGGTATAGAGACTTTGGCAGTGAATCATGGGACAGATCAGCTCTGCTAAGCATCCAGAGAGAACTCTCTGAGTTCTCAGGACATCATCAGAATTTTAAGTCAGGCCCCTTTCAGTCTTACAGAAACCATTTTTACACATCCGACGTGGCTGCCGCGGTGGCCCAGATGGACACAACAGTCCTGATGAATTCTTCAAAAAGAAAGATCAAGGAATTGAATTCCACAAACTGTTTTTTCCATAGCGAATTCAGTCCCTTCCAGCTGTGGGAAGAGTACAACAGGTTCCCCTTTGAAAGTACGAATGTGTCAGGGTTTATGTCAGCTAGTGAATTCCCAAGGTGGTACGATTCTCCCATATACAAAGAGCTGAAAGTCAACAATAGAATTCCTAACTCTCTGTGCGAAAGTCGACTCTTCAATCAGAGACAAATTCAGGATGTTGTGGCCAGCCAGCGCTCCAGGTCTACGGTCGTCCAGAAAGCCTCAGCGATTGAGAAGAGGTGTGAATCTGAGATGGCTTCCAACTATGCACCTTCGAAGAAAAACAATAACTTTGTAAGGAACAAACTTCCAGGCAACCGACCCTCCACGGTCTCACCTACTAATGAGAGAACATACAGGCCAGATTCGAATTTGTTTAGTAATAATAAAGTTACGCACGAGTTAGTGGTCGAGAGCACAGTGCCTAGCAGTGTGACGCCATTCAACATCACTCAGCTCCTCACACCGGTTATTCACACAAGACAAGAAACAGAGACATCTGAGATCCTGCAGTTTGCACACACTCCTTCTGTTTCTGATTATTCCTCTCAGGGTGAAACTGACCCTAAACTTCAGACTGATGCCAAACATCTGCGGGACAGCTACAAATCCAAAGCTTCAAGTTTGCTGTTCAACCTCAAAGACAACCGAAAAAGAGTCAAGAGTACATACAGTCCAACTAGATTCAAAGGGCAAGAAATAACAGATCGAAATAAGCAGACCTCAAAGCTGGAGGGCCGTGAATCCAGATTTTCGGATATTCTTGTATCCCAAGAAACGGCTCAGGATAATTTCATTGGAACGGATGCACGGGCCTCATGTAATCTAATCCGAGAGCCCAGTGCAGCCCCCATCACCCCTAAAGATTATACAGATGGCTTTGGATCATATGATAATTTGACATTAGCTTCACCTCAAATTCAGGATGGAGTCGCTAATTACAAATCGTTCCATGGAAGTTCAGAAGGTCACTCTCACAGCACAAATCCGCTGGCTAACACAGAGCTCTCAACACACAATCTTTCAGCACAAGGTAAAAGCTCTCTGACTTCAGAAGGTCAATTAAAAGATCTCAATGGTACTTTTAGTCCTGCTAGGCCAGAAATAGCAAATATGCTTCCAAAGGCTTACCCACCGACACATTCTCTGCCTGCTCAGACATCAGAGAGATACGGTCAGAGCGATAACATGAGTGAAAATGATTTAAAACAAAGAAAGGACTTTGGAAGAAAAACATGTATTGAATATAGCCAAAACAAGGCAATTAAAGAGAGATGTCCTTGGGACCATATTGGTTCTGTCAAGGAAACAAACGGAAGATCGGAATCACGGCCATTTGGAGGAGAAATAGCAGCGCTGATTGAGATGGACAAACAGAGGAAGGAAACCGCCAAGCAATACTCTGCCAATGACAGTTATTCTGTCCGAAAGGAAACGTACATGCAGAAAGTCAATAAGGACATAAAACTCGGTCGACTTGCAAAAGAGGAAGACACAATATCACCCAGGAAAACACCTTACAGTGATAAATCTGTACATGACAAACAATTAAACACATTTTCAAAGCCTACTGAATCATATGGAATACCAAGAAACAGTCTCCAGAACAAAACATCTCCTCTAAAGGAAGTCTATTGTGGTTTACAAAGCTTCAATGTCAACAATGATCTTGAGCAAACGGCGTCTTCTAACAGTATGGCAACGCAAAATACATTTGATCAGAGAGCTCATGGACCTTTACAAGACCATAGAGGTCAAAAGAATGAAGGATCGTACTCATATCAGCCATATAAGTATGAGCCTAACAAACAGTGGCACATGGCATCGACAAGTAAAGATAGGCACACTAAGGAAAGTGTACTATGGACACTAAAACAATCAGAGATGATGGAACAAATGGTTGCAAAGAGTTATAAAATGTCCAATACATCATCAAGTACCCTACACATAAACCATAATGAGTTTTCCACCAACAACGGTGCACTAAATCCTGGTTTGAAGGATAAAGATTCAGTTGTACTAATTGACACCTCAGATCAAAATAATACAACTAAACAACAAAACAGGTTCAGCATCAATGCTATTCTAGCCATTAGAGATAATGAGCAAGCAAGGAGACTAAAGGATAATACATTTGTTTTGGCTAAATCAGAACACTCACAAAATCAAATTAAATATGATACAGCTGATAAACTAACCATTTCAGAGCCTGTAAAAGAGCAAGAACAACAAGGCTACAAAGTGCAGGATGTCACAAGTCCATCACCTGGCTATATAAGAAAGGATTTCCACAATACAAATGTAACAAATATTAACACTGACAGAAAAGACAGAATAATGATTAAAGATCCTGACAAGGTCACAACAAGAGTGTTTTCTTACAAGGAAAGAGGCCAAAGCAAACAAGAAATACTGACGTCGAAATTGAAAGCACATGCTCAAAAGGAAATATCTGCGATTAAAGAAAAGGGACTTGCCAAACAAGGCATTCTTGCAAGAAATGCAACAAAAACAAGCATAAATATCAATAGCGATGGTCAAGAAGGTCACTCTGTTAAGAAGGAAATCACAGCAGACAAGCTGAATCACTTGTTTCAAGATATCACTTATTCCAGTGTTACCCAGAACAAAGAACAAATTAAAACACACAACGATCATCCCAAGAATGGATCTCCACCATCATTGGAAAAACAACCATCTTATCTTTTTGAAGATAATCAGGAAGCAGTATCGGAAAAGAAGAGCGAGAACATAAAATGTAAACCTTTGGCTATAGAAAGGCAGAATGACAAACATCCAGCAGATGATAAAGAGACGAAGAAAGAAACGTTTACTCCGGACAGAGTGGCAGATATAAAAAATGATGTCCAGAAAAACTACCAGCCATCCCGAATCTCACCAAAGGATGTAAACACTAACAAGGAATCTGCAATGCAGAGATATGAAATGTCACCAAGTGAGTTGATGTCCGGTCATTTGACAGCAGCGGTTAAGACAGAAAACTCCACTCCCCATAATCCACCTGCAATCCTTAAGGAAAAACAAACAATTCAGCATGATCAGAAAGAAAATTTGTATAGACGTCAGTATACTTGTTCTGAAAAAGCTATGACTAAACCTGCTGATCAAACCAAAAAATACTTACCAGATATCACTTATTCCAGTGTTTCCCAGAACAAAGAACAAATTAAAACACACAACAATCATCCAAAGAATGGATCTCCACCATCATTGGAAAAACAACCATCTTATCTTTTTGAAGATAATCAGGAAGCAGTATCGGAAAAGAAGAGCGAGAACATAAAATGTAAACCTTTGGCTATAGAAAGGCAGAATGACAAACATCCAGCAGATGATAAAGAGACGAAGAAAGAAACGTTTACTCCGGACAGAGTGGCAGATATAAAAAATGATGTCCAGAAAAACTACCAGCCATCCCGAATCTCACCAAAGGATGTAAACACTAACAAGGAATCTGCAATGCAGAGATATGAAATGTCACCAAGTGAGTTGATGTCCGGTCATTTGACAGCAGCGGTTAAGACAGAAAACTCCACTCCCCATAATCCACCTGCAATCCTTAAGGAAAAACAAACAATTCAGCATGATCAGAAAGAAAATTTGTATAGACGTCAGTATACTTGTTCTGAAAAAGCTATGACTAAACCTGCTGATCAAACCAAAAAATACTTACCAGATATCACTTATTCCAGTGTTTCCCAGAACAAAGAACAAATTAAAACACACAACGATCATCCCAAGAATGGATCTCCACCATCATTGGAAAAACAACCATCTTATCTTTTTGAAGATAATCAGGAAGCAGTATCGGAAAAGAAGAGCGAGAACATAAAATATAAACCTTTGCCTATAGAAGGGCAGAATGACAAACATCCAGCAGATGATAAAGAGACGAAGAAAGAAACGTTTACTCCGGACCGAGTGGCAGATATAAAAAATGATGTCCAGAAAAACTACCAGCCACCCCGAATCTCACCAAAGGATGTAAACACTAACAAGGAATCTGCAATGCAGAGATATGAAATGTCACCAAGTGGGTTGATGTCCGGTCATTTGACAGCAGCAGTTAAGACAGAAAACTCCACTCCCCATAATCCACCTGCAATCCTTAAGGAAAAACAAACAATTCAGCATGATCAGAAAGAAAATCTGTATGTATGTCAGTATACTTGTTCTGAAAAAGCTATGACTAAACCTGCTGATCAAACCAAAAAATACTTACCAGATATCACTTATTCCAGTGTTTCCCAGAACAAAGAACAAATTAAAACACACAATGATCATCCCAAGAAGGAATCCCCACCATCAATGGAAAAACAACCTCTTAATTTTGAAGATAATCAGAAAGCAGTATTGGAAAAGAAGGGTGAGAACGTAAAATATAAACCTTTGGTTATAGAAAGGCAGAATGACAAACATCCAGCAGATGATAAAGAGACGAAGAAAGAAACGTTTACTCTGGACAGAGTGGCAGATATAAAAAATGATGTCCAGAAAAACTACAAGCCATCCCGAATCTCACCAAAGGTTGTAAACACTAACAAGGAATCTGCAATGCAGAGACATGAAATGTCACCAAGTGAGTTGATGTCCAGTCATTTGACAGCAGCAGTTAAGACAGAAAACTCCACTACCCATAATCCACCTGCAATCCTTAATGAAAAACAAACAATTCAGCATGATCAGAATGAAAATATGTATGGACGTCAGTATACTTGTTCTGAAAAAGCTATGACTAAACCTGCTGATCAAACCAAAAAAGACTTACAAGTTACAAGCACAGAGACTACAAAATCGAACAGCAGTTTGAATAAAAATTCTCTCTTGGGATTGGACAGAAACAAAGAGGAACCTAATGTACATCATAAAAGTAAGATTACTGTGGAGCAGTCTAAAAATGAACCAATCAAAAATAGCTCTGGGATTACAGCTAGTCAACTGACATCCTCATCAAGTGACATGAAGTTTAAAAATGGAATTCCACCTTCTAAACGACTAATGGAACCTGCCAAATCAGAGCTCACCTCAAACCTTCAAACAAATACATTGAGTGCAGATGCAGAGAAGCTTTTAAATAGAAACTACAAAGATAATTCTGGGGACAGTTCAGATTCAGAGGCATCATCAACAGAAAATATGGTCAGAATCAACTCTGTACCAGCAAATAATCCAGCCTCACAAAGAACCCGGGAGCCAGACACACTAAAATCTTTTAATAATGAAGATGGACAAGCATTAATAATCAAAAACATTACAACAAAGGAAAATGACTTGGCTAAGCAACAAAATAATACTTCACAAGTAAAAGCTGTGGAAAGTACCTCTGCAAACCAAATGGTGGAGAGTCAGTCAAAACCAGGAACAAATAAACAATCACTAACACAAATAACATCAGCTAAAGCAAAAGAAAGCTGTCAGCAAAAAGAACTATATCAAGATGATGAAAATACAAAGACTCTGCTATCATTTGACAAGAATGAACTCCCCAGGAGCCATCAGAGTATGTCAAGAATAAAAAACAATTCAGAAGCAGTAAATAACAGTCAACCCAGAGAGATAAAAACAGAAAGTGCAAGCCCAAAACAAAAAGAACAAGGATTTCCTAGATCATTAGATATATCACTTGAGAAAAACAATCACAAGTCCACAAAAGTGTCTCAAGAAGTGAATCCGGGCAATTCCAAACCCAAAAAAGCACCAGAAGACAAACTAGAACCAAATGTTTTCTCCCAACATAAAGTATTAGTAGATGAGGGTGCAACTCAAAAGAACAATGGACAGCCTGTTTCAACACAGAATGAAAAATCCACAGCAGATATATCAAACATCACCATTCTTACACCTAACAAAGAGGAGCCTGCAGAGGAACCCATGATTTACAGTATTTGTGTGTCAAGAAAAACAGAGGCAGCTTTAGACAATGAACATATGATCGACAGTATTTGTGTGTCAAGTAATTGTCATATTGCTAATCAACAAAATACAGGAAAACAAGATGAAGTGAGTTCTGATGAAACTGAGAAATGTGTGAAGAATGAAAGCTTTCATATTAAAAATGACAAAGCAAAAAATGAGCATGATGATGTTCACAGACAGACTGAAGTGTCTTCAAACATTGGAGAAAAAGAAGACAAGATTGGAAAATGTGAACCGCCTGCTACCACAGATAAGTCAAGTGTCATAGGAAGAATCAGTACATCATATGAGGATCTCTTAGTTAAATATGGGCTTCCAGTCAAAGATCACGTTCATCTCACATCAAAACATATGCAGGATGAAAAAGAAAAAAAAGAAAAGGAGGAGATTGAAACTCATCATTCACAAAAGACTAAACATGGAATCAACAAAACTCTGGCATCCAAAGAGAAAAGCTTAGATAACACACAAACACATCCAGATGACACAAGACAAACACCCATTCAGAAGGAATCCATTACAAGTCAACCTTTAAAAGAGAATGAGAGCAAAATCAAGCAAGCGCAACATGATATCCCTTCAATAACTTGTTCCAACAACATGGCTGAAAAGCAACAGATTACAGGAAACGATATACCAAAACTTGTTCATTCTACAAGAGATGCCACCCTAATGGCAAAAGATTTAGAAAATGTTGAACAACAAGATCAAGACACTCATAATATTGACCCATCAAAGCAAAGTAGGAGAAATTATATTCAGTCAAAGGAAAAGAAAGTTGAAGAGCAAATGAGAAACACTGAGAAAACACAAAGTCTAAGGATGATAGGAAACATTATTAATGATGCATCTAATTCCCCAAAGAAACCTGAGAATGCATCCCTGACTGCAAAACAACCAGCAATAACGAGTGAATCAAGAAAAGCAACTGAAGTTGTAAAGGCACCCATTTCTAACGCATCCATGGCAAAGCATACAGTCAACAACCAACTCACAGAAAGTACATTTCCTGGATGGACAATACCTAAAAAGAAGCCTCAAATGGTGGAAAGTGAAGACAAAATTTTTAATCATACTGATACATTTATGCCGCAAAAAAATACAATAAATGGAAGAGAAACATTTAACTTAAAAGTTCAGAAAACTACACATGAGACAAAACGAGAGGATTCCGTAATAGCTATGAAACAAGAGTCTGTCTCAAACAAAGATGCCCAAACTCTGCAAAAGAATGGAAAGGGGGATTTGGGGGACATGAGGGCACAAGAGAAGTTACAAGTTGAATTTAAAATGGGTAATGAAATTACAAACAGGATGAAGATGGTTTTAAAAGATGGCGCTGCCACAGATGTTAATAATTATAAGGATAAAGTTAGCAGTATTGGTGAGGATGTGTGTAATGTTGTAAAACAAGACCAGGCCTCTTTTGAAGTCCCAAAAATTAACTTGAAGGACATAAAAGTGTCTACAGAGGAAGTATCATCAAACAAAGAATTCATGGCAGGCCACAAAAACCAACATGAAGTGATAAAGAGGGAACATCTGAAAGGAAAGAAAGGAGCTGTCGTGACTGACCGTGTGGGTGAAAAAGACTTTACAGAGCTAAATACGTTACCATTGAAGACCCTTACAGCCCAAAATGAACCCAAAACTGTGGATAAATTGAATGGTACCAGTGAAACGACACCAAAACATACATATGATGTTGGAAAAGAAATCACACCACCTAAGAAAAATGGTCCAAGTGAATCAGAAAAGACCAGTCAAGGACCAGTTCGGAAACAAGAGATAAATATCTATGATAATAAACAACCTACACTGAACAGTGACAAAAGAAAGAAAGAAGACCCTGTATTAAGTCTGAGTGGACAAAATGATGGTGATTTGAAAGTTAATGAAAACAGAAACAGTCTCAGAGCGAAAAAAGAAAGAAACGTTGAAGCTACGGAGACAAAACAGGCTGAATGGACTAATAAAAACCAGTCTCAGCCAGGGAGAAGTTTTGTCCCCGAAACAAAAGGAATCGCAAGTTATGAACAAGAGAATTCTCAGTTTAATCAACAGAACACAAGTAAAGAAGGTATATTATCCAAATCAGAGGCTACACAAAGGAACAACAAGGGGACTAGACCAGAAATATCTGCTATCGCAGACTATGCTAGATTGAAAGTTATCTCTGCTGAAGATGATACAAAAGAGCGTGATGTATTCCCCAAACTAGAGTTCTATGATCAGTCAGTTTTAAGAATTCATAAAGATTTACATGTAAATGTGCCAGATACAGGGGGAGAGTCTAAAAAAGAGATAATTTCAAGGGAGAAATCGCAATTGAAAAAACAAACAGTTAAAGAGACGTTTTCACAAAATTACAATCAATTGAATCCCAGCATGAGTACAGATCAAGCAAAACCTATATCACTGGTAGCTTCAGGTTCACAAGGTGGAGTCACATCAATGGGCACCCAACTGAGGGCTTTAACAAATCATAAGGAATCAAACACTAAACCAGCTTTCATGGAGCATCCAAATAGAGGACAAATAAATAAATTGTATCAACCCAAAAATCCCCAAGGTACAAATACTGTACCATTGCAAGCCGAAGGTACAATAAGCAGATTAAGACAACTGACTCATGACAAAACAACTGAAAAGGGCAATATTTCTCATTCTGGAAGACAAGAATCCCTTGCAAACTTGGCTTCGTCTAGCACTGTAAAACTGGCAGACAACCAAATAAATATGACATCACCACCTGGAGAAGAAATGGAAGAACTACAATATTACACAGTAAATGCTCTTGACACTGAACTAAAGCCAAATGAAACAAGTGAACCACCTCCTCCAAATTTCAAAATGTCTCAAAACAAAGACTCAGATGAAAAATCAGAGGAAGAGAAAAAGGAAGATAGACTGTTTTTGCAGAGTCCAACAGACTATGGTAAAGTGCATGCGACAGGACAGCGATCCAACTCTTCTTCTCCAGCAATGGGGAAACCCATTATGTTCAGAGTGAAGGATAATACCATGAGAACATCTTCTGTGACCAAAACCGTCAAACCACGCTTTCATAGGTCATTATCTGATGACTTCAGGGTTGGCTCACCAAAGGAACACTTGAGTGGTTCAGAGAAAGAAGATGAAATTCTCCCCAAACAGTCTGCTAACCCTCCAGTCTCACATGAACCAGCTATTGCTGTCCATCGGCCCCATAAAGTAAAAGAGACACTGCACAACAACTTGTCCTTAGCAGAATACACAACAAAACAATCAAAGAGCCATCAGAGAAGAAGCCAACTTTTTGATGAAGAAGAAACTCATTCTGTCATCAGCACAATGTCAGAGGATATGGACAACTGTACAGCGAGCCTCACAGATTTGACTGACATAAGTTTGGCCTTCATGCCCAAGAATGAAACCTACAGAGAAAACTACCAAAGGCCTGCATCTGCCTACTATGAACGACCAGAGTCAGCCTGTTATGAAAGGCCAGAATCAGCCTGTAGTGATATGAGGCCAATGGGTAAACCTCCAACGGTGCCCCCCAAATCTGAAAAAGCTCTTCGACGAGCACAAAGACTCGCAACGAGGCGTATGAAAAAGGCAGAGACCCCCAAGATGCCGCCTGAAAACCAAGAACAGCTAGAGTCCAAATCAATCAAAGATGTCGCCGAAATGCCCTCTTCACCTTCGGACATACTGTCAACACATCCAGCGGTACAAGCCTCACCTCCTCTTTCACAGTATGACATCCAGCCAAATTACACCCACCCAACACACAGTATAGTTGCCCAACCTTTCCCCATGACACAGAGAAAGCTTTTGCAAGACCCAAACTCAGGGCAGTACTTCATGGTGGACCTACCATTATCGGTTAAGACAAAGACATTTTATGACCCAGAAACTGGTAAATACGTACAGCTGAATGTCCGTCAGAGGTCTCAAGGTGCTCTAACGCAGCCAGCATCGGTGGAGATGTTAAGCGCTCCCTACATGCTGTATCGTGGGTTTCTGCCAATGGCTGCGTCTACATTAGCACCCCTGAGGTCATCGTCTGAAATGTCAACACCGGCTGCGTTAACAGACGAACAGGATATGCTTGAGACAGGTAGCGAACTGTGGAGACAGAATGTTTATCCGCAGAATGCGGAAAACAGCATTAACACCAATGAAAGACACACAGATATTATAACTATGAGTGAATTAGAGGACTTTGCAATGGAGAGCACGTGACGAGTAAAGTTGTTTATAGATATTAGGTAAATACTGTTTGTACACAAATCTACAGTTACATTACTGTATATCTAAGCTATTTAACTGTGACTTTTAAATAAGTTAAAAAAGTTCTTAAAACTGTTTTTGATTTGTATTTAAGGATTGCTGTTAAACTGTGTTTTGTAGCTGAGGTAACCAGAAAGAGCCCAGGCAGGGGCTCTTTATTGTCAAAAAAAAGTCAAGGGAAGAACTGTGAAGCATTCCAATTAATTATGTTAAGCTAAAAAATAATTTTGCAGTGTACTTGTTTATAATACAACAAAGACCATGCCCACAGAGCACACAGTACATTCAAGGGAAGTATATTTCTGAAGTGACTTTAACATTTTAGGGATAAATGCTACAGCCTCATCCTCAGACCCAGCCAGAACCTTCACTGATCATTTTGTCAAAATAAAATTAAAGCTAAGTTTTTTTTTAAATCAGATTTTTTCAAACGGCCCACAATATGCATGAAAATTGTACACTATGAAGTTTTGACAGTTTAAAACTAAATACTTGTGCCATAAAGTGCCAACTTTTCCCTTGATGTGCTTTGGCAGGTTGCATATTAGTGGTCTGTCTTTACCTTGCCATGGTTGATGATGTATGACTATGAAATAATTGCCTTATAAACAACTACTTGCCATGTACTACTTTTACAGTCTTTCAGAAGCTCATTTCATCATCATTAAAGAAAGAATTGAAATCAAAATGCTGTGCCTGGCTGCTGTGTCCTCACACAGAACCCATTAAAAAGATAATGCATTAAAAATGAAGGTATTATCTGATGTAACAAACTTGATGAGAATGAGCTTCATTGCTCTCTTTACCTCATTCCTGTGGCTCTACAGACTGATATATTTGCGGCTTGGAGTGATTTCAGTATCTGCACAATTGACCACTCTAGTGGACATAGGGTGCATTGCACTTTGTATGTACAAACTATATTCTCTAGTAAATCAATCAGTTATGTATTACAAAATATCTCTGAACATATCTATTTGTCTAATGTTTCTTAAGGAATATGGCTGATATTTATTTATTTATTATTTATCGTTTACGTTCTGTGAAACTACAACTTCCCGAGGGCATAATAAATATTCAGCACCAAGTAAGAAAATCTTTGAGCGTCATCAGATCCATTAACAATATTTCTGTCTTTATATCAATATATCTTTCTCAGACTTATTGATCTCTTTTTTACATAAGCTGTGATAACTGCACAGATGTTGACCGTATCTTGACCTATGCAGGAAGCCCATATCTCAAACAACTGGAGCACCAGAGTTTGGATATGACTTCACTGACAATGTATCATTACTGCAACAAAAGAACTCATTAACTTCATTCAAACAGAATTTGAAACAAATGATTTGTGTCATTATTTAGTTTAGTTTAGGGTTTTTAGGGCTTGCTTGGCCTCTCTCCAGTTAATTTGATGTAACAATGCTTCTCATAATAGAATGAATTACTGCACTGAATAATCAATAATCCACGTGCAATGAATGTTACAAACAATCTTCTAAAAATACTACTACAATAACTCTAAATTACTTAAAACCATCACAGGCTATTTGTTTTTCTGTTTGCTTGCTGTGCGAGAATTCATTTTGGAAAAGAAAAAAAGATAAGCAACAGCAACAGTGTCTAAATTGATTTTTCCCCTGAGTTGGGTTTTCTCAAAGTGGAGACATCTTTATCAGCCGTTGCAATGTGCAATTACAATATGATTTCTATGGGCTAAGAGAAGCATACAGAGGATTACAGGTCATGTATGAGCAGCAAACATGTTTTAGGTTTATACAAGAAAACTGTGATCGCTATAACCAACATCTTGCCTGGTTTTCACGAGTTCACATTTTCATATAATCATTGCAAGGCTTGTTGTTCATGATGATGGAGATTATTAAACCCAATTTCAAAATTCCCCATGGACTAACTAATAAAAAATACATCATATTTCATCAATTAATATATTTAATACAACATAATTTGCACTTCAATCCACAGGATTAGATGAACGCACTCCTCAACTTCTTCCACAAATGCCCAAATGTAATATAAAGAATAATTCATTGTTCAATTGACCAATAAAAAAATAGCATAAGAGTTAAAGATTCGTGTAATTTAAAATGCACAGTTTTTCTGTTACGGGAAAATAGAGTAAAAATATTAATGACTCATCCTGAACGTCCAATCAAAAGCTGTCTAGAATGAGCATGCCCCGCCCCTTATACCACCTACTTCTGAAGAGCGGGCATACAAACAAATAGTGTTTATTAAAAATAGGGGCAAGCCCTTCAAACATAGAATACAATAGAAAATATATCAACACCGCTAAGAAAAACTGTAGGCCTACTCATCAAGTAAATTTCTGTATATTTATGTAAAAAGATTATTACTAATTACTAATTATTACTAGCACATTACTAGTTATCAACATCTTAAAAACATTAGACTTAATATTTTAGGTAAATATTTATATTTAAATCTATACGTAAAATATTAAGTCTAAATGTAGACATTAATACTTATCTTATAAGCAGATTAGTGAAAACGTGTCCGTCAGTCAGCCATCAGCCCTCACGTCATGAAGAAAAATGGGAGAAATTTCGACAGTGATCGATCTAGAGGGCGCTGTGAAGACCTGTTTGAGACCTCTTGCACAGGCCTATGTGTTGTGAGCTGGACCAGGTAATCTTTTTGTTTGAGCTGAGATAAATATATACATTTAAAAAAACAGTAAAATATGTGTGCTCCGCAAGCTTTGTGTTGATTTCTAGAAATGGTCATAAGGTAAGACTTTACTGGTGTCACGTGATCTTAGCTGCTTTTTTCCACGTGATCTTAGTCACTTAACGTAGGCCTAACAAATTTTTTTAGAGCAGCTTCTGATTTGATATTTAAATTTAGACTTATTATGAGATGTAATATTTATTTCTTATTTGCTATAAAAATAAAACCTATAATAATATTCTAGAATCTAGATGTTAGCCTATAGTTAATTCAAAATTTATAAAAGCATTAAAAATGGCACAACCAATTTGAAACTTGGTCTTTTCTAAGTATGGAGAACATGTATTATTTTCAGTATATTTTGTTGTAGATTGTAGATTCAGTAAATTATTTCATCTGTTTATTGTGAGATATGATATGAGTGTCACTTAATGTCATGTTTAATAGGAATTCTGCTTATTACATGGAAAGATGCTGTCACACTAGATAGTTAATAATATTGCCTGTTCATACTTAAAACTTATTTGTATACATAAAATATTCTCATTTTCAGTTATTGTCATATTGTCACACATTTCGAGCAAAACGTATATTATTGTCACCATAAAACACAAATGCCATTCTGCACTGTTTCATCAGACAGGACTTTTGACATTATCTGGCTCTACTTTGTCACCAGGGTGTCACATCATGAATAATTAAATCACTACTTTGTGATAATACATAATTCAACATCAATTATTAATGCTAATGTGCTTGCAGTTTACTCAATTGTGTTATTGACTATCAAAGTAATTTCCTGAAAATCCTCAAGGACAAGAATTTAATCAGTCCAGCCCCTTTTCAAAGGTATCACTGTTAAGTGTTCTTAATCTAAGTAGCTTTTTTTTTCTTTCAATATTGTTGCTATGTTTCTTTGAAAACAGGTACTCGCATTTCCTTTTAATACCAATTTGATGGTTCATATGCTCCTAAATGACTATTCCTCTTTCACTATCATATAATTGCACTGATGTTCTAAAATAGTGTGGTTTTGTTTGTTTTTTGCTATAAAAGAAAATAACAAAAATAATTCAAGCGGCATGACTAAGCCTCTTTAAAACCTAGTGACAACTGAGCCTTGTTGTCCAATGCATAATGTCATAGTTAGCACCCATCACATCTTTATCATCATGGGAAGCATGTAAAATAGCTATGTGATATGAGAAAGTCATGATGTACTTTAAAGTAAATAAATAATAAGACCAACCGCTGCTTCCATTTTTGCAGCCCTACCGCTTGAGAACTAATTAATAATTGATCATAGCCAGATGGTGTGAGCAATAGGCAACAGGAGATGTACATGATTGCCTACATGTTTAATTGTTTTACAGAACATGTCAAAACAGGACCAGTGTGTGGACTCTTGCAGTCTATCACGGACGTACAGATGTGTTGACAAGAGAGGTGTCAGTTGTCATCGCATCAGCATGAGTAAGAGTTACCCGGATCATAAACATGACAAACCACTTAATATACAGTTCTGTCCTTGATATTATCTTACATATATTATTTCACATTAGTACATTTATATTTCAGCATGGCATATATCTTGACACAATGCAGACTTTCTATCATCACCTGACTTCACAGTACACAAGTCAAACATCAAAGTGGATTGTGAAAAATTAAATGTTCACATTAGCAACCAGGGAGTTTTCATTTGCCACACAGCATGTTCAAAAGTCATTCCGCCACTGAAACCGAAATTGCAGCGCCAGGCGCCCGCATAGACCCGACCAGAGCAAAACAACGTCAAGAATCATGAGTAAAAGTGAACGAGAAGAGGAAAAATTACAATTGAATTATTAGTTTGACACATACAAACACACAAAATGCACAATAAGGGATTGCACTTAACACCGTCCTGTCCAGGGTATGTCAGTGCTCTTAAAAAAGAGGCAACAGGCATTCAATGTTTGATTAAATCCTTCATCCAAAGTGTGTCCTCCAATTAGGAAAAAAAACAACAACAACCAAGATTCCCTCATTTTTTATCCGGGCCCTCCTTTTGGCAGTGCAGATGCTTGTCTGGAGTTCTTCGTAACGATGTGATCTTAGAGGTGCCGGAGGCAGGACTGGAATCGCTTCCTCCTGCAGAAACAGTGCTTTGTCCCAGACCGACTCCTGGGCCTGTTGTAGACCCGGCTCCCAGCAGGTTAGCTGACTGAAGAACGGCCTCTGAATGTTCCCTGGCCTTCATCCGCAGGGCTGCAACACTGGCTGTCCGATTACTCTGGCACCCATATGGTGGCAGGAAGGAGAGGCCCATTGGGTCAGGCACACAGCAGGAACACAATGGACTTCCTAATGAGGTAGACCGGAATACTGTGTCATAATGGGGCAGTCAATGTCCTTTATCATTATAAATATGTTTTATTTCACACTGCATATATATATATATATATATATATATATATATATATATATATATAAATAAAAGTTTAATGTGACAACACAGATGGTAGATAACAGTTCTGACTAAATCTCTATCTATCTATCTATCTATCTATCTATCTATCTATCTATCTATCTATCCATCTATCATCTATCTATCTATCTATCTATCTATCTATCTATCTATCTATCTATCTATCTATCTAGTCAGCAACACACAGTAACTATGTTGCAATTTCATCTTATACATTTGTGCATGTTTTCATGATGACATCTAATAGATCCTGGATCTTACCTTTTAAAGTTGCTACTTGTGACAGGGCTTGTGCATAAGTGGCTGTGTTCAGCAGAGTCCCTGGCAGACAAGATGGGAAAAAAGGTCCACCTGAACCCACCACTCTGTTAATACTGTGCATAAAGGAAAGAATTTGGCATTACATTTTTTTTGAAAAGCAAACAAATATCGTTTGCAAACGTCGCATTTGATTAGATGATCTACACACTTCTGCTGTAGTTCCATTGGTTCTTTCTTATTTCTGCCATGGTCAACAGGAGACTGGTTGAGGTTTCTTGCAGGAGCTGCACCTTCACTCATTTGCTCTTTACCTCCCTCCTGGTCCGAAGTTCCTCTTTCCGTTTTTCTCCACTTTGCCCTCCGGTTTTGAAACCACACCTAAAGAGAAAGAGGAATAAAAAATAAAAGATAAAAATTTTCCTCTCTTTTAGTTTGATTTAAAAATGCTAACTCTGTTGTCATTTTTACTCACTTTCATGTAATTTCAAACCTACATATTTCTTCTGCGGAAAAGGAGATGTTAGATATCCTTTTGTGTTCAAAAGAAGAAAAAAGTGCAGCATGAGGGTGAATTAATAATGACAAAATGTTCCTTTTTTGGTAAGCTATCCCTTTAATCGCCTCTCTTGAAACACATTCATATTAATTTTTTGCTGCATACATTTTAAAAATTATTATTTGCATACAATGCACATTTCTGAAATGTACCGGAAGATCTAACTAGCCAGTGACTTATGTCAAACTTCACGAACACAACTGCTGAGCATATGCAGTGAAGTTCTTGTATGTTAATTGAATGAAGGTCATTGCCTATAACAACATTTAATTGAGCAATTTTTCATTATCATTTTTTAATGACTTCCTACTGACAGTCTCCCTGCTTCTAAGAGAGAACCATGATGAAGTCGTTTATTTCTCTATTTAGTGATTGTTTGACAACATCAGATTCGATTAAGTCTGTGCTCTCTAACGCATTAATCATATTTGAATGGGAAAGGTTGCATAATGCAGCCATATCTCCACCGCCTGGCCAGCATTGTGCAAAGGTACAATGATGTGAACAAACAAAACGCCACACACATATAGCCGCTCTCTCCACATAATATGACACAACAGTTTACTGGCAGGACAACAATATTCACAATGTAATTGTGGCAACATTATCTCACCCTTGCACCTTTCAGCTATAGAAGTCATGATCCCCCAGCACTGAATGCTCTATAATTGCACCATTAATCTCAATTTGCAGTTTGTTCTTAATGCAGCAGAAGCCAATTGACACTTTAAAAACGGTGGGCGCCCACTATAGCTACTACAACAAAACAGAAAATTTATTTCCTAATAATAATGTAAGTTTAATATCCCTGCATGCTGCGACCGATTCATGTTTAGATTTAATAATAGGAATCGGGTAATCCGATTAGAGAGAAATAATTTGTTTACAATCCCTAATTTACAGCAGCGAATTCCATTATCGCGTCGCAGTCATTGGTTTTAAGCGATAGTAAGATGACCCTGGGGAACAAAAGGGAAACTATTATATTTCCTACAATTAGATCTGAGCTCAGAAGGAAACCCAAAAGCAAATCTGGAATGCAGGAAATTACATACAGACACATTGAATGTAATTACACGTGGCCAACTTGATATTACCGCGGATGTTTTGCAAGGCCTCAGAATATGAAATCGAATGTTTCAGGTGCGCGAGCGGTTTATAACCTAGAATCATCGTTCTCGGGACGTTTGTCTTGTTCAAAAAGCAACGTTTGTCTTGTTCCTCTCTCCATTTGCTGAAACGCGGAAATGGCAATGCATCTAAGCAATTTTTATACCTTAGAGACGAGGGCAAATTAGTGTAGAACATTACCACTAGTTAATTATGAATGACCGATTAATCAACCTAATCTAATATTCCACATTATGTTGATGTTATTAAAGCGCATCACGGAAATGACAGAGTGGCTTCATTTACTTTCTTCGACCAAAGGTGCTCTGAGCGCTTTACGTGATGTATTTCTCGTATATCTCTGGATCAGGTCAGTTGTGGAAAGTGTCTCACCTGAACACGAGCCTCTGTTAAGTTGATTTTCATAGCCAGCTCTTCTCTCGTAAACACGTCTGGATAGTGGGTCTGTGCAAAAACCGCCTCCAAAGCCTCCAACTGTGTGTGAAACATTTTTATTTGGCCTTATTGCTTGAATGCATGCTTTATAATTCAGTAAGAAATATCTGCTTTTCTTTGCGTTCGCTGAAAATGCTTTTCATTGGTAAAACAAGGTTAAAATTCACCAAAATTGTTAAAATGGTGCCTTACATTTTTAAGTTAAATTAAAGTGTTGACAAAGTGGTTAAAGCTTTGTATTTACTGAATGACAGGAATTATTGCGACTGTTTAAATGGATCAAAGATGTTGTTCTAATGAAAACATTTTTTTTTTTTACATTAGCTGAATTAGCTTTAATATAGGCCTAGGCTGCTCTTCTTCGTCCTTTTTCATACGTCTTATACATTTTTCCATTGTCATGCAACCTCTATAGGCTAAGCATAAATAAGCAAAGGCTCTTCTTGTTTGCCTTAGTATTAAAATAAGTTTACTTCCAAAATATGATGTATTTGTCATATTAATGCAGCCCTATGTTTACGTGCATTTACTTTACACGCGGAATGCCTTGTAAAAAACAGGGCTTTATAAAACAACATTATAATGCAAATAAGTATCAGGACAGTGGTATGCATTTGGATATTTTGCTCCTCACTAACCTGTTGTAAAGTGAAGGTTGTCCTGTTTCTGCGTTGTTTTCTGCGCAGAAAACCGTCATCAAAGTCTCCAGAGGCGTGATTCCCAAACCCATTTGTGTTCACTGTTTAAAAGAGTAACGCGACACTATTAAAATATTATATTTCTGGGATATAAAAATGCATTTTCTTATAGCCCTAAATAATAAGGAAAAAATGATTTCCCTCAGTTGCCTAATTCACAGGGAACCGTTAATTCATTGTAATCTGCTAGAGACCTGAATGATCACTTTACACAATTAAACCATGACCAACAAAATGACAGTTGAAAAGCATGACATCTAACATCTGTTCTCAGACAGACTGCAACAAAAAGTCTCAGCTGGGCGGCTGTCAAGCTCTCGGTCACAACATTAAACACCATAAAGCCATAAAACAAAACACAAACGGGATGATTATTAGCTGTCTTTGATCGCGTAATATAATGCATAATATGAAGATTTAAATTATAGACGAAAAAGGAAGCGTTTCAATATTTATGTTTTTAATACAGGCCTGTAGGCTATATTTAAGATTACAAAGTTAAAATTATACATAAAACTCAATTCTTACTGAATAAATTAAGCATAGCCTACTTACATGTATTGGTCCTGCAGCACTCTCCTTCTAACTGTGGAGGACAGTGAAAGTAAAACATGTTTCCCGGTGTTTTGCGAGTGGAGAGAATATTTCTCTCTGAATAGAAAAAAAAAATGGCCAAACGTCAACAGTATAGCCTGTTCTCCAACTATTACCGCGTCTTAAAAAATAACTTCAAACAACACTAATACTTCTCTGCAACCGATTTGAAGTGCATAAAGTAAAAAAAAAGCATCTGTACCAATAGATGGTCTTGATGCAATCACGATTCTCGTGTCTCCTGCTCAACCTCAGCAGAGCGATCGCACTCACAGTCAATCACACTGAGCGCTCCAGTTTATCCGCTCTTGCACACATAAGGAGGGAGTGACCAGATGTCTTAGTGACTGTTTAGAGCACGACAACACTCGCCTTTATAATCTCACGCGTAATTGCAATTAATCAGATTTTCGTTTTCAGGACATTTGGATAGGTTCTCCGTGACCAACCGGATTGCGCACGTGGTGGTAAACGTCAAAAACCTCCAAGGCATTAGACTATACTCCGAAAGTGTAACTTTAGCTCGATCGATGCATGCATGCATATTCCCAAATCACGAACAAACGGGCACAAAGCAGGATGCACTTTTTTTTACACAGTTGCTTTTTATATTAAAAATCTAGATGACTGTTTTTGAATTTAAAATTGGCTGTCAGACCAGTAATTGCTCATTATATGGGTTAGGGGTCCACTTTATACGAGAATCCACTGGCTGCACGCTCGCAGGTCCAAATTTTGATTTTGTTCACAGCAAGGGGTCCAAGGATTTATTTCCCACTCTCGCGTAAATGATATGCAGCGGGACCCTTTCAATTACTTTTAAAACGCACGCGGGACGCCGCGCGCAGACACCGCCGCTCCTCTGCTGCTGGAAATGAGGCTCCGAGTAGCAGCTGAAATTTTGAAGTGCAGGACGGTATTGGATGAAATCACATAAACGGCAAAAAAGCAAGTGTAATGGTGCATAATTGGTTCTCTAATAGCATTACACAAGGATAATAGCCTGTTATGGCCCCCTGCACTATTAAGTGCTTCCCTGGCGTAGAACGTTTATGATATTAAGAGGGGAATATAATGATATTTTAGTTATTAAATGCGTGTAATTAATTTATGCACTGCTGAAAATAAAGTTGGTGTTATCGTCAAAATGCATCGGAAACTGGGTGACGAGCTCTGTATAACTTCCTGACATTTGTATTATTATTATTATACGAAACGGAGATTTATTTAGATTGAGCAAACCAAAAGATCAAGTGATTTCTACGATCCTGAGAGGCTGAATGGGAGAGATGAGAGTGATTGTATTACAGCAGTATATGTGCCAGCTGAAATGAGTGTCATAAAGATGCACGTGCTAGTGAACAATTGCTGTTTTTAATTTTTAACTAACACAATAATTGTGTGCGCACGAGGCCTCATAAGAAAAGAAAAGGAAAACTTTCAGCACCATGGTCAGCGACAGGACTGCTCGCGCACAAATATCCAACATTAACTTTTGGTTAATAGACTACAAACGAATAAGTAAATTACTATTATTCTGAGCCCATTAACGATAAACGAATAAAGTTTTAATGAGGTCGGAAACAGAGCATTGAATAAATTCATAAACTCAATCTGTTGTTTTCTTTTATATTGTTTCAAACTAGAATGTTCACAGTTAGTTATTTTAAGGATTCATTCGCTCTAGTTTGAAGAGAAAAGTATTTACACAAAAGCACAATTTAATTTTTATTTTTTTATTTTTTTTACAATGGAAGAGGTCGTTTTGTTTTTCATTGGTTGTGTACTAAATCGCGCTGACAAACAATATAAGACGAACACTAATTTCTGACACATTAACTTACAAGAAATAAAACCCTGTCCCTGAGAGCCCATGGCATTGTGATTAATGTGCAACAATAGAAAATCATTGTTCTTTTCAAAATGAGCTCAGATAAGCCCTCGTGAGGTGGTGCATCTTCCGGCTCATCATCTAGTGATGCATTAAATTTCTTAGATCATATTAATAAAATGTACTAAGGAGTTGATGTAAAGGTTGGATGTTTATTGGGTAACTTTTAATGAATACATTTAATTGTTCAAACGTATAACAGTATTCCCTAAACTCCATCACTGGCTTTACACATTGCAATTACATTAAATCTCATTTGTTCCCAATGAACAAACATTAAGTGGGAGGTAGAGGTAGATACTCTCAAGACATTAAATAATGTTGGCTATAACTTTCCAAGCCACCTTTACTCACTAAAACGTCATGTAAACAATTTGGCACCAACCACATTTAGGGTGGAAGCACTATATAAATGTACATTTTCCATTATTTAAAAAAAGATTACAATAGTATTACAATAGTATTGCAATAGTATTATAATATAGTACAGCAAAACAAATACTGGTCTCATCAACAGTTACTTGACCAACACAGTTTTCAGGAAATTTCCAAGTTCAAGTAATTTCCAGGAATTTTACACAAGCAAACAAAAAGCAGCAAGCAATAAAAAAACTTTTTTTTTTCATACAATAGGAGTGTTTTACAATAATAGGGCCAATACAATTCTTTTTGTACTTTTTATGGCCAACCTGGAAAGTTCTGGAAAGTTTATTGAAAAGAATTGCATTTGCACATTTCGTAATCTTTTAATATGCTCCGCTCAGTTTACCTGAAGTCAGCTTTAAGCTTCCACATCCCTTCCTGCCCAGAAAGTCTGTGGAACTCACAAATATTTCTCAGCAGTTCTCTGAACACTGGAGTTTGTGTGGAAGTGAGTCTTGGGGTGAAGTACTCCAGGATCTCCTTGGTGCTCGCCTGGCCATCCACCTGAGCTTGGAAGGCCACAAAGTTCCTCAGGTCGACCAGAAGCTCATCGTGTTCTGTAGGAGTCGCATGCACGGCGACAGACTGAGTCTCTCTCTCTTCCTCTTCCTCATCCTCTTGTCTTTGTGGTTGATTGAGGTGATTCCTGGCTCTCATTCTAGCGAGAAGAGAGGATGAGGAGAGAGAAGCAGATTCCTCCTGCGCTCCATCACCGCTGAAGTGAGCAGCAGATCCTGGCTTCTTCACCACTGACTTCTTTATAATAGCTGCATCCTATATTTAAAAAAAAAAAAACTTGCTTAACATCATTTATTATTTTATTGGGGGTTCAGAGGATATTGTACCCATATAGACGTACCTTGCATTTCTCTGCTGATTTTCCCGTTGTTCCAGATGACTGAGAAAGAAGTGAGTTTTTCTTCTGTCCAAACCTCCTCCTAAGAGGAAAATTTATGTTAAAACAGCCTTATTTTATCATTGACATTTTATAATATCACAAGACACGTAATATTGTTCAGTTATATAAAATTAAAGGGTTAGTTTACCCAAACATGAAAATTCTGTCATTGATTACTCACCCTCATGTCGTTCCAAACCTGTAAGACATTTGTTCACTTTCTGAACACAAATGAAGATCTTTTTAATGAAATCTGAGAGCTTTCTGTCCCTCCATTGACAGTCTACGCAACTACCATTTTCAAGCCCCAGAAAGTTAGTAAAAGCATCATAAAAGTAATCCATGTGACTCCAGTGGTTTAACCTCAATTTTATGAAGTGATGCAAGTTTTGTTTGCGCAAAAAAACCAACATAATTGAGTACTTTATTTACAAAATATAATCTCCAACACACGTTCACGCAACAACATCTGCTCTCACATCAACACCACATATATGCATCATGGCATATATTCATTTGTGTTCCGAAGATGAATGAAAGTCTTACGGGTTTGGAACGACATGAGGGTGAGTAATTAATGACAATTTTCATTTTTGGGTAAACTAACCCTTTAAAGGAGACGTACTTGACTGGAGGTGGGGTCACTGTCGTAGACCCTCTTGAGAAAGGCAGCCTGCAGTTTTGCCTGGAGACCTTCAGAGCTCTCAGCGCATCCTTCGCAACCCTATTGGCCTCAGCTTCCACAAGTACATAGTCAGGGTTCGATGACTCCATGATGCTGTCATGCTTCATGACACTGTGTATCCCTGATTTTTTAAAGAGTTTGGCTAGAACATAATCGTCACTCTTTTTCTCGTTTTTTCCCTCTTCCTCCTCTTCCTCTTTCTTGTATCTCTTTTTCTTCACCAGGTGAGAAATACGGCAGCCCTCAAACCTGACATCCTCAGAGTGCTTGCGTTTTTTATGCTTACGCTTGAGTCCGTCTGAGGGTAACGTGTCCTTTTCTTGCATTTCACAGTGCTTTTTCTTCTCTCTTTGCTTTTGAGGGCTGTTCGTAGAAGAAAGATCTTTACTAGTGCTGTTTGTCAAACGGTCAGCAATGGAATGAGGTTCAAGGTTATTGTTCGGTGGCCCAGAAGCACTGTTGTCTGAGAGACCGTTGACTGAGGTAGCATTTTTGTTTCCTGATAGAGATGTGGAATCTTGGTCTTCAACGCAAAATGCAGATGAATGAGACTGTGATGGTCTTAAGGTCCCCTGAGATGGACGGGAGGTCTTGTGTCTTTTTGGAACCTGCACATCTGATCCTGTACCTATGAAATAATAAAAAATACAACACAATTCAGAAGAGTTCTGTACTGTATCTACATTCACAAGAAATGTAGGGGTATAACTGCTTGTCACTGGGGCAGTACCCTCAAACGGACATCTTTGTATCTTATTTAAGGGTTCATATTAGGGTAATAATAGGGTAATAATATACACCTTTTAGGAGTAGATAAGGTACAGTTGTCCCTTTAAGGGTACTGCCCCATTAACAAGCTGCTGTACTCCTAAAATGTACAATTTTAGCATTTTGTTTTCTGTCAGTGTCCCAAAAAATGTTTTCAAATTCTATTTATATTGCCTGATTTGAACACATCTCCTCTTTGTGACATCAGCCAAATAAACAGAGCTGTTCTTGCAAAGAAAATATGCTCAAATGGTTAACATATCCATGAATTACCTGCAAATATTGCACTGGTTTCTGTTCCTTGGGAGCCATCAGGATTGCTCAGCGTGAAAAGTTCATAAATGTCGTTAGACTTGAAAAACCGCCTCTGCTTAGGATCTTTCAGCACTCGGTTGGTGAGAAACTGTTTGAAGATTTGTCTATGGAAAGAGACAAGAAATACTGTAGTTGTTTTTTAATCGCCATGAAGATACACTCTAGCCCCATATTTCCGGAATAATTTCCCTTATAGCCTAAACACTGACATGCCAAAATCTCACCCTGCTGGACGTTTTCTCAGCTTAACAAATGCAGGTTAGTTTGAAATTGCAAAATTAATATGCCAACAATCCCACTCTTTGCGGTGTTTCGAAATTCCCATTGCCTCCCTACAAATAACCCAGTAGTCTACGACAGCCTTTAGCGACCAATTAGCGAATTTGTGTTGATATCTAATTAAAAAAATAATGCATTTCAATTACTGTCTATTGAGCTCCTGCAGACAGAAGTAGGACATTATGGATTGTAATAGTCCTTCTCACCATTACCAGCTCCATCTCAATGCCCAGTCCCAGGAAACTAACCTGTGGTAAATCTTCTCCTCAATAGTTCCAGCTGTCAGCAGCCTGTAAACCGTCACCTGCTGTTTCTGCCCGATCCTCCAGGCACGCTCACGAGCCTACAGGAAGAGGTCAATAGTTCAGATCATTACCGATCAGCAGTGCATGCTACAAGCTGAAAATTTTGCATCAGGTACAGCAAGAACATGCGTTTTGGATGTGAAATACAGCTTTGGCAGACCTGCGTGTCTGTGCTAGGGTTCCAGTCTGGGTCGTAGATTATAACCCGATTTGCTCCAGTCAGATTGACTCCCAAACCTCCAACTCTTGTTGTCAGGAGGAAGATGAAGATGTCCTTGTTCTGTAAAAAGGGGGGGAAACAACTGAATGGATTAAGTTGGTTCAAAAGCACCATTACCAACACAGAGAGCATAAAACATGCCCTGAAATCTCATATTTACCTGGTTGAACTGAGCAATGAGAGGCTGTCTGGACCCAATGGTAGTGGTGCCATCCATTTTGAGATAGGAGAAGCCATTCTCCCTCACGAACACCTCCAAGATCTCCAGCATCTGTGTGTGTGTGGGAGAAAGGGTTTCAGACAGAGCATAAAGAACAGGATTAGTGCTAATAGGATTAAGTGAGATTAATATTACATGTACAGAAGTACCAACTGTGTGGGTTTTAGGTTCTCTCTGAAGCCAAATCTCATTTCTATTGAACAAAGACAGCTGGGTCCTGACAGACACCCTACAATGCAATAAGATCTCCTAATGAATTCTATTAGAGGGCAAAATGACATAATAACTTTATTGGTCCTTTAGTGGTTCTGCTGGAGATGGTGAGAGTGCAGCTTATCCATCAATACTGTGGGTTTATTCGCACTTCTTTACTTCAGCGACGGCCTGATGGATCTACTTATGTGAATTTGGCTGAAATCACCCAATCACATCTTTGCTGTTGTGCATTTTGTCTATCCTTCTTTTCGTCGCTCCTTTCTTACTGACCTGCCTGGATTGGGTGAAAAGCAACACTCGGTGTCCCTGTTTGAACCACAGGCGCAGCAGTGACTCCACCACAATCATTTTCCCAGAGCGTTTCCAGTAACCGAAGTGCTCCTCTTCGGTCAGCTGGTCATCCGGGATGCCTCGGAGCAGCCGCGGCCCGCCTGTGAACAGATCCGGGTGGTTGCACATCTTCCTCAGAGCTATGAGGCCTGAGAAGACCTGGAACCACAGGGTGGGGGATTGAGATTAATACACCGGATGGATATGTTAATACTTTTAATGGAGGGAGAAAAACAAGTCTTTCTTTCCATGTAAGAAATAGGAAACACAAATCTTAATATTAATAAACTTGGTTAATTTAATGAAAGTAATTGACCAGAGCAAAGTAAAGTCCCTTCCTTGAAGTAAATGCAGCAGTCTTTGCATTATATATGTGGCTTAATGGAGTTTGTGACCACATAAGAGGGGTTTGTAAACTGCTCTGCAACCCACAGCTTTTGTCTGCTCAAAACACATTTAGAGCATTGTGATGAATAGTTTGTATAAAAGAGCTTTTCCTTGCTATGACACTTTGGACATAAAGAGAGTCAGTAGTTCACAAGGACAATTTTTTTATGCAACAAAGCAAGCATCTTCACAGCTAAGGCTGACAAATTTGTCAATTAAACAGATTCTGTATCCTTGCGATAAGGTAATTCACAGTAAAGCAAAAGTATCTGTACACATAGGACTAATAGTTCAAGTCTAGTTTTACATATTTAGTACTTTTTCCATTTCACATCAGTGTCAGCATAAAAATGTGCGTGAAAAGAAGTAAAAGAAAATTTTAGCAAGTTTGTATTAGTACAGTTTGACCTATGCTTGCTTTTTTGAGAGCTGTGCTTGAGCTGTACGAACTACACGTTTGTTTAAAACCTGTTGATCATGTTGTCTTGGATAACTTGACAGAATGATAATTTTTAGTGACTAAGAAATAATGGCAAATCATACATATATATTATTCATTTTACATGATAAAATGCCTTAAAATACTAAAACTTTATTTTTTCGGTTTAAATTAGATTTTGAATACCAATGTGGACTTTTGAATCCCACTACTTGGATTGGAGTGTTCAAACATCCCACTATACAAATTCCAGAAGCTCTCTAAATGTTTTTTTTTCTTTACACTCTTTTAAACAAGCACAATTGTGTTTAAAAAATAGCAGTACACATCAGTAACCTTATGAACCATTGTTATTAAGAGTGATATTTCTGCATCGCAAAAAAATTAACATTGCAAAAAAAAACAAAAAAACTTGTAGATGTAATAGTGTAATGGAAAAACAACAAACCCAACTGTCATGACAATCGATTAAAAAGTTGATTGGTGAGGGGAAAATGTATAAAAAAGTGCAGAAAATTATAGGATGCTCAGCTAAAATTTTCTCAAATGCTTTAAAATGGCAACAAAAACCTGAAGAAAATGACCTCAACCCCATTGGTGACATTAAAAATGCAGTTTCTGAAGCAAAACCCAAAAATTCACAGGAACTGTAGAAAGTAGTTTGTTTATCCTTGGCTAAAATACCTGTTTCAAGGTGCAAGAATTTGGTTGACTCGATGCAACGCAGATGCACAGAACTTATCAAAAACAATGGTTATGCAACTAAATATTAGTTCAGTAATTTAAAGTGAAGTAAACACTGCTATTTTTTTAACAGAGTAATAATCATTTTCTTTGCTTCCTGTAAATGAATAATGCAGACTTGATAAGCTTTAATTTGTAATTGAATGTGTAATGTTTTCAGTACATTTGAAATGTGGAAATAAAAGCTATTGAAAAATATTTGCACTTTATTCACTTTTATTAATGCACTGCTATTTATTAGAACACAACTGTATGTGAACATATAATGATAGGGGATGTCACCACTCTCAAGTGGACTGAATAATGAATAAAGCTTTTTACATAGTGGGGAATAGAAGATCATCAATTTTGAGCAATCACACTGGTGTTTTACACATGTATCCCTTACATGCATGTCTCCATTCAGAATTTGATAAACCTCTTTGGAGTCCAAAAAAGTCTGGTAAACCTGCCGCTGATCTTCCGTTAATCTGCAGAACAGGACCTGTTTGGACAATAAAACATTATGGGCTGTAATTGAGTTGATGTTTCAACTCAATAGTCAACATATAATTGATTATTCAACACTAGGAAGTTTCAATGTTTCAAGCTTGATGCTTTGACTTTCTTTGGAACTACTTTTTCAGATAAAACAATATGAACTAACTGGCCAAACTGTGCCTTAAATGCAAGTGATGTCGTCATGCAAGGAATACAAAGATAACTAGTGGAGTATAGATTCACTTCTTTTAAGTATTTCTTTGGGCACCTGTTCGTTTTTGTCAGGTAAAGAGAGGTTTGCTTTCACATCAGCCTTCATTCTCCTCAGCAGGTAAGGGTTAATCGTGTCACGAAGAACACAAGCACATTTATAGGCTGTCTGGACCTGAGGATTATAAATAAAACAAATAAATCCATTTGTGACAACAACAAAAAAAGGTCTCCACAAAAATATTAAGCAGCACAACAGTGTTCAACACTGATAATAATAAGCAATGATGCTTTAACACCAAATCAGTATATTAGAATTATTTCTGAAGGATCATAGTAATGTCTCTAAAAATCAGAGTAATGTCTGCTGTAAATGAAGCTTTGTCATCACAGGAATAAATTACATTTTACATTAAATATATGCAGCTTTGGTGAGCATAAGCGACTTCTTTCAAAAACATTAAATAATCTTACAGACCCCAAACTTACAGTAGTGTACATGTTTGAACTTTCTGCAAGCAAACACACCAACTAAAATATATTTATGTTTATGGCTAATTAACAAGCATCCACTTCAAAACATTTTATGAAAGCCAAACAAATGAATGTGTCCTGAGGCATGTCAACAGCCGCTTGTTCTCTTTCTCTCCTCCTATCAGCAGATTGACACATTAAAGATTCATAAGAGTGCTGCTGGACTCCAGAGGGGGGCTACGCTCTTTTATCAATAATGTTCTCCTGATCCAGCGTTAGGCCAAATGCCATTTAGCTGTAATTTAAAGGGGTTCGCAGATCAAAAGAAAGCCTGCAGTGGAACCACAACACTGCAGGGCATACAACGAGCCCAGATTAGGGCCCATTTGAGAGGACAAAAGAGAGAGAGAGAGAGAGAGAGAGAGAGAGAGAGAGAGAGAGAGAGAAGAGAGAGAGAGAGAGAGAGAGAGAGAGAAGCAGAGGTTAGATGTGTGAATAAGTAGTGATACAGCATATGCTTCATAATAGAGCTGGCTGCAAAAGAGTTCAAGACTTCATGTTTCAGGACCTGTTAGTTTTCTTTCATTTCTTCAATAATTTCATTATCTCTTTTAAGTTTTTCACAATTTTTAAAGACCCCTTTATTTTTCCCTAGTTCGTTTTAAATGGTCCTGCAATTTAAGAGAATATTTGTACTTTTAAAAATAAATTTGTCTCTGAATTAAAATACGGTCATAAAAGCTGCATGCACAATTATAAAAGAATTAGGTACATGTTGTTTAAAAAGTTCTTAAATATCTAAATGTTTCTTTCTTTTTTTTTTTACAAAACCCCTTAGATTTAAACTCTGAAACATATTTTTAAAGTAGAATGTCAAACATACACACACACAAACGCACACACACACACGCACGCACGCACACACACACACACACACACGAGATTGCAACATGATTTGAATTAGCGCACAGGACAGACGGTAGTTAATTTTTCATATATTTTTGGTGCAAAGAAATATGTACTGCATAAAGTGTGTAAATTCTAATTGCAAGATTGTAAAGTCTTCTCTCATTTCTCAAATGAATATCCACTAAAAGAAAATTTATGAACATATGAGGCTTGTCAGCAGGACTATGCAGAAAGCTGGGAAAGGAGAGAGCACCATGAGTCAGGGGTTAGCTATCTTCAACCATTTAATAACATTAATAATTAGTAAAGGTTTTTATTATTGGCAGAGGAAACATCAATAGCCTTTTAAAGCAGTTCGGAAATGAAATCCATAAAGTAAGTGTGCTATTAAAAATGTTTCCTAATAATGGCACATCTACATTCCATTCACCATGCAGCCATCAGTACGCTGTTAGAAGGTTTTTATATGCCTTTGAATTAATACAGGCACTTCCATCTCCGTGTAATATACAGTGTGTTCTGCGTTCATTACACTGTTATATTTGATGTAAATTATAGGTTTATATATGAATAATAAGAGAATTTTAACTGCACTGATCAGGAAGCTCTGGGTGATGAGTGGTTCACCTGAACTGGAGACGCATTCGAGTATCCTCCCATGGTAATGGGCACAGAGAACTGCTCCATGAAGACGGGCAGGGTCCCCAGCTTCCCTGGAAACACAAAGTCAAAGAGTGACCACAGCTCTTTGAGGTTGTTCTGCATGGGTGAGCCCGAGAGGATGAAACGGTGGGGTGTCCGGAACTGTGTACGGGAAAAAAAAAAAAAAAAAGAAATCAGTGACAATCCTTCATAATAAGATGCAAGTTGATCAAGTAATCAAAATAGTTTTAGAAGCCTACCTGTGCAAGCGGTCAGATACTACTTGACAATGAAACCCCATTTAAGATGGATTTGGTTTTAAAGCTCCATTAGCTTCAGTTTATTCAATACCAAATCAAAGTGTTGCTAAATTTCCAATTGATTTTTTAAATATAGCGATCAATAGCTCTGGAGCTCATATAACTTGATGCAGACTGAACTAAGTTCATTTCGAAAAGGTCAACTAGCTTTACTTGCGTGCTTTGTGAGAACCGCGAGTCTTCATTTGACAGCTTGATTGTAAAATGCAGGAAAAATCTCTGAAAAGAAAGCAACGGTCACCTGCTTGCATGCCATAGTCACCCCAGCGTTGGGGTTCCTAATCTTGTGGCCCTCATCCAGGATGACGTAATGCCAGTCGTACTTCTGGATGTAATCTTGCATAATGCGTATGTATGAGTAGGAAGTGATGAGAATGCCGTGACTTGCCACTATTTCCGGGATGAGCTTCTCCTGAAAATAAGGAATAAAGTAAAACCGGAAAGTAAACTCACTCGCACAACAATGTCTTTTTTGGCTGTTAATTAAATTGAGGAAATTGCAATAGGTTGCCGGTATCAGGCCCCTGGCGATAGTGTCTTCATCAGAACGACGAGTCTATACGTCTGCTTTGACGTCTCACATGAACGGTCTCGAGAGTGTTCCAATTATAGACGTGCAAAGCGACTAACCTCTGTTCCCAAACCCCCCTCCACACTTTTTTTTTTAACTTTGTAGCCAATTAATCAGGTACATCTGCTCTACAAGAGTGTTAGTGTTAGCGTGAAGGCAGTATCATTAGGTGCCAACGCTGCATAAACGTTCCTCTGTCTCTCTCCCACAAGCTCTTGAGACCAACTCTCCACCTAGAGGGCAAAGCACGGACTGCCAGACAACAACCCCCATTAATCACTGTGTCAGGCAGGATGGGGAGGGGGGCAGTGAAGACCACTCACAGTAAACACTTCACAGCCGCCCCACAGCAGCTCCTGATACCTTAGCTTTAATTAATTTAACATTTCCTTGGAGCCATTTCGACTCCACACACTAGGATATTTGCTGACAAGGGGAAAATCTCACGCTGGCATAAACGTTACAGGCCGAAGCGACACAGTTCATCTTAATCTTGTTGTCATGTTGCTTGTATAGAAAAGTTAGAGCATTGAGATTACATATGTTGAGAGTAAACAAAACAGTTTACATTATGGAAGTCTCAAGAATAGATCAGCTCCAACAGAGTGTGTCTCACCTTTTTGCTGGTGAAGGAGCCCGTTTCGTGGAGGACAGCAACACGGAAAGGAGGCCACCATGTGTGGAACTCTTTCACCCACTGATGCATGACTGTAGCCGGACACACAATGACCGTGGGCCCCAGTCCAGCATACCTATAGGAACAAAAATAAGAATTTTGGGTAAATATGATTTTTTTTCCAATTGGAAAAAAATTTGGGTTTTAATTAGAAATTGATAGGAGCTATTAATATATCGTAAATAGGAAAATAATACTATTCAGTAAGGATGTATTAAAGTGACAGTAAATAGTTATAATGTCATAAAAGGATTGTTTAATTTATTCAAATAAATGCTGTTCTTTTTACTTTTTTTATTTATCAAATTCAAATGATTTCTGAAGGATTATGTGAGACTGGAGAAATGGCTGCTGAAAATTTAGCTTTGCCATCACAGAAATATATGACATTTAAATTCATCAAATATATATATATGGATTCAATTTAGTAAGGAATTGAGCTATACCATGTTTTATATATATATATAAATACACACACACACACTGTATATATACATACAGTAAAGCATAGTGTGGGCCAATTCCTCACTGAATTGAATCCATCACAGCAGTTAGTGAATCATCATCTGACTCACTTACTGAACAAGTTAAATTATTTTCAGTGATGTCATCCTTATCGAAATGAGGGAAAGTTTTGTGTCAATATAATTACTGGCTGACTGTCCATATTACATTTAGGAGAAATCCACCTAAAATGTTTTACTTGCAATTACACATTTACTTGCAAACCCTACACAAACTTTCAGGTGATGAACCCCATGTGCTTACACCACAGCTGTTCTGGTCTTCCTCTCCATGTGAGTGTTCACTAAAGAAATGAACTGAAAAAACATGCACTAAATGGCTTTAGGAGCATTACAGCTTGATATGATATTCTGGATTGTGAAAGCCATTGATAGCGAGCCATAATTGAGTTTGCAAACAATCAATTTGCGGATGGGCGACGCCAGACAGCTTATTGACCAGCCGGGAGGGCCTCCACCCTAAGAGTGTTTGGCAAGACAAGCAAAAAAAGTAAAAAGGCACTACCTTAAACGTGTTTAATTACATGTTTCATTTTCCACCCTCCCCTCCCAACAAGCAGTCTCTATTTCATGTCACGTCCTTGTTTCTCCTTTGATGTCGCCACTAAGAGAATTAGAGGAATATCATAATTGAAACGTCTTTAATAATTCACGGCAAACCTCTCTCCACCAGAAATCCAGCTGCTGAAATATTCATTGCAATCGAGACTTTGAGTCTGGGAGGGGTGGGGGAGACAGCTGACGTCTGTGTTTATGTGTGCTCGTGTTTATGAGTGTTTGTACACATGTATGGGTGCATGTTGGACTCGGTGGCTGATGATGATGATGAGCGTGTTTTGGAAAGGAAGAGACTCAATGCACAAAGAAAAGAAAAAAAAAAAGAAAAAGAGCGAGAGAAGGTATAAATACTATGGAAGCCCATTTCCAACTCAGATAAAGATATTAAACTATATCTACGTAATATAACAAATAATATGCAGTGTATAATTTTATTCTTAAATAGAAATTATTGATTACGTAGAAATGATTTGTATTCTGAGGTGGAAAAAGATTTTCATGAATTAATTTAGATAAATACAGTAAAAGTCTACAAGCATGTAGGGTCCCTTGCCTGTAATTGGAGCCACGTGTTTTTAGCTTGCTGTAGCTCAGGCCTGCCAGGAAGGCAATTATCTCTATAGTCTTGCCCAGGCCCATCTCGTCTCCCAGAATGCCTCCTGCTTGCTGGCAGTGCAGTTCCCACATCCACCTGACACCTGTCTGCTGATACCTGGACAACAAAAGCAAACGCTTTGTCACACAAAACGCAGCCACAGCACAAACACAGTGGCTGATGAATTAATCATAGGGCCATTATCACTATTGATTCTGGATAAATGGGCCATAAGTGTTGCCCAATTGATGTGCTGTAAAACACATCCAGAACACAACAGCCTGAGTACTTCTTTCTAAGCCTAAAGCACTTCACAGCTCAGCTTTCAGGACTCATGAATTTAAAATTGTGAGTAATTTTTGTACACATTTAATATTTCACATTGGCTGTGTCCGAATACTTAGGCAGCTGACTTGTTGCCTCGCTGCTTTATCAGGCGATGACTTTGCAGGCAACGTCTGCACCTCACGAAACTGATTTCGGAGAGACTTCGAAAATGTAATGGTTAAGGTAATGATCCACAGGAAAAAAAAAGGGAGAGCTTTGGTGAAAACTAAGAATATTTAATTACTACAATAGTAATTTCTCCCTATAAATGGCATCAAAAGTTGAAAACGTTGGTCAAAAATGTACATTTACACACAAACTGACCACCAACCGCAACTTTCGGGCAATATTTATTTGTTTAGCTTAACAGTCATGGAATGGAGTGCACAGGATTGTGGGATATCAAAGGCAGCGAAAGATACATCAATGCTGCCTTTAAAAATCAATCAGATGAAGGTATCTCAGGAGACAAGAAATGAAGCTAATGCTGGATTCAGGCAGGCCATGATGCCTTCTTACCTCGTAACGCACCCTCCGAAGGCAGCATTTTTAAGCTTTCGGACGCAGCCATTGTATGTGTAAGTTATTGATTGTTTTCTTTCACTATGAGAGTATGTGTGATTTGTGCGAGCCATACTTGAAGAGTTTCTTCCAAAGGAAACCAGGCACTTTAAATCCTTCATCAAACTCCGCTTCACTTTCCTCAGTCTCCTCTTCACCTGCTTCTCTCTTTGCCTCTTTTTCCCGAAGTCTTTGCCTTTTCCACTTCCTGCAAGACAAAACCACAACATTACCATTACATTTGTAATGCTCTCTTCACAACCGGCATCAGCTTGAAGCCTCTTGAAGCTGCACATAATCACAGTACATTCACCAACTATCAACTAGGACTACAGAATCAAGAGGTTGCTATCTAATGAATAAACCTGTTTACTTTACAGGGCTTTTTTTCAACTTAAAATTGTTCTGTTCACATTGATATGTTTCCAAATAATATCATGTAAAATTTATATAAATTTCATTTCCTATCTTTAAATGAAACGTGATGTAAGTGTGATATCATATATATCGGCTTTACATTGGCCTTTGACCACCTTGCACTCTAAGATATCAGCATCGGCAATCTAAAGTATAAATCTGTGTATTTTACAGAATTTTTTTCCCCATAAAGATTTCAAATAAATGAAACGTGAAATTTTGAAATGAAATGTGATATAAGTGTGACATACTGTATATATCAGATTCATATTGGCCTACAGCAACCCTTCTCTCTAAGATATCAGCAAGGCATTAAAAAAAAAAAACCTTATCGGCCGACCACTAAGCACAAGGTTCAGTAACAAAATGGCTTGAGTAGCCGTGCAGCATTGTGTTAAAAAATAGAAATAGGCCACAAACCGGTGTGGACACGGTGTGTCAAGCTAAACGACAGACCCCATCGAGACATTTCCCATGCTGAAGACTTCACACAACATATTTGATTAACGATCTTCTCAAACTAAAACAAGTCTACTGCTGACATTTAAAATTTGACTCCGTTAAAGATGCCTCCAATGGAAAAGTCGGCAAGGTACAGTCAGGTACCAAAAGTCCCTGGCCTCTGTTTTTAATTTCCTAGCCAAAGACCTACAGACAGACAAAGACAGAAACAGAAGAGAGAGTGAAAGCAAGAGCGAGAGACCTTTCCCTTCCTCTGCCCCTCACTCCAGCAGGCCAGATTTAATTGACCCACTTCTGGCTTCAGGGAAAGCTACAGCAGTTAGTGGTAGTGTCGTCAGAAAAGCAAATTAAGATTGATACAGACAATTAGGAGTTTGAGCTCCCCAAGAAAGGAATGGAGAGAGGAGTGTAGGGAAAAAAAATCCATCTTCATTTGGGGTTGGTCCTGTCACTCCGCAATGAAACTGTTCCCTTTATCTGGGGCTTCCGAGACTGCACTTGTAATTAAGTCAAGACTAAGCATTGGTTCAGTTAATTATGTTTTTTCCCCCCTTTCCTCTACCACTCAGCATTGCTACGCTCCACCATAGCAGAAGAGAGTGGCTGCATTCACATTTAAACCAACCAGAGCAGGGAAACTATGGAGCGAGAGAGAGCATGCCAACTCAATTTGCTTACTATAAATACGAATGCATAAATCTTGTTAGGTTTGCTTCCATCTATTTGCACGTTAACACTGGAATAAATACATGCATACCATAATGAGAAAATATGAATAGGCATAGAATTTGCTTAGTCAAGGAACAGCAGCCAATTTCATCAGTGGATTAGGCTATCTGTTCTAGCATACATGCTAGGCAAAGTAACTAAACATATGAATGGCCTTTGACTGTAATGATTGTGACAGTTTAGGAAATGATGGATTCAGACTAAATTTACCTAATCCTTTGCCTGTAACACTCGATATCTCCATCATCTTTACATTTCTTGATTTTTCCGCCTTTCTGAGAGTCTTCATCGTCAGAGCTGCTAGGGATGTACTCGTCGCTCTCCTCGTCCTCCTTCTTGGGTTTCCTGGTTTTGGCCTGGTTCTTCTTCTTGTACGGTTTAAGTCCGTATTCTTCATCTTTATCCACCCAGAACGCATCATCATCATCTCTCTCTGGTTCCTCAGGATCCATCAGCTCATCACTCGGGACATACTCCGAACCTTCGCTATCTGACGTCTGTTCCCAATCACCTTTCCTCCTCCTGGCTCGGGACGGCTCCTTCTCCACCTTGGGCCTGGCTTTGGGGTGAGCCCTCAATGCGGTCCTCTGGAGCTTACGCATTCGCTTTTGGAGCTTCTTATCTTTGCTGGAGAGGGATCCGTTCTTTTTCTCTTTGCCATGCGTCGTCTCTCCTGAGAGCTTCTTGGTGATCTTCTTCTTTAAGATGGGTCTCTTCCTGCTATCCGCTAACATGGCTTGATCGTCAAGGTACTTGTCAAATCCTGAGTTCTCACTGAGCATAACCTTCCGCGGCTCATTCTTCTCTTGTTTTTGAGGGATCCGTGAACCGAAGGGGGTCATGTGACCGGTGCGGATGAGCTCTTCCCATTCGGACTCCTGAGCTGGCATAAGCATGCTGCCCAGAGTGGATGGGCCTGGTTCTAACAGAGACAAACAGAGTATAGATTAGTACCACTATTGTCATGAAACCATTTTAAAGCAAACATTCAAAGGAACACAATGAGAGAAATGAACTGAGTCACACTTTCCATGATACAGCCATTCCGTAACATTTTGTTTAAATCTGTACAAGGTGTTTTTTTTAAGAATAAATAAATAAATAAATAAATAAATAACCTCTGCAAACACTGAACATAAAGCACTCCCAACTATTTAAATTGCATTAGAGATTTTATTGTGTTATTATAAATTTAAAAATTATTTTATATAATATTTAAAAGTTATAATTGTCAATATTTTAATTTATTTCAACTGATTGAGCCAGTGGTGAAACATTTTAAATATGCTGTACAGTTTTATGTTTAGAAAACAATATGTAGTGAAAATAAGGCAAAAAAGACAAACATTTTTAAAACAATCCCAAGGCGCCAACGTTGCCCCTTAAAAGGTACTACTACTGGTCCGTAATAGCATATTAAAATAAACATCCAAGATACAGACATTCTGAAAGTGTATAATTTATGGCGCCCATGACATAAGCAAAGTGATTGTTCAGCAAGATCAAAGGAGTATATGATGCACCAATGATAAGGCTAATAATGTATGTAAAGCTTCTGAAAAGGATTGTGCTACAAACTTACCTTCGTCATCCTCAATCAATAATTCTGCCTCAAGCTTCTGGATATCCTCTCCATCAAGAACAGCCTGCAATCTCTTCTGCTTGGCTCTTATCTTTTTTAACTGCTTCTCCTGTAAAAGATAACAGGCTTCTGAAGTATTGTGTGGTAAGGATTTAAAAAAAACAACAACGTTGTGTTATTGAAAATGACATGCTCTTTTTTCGTTATGAATATAAAGTGTGTATATATAGATTATGCTTTAAAACTGAGATGGAGGATATCTAATAAAATTCCAACAACATAAAATCTATTGTGGTATAAGCTAAACCAAGCAAAGAAATGATAATAATAACAACAATCCAGCATATGCTCACCTTGTTCTCTTTTTGTCGTTTGACAGACTCAATTTTCCGACTGATGTCCTTGCTCGAGGCAGCATGAGGGGCTAACTGCTCTAAAATTTTGTTGATGTGCTTCAAAGCACTTGTACATGACCTGAAATACATTACAAGTCAATTACAAAAGGTGACATCACATTCCAGCATTCACACTGAGATTTCATTCTTTGACAAATGTACATGTTCAATGTTTCAAGATCAACAAATGAAGCATAAATTCACCTGACGTCATCCAGTACGGACTCATATTCTTTCTCTGCCTCTGCTTTGGCCGAAGCCTGGTTGGCCTCCTGAATGGCCCTGTCCACCTGCTGCAACACACCTTGCTCGAGAACATCTTGGTCATATACATCCACTCCCAATCCCTGCAGCTCAGCAGCCTGAGAGTTGTGGTCCACTGATCGGATCTCCTGACGGTTGATGTGGAGTAGGGGCTGCGATTTTCTAGGATTCTGTGCCCCAACATTCTCCGGACATGTAGCCACTGGCTCTTCATTACTGCTTCCTGGGATGGAAAGGCCATTGTCTTCTTGGGCTCCGGGAGTAAGGGCACTGACAGAGCAGGACATGGGAGGCAGGGCCTGGTCCTTGTTACCTTCTACTGGCATTGTTAGGTAACTGTGAATAAGGATGATCTAAGACTGTAACTTTGGACATATTTAATTAGACACCAAAGTAAGAGTATTATCATAACAGGGAAACTCTACAGTAATTGATAATGGCTTATATATAAAATCATAAAGTTAATTTTTTTCGTAGCTATCTCTATAAATGGTAAAACATATGCACTGAGCAATTACAGTCACTGAAGAACACCACAAAAGACATACACAATAACTGAATGCTATAACAGCCTCGGTTTTCACAGTAACGCACAATAACAACGCGGCAAATTGATTAACGTTAATTTGAAGACAAATATGGTTATGCTGATATTTGATTATATCCTTTCTAAATAAAAATGAAACAATTTAAAGAGTATTTTAAGCAATAGTATTGGCTTATGTGCTAAATGCTAACTTAACTGCTAGCATATTATTACTGTTGTTTGTGCTCAACTTAACTCAGACTTTAAAAAAACCCGGCAGGAAAACAACAAACCTTCACAACGACCCGACTCTTTCAAATTGTTTATTCGTTTAACGTGAAATCCATTGAGATCTCGGTTTTCGTTGTTTCGATGTGTACTACTATGTAACGTTAGCATGTGAACTTGTTACACAATCAATGCATAATAAACTGTGAAGGAAGAGAGTTTAAGGCACCGTAAATGTCCCCGGCTGAGGAAACATACCAAAATAAAAGTCGAGAAAAAAATCCTTCTTACTTAGATCCTCTGCTTATTTGTTGTTACATAAACCTCCGATATAATAATAAAACCTGGATGCATTTTTCTGGAAATGTTTAGTGTTTTTTTATGAATTAATAAATGAATTAAATGAATGAATGCACTCTGAAAACACAGAACACAAAGCACTCCCGAATATTTAAATGTTATTGGAGCATTTATTGTGTTATCATAAATTGTGCAATATTTATATCTACTTTTGAATTTGACATTAATTTAATTGAATATTTAACTGTCATAATTGAAGAAAGTATTAGAATTTATTTTAATTGATTTTATTGAGTTATTGTTTTCATAAATTGACAATATGCTGTGGAATTTTTTTATGTTTAGCAATGTATAGCGAAAATAAAGAAAATATCTCTATGAAAACAAATTCCAAGGCGCCAACGTTGCCCTTAAAAAGTTTCTTATCATACAGCGTCCTCTTGAGGTCAGACTTTTTACAATCCCTTCCATGAATTTACCAAAGCAACCCTCTTTATACCTTTTGATTTTTACAGTAGTAACAGTAAACTTTATTAAGGGGTTGAACTTAATATCGAAAAACTATTTCTCTCTTGTTTAGTGCTGATTCGGTAACGTTAGGTTAAGCAGGCTTGAGGTTGTATACTGGTGAATGAACTGTAGATGGCGGAAGCGAACCGCTTGATATTTCAAACTCTCAATCTTCAGTCACTACCTCCAAACTTCTAGAGCTGCAATCATCTGTGAAGTGCTGTCATATTTAAATACAAAGGAAACATGGAGACGTGCAAGTATCATATTCTGTTTTCCAGTCGTGTTTTTCCTCAATGGCCCGATGAAAGAATGAGTGACAGTGTTTGTGACACATCAAAGCAAGCGACCAGGAAAACAACCATTCCATAATACCATGTGCTTGGTGTGCACAACTTTGATACTGTATTACTTTTTTTTCCTGATGATACGATGCCAGCCAAATGCAATTGTTCTTAGTCCTTGAGTTTGCTGCCAAAAGGTTTCTTCCATATGGTAGGTTTTCCACTCCCATATGTTTCCTTCCAAAAGCCTGAAGGAAATCATATTATATTTATGACGTTGTGTCAACCTGCAGATTATTGAGGTACTAACTGCGTATCCAGTGTTTTATTAACATCCTCTTCAAGTGTTTTATCATGAAATTGAATTACTTTCTATCTGCCTACTTGCCTTATAGTCCCATCATGTATCTGTATCACATGATTTTATTCTTATTTTTAGTAGTGTAACGTTATTTTACTCGAAAAGTTCAATTAAATGTGTTTAAATAGTTTGCAACAGTTTAAGGGTCTTTTGAAGTGTCTGTTTTTGCGTAATTGTGCAGAAATGCTACACAAGTTGCCAGTAAAAGACTTATTTCAATAACCCAAATAATAATAATTATTATTTTTTAAAGTCATTACTTTAGAATAAGAAATAAATTATTAAAAAAGGTAAATAAAACCAACACCAAAAAGCAGATATGAAACGTACCCCCACCCCCCTTTCCCATTTATTTTTATTTGGGGTCATTTTGACCCTGAGGACCATTAACATAAAAAGTAATAAAATCTGAGATAAAGGGAGAGGTGTTTTTTAATAATGAAAAATTCAAGCGATGTCAGATTGACCCCAAGGATCATTTAAGGGTTAAACTTTTAAAATCCAGACTTCTAAAACTTCATTCAGAATTAACTGAATAGTATATTAATGTTACCAAAAAAAATCCCTTTCTGTCATGCGTAAGAAACATGAATCTAGGCTTAAGTGATGAATTGCACCAAATGCTTTACTTCATATTGTAAAATACTGTATATTGTGCACCACCTGGAAGGTTTCATTGGATCACCCTGAGCGTTCGTGTGCATGAATCTTAGGTTAGCTTGATTTAAAGGCCATTCTTCTGATGATGCTATAAATTAAACTGTCACTTCTTTCCCTTACTTTGTAGGTTCTGACCCCCAAAGTTAGATCTTTCGGCAATATGAAGGATAATGTTACTTCTTTGGAGCTTCAGATGATTATTGATTGGTGAGCAAGTGTAGTGCATTGGATAAACCTCAAATGAACTTTTTCTTTTTCACAGAACCCTTCAGGAACTTGACTTGAAAAAAGATACGGCTATATCAGCTCTGTATATTTTACATAATTCGTTCCTAATGTCTTGATATGATTTTTCTGTTTATTTTTTTGGCCTAGTTTTCTATACTATGAACAGATACTGATGCAAAGCCGACGGTCTATGTGCAAAGCGTTTATTTACAGTGCATTTCAAAATAAACAGAGGATTTAATTAAAATCGTATTCACGTTTCACTCAGCCATTCACAAATGCAAAGGAATCTTAACCAAACATTGAAATTGTTAAAATATACACCGCGTGTGGTGGCAGATTTCTTTTGTTTGTACATTGTTAACAGACTTTTTAAAAGTCACGTAGGCCCACTGAGCAGAAGTAGAATAACTTATTGCATATCCATAAGGAGTTAACGCTAAAACGAAATAACAAAGTTTAAGCAACAAAGTTAAACTTTTGCTGGTGCTGTAAACAGATTTGCTTTGCTGCAAAAAGCAAACATTATTTAAAAAAAAACGTTATTTTCTATTTTCATTCTATTTTAACCAATTAAAAATGTAAAATGTGTGCTTTTCACTGTTAATCTTCCTCTCTGGTGAACTGAGGAATCATGTGGCTTCATCATTGTGTCAGTGAGCTCAATTTGAGAACTGACTCGCAAACAAACTGATTCACATATGAATCATACAGACTGGTTTGATTCATTGAATCAACCTGAATTGGACATAGGTCAAAATTTTCATTGAATAACAACTTCAATTTCAGTCTGTTTGTGTTACCAAACTTGAAATGTAGTGCACATGTTGTATGACTAGTTCTTTTGATATTTCTGCATCCTTACATATTTTTTTTTAAAATGTTTATCAGAATTCACTGAAAATGTTTATGGCCCTACAGACCACTGTAAATCACCTGCCATCATGACCAAAATGTGTAAGTATGACCAAATCACTTAATCACTGCTTTACGTCTCTCTGCCCCCTGTGTGAATTCTTTTGAAGGTGGATAAGCAATTCAAATATTTACTATATTTAGCATGTACAGTGCATGAAAAGAGGAAAGCTCAGAGGAGGGAAATGGAAATTGATGTTTGAATTGCTCCCAGCACAAGTCTGTACATGTTGCTCCGGGGGAGAGTCTAGTGGAGAAAGCTTACTCAAATAAACCATGCAGCCACAAATGAATTACCTCAGCAAGTGATATGCTCTTAATGTTGTTTGGAATCAAAGGCTGACCTGTTAAGAGGAATGTAAACTTGCTCCATACTTGGGGAATTTTCCCTGATCTGACTTGCCTGCACATTTGAGCTGTTTATTGAGCCTTTTAAGATGGTAGCCAATACATTGGGCAACTACCTGAATACGTACATGTAATAGCTGTACACAATGTCCTTAGTAACCTTTTGGTGCTGGTAGATTAAAGTGCAGTGCATGTATATCTTGTACAATTTTTTTGATATACAATGCAGCCGTATTAAAAAGAAATTATAAATATAGTTTTATCATTTTAAGAAATATATTTATTTCCATTTTAAATAATTTATAAATGATAAAAAAATAAATTATTCATTTTGTATAAATTATGTTTTATTTTATAATTGAAATATTTAATGTAATTATTTCTAAATATGATTTGAGAATAATATATGATTGACTATATACACTGCCTGGTCAGTAAGATTTAAGAAAATAAAATAAATTAATGCCTTTATTGAGCAAAAATGGATTGAATTGATCAAAAGTGACACTTTGAAGTCATTTATAATGTTACGAAATATTTTTATTTAAAATAAATCCTGTTATTTTGAACATTTCTATTCATGTAATAATCCCGAAAAGATATATCACAATTTCGACAGAAATATTAAGCCGCACAACTGTTTTCACCATTGATAATAATAAGAAATGTTTCCTGAGCATCAAATCAGAATTAGAATGATTTCTGAAGGATCATGTGACACTGAAGACTGGAGTAATGATGCTGAAAATTCAACGTTTGCAATCACAGGAATAAAACAACATAGTAATCAGGATATACACCCCCCCCCCCCCCATTTCAAATATATAACAATAAAATAAATAAATATTATCATTGATATTTACTAGTTTGTGTATGTGTGTGTGCATCATGACATGACTCTAATGTCAGAGCTAGAGTTGGCATCTGCTCCCTATTCCCTGCCCTCTTAATTCTGCCCTCTTAATTCTTGCCAAAATTCCCACAACAGTAGGGGAGATGGAAGACTAATATGTGATTTCTTTGAAGCAAATGAAGTGAACCGAAAGTCTTTTTCTTTTTTTTTCTCTTACCTTTTGCTTGCCATTGTCACCATGGGAACATTATGTGTTTAGAGACCCATAAGTTCCTAAAGATCTTTGCCACCACATCACAGATGCATTGAGCAGTTACCCACAACTGTGCGTACAAAGCAGGCACATAACAATGGGTGGGCTAGCATGGACCTGCATTCTTGCCCAACCAGCCACAATGCACAATTTTGGAAACCAATCCGAATAGAAAATCCTGCCTACACCCCTGACACAAAGATCAACTGGGGCTTTTAATCAGATATTTAAATTTAAGTTGCCTTTCAGTTGTGAAGGAGCAACTTTTAGGATTGCACAATCTGATGGCACCAGAGCTAATAAACGTGAAATAAATGCCACAGAAAATAAATTTGTATTTATATTTCATGGGGTCTTAAAACTCCTTATACATGATTGCATGGCTTGTTTGTTGTTTAGTTCATTGTTTTCACTGGTATAGGTTTGAGAGAGGTTTTACCGGAATCGGTTTAAGTGTTGAAAAAGTATCATCAATAATAATAATTTCGACTCTGGGTTAGGTGAGGTACTTGGAATACAAAGAGAAAAGAGGCATTTTGTAGGATTTAAAAGCATACGTGAAGCTTATAATTTTACAAATGCACTTACATCAATTCTTATTTGAGCTATAAAGCTTTTTAAAATAATTTTAGGGTTTTTTAGGCTTTAATGAAGATGTAAATTCGGATGTAACTATACACAGAAAAGGTTAGTAAGCGATTTGTTGACACTGAAATCATGTTAACATCCATACTATTTACATCATGTGGCTATACTATTGAAACAGTGAGTATTTTAACGTTTGTGAATTGGTCCCATTCACTTTTCAATGTCGTCCCCTTGGAATTATAAGGTTCTATCTGCGTTCTGAACAGTTTTGAGATATTGAGCTTCAAAGTTTTTGCATTACATATAGGAAAATTTATATGGGGAACAAGTTTCTTTCAAACATGAAAATAACAGGGACCTTAAATGTATTCTAAATGTACAATATCAAAACCCTCTCAAATTTGTAAATGTTTTTTTTTTAAATGGGTCAAATGCAGATAGAACCTTCTAATTCTAAAAAAACACTTTTCGCTTAGAATTATAAGGTTCTATCTGCCAAAACATTATTTGAACATGAAATATAAAATTGATGTTGTAACAATATCTCAACATGTGTTAGAAAGTTAAATTTTATCCTTTCTATGACATTTATTTCATATTTTTTTAGCACTTCCATGTATTTAGGACATTTCAAATTAAGCAAGGTAGGTCTAAATATTTTGTCCAGTGCAGAATCTTAATTTTCGTTACCAATTTGGTGGGTAATTAAACACATTATTGCAATTGTTACTTTAATCTTTCTTTTGTTTAGACAGAAAGCAGCTACTGTAATACATCTGAGCAGGACTTTATTCCAGCTAAAGTGGGCCAGGTATAATGGCTTTCTCTCTAGACATCAGTATGGCTGAAATAACATGCTAACGTTTATTGTTGTAATTAAGACACCATCAATGAAATTGTTAACTATTTGACCTTTAAGGCTTAATATTGTAAAAATTAAGACATTTTAAGACTTTAAAAACTACAAGAAAATCGACATGCTTCAGCAAATTAATTCATAAAGTTTAATAATCATTGAAAAATGATTCACTGACTATATGATCACAAAAAAATGTCAGACTAATTTTTTAATCACACACACACACACCCTCTCTCACTTACACACACACCCCCTCTCTCACTCACACACACACACACACACACACACTTTCACACACACACACACACACACACACACACACACCCTCTCTCACTTACACACACACCCCCTCTCTCACTCACACACACACACACACACACACACACACACACACACACACACTGTCACACACACACACACACACACTGTCACACACACACACACACACACACACACACACACCCTCTCTCACTCACACACACACACACACACACACACACACACACTGTCACACACACACACTGTCACACACACACACACACACACTTTCACACACACACACACACACACACACACACACACACACACACTGTCACACACACACACTGTCACACACACACACACACACACTTTCACACACACACACACACACACACACACACACACACACACACACACACACACACACACACTGTCACACACTTTCACACACACACACACACACACACACACACACTGTCACACACTTTCACACACACACACACACACACACACACACACACTGTCACACACTTTCACACACACACACACACACACACACACTGTCACACACACACACACACACACTGTCACACACACACACACACACACTGTCACACACACACACTGTCACACACACACACACACACACACACACACACACACACACACACTGTCACACACTGTCACACACACACACACACACACACACACACACACACACACACACTGTCACACACTTTCACACACACACACACACACACTGTCACACACTTTCACACACACACACACACACACACACACACACTGTCACACACACACACACACTGTCACACACACACACACACACAGTCACACACACACACACACACACGCTGTCACACACACTCACACTCACACACACACACACACACACACACACACACACACACACACACACACACACACACTTTCACACATTAGCGCGCACACACACACACACAAATGTTTTTTTTAAATATTCAATTTACTCACTGCATATTTGTATAATTCAAATAATAATAACTATAATAATAATAGTTATTAATAATAACCTCATTGATAATTAAAAAGAAAAAATTGCCTAATTGAAGCCACTTCATAACACTACACAATTTAGTGAATATTTAATTTACTGTAAATGTATAGCATTATGCCTTTATGGGGTTTCTTTTTGTCTTCAAGGAAAAAGCTGGCGACATGACATATAAAGTTGATTCTGATTGGTCCTCTTCTGTGCATTCGAAGTGCTGATTGGCTCACGCAGATAGAACCTTATAGAGCCAAGTTAGAGTTCGATTTTGTAGATAGAACCTTTTTGTTTTTTCAATAAAAAGTCCCACAATGTACACAACTTAAAAAAACACATCACATAATGTAAATAAGTTGTCACCGAATAAGAATATGTGAATAACTCAATTTTGACAAAAATGTCAGATAGAACCTTATAATTCCAAGGGGACGATGTTATCTAGCCTAAGTCTTTAAGCAAGTCGAAAATCATTGTTGTCTTTTGTGATAGACATTGTATCTTACAACAGGTGCTGTTGAGCTTAATTTGTACTGAACCTTCAAGACTCTTGATTGAGGCACTATAGGCTCTTTTTTAGACTCTGAGAAGCCAGCTGTGTTAATGCTTCTGCTATATCATGTACAGATAATAATTTATGAAATCAGAGGTGGGGAACTGTCCATTGAGATTTATGTAAGATGTCATTATATGGATCCATAGCACCCTGACAGTATAAAGATTAGTTTTAGGGAAGGAAATGAGACTCATACATCTGTAGGCATGCAGCAAAACATTTCCATTTCAATCACATTCTTCATGAACCCCAGTTCAGACAGGTGGAGTGTAAAAAGATCACTGGGATAATTCACCCTCTCATATCCCTAAACAACACTGCCGGGATCTAATATTTCTGGCTTAGATTTGAGTTACAAATGCACTAAAAATGCTCAAATTGTTTATGTGACCAAATGGATGGACTTCCTGTAAAATAATTTAGCTTTCTATTTCATATTAAAGTCTTGATTCACAGGGATTAATTGTTTATACACTGGGGATAATCACTTGTTCCTGATTGCACAATTACATTTACTGATTGGACATTTATCAACAGCTGACTCTGCCGTTCACTGTACTTGTATTAACATAATTTACTCAGAAATTGCATCATAACATGTCTTCTCTAAGGCTCATGTCCCTTCTTCTTGTATGGTAGTAATTAAAGTCTTCAGACTTTGTAGGGAATGGCTGCAGAGAACAGTTTGCCATGATTTTGATGATGATAAATGACTTCAGCCCTTGCTTCATATTTAGCTTGGATGAGTTGGTAGCATCACGTCCATTAGCTAAGCGGTATTGAGTTAAAACACATCTGTAAGTGATTTAGCAATTGAAGGGACCATTATATCCTCTTCCGAACTAATGCTCGCATCTGATGTGTTGACAGGGCATGAAGGTGTGGAGACCGCTGGCGTTGAGGTGTCGGCGTCAGACAGCAATTCGCTCTCGCTGGAGTCAATCTCACAGGGCTCCAATCATCCACTGCATGTGTGTCAGTTTGCTGGAACCCATTTGGCCACTATCAAATCATAGCCTCAGTTGTGTAAGAAAAAGCAGCTGTAGTCAAAACAATGATTAACCTGATGAGTAGACATGTGGTCATGCTGGCGAAAGTGTGCCTGGAAATCCATTTGTGTGTGTGTTCAATGTTTGCTGTATCTTTTCAGAAATGGAATCAGCATCAGGGATCCCAATCACCCATTCGCAGAGCTCCGGGGGGTTGCAGTTGAAGGCCTGAGATTAATAACCACAGAAATGAGCGTACAACCAAAACACAACATGTCCGTCCAATCTGCTGTCTGATTTTGCGCTGACACTGAACAGGTACAGATGCATAATACAGTGAAGGCAAGGGCTTAGTACATGTTAGAAGAAGGACAAAGGAACTGCTGCGTCCTAAAGCAATAGTTCACCCTATTTGCATACCTATCTGTTGAAAAGAGTAACTTTGATAATATGCTATTAATAACTCCTTTGTTTTACACATAAGAAATAATGTCATATGTGTTAGAACATGAGTTTGAGTTAATGATAACAGAATGTTTATTTTTTGGAGTAAAAAAAGTTGTTAAAAAAGTGGGACAGAACCATTTCAGAAGCTGCACATTTGTACCTTATTTATCCCTAAAGGGTGAAACATAGGGGTACTGACACAGTGACAGTTTTTGTACCTTTTTTCGTAGTGTAGCATTTGGATTGCATTCAATTCAAGTTCTTTAGTAGTCAATAATAATTTAGATTTAAGATTTATGCTCCTTTCCCTGTTTTTCTGATATGAGGTCAGCCTTGTGAAAGTATGTGGAGAAAAAAAAGTAAGGCTGCAGATATAGGTGTTGGATCTTCATCATTCTCATCCAACAGATCAGTCTGTTAAATGTGGCTCTGGCACTTTTATAGTCTTGCAGACCGGCCTTATGTTCCTGTGGTAGGAAACATGCTTTCACTGAGTTTCCCTTCTCTCCTGTGTGCCACCTTCCCTTTGTGTTCATGTCTCCCTTTATGAGAATGAATTTACTGTGTCAACACTATTAAAGAGCCATCACGTCTCCCTGAGTTGGCAGACATACTGTATTACTCTGAGTTCTAAAGAATCAGATGAATTATGAGCATGCATATTGTGAGCTTATTTATGATTTAGCTGCAGATGCCATTGTTTGAAAGATAGACAGATAAATAGATAGATCTTTTAAATAAATATTTGTATTGTTATTAATTATTATTTTGTTCTGTCTTAGTTTATTTATTTTCAATAATTAAGTCATTGGTCATCTTGTGACCTGGAAAGGTAAATCATACTGAGTCACTTTTTTTTCCCTCCCAGAATCGTTGTTTTTGGCACAATATTTAGTATCTAAAAGCAAATGCTTGCAATCACAGGATATATGAATGTTTACATTATTTTAAGAGGCTAAATCTATTACAATAGGCTTAGTCTTAAAATAAGTCTGCAGTGTTTTCCTTTTAAGTTTAAATGAAAATTTAATCAAGTTCATTCTACTTTAAATCAAACTCATCGAATCAGAAAGTTTCTGCTCCTGGGCAATTTCTTTAATATACATTAAATCAGATTTTCTTCATTTCATCTTTATGTAAAAGGTTTTAGAGTATGCATAATTTTCTAATGTTGACAGTCTCTGTCCGTGACTGATTATTCATACTTTTTTCTTTAGTTCTCCTTCATAAACGCAAGCATATAGCACTATTGGGGAAAGAGGCTTCTTGATGCATTACAGCAAGCTCAAGTAATTACAGGCTTTGCTATTACATTTATGAGAATAATTAGCATTTTACAGTAAGCAAGAGAACTGGGTCTTCATCATTTATAAGTGCTGATGCTCGAGCAGCAGTGAAAAACTTGAGTTCAGTGCCCTGATATTACCTTGCCCCTCTATTATCTCTAATGAGACAAACAGATGTGTGTGGCATTGTTTTTTACAGCAGTGCAGTGACTTATTCAGCAAAAATAAAGCGTCCCAATGGAGATCCCATGCATAGAGTACAGGAAATGTAACTGGGAGGTTGCAACACAGAAGTAGCCCTGGTCTGGTGCTTACATCCTTTTTGTAAAAAGCTATTTTGTTGAGGAAAACAAACTGATGTGGTGTCTTTGCAGTTTGAAGAGGTCAGTGTTTCTTTTCTTGGCTGTTTTCTCAAGCATTGACCTTGGGTTTTGTCAATTAGTCTATGCTATTGAACAGGAACAGACCTGAGCTTCCAATCAAGACTTGGGCTTTTTGTTTTCCCAGAAATCAGTGAGAGACAAAGGTCTCGGGTCAAAAGAACTGTCCCCCCGTATCGTTCTGTCTTTTGCCCATGTCAGCTGGTGGAGCCACTGATATTTTCTAAAGTCTGGAAGAGACTGAAGGCTCACAGATTGACTGTCTGGCCCAGGGCAGAGCACATACGTGGGTCTTGAGGTTGATGTTATTTAACTCAGGGGGCCAAATCAGAAAATGAGCAGTCACAGATCATTTACAAGGGACCTTAAAGTTCAACCAAGCACCAATCCAAAGTTCTGTCCTCACTTCCAGCATTAGTAAATTTGCAGTGTGCCCCACTTGGACGCTAGGAAACAGATGCTGCTTTTGTCAAGCACAAGAAAAATCCTGGTAGACTGATGTTTTATGATATTAATCTTGGATGATGAAATAGAAAAAAATATATTTTGGAAGTATAAAAGAGGACATTCTGTCTTAGATCTTCTGCATGCTTCTGCATGTTTAGAATTGGCACGTTCATAATACATAACCAGTGGATTTTGTGTACAGTTGCTGGTTCCAGTCCCACAAGGGTGGATATGCTATATTAAATTATTAATTTAATTTAATTCAACACACACACACACAATTTATCGTGGCCTAAATATTTAGGATTCTGCATTTTTCCAGCATGTAGATGTAGACTGTGTTGTCAGTTAAGCAACTAGAGAGACCAGTCTTCAGCTAGACCTCAAGGGTTCAAACTTAATTTGTTTCACCACAATAAAGTCATGTTCTACAAGGGTTGTAATGTCATACAGAATTAAGGTTGAAGCTGTGCAACCTTCTTTTAGCGGCCCAGGGGGAAGACCTGTTTAACACTTAAACGAGTTTAACCAGCTACAAATCTCACCTGACAGAGTCACAGCCCGTGAAACGTCCAATTGCTTTTGTTTTTATCATTTTATATATTGTGCATGAAACCTGGAGCTTTCAGAAATCAACTGCAGGTCATGTAAGACATATTGTGATGGATCTTGCATCTTGCTTAAATTTCTATCAGTTGCACAATCCCCTCTGGGAGAAACATAATGCTCTTCCTCATTTTTTTTGAGGGGACGTTGTGCAATGTGGAATATCAGGAATTGGAGTAATAAAGTCAAGAATCAGCTGGCCACATTTAATAATAGTTTGAAAACGTGAAAAGAATGTGCTGAATTTTTTAGAAGGTATATGTATGGCAAATGTCTAAGATCTCAAAGGCAAAGTGTCTTTTGCCTTTGACATCTTAGAGGTTCACTGCACCCGAGGACTATAAAGAAATAAGTTAGCGTAATCAAAAATAAACAGTAAATCGAATTTGGAGGGAATGATTAATGGTTCTTTGGAGGGTCAAGCATACATTATAGTTATGCAATGTTTGTTTACTGTTACAGAATGTCCAAAACTGACCACTAAGGATTTTGGGAATTGATTCCTTTGGACAGATTTGAGACAAACAGTGTGAGAAAGTCCCAAAGCCCCAAAAGCTTTACCTGCTCTGTGTGTTACATGACTGTCAACACCTTTGTTGTTTTATTTCAATAAAACGTAACTAAGAGGAGTACAATATGTGTACTTTTAGTTTTCTGGCAGTCAGGAAGGAAATGATGTTGACATGGGTTGGATTGGCATTACAAACAGAGCATGTTCTTGGCTTCGTTCTTTGTTTGTCTTCCTCGGCACCCAACGTAGCTGCTGTCAGCACCTGGTCAAGGTGCCAGTTAGGTGCAAATAGATCATTGTAAATAACGGGCTATAGCTTCATTCATTCACAAAAAAAAAATCTTTGCAGAAAAAACCACTTGAGTGGTTTCCTTTTCCCAGGACCCTTGTTATCATGCTCAAGGCCTGGTGACATTACATTTGTATAATGTCAGCTTACGCTGCACTTCCTAATTTACTTTTAGCAGCAAGAGTTTATTTCTTGCAATCTGTCCTTTTTGGCAGACAATCATTTAAACCTATTGGGACTTTCTTTTGGGGTTTTTTCAATAGTCTTGCTGGTTTTTAGTTGAATCTAATCTAGTGAAGGTTATGCGAACTCTGGGTTCTGCTGTGACTTGGCGAAGCTTTCAGAGAAAATTGATTTTGTTACGAATCAGATCATGTGTCAAATTCAGTGCACTAATAATTTGACTGAACTCACAACAAGTGTTGAGGCAATAGCAGCTCTTTTCTGGATAACTAAATGGCCCAAAGTAGAACAGCAGACATAGACCACTCCTTAATATATTATTTATGTACATGGAAAAGGTTATTACAAAGAGACTCACAGTTGTATGATCACTTCATAAATATGCCCACTTGCTGCTATTCGTTTTGATGAAAAGAAAAAAATATTTATTTTTGCACATTATCCTTCAACGAAATTGTGAATTTGTACATAGCAGTGAGAACAAAGGTCAAGCAAACTGCCTATAACATACTTAAAGGACAAGTTCGGTATTTTACACTTAAAGCCCTGTTTTAAGATCGTTTCTGATGAAATAGAACGGTTAAGATTGAAATTTGGACAAATGCTGCTGTCCAGAGAATTTTCGGTTTCTGTGTTAGCACCCCCCCACCTCGACAATGGTTTCATAGGGGCACTGGAAGAATCATTCATAAAACGCATTCAACTTTAGTTTACAAAGACATGAAACTCACCGAGTGGTCTGGGGTGTTCACTGATATGCTCACACAAAAATCGCTGCAAAAGATGCTTTCCAACAGGTGTTTTATCATTCGTTGTAAAACTGTGGACCTATTTTTCAAACGCCTCACAACCGGACATTCTTCCGTTGAGAGCTTGAATAATAGACTCTCCAGCCCAGTTGGTAGCGATAATGCACCTTTGCCAATGTTTGGATAGCGTAGCCTACGATACAGCGACTGCATAAGACTACAGAAAGAATACAAACAACCCCATTTCCGTCTCTGGCGGCGGAGTAATACGCTGATTTCACGCAGCCGCCATTTTGAAATCGAAAGTGAGGCTCCGGTGGGAAGAACCCCGGAAGTAAAGACAAACATGAACGCCTTGGACTACCAACCTGAAGCTGCTGCCGCGATTTACACTATTGGATGTTAATGTCCAATATAGGATGTGTATATAGTTCGTTCCTGCTTCTTTTTTTTTACTTTCTGAATTATATATAAAAAATATTTTATTTATAAATTAATTTCACTGTATGTAGTCTAAAGTATGAAAGGCATGTATGTACAGTTTTAGAATAACTCATTTCTACATTAAACACAACAAACACCATCGCATTCGCGACTCTCCTGTGATTAAAGGCGACACTTCCGGTTTTCTTCCCACCGGAGCCTCGCTTTCGATTTCAAAATAACGGCTGCGTGAAATAAGCGTATAACGTACTTCACAGAACATCCAATACAAGTCAATGGAGTTGGACAAAAACTACGATAAAACCTGTTGGAAAGCATCTTTTGCAGCGATTTTTGTGTGAGCATATCAGTGAACACCCCGGACCACTCGGTGAGTTTCATGTCTTTGTAAACTAAAGTTTAATGCGTTTTATGAATGATTCTTCCAGTGCCCCTATGAAACAATTGTCGAGATGGGGGGGGGGGGGGTGCTAATACAGAAACCGAAAATTCTCGGGACAGCAGCATTTGTCCAAATTTCAATCTTAACCGTTCTATTTCATCAGAAACGATCTTAAAACAGGTCTTTAAGTGTAAAATACAGAACTTGTCCTTTAAGGAACATTATTTAGTTTTTTACATGTAAAATGTGTAACTTTTCGACCTGTTCGAAAACCTAGTGAGCTGCATTTCTGAATGTATTTTTCTGAATCTCAGTAAAAAAAAAAAAAAAGAATATATATATATATACATATATAATACAAAATATATTTTAAATAAAATGAACCCAACTACACTCTACCAGTTTTCCACTGGTACATTTGATAATTAAAGTGACAACAGGTCAGGATGTGACATGTTATATTTGGACAAAATGGAAAATGGAAACCACTGTATAGTGCTGTATACAGTTGTCCATTGACTGATCTAAAGCCTTCAGGGCACTGAAGTCTTCATTCTATACTTTATATCATATAAACTGTTCAGAATATAGTCGCCACCCTTCATTCTCCCCATTGACAGCAGTCAGGCCTCCAGGGCACTGGCCAGTAAAGAGATTCTCAGAGACAAAATGTAAAGCTATAGAGTGTTAGCTGAATCTGATAGAATAGATCCTGTTCATGTCAATGAGAGGTGAGAAGTTGGGGGCAAATGTTCTATTGGGTTTCCATTCCAAACACTACAGATTTCAACTCATATGTGAGGACCAGATGTTTTGCCACAGGGATGGAGTACATTTCTCATCTAGAACCGCACAAGAACGTACACATTTCTTTGGGAATTTGCCAGAAAGGGCTTAAGTTCTATTGTAAGCATGTCTACCTCTACTCATATTCACAAAACACATTTTTCCTTCTTGATAAATAAGAGGAGGTGAATTTTTTTTTTTCTGTATAGGTGAAATTTAGCAATTGGCTGTGTCTTTGCTTTATTTGTGCAATCATTCTATTCCTGTATAAATTTCTTCAAAGAGTCTGGGTTTGCTCACAGCTAGTTAATCAAGTGAAATCATTCAAACCATTCCCGGATTCCTAGAAGCCGAGCGTAGTTTCAGCAAGAGATTTCTGTAAAAACTGCAAGCCTAGTCATTTTCATTGTAAGCTTTCTGATAATTCTACATTGTGTTTTTGCATATGCAGTAATGTGTTCATCTGTTTTATTCTTTGACCTTTCACACAGAAAAAAAATGCTGAACATGGAATTTGCAAGTAAAACTTGACAGAGAACCAAAATCCATCAGTCTCTATCAATTAAGACCAAACATTGACTACAATCTTTACTAATCCCATGGGGCCAGAGAAAAATATATGTGGCACACTGTTACCCCTTCCAACATTAGATTTAGTTTTGCTTGCTTAAGGTATGTGTATACAATGTGTGGGGCCCTTTATGCTGAGAATATATTATTCTGTCAGTTGGTCTTTTTTCCCCATGATCTAATCATGTTTAGAGTATCAGGAAATCAATAGAGTGAGAACACATTGGTCAGTTTAGTCTAACATTGTTTTTTTTGTTTTTTTGTAAGTTGTTGAATATAATATGATATATATATTTTGAATCTCTTGCTATGAAAGTCAAACTTTCCTTCTGATGAATTTGACCTTCTGTACTCTGGTGAAAGGAGTTTGGATAAATAAATGTACCTTCAGTGTGCCCTGCTGGTCATCTCTGCAGTACTTTCTGTCCGACCTCTAACAGGTAGCTGGATTTCCCGCCCTGATGCTGTTGACTCAGCTGGGCTTAGTGAAATGTTTCTATTTGAGCACACTGACTAATGCAGGTCCAATTTGTAATGCTGCTAAAAAGGTTGCAGCCTTACTAAACAAGCTGTAAGCCCTGCTTTATTATCCTTCACACCTTTAGACCAGCACAAAGCTCTTTAAAGAGAATCTCACTCAGGAAAACAAGCTTCTGCTCTGAGGCCCTCTTATGAGCGTGTGAAATCCCTAAGCATTGGTGTTTTTAGAAGCCCAAGCGCACAGAGGCAAAGGTCAGGAGAGCTTGGAGGTCCCATACGCGAGGTTGCCCCTCAGATATTTTGCTGGGGCTTGAAAGGAGTCTAAACTTCCTCCCAATTTCTTGTATGGGATAAAGAGAGGTGTTTTACCGGGAGGCTTAAACATTTTTTTAATGTAGTTAAAATTGATTTTGTGCTTTGTATTAATACACTTTGGGTTAGTTTTCATGTTTATGCAAAAGTAACACAAGGGTCTAAATCTGGTTGGGTGGATTCATCAAATGCTGTAACACTACAAAATTTCCCACCTGAATTTGTTTAAACTTTAAATGTAATCTGTGCTTAAACTCTTGAAGTGGTTCTCTTTTTTTCAAGATTAAACATAATAAATCTCCAAAACTGAAGGTTCTAATATGTTTTCCCTCACTTCTGTTGAAATAACAAGAGTTGTAGAGTGGTTTCATTCCTCTTCCGGTGGTCGTTTCTGAATTAATCACTCTCAACAGGTAACTTTCAGTGGGCGATCATGATGAATAGCACCAACTCCATTAAAGTAAAACACTGGTGATTAATAACATCCCCAGACTTCGCATACAGAGCAAGACAAATACACATCTCTCCTGACCTCTTGCCGTTCAGGGTGAAATCATAACCTTCCTCTCCTCTGCACACACACAGCAATCAAAACAAACTAAGCCTTAAGCTGGGGAACACTGAAAATGTGAAACGCACACGGCAAGAGTGAAACTTATCACCCTTTGAATGTTTAAAGTGATTGGATCACATTTGAATGCTTCTCTCTTAAATACAGTAAAATTGAATGGTGACTACGGGCTGTTATCTGAGGAACAGAATGGAATTAGTTGCGTTGTTTTCTTCCTGTCTTCCTGACAGCCGTCATAACCATTCATTTTAATGTTGGCCACAATCTGGAGCTCTTTTTCTCAGACTAGTCACAGACTTACAGTATGTAAGACCCTATATTGTATTATTGATTTTATTATTTTAATGTGACATTTTGTTGTGTTAAATATAATATTTGTGGTTACACTTTATTTTAAGGTGTCCTTGTTACAGTGTAATTATACTGAGTATATTATACATATTATACAATATTGAGTAATATTGATTAACAACATGTACTTACAGTAAGGTTTATTGGTTATAATTATGTATAATTTACTGTTATTACTGTAGTTACATGCACCATTTGTGTAACGAGGAGGCAGTATCGTGAGGATCCATATGCAGCTTTATTAAAACAGAATATAAGTCAAACAGGCAGAGTTCAATCACGGGCTTCAAGCACAATGTAGATAAGGCAGAATCAGAGTCAGAATTCAGGCTGGAGATCAGGGCAGGCGACAAACACACAGGATAATCAAAAGACAAGGCAGATGCAATCAGAATAGGCAGGTGGCAGAGATTCAGAGTCCAATAAACAGTCCAGGTCATACACGGGAAGACACACACGGAATAAACGCTCAGAAATGTTTGCATGGCAAGACAAGACTTCGCAAGGAGGAAACTGAGAGAACAGTTTAAATAGGGAAAGTCAATGGGAAACACCTGTGAAGCAAATCAGCCACAGGTACGGGGTATATGGGAAATGTAGTCCAAAGAGTTAGTACTCAGGAGATGGTGACCTCTGGTGGTGAGCGGAGGGAGCCACAGAGGCTGTATTCGTGACAGAGCCCCTCCCCTGTGAGCGGCTCCTGACGCGAGGAGGCAAACGACGCCGAGGTCTTCCTTGAGGTCTTGGGGCAGGTTTGTCCGGGTGATTTCTTTGGAAATCAGTAGTGAGTGAAGGGTCTAGAACATCCTTAGCATTGATCCAGGATCTCTCCTCTGGACCGTATCCCTCCCAGTCCACGAGGTACTGGAGGAACCTGCCCCGACGACGAGAGTCCAGGATTTCGTGGACCCGGTAAGCCTCTTGACCGTCGATGATGATGGGAGGGGCTCTCTGGTCACCAACCTCGTCTAGGACCTCCTCTCCTCTCGGACCATCAGCGGGTTTGAGCAAAGAGACATGAAAGGTGGGTGAGATGCGGTAATGGTTAGGTAAGGCTAATCTAAATGAAACTGGAGTGATTTGTCTAATGATTTTGAAAGGACCCACGTACCTGGGACTGAGCTTCTTGCAGGGTAACCGGAGCCGTATGTCCCGGGTGGATAACCAAACCCATTGCCCTGGTTGGTAGTTGGGATTGGTTCGCCGATGACGATTGACTTGTACTCTGGTGCGACGTACTGCTCTTTGTAGATGGACATGGGCATTATTCCACGTCTCCTCACTGCGTTGTAACCATGAATTAACTGCAGGTAAGTCAGAGGGTTCTCCAGACCACGGAAACAATGGGGGTTGGAAGCCTAGGATGCACTGGAAGGGGGTGAGCCCTGTAGATGGCTTGCGGAGTGAATTTTGAGCGTACTCTGCTCATAACAGATAGCGACTCCAGTCGAACTGATTCCTTTGGCAATATGAACGAAGGAAGCGGGTGAGTTCCTGGTTTAATCTCTCCACTTGACCGTTGGCTTCAGGATGATATCCAGAGGTTAGGCTGACATTAATGTTCAGTAGTTGACAGAAAGCGGACCAGACTCGGGAGGTGAACTGCGGACCCCGATCAAAGACTATATCCTCTGGTAGACCATAGAATCTGAATACATTATTGCAGAGAACTTCAGCCGTTTCCAGGGCAGTGGGGAGTTTGGGAAGAGGTATCAGTCTGCAGGCTTTAGAGAAACGATCAATTACCGTGAGAATGGTAGTGTGGCCCTGAGAGAGTGGTAGATCCGTCACAAAGTCGATGGCGATGTGTGACCATGGTCTCTGTGGGATGGGTAATGGATGAAGAAGGCCGGCAGGTAATTGACGCGGAGATTTGGAGGTATTGCAGATGGTGCAATTTTGAATGAACGTGATGGTGTCCGTTCGTATAGAAGACCACCAGAACTTGTTGTTGAGGAGTTGTATTGTAGCCGTTATACCTGGATGCCCAGAACTAGGGTTATTGTGTACCATTTGTATTACTCTCTGTCTTAGGGCCAGTGGGACGTACATTAGGTTGGGTGGGGTTTCAGCCGGTGGTGGCTCGGTGACCTGGGCTTCTGTGATTTCGGTTAGTATGTCCCACTGCACAGGTGCGAGGATGATAGTGGATGGAATGATGGGTTCTTGATCTGGTGACAGGAGGTCTGACTCATAGAGTTGAGAAAGAGCATCCGCCTTGGTATTTTGAGAGCCTGGCCGATAAGTAACTCTGAAATCGAATCTGGTGAAAAAGAGTGACCATCTGGCTTGTCGATGATTGAGTCGTTTGGCTGATTTCAGATATTCTAGGTTACGATGATCAGTGAGAACAGTGAACGGATGTTTAGCCCCTTCCAGCCAGTGACGCCACTCCTCGAACGCTGCCTTCATTGCGAGGAGTTCGCGATTGCCAACGTCATAATTCTGCTCGGTAGAGTTCAATTTACGGGAGAAGAACGCACAGGGGAAAAGCTTGGGAGGTTCCCCCTGGCATTGTGAAAGCACTGCCCCAATGCCTGTGCTTGAAGCATCTACTTCCACTATGAATTCCCGTTCGGGTTCGGGATGGTGCAGGATGGGAGCGGACGTGAATTTCTCTCTTAGTGAGCGGAACGCTGCTATAGCTGTTGAGGACCAGGTTAATCGTTGGGTTCCCTTTTTGATCATGGACGTCATAGGGGCAGCGACACTGCTGAAGTTACGGATGAACCGCCGATAGAAGTTGGCAAAACCTAAGAAGCGTTGTAGTTCCTTGAGAGTAGTAGGTTGGGGCCAGTGAACTACCGCCTGTACCTTCTTCTCGTCCATGGCGACCCCTCCCGAGCTAATCACATACCCGAGGAAGGAGATGGTCTCTTGGTGTAACTCGCACTTCTCTGCCTTGGCATACAATTGGTGTTGAATGAGACGTTTCAAAACCGCTCTGACGTGCTTAACGTGCTCCTCATAAGTCTTAGAGTAAATGAGGATGTCATCAATGTAAACAATTACACTTTGGTTCAGCATGTCTCTGAAAACATCGTTAATGAAAGCTTGAAACACGGAGGGACTATTGGACAGGCCGAACGGCATAAACAGATATTCGTAGTGCCCCGTCGTGGTGGAGAAGGCGGTCTTCCACTCGTCCCCTTCACGAATGCGGATGAGATTATAGGCACAACGAAGATCCAGTTTGGTGAAATATCTTGCTTATCTGAGTTGTTCGAGAGCTGCCGGGACGAGTGGTAGAGGATAACGGAACTTGGTTGTGATGTCATTGAGAGCTCGATAGTCGATACAGGGATGAAGACCTCCATCTTTCTTCTTGACGAAGAAGAAGCCTGCTGATGCGGGTGATGTGGAAGGACGAATAAAACCTTTGACGAGTTCCTCCTGAATGTAGGATCTCATGGCCTCTGCTTCGGGTTGTGACAGTGGGAAGACTCTGCCCTTGGGAGGTTGTGATCCTGGGAGAAGATCTATGGCACAGTCATTGGCTCGGTGAGGAGGTAAGTGTGATGCTTTCACTTTGCTGAATGCCTCAGCTAGATCCTGATAGACACTGGGGAGTGGTTCTGTTAAGGAAGTCTCGCTCTCCTTCTTGACGGGCAAGTTGTGAAGACAGTTGTGAAGACAAAAGTCTGACCATTGAGTGACTTGTTTCTTAGTCCAGGAGATAGAGGGGTTGTGCAGCTCCAGCCATGGAAGTCCGAGGATGACGGGATTTTGTGGTGATTGGAAAACAAACAGACGGATGGTTTCAGTGTGGAGGACTCCAGTGCTCAACTGCAGATCTACAGTGGTGAATTTGATACGACCGGAGCCCAGAGGTCGGCCATCTAGCGCTGCGACTGCCAAGTGAGAGTCATAGGGAACAAGGGGAATATTGTTATTTTTTGCAAAAGACATGTCGATGAAATTTCCTGCAGCCCCCCGAATCAATCAATGCCACTGTTTCAATGACCCTCCCATTTATCTCCAGAGTGACTGCAATCTCTAAACTAGCAGTGGATTTGGGAATCGCACTCACCACAGTGGGATTGCGGGATGGACGAGTAGGACAGGTTGCTCTTAAGTGTCCCGGTAATCCACAGTATAAACATAGACTTTGTCGAATGCGTCTCTCTCTCTCCTCCTCGCTGATGCGTGTTAAGCCAATTTGCATGGGTTCTACGTCTGAGGTAGCGGTTGCCAGTGTCATAGGGAAAGTGGACAGACGGTTAGTACAACGAGATCGAAGGAGATTGTCGATCTTGATGGACAGCTCTATGTATTGCTCCAGTGATCTCCCCTCGTCGCGACAGGCAAGTTCAGACTGCAACTCCATAGACAAGCCTTTACGGTAGTGGAGCTTGAGGGGATCGTCTGGCCACCCCGTCTGAGCTGCGAGAGTGCGAAAAGATAAAGCATAATCCGCCGCCGAACCCCTTCCTTGTCGGAGGGATAGTAGTTGCTCACCCGCCTCCTTTCCTCCAACGGAGTGCTCGAACACCTCTTTGAAGCGTTGAATAAAATCCCTAAATGAAGGGAAGGTTGGTCTATCCTCTGTCCATACAGCAGTAGCCCAATCCAACGCTCTCCCCGTGAGAAGCGAGCACACAAATGCGATGCGATTTTCATCAGTAGGGTACAAAATGGGTTGTTGATTGACAAACATGGAACATTGAAGTAAGAATCCCTTACATCTGTCTGGAGATCCATCAAATTTTTCCGGGAAGGCGAGGCGTGGACTGGCGGTGTTGGAAATAGCTGGTGCTTGAGGGGGAGTGGGGGGTGGAACAGGCTCGCTGGGTACTGGGAGCTGAAGTGCTTGTAGTGCTTTTACCAGGTCTTCAGTAACCGAAGTCAATCGGGTGAGCTGTCGCTGGTGTGCGGCCAGGACCGAGGCTTGAGCAGTGACCTCTGTGGTGAAGTGGTAGAATGCTGCTGGATCGAGATCTGGCGAAGTCTTCTGTAACGAGGAGGCAGTATCGTGAGGATCCATATGCAGCTTTATTAAAACAGAATATAAGTCAAACAGGCAGAGTTCAATCACGGGCTTCAAGCACAATGTAGATAAGGCAGAATCAGAGTCAGAATTTAGGCTGGAGATCAGGGCAGGCGACAAACACACAGGATAATCAAAATACAAGGCAGATGCAATCAGAATAGGCAGGCGGCAGAGATTCAGAGTCCAATAAACAGTCCAGGTCATACACGGGAAGACACACACGGAATAAACGCTCAGAAATGTTTGCATGGCAAGACAAGACTTCGCAAGGAGGAAACTGAGAGAACAGTTTAAATAGGGAAAGTCAATGGGAAACACCTGTGAAGCAAATCAGCCACAGGTACGGGGTATATGGGAAATGTAGTCCAAAGAGTTAGTACTCAGGAGATGGTGACCTCTGGTGGTGAGCGGAGGGAGCCACAGGACTGTATTCGTGACAATTTGTGACAGTCACTGTAAAATAAAGTGTCCTTGTTACAGTGTAATAATACAGAGTATACCATACATATTATACAATACTGAGTAATATTGATTAACAACATGTACTTAAGGTTTGTTGCTTATGTATAATTTACTGTTATTACTGTAGTAAGAACATGTAACATTTGTGACAATCACTGTAAAATAAAGTGTTATCATATTTACTTTTACTCCTTGTTCTTTTAGAGTAGACTTTTTCTGTGTTTGTAACTCAGCTGCTTTAAATTACCCATATATAAAGGTTTAATTTTTAAATTTTTTATTATTTATGAGATAGAATGACCGTTTTCTTGCCGTCAGTTGGTCGTACGTTTGGTTGGTCTATAATTTCATTGTTTTAACCTGTAAAAAAAACGAAGAAAAGAAACCAGAGTTTTACATCAGTGGTTTGGAAGTACAGGCTACAAGCTTTTTGTGTATTTTTTGTGTCAAAATAATACTTTAGTCATATTGCATTTGTAACCATGTAAGAAGCTTCTACAAACTTCTACAAAGAATGTTGAAAAGCTTTAGTCTTGTAGTGTGCACTTGGCTTTTAATCAGCACAGCTGCTCTCTCTTTTCAATTCTGCTAAATTCCCTTTAATGACGTTACCATTTGAGAAATTAGTAGTCAGTTGTGTTTGCCGCATCTCATTCTGGTTGCTAGCTGCGTAGAAGTGTTCTTTCCACAATTATTGTAAACATCTGATGTGTTTTGCTTACAGAACCCTTCCAATGCATTCCATATGGCTTTCTTGATGCAGTTTGGTTATCGGTAGCCACATGATCGCCTTTGAACCGATTAAGCAGGTCACGCAGGAAGCAGTGTGTATTTCAGAACACCATTTGTCATAAAGTATCTGATCTCTGCGGTCTCATCCGGTTTTAGTGTCAAGAGCACAAATGAGCTCAAGGCCCAGAACAACAAGCAACATAAACAGCTTTCAGTGTTCTCAGTGGGGTGGCTGCTCGTTTATCTCTCTCAGTGAAGCAATCGCTTGGTGAAATATTTTCACAACTGTTTGTTCAGTGTGGGGCATTAATGGGTCATTATCTGTTCTCTGCATTTCTAGTTGAGATTCGTTGTTGTCAAAATCATACGATCTGTGAAAAATAGTTACTAGTTGTGGATGACTTGATGTCAGGCTGATTACTAATCTCTGCTTTAGCTCAGCACTAAGGGAGCTAGAATGAAACTGTCATTCAGGAATTTACGGTCTTGTTACAAACAATCCAATAAAAAGAAACTGAACTTTTCCACTTTGTAGAATCCGCTATAGTGTATTGAATATTTAATCCGCTTTTGCATTTGTCATTTAAATGATCTTTTCAGATTGATCAGTCCTGAAATATCACTGATCATTTAATATTACATATATTCATCCATATACTCTCAATTATCATACATATTTAGAAAATATTGCATAACATAACATACATTTTATTATTTAACATATAATCTTAAGCTTTTTTACTGTTAAAAGATAAAGTAATTAAATAAAAAGGTATTTATAATATATTATAACTTTATAATACATTTTATTTTTTAAATATATTAATTTTATTAATATTTTATTATGGTTTAACTATAGGTGTAACTATTAAAAATAAGCAAAACTTATGTAGCCTATACGGGTCCTTCTCAAAAAATTAGCATATTGTGATAAAGTTCATTATTTTCCATAATGTAATGATAAAAATTAAACTTTCATATATTTTAGATTCTTTGCACACCAACTGAAATATTTCAGGTCTTTTATTGTTTTAATACTGATGATTTTGGCATACAGTTCATGAAAACGTCTCGGTTACGTATGTAACCCTCGTTCCCTGAGTACAGGGAACGGAGACGTGTCGTCGGGGGAGTTCCCTGACGAATTGGGATCACGCTAGGGAGCCAATTGCCTTCGAGAGAATTAAAAACGAGCCAATAGACATTGGCATGCAAGATTTGCATTCCGCGACCCGCCTACCAGCGTGGGTATAAAAGGCGGAAGTAAACATTGCGCAATGCTTTTCGCTGAGGAGCCGAACAGTGTCCAGTCCTCCGCGAAGGTACAGCAACATGGAGAAGGGACGACACGTCTCCGTTCCCTTTACTCAGGGAACGAGGGTTACATACGTAACCGAGACGTTCCCTTTCGTCCTGGGAACTCCGACGTGTCGTCGGGGGAGTTCCCTGACGAATTGGGATCCCTAATAAAGCGCCATGGTGCTGGCCCCTTCCAGCGCCCGGCTAAGCTACCCTGCAGCAGTTTCTTGAAATAAGTTGCAGGAGCTAGCACGGGAATCACACTGCTGTTCCGCAAGACCCGCACAGTGGATATTGGATAACACTGGGAAAGCGTAGCCCAAGAGAGGGGGAACGCTGCGGAAGCCCCAGCCTGACTGAGGAAGGCCAGGAATACACATATGTACTAGCCCGAAGGAATAGTGAAACATATGGCAGTCCCTGAGGTAGTCCCAATCCAAGGGAAGTGGGAGCGTACTCAACAGGGACGACGAACGAGTCCGTCAAGGGGAAGACATGGCAGAACTGCACATGGCATCATGGGTCACAATAGAAACCACTGGAGCACCCAGTCTACTAGCAACTCCTTACTAGAGGTAGCAGACCTGGTGCCGGGCGGTCCGCCACGCCCAGCACCGGAAGGGTGAAGGAGGAACTCACGAGGCTCACCGACGTAGGGCGCCATACGGAGCAAGAACGCACGTATCCGCTGCGAGGCGGAGTGGCGTAGCAAGCCGACACAACCTATTCCCTCGACCCACTGGCCGTAGCCAGAACTTGGGAGGAAACAGGTTCCACACGAAGGCTATAGAACCTAGCGAACGTGTTTGGTGTCGCCCAGCCCGCAGCTCTAAAGATGTCTGTCAGCGAGGCGCCTTGAGCCAAAGCCCAGGAAGCGGCAACACCTCTAGTAGAGTGAGCACGCAACCTGGGAGGACAAGGCTCACCCAGAGATTCATACGCTCGGGTGATAGCATCCACTAGCCAGTGGGCTAACCTCTGCTTGGAGACGGCCTTCCCCTTCTGCTGGCCTCCGTAACAGACAAAGAGCTGATCTGAGGTTCTGAAGCTTTGCGTTCTGTCAATATAAACCCGCAGAGCGCGGACGGGACAGAGAAAAGCTAGGGCTGGGTCTGCCTCCTCCTGGGGCAGCGCTTGCAGGTTCACTACCTGGTCCACGAAGGGAGTGGTAGGAACCTTGGGCACATATCCGAGCCGGGGTCTCAATACAACGTGAGAAAGGCCCGGCCCGAACTCCAGGCACGATTCGTCAACCGAAAAAGCCTGCAGATCCCCGACCCTCTTGAAAGAGGCCAAAGCTAACAAGAGCGCTGTCTTGATGGACAGGAAATTAAGCTCTACAGTCAGCAAAGGCTCAAAGGGAGGACCCTGAAGAGCTCTAAGTACCAGAGCTAGGTCCCAAGAGGGTACAGAGTGCAAAACACGAGGTGGATTTAACCTCCTAGCACCCTTAAGGAATCTGATGACCAGGTCGTGCTTCCCCAAGGACTTACCTTCTATTGCATCGTGATGTGCGGCTATTGCGGCGACATACACTTTGAGGGTGGAGGGGGACAGCCTCCGCTCCAACCCATCTTGCAGGAAGGAAAGCACGACTCCGATCGTGCAAGTTCGGGGGTCCTCCTGACGGGAGAAACACCAATCGACGAACAGGTTCCACTTCAACGCATCGCCTGTGGTAGACCACCTAGAACCTCCGCGTCCCGTCCAGGGACCAGACATGGAGTTTCCAGAGGTCTGGACGCGGGTGCCATAGAGTGCCCCATCTCTGAGAAAGAAGGTCCTTCCTCAGAGGAATCGGCCAAGGAGGGGCTGTCGCGAGGAGCATGAGTTCCGTGAACCAAGTCCTGGTGGGCCAATACGGCGCCACTAGAAGGACCTGCTCCTCGTCCTCCCTGACCTTGCACAGTCTGTGCAAGAAGGCTCACTGGGGGAAACGCATACTTGCGTAGGTCCCGGGGCCAGCTGTGAGCCAGGGCGTCCGTGCTGAGGGTTCCCTTGGTCAGGGAGAAAAAACACTGGCAATGGGTCGTGTCTGGAGACGCAAACAGATCTACCTGTGTGGCTCCAAAGACACTCCAAATCAGCTGGACCGCCTGAGGATGGAGTCGCCATTCTCCTGGCAGGGGAGGCAACCGTGAGAGCTCGTCTGCCACACGGTTGAGCTCCCCTGGAATGTGAACGGCACAAAGCGACCTCAGATGCTTCTGACTCCATAGGAGGAGGTGGGAGGCGAGTCGCGACATGCGACGGGAGCGTAGACCACCTTGATGGTTGATGTACGCAACGGTCGCAGTGCTGTCCGTACGGACCAGTACGTGCCTGTGTCTGAGAAACCCCTTGAGGCGACGCAGGGCTAGACGTACTCCTTGCAACTCTAGGCAGTTGATGTGCCAATGCAGTTGAGGCCCCATCCACAGACCTGAAACTGCATGCCCTTTGTACGTGGCCCCCCACCCGGTGGCAGAGGCATCTGTGAAAACCACAGCATGCCTGGAAACCTGGACTAGGGGCATTCCGGCCCGTAGAAACGCAGGATCTGACCACGGGGAGAAGGTTTGGCGACAGTGCGGGGTCACTTTGACCTGGAACGTGCCGCTGTGCCACGCCCACCTCGGGACTCGATCGTGAAGCCAGCGCTGAAGCGGTCACATATGTAACAGGCCGAGCGGCGTTACTGCGGCTGCCATATGCCCCAGGAGCCTCTGAAATTGTTTCAGTGGAACCGCTGTCCTGCCTCGAAAAGACCTGAGGCAGGTGAGCACTGACTGGACGTGTTCCTCCGTGAGGCACGCAGTCTGGGCGACCGAGTCCAGCTCCATACCGAGATAAGAGATCCTCTGCACGGGGCAGAGTTTGCTCTTGTCCCAGTTGACCTGAAGTCCCAACCGGCTGAGGTGCCGGAGCACCATGTCCCTGTGATCGCACAACACCTCTCGCGAGTGAGCTAGAATGAGCCAGTCGTCGAGATAGTTCTCTCATGGGAACAATGGCCGCCTCCGTGACTTTCGTGAAGACTCGAGGCGACAGGGCCAGCCCGAAGGGTAGGACCTTGTACTGATACGCTCGCCCCTCGAAAGCAAACCGAAGAAACGGTCTGTGTCGAGGGAGAATCGAGACGTGAAAGTACGCGTCCTTCAGGTCGATCGCTGCAAACCAATCCTGGGGACGGATGCATTCGAAAATGCGCTTCTGCGTAAGCATTTTGAACGGGAGTTTGTGCAGGGCCCGATTCAAAACACGCAGGTCCAGGATTGGCCGTAACCCACCGCCTTTCTTGGGTACAATGAAGTAGGGGCTGTAAAACCCAGACCTCATCTCGGCAGGAGGGACCGGCTCGATCCCGTCTTTCGCCAGCAGGACATCGATCTCTTTCCTCAAGACAGGGGCGTCCACCGGCCGCACACGGGTGAAGTGGAGGCCCCTGAACTTGGGAGGCCGGCATGCAAACTGAATTGCATAGCCGAACCGGATGGTGCGGATGAGCCACCGGGACGGACCCGGAAGCGCTAGCCAAGCTTCCAGATACCGTCCCAATGAACCCACCCGAACCACCGGCGTACCCGCGGAGGGGCAGCGAGGTGGAAGACAGGGACCCGGCTCTGGTGGCGTCGTAGCGACCAAGAGCGGGGTCTGGGTGCGTCTGACACCAACCTGCTTCCACCGGGGGGCAGACGGCAGAGAAGGCTCGTGGGCGTTCTGCTGCGGACTGCCCGGTGGCGAGGGGAGGGGGAGAGACGAGGAACGAGGCCCTGACTCCCCGTGTGCTGGTCTCTGCGCCTCCGGGCCCAGCCGCAGACCGGAGCGACGCAGCTGAGGCTGCGTCACTGCTATCCGCAAGCTGGGAAGAGGGGGACGGGGGTTTGACCGCTCGGGGGCGGCACAAGCTGCCGTCCTGGCCCTCTTGGACGGGGGAGACTGTGTGCCCAACAGTCTCGGCCGTGGATGACCTGGAGGAGGAAGGAGAAACTGCTCTTTTTTTGAAAATGTGGGTACCGCTGACCGAGTGACCAGCGGCGGAACAGAAACAAAACTGAAAGAAAGATTTTCCGCCCGGCCCTCCCCCGGGGGAAGGAGGCGTGCAGGGGCACCCTCCCAAAGTGCAGTCTCCGGAACCACCACCAGGTCGCCCGTCTCAGGGACGCTTCCCGCCCTTCTTCTTCTTACTGGAAGGAGCGGGAGGCATTTGAGCGGGTTTGGCCGCCCTCTTACGACCCGACCTCCGTCCTCCAGGGTTAGACTGCTGCCCTGAAGGAGGAGCGGCCGCCGGAGGGCGACCTCGGCGACGAGCAGCCGGAGGCTCTACTGCCACAGAGGACGGACCAGCAGCAGTCCGCCTCCTGTGCAGGACGTGCCGTATCGCCTCCGACTGCTTCTGGGCGGTGGAGAACTCTTGGGCGAAGCTCTCCACCGCGTCGCCGAAGAGGCCCCCTTGGGATATGGGGAAGTTGAGAAGTTTGTTCTTCTCTGCTTCCCGCATATCCGCAAGGGTGAGCCACAGATGGCGCTCCCAAGGTGGACATTGCTCGACCCAGGGAACGTGCGGTGACTTTCGTCGCCCGGAGGGCGAGGTCCGTCGCCGCACGCAGCTCCTGCAGCATACCTGGGTCGAGACCACCCCCCTGCATGTCATGGAGTGCCTTGGCCTGGTGGACCTGCAGCAGCGCCATGGCATGCAGGGCGGAAGCGGTGTCTCCACACGCCATGTAGGCATCCCTGGTCAGACCAGAGGAAAACCTACAGGCGCGGGAGGGGAGTGAAGGGGCACCCCGCCAGGAGGAAGCGGTCTTAAGACACAACTGCATCGCTACCGACCGCTCCACTGGGGGGATTCCCTCGTACCCGTGCGCCGCTCCGCCGTCAAGGGTGGTGAGGAAGGAGGAGTGAGGGCAACAGCACGGCCTGCTCCGAGACACCAATCATCCAGCCGCGAAGGTTCGGGGGTCGGTGGAGGGTTCCAGACGAGCCCGACATTCGCAGCTGCCCTTTCGAGCATAGCAGCCATTTCCGGATCCGGCTCAGCCGCAGCCACCACACCCGAAGGGGGTAGACCCGCTGAGTCGTCACCGGAAGACGACCGCTCTTCCTCCGATGCCGCGATCGACATCTGATCCTCAGGCGGTGCCCCAAAGGAGACAAACGGGACCGCACGAGGCGGTGCCGGAAGCTCCACCGGGACACCTGATGCTACTAGAGGCGTGAGAAGCCCGTGAGGATCTTTCACCTGACGGGACGTTCTGCACGATAACCCTCATCCACTCACCAACAGGAATCACCGAAGTAGCCGTCTGCCGAACTGAACCGCCAGACGAACTAGATCGGGGATTCTCTGAAGGGACTCCCCCATGTTTCAGGGATCTCAGTCTCGAACGCAGCATCGCCAGAGTCATGTTCCCGCAATGAGAACATAACTCGTTCACAAACGCTGCCTCAGCGTGCCCTAAGCCCAAACACGAGAGGCAGTGTTTGTGACCATCTTCCTGAGGGAGAAGTCGACCGCATCCAGAAACGCACGGGTGAAACGACATCCTGAAAAGGACGCGAAACGCCCGTGGTGCTCTTTTAGGAAGGGAAAAAAAGTACTCTTTTTACGTGCCGAGGCACAAAGGGACCACCGCGGCAGACACGACGGGGAAACTGCAAGCCCGTGTGCTGCACTCAATACCAATACCAGCCGTTAAAACAGCTCTTTTTATAGAGGGAGAGAAACGGCCAGTCGCGGGAAGTAATGGTCACTTGAAGCGCCGTAACACCAGCAGCAGAGAGACTTCACCTTCCAAAGAGGACTCGTTCTTTTAGTTTTAGATTCCTCGGAAAACACAGCAGCTCAAGAGAGACACACTGGATGGCTCCGAAGCAAAAAGCATTGCGCAATGTTTACTTCCGCCCTTTATACCCTCGCTGGTAGGCGGGTCGCGGAATGCAAATCTTGCATGCCAATGTCTATTGGCTCGTTTTTAATTCTCTCGAAGGCAATTGGCTCCCTAGCGTGATCCCAATTCGTCAGGGAACTCCCAGGACGAAAGGGAACCCAAAATTCCTATCTAAAAAAATTAGCATATTTCATCCGACCAATAAAAGAAGTGTTTTTAATACAAAAAAGTCAACCTTCAAATAATTATGTTCAGTTATGCACTCAATACTTGGTCGGGAATCCTTTTGCAGAAATGACTGCTTCAATGCGGCGTGGCATGGAGGCAATAAGCCTGTGGCACTGCTGAGGTGTTATGGAGCCCCAGGATGCTTCGATAGCGGCCTTAAGCTCATCCAGAGTGTTGGGTCTTGCGTCTCTCAACTTTCTCTTCACAAAATCCCACAGATTCTCTATGGGGTTCAGGTCAGGAGAGTTGGCAGGCCAATTGAGCACAGTAATACCATGGTCAGTAAACCATTTACCAGTGGTTTTGGCACTGTGAGCAGGTGCCAGGTCTTGCTGAAAAATGAAATCAGATGGAAGCATGAAGTGCTCCAAAATCTCCTGATAGCTAGCTGCATTGACCCTGCCCTTGATAAAACACAGTGGACCAACACCAGCGGCTGACATGGCACCCCAGACCATCACTGACTGTGGGTACTTGACACTGGACTTCAGGCATTTTGGCAGTTCCTTCTCCCCAGTCTTCCTCCAGACTCTGGCACCTTGATTTCCGAATGACATGCAAAATTTGCTTTCATCCGAAAAAAGTACTTCGGACCACTGAGCAACAGTCCAGTGCTGCTTCTCTGTAGCCCAGGTCAGGCGCTACTGCTGCTGTTTCTGGTTCAAAAGTGGCTTGACCTAGGGAATGCGGCCCCTGTAGCCCATTTCCTGCACACGCCTGTGCACGGTGGCTCTGGATGTTTCTACTCCAGACTCAGTCCACTGCTTCCGCAGGTCCCCCAAGGTCTGGAATCGGTCCTTCTCCACAATCTTCCTCAGGGTCCGGTCACCACTTCTCGTTGTGCAGCGCTTTTTGCCACACTTTTTCCTTCCCACAGACTTCCCACTGAGGTGCCTTGATACAGCACTCTGGGAACAGCCTATTTGTTCAGAAATTTCTTTCTGTGTCTTACCCTCTTGCTTGAGGGTGTCAATGATGGCCTTCTGGACAGCAGTCAGGTCGGCAGTCTTACCCATGATTGTGGTTTTGAGTAATGAAACAGGCTGAGAGTTTTTAAAAGCCTCAGGAATCTTTTGCAGGTGTTTAGAGTTAATTAGTTGATTCAGATGATTAGGTAAATAGCTCGTTTAGAGAACCTTTTCATGATATGCTAATTTTTTGAGATAGGAATTTTGGGTTTTCATGAGCTGTATGCCAAAATCATCAGTATTAAAACAATAAAAGACCTGAAATATTTCAGTTGGTGTGCAATGAATCTAAAATATTTTTATCATTACATTATGGAAAATAATGAACTTTATCACAATATGCTAATTTTTTGAGAAGGACCTGTATATGTGTATGCTACATAAATATATTTTTTTAGTGATCTGCTGATCTGATAGCGACTATTCAGAATAGCTGCCAATGCCAATACCAATAGTTTGATTTTCTGAAGGAAAAACAAATCACTTCCAAGTCCCAGCTGTAAACTATACAGGGAACCCTCTCATTTGGAATATTACTATAATATTAAAGGTTAAAATAAAAACTAAACTAATAATTATATTCAACTGCTCCTTATTTTCAGATATGTGCTGCGTTCACGCCATGTCGTAGCCTAATTACCATTATAAGGCTCAGTATGATTTCGAATCTCGCGGTACTTTGTCATACACCGCCGCATGTCATACACCGCCGCAAATTTAAACAAGATTAAACAAATCTGCGGTGGTCTGGTGGTACAGTGGCCATGTGGTACAAGTTGTAGCTCTCAGGTTTTTACAGTCCAGAATCTTCACGGTAATTATGACATGCCGTGAACACACCCATATTTACCCTTGAATAAAAAAACTGAAATGTTTGTATGCAAGAGTATCTTTCATAAACACTTGTCTTGACAAATCTATTCAAACGTTTAACTAACAGTTAATAAGCTTCTGTCTAGTGTTTTTATTTGTAGCAAACTAACAAACTGTGAACATTGAATAACTTTCCGGTAAATGCAACTTAAAGTACATGACATATTTGGATCTGTTTATATCTGTTTTATTGATGTTTTCCGTGTTTGTAACACTGATTGAGCAATTACATGAGAGGTGATACATTTTAGTAAGTTGGACTGCATGCATGTTTTTTTGTGTGCTATAACTTGTAATAAAGTGGAAGAAAAGACTTGCGCTCCACACTGCCGCTTGAACTGAGGCGCCACAGCGATCTGTCAAGCCACATTTATTAACGCTATTTATTGTTTGAATTTCATGATAAAATTTACAGAATTTGAAAGCTGAAGACATTTTTTTATCAAAACAAAGTATAAAGCTCTGGATAGGAGGCGCGCTATATTATGTTTGGTGAAGGGAAAAATCTCAGATCTGGCAACCCTGGCTTGAACTACAGGTGATTCATTGCCATTGGGTCAAATAGAGCCTGCTTTAATGTCGCTATTTTGCGTTAATTGTCACGTAGGCAGACCTAAATTCAACACAAGACAATTTATTCCGACACAGTAAGAGTTGCAGACACGTTTTTCCGCCCCTTTTTGATTGACAGGATATAATTGGCCCTGATCAACGGCTGTTTTTAAACAATCAGCTGATGGCCGATAGTGAAAGTAATTGCTTTTATTGCCCGATTCATCGGTGCATCCCTGATATTTTTATAATATACACGCCTATATTTAAGACAACAAGCTTGTGCAAAGCATATGTCGCTCTAAATAAACCATTTCCTTTTATGTTATAATATTATCCAAAGAGTTCAGCTATAGGGTTGTTATTCATTGAAGACTGTATAAATAACCAACTGTGTGTTAAAGTTTATTCAGAACGTTTATTCTGAAGCAGGTTCTCACATTAAACTAATTATCCTGTGTTTCACTAAAACAGGTGTGAATGTGACTATCGCACACACTGTTTCGTCAGTTTCATTGAACGTCAATAAAACCTGTGTAACTAATATCCTCCTGCTCTCTCAGTATCAAATTAAAGTACATACTTCTCACCTTTGGAATAATAAAGCAGCAATGGTGTGAACTGCTCTCTCCTCAGGAAATTATACCCTTTGCACAGGCTTTTTTTTTTTTTTTTTTTGTATGTATGCCAACAACAAGCAAGAGTACAACATTTATATAGCCAATAAGTATTTCCACCTGTAGGGGATTCTTTATACATTCAGCTTATTTTCATGAAAGTTAATGCAAATGTAAATGCAGTGTCAATCTCAAAACTAGATGAAGAATTCACATAATGCATAGGGTTAATATTTAAATATAAAATATTAAAAGATTAATGGTATATCAAGGGATAACATTCATATGTAGCTTAATATATAAATAATTATAATGCATTGCATGATGTTTTTATGCTGCATTTAAATTGGTTAAAACACTGCAGTGAATTAATGACATCACAGTGCTTCACCAACTCTGATATCTGGGACTAAAGAACTGCAGGTGTTTCAACCCGAGAGTATTTTAGGCGGAAATTTAAACTGGTCATTAATTATTTTTAAATAGCTGTCTAGCATGAAAGGGAATGAATTATTTGACCCTTGTGAGTGAGCTTTGAGTTTAATGTGCGAGTCTGAAAATATGAAAACCTTTAAATAGGGAGCTCGGGTAGATTTACTGCTGGAGAACATCAGAGGATGAATGTTCTTGAGTAAAACTGCTCCGCAAACGTTGGCAACTGGTCATTTGTTTCTCACTCCTCAAAAGTGTCTGTATTACACTCTTGAAACTTTTTTGACTTCTTCCAGTCTTTCTAGTTTCACTATTCTTTCCCCTAATTCCCAAGAGCCTGCTCAGTTATGTATTTGCTTTCCATCTTGATTTAATGTCCCCCCCCCCCCCCCTCGTCTAAATCTTATCTGCTTCTTTCTTGTTCTGTCCTTTCAATTATTTCTTTCATTTCTCTCTGTCTTTATCTCCCCCGCTCTTTCATTTTCATTTTATTATTAATTTCTCAATGTAGAGGTCTTTTGTTTCCTCTAAACAGTTGACTCATAGTGTATTTTCTCTTAGTCCAAGTTTGGAAATGGTGTTTATGTTCTTTTGTGAGACATTTTCTAGAATGTTGTATTGAGAATCCATAATTCAAATGTCCTCAATACAAAGTTGACGTAACTTTCAAGTTCCACTTTGGACAAAACCATGTACTGGGGAGTTTCCAAGTCTGCATTCACCAGGAACCCTGAGGGTTTGAGTCAGAAGATTTTCATGGTGAATAATATGACTCCTACCATTATATTAAGTGTTCTCTGCTGTGATTTATGGTTAAATAGGCTGAAACATTCCTTGAAATTACTTAAATTAAAACCTGCAAAAATTATTTTGAGCGCATTCAGACTGCATCCTTCACGCTGTGAGATTTAAGGTTAATCATTTTGAACTCGTCTTCGAAAACTAAATGACCCTGCAGTTGTTGTTCGTCAAAGTAATCCCGACCAAGACAAAACAGCACGCCTCTAAATATCAAAGTATTTTTTGTTGTTTCTTCAAGAGGTGAAACATGCATGTCTGGAATGTGTGCTCAGTGGTTAGGTAGATCTTAACCGGTCCAACTCAATTACCTTTTGATTAGGCCTGGAAACCTGGTGGCGTCTCATTGGGGCAGGAAGTGATGAAGGACTAAAACATCTGCAGGCTGTTTCTTCAGACACTCATGTTTTTGCATGAGTGTGTTTTGCATGTGCATGCTTTCAATTGAGCAGAAAAAAGTGTTAAAGCATGTTAGTGATCCAAATCCCTAATGATTTTACCAATATATTTGTGTTTGAAACTTAATACACAATTTAGTGATGGTGCCATGTTTAAACTGCACTATGTTCTGCCTTGTATTTGTAGGACTAATGAAAATGGATTTGATTGGCCTTCTTTGGGATGTTGCACAAAACATTGCTCATCTGGACAATTGTTTCTGTCTGTTTCTCATTCAAACAAACTGTTTGGTTGTGTGGTTTGGCTATACCATTGATTTGTGATAACAAATAGGATTTCCTTGGAATATTTGAAAGTTCATAAGGCAAAGTTTGGTTCTCATTGACTTGCATAGTCCTCAGGGGGGTTTTTAACAATCAGAATGAGCAGAGAAAGAGCTGTTTCTACAGCCATATAACACATTTCCACTGCTGGTGAAACGCTAGAAAAGGATTGCAGTTCTTTAAATCATATTGCCAGTGTATTCTGTTTGAACCCATGCCATTAGTCCACATTGTCAGAATCAATGTGAAAATGTCAGGGGTTTTTCATTGAGAGATTGACATGCATAGGGATTTCATTATATGAACAGCCATCTGGGGGATTTTCATGTGCCCATTGACCCCACATCTTTTTGCTATGTAGATCCAATCATGTAGAGAGTCTTGAAGCCACAAACTCAGAAAAAAATAATAACAGTTTTGTACAACTAAGTAATAATTTGAATAGCAAACTGCAACTTACAGCAATGCCGAACATTAAACTTAGACTTATTATAGTCGTCGTAAAGTATGCAATTATGAGTATGAGGTCATACAAAAATATTGGAAAAAGTACAAATTCCAAATGGATTAAATTAAAACCTTAAAAATCATTAAAAGCATGCCAAAGCAGGGACAGAAAAATAAACAATATTCCATGAGAATATGTAAACTTGCAAAAGTACTCAGCAGAAAGCCAAAAAGGTGTTTTTATCTGTCCGATCACAATAACACATGCTGTTATGTACCTTAAATACTTGTTTGATTACGCAGTTCCACACCTTGAGGAATCAATTTTATTATCTTTGGCTTCAACATAAAAAAGACACATGCATCTTTAAAAGCATGCGAAATCTATTTGACTTGTGTCTGTGCGTAATGAATACATGGTGAATCTGGATGGTAATCAGTGCGTCAGTTAAAATGCTGAATGCACAGTAGAGCATGAATGAGACCAAAAAGTAAATGACGTAAAATGTGTTCCAGTAGCTTGTCTCTGCTTATTAGTTACACAATGGACTCAGGTCATATTAATCTGAGGGATCCGGGTAGTGTTTTGTTGAAAACTCTTCATACGTAACCATTTTATTTTCACAACAGTACAACTCCTGTTCTGTGAAAAAACAGCTTAATTGTAAAAGATCAGAGATTAAACTTGTTCAGATCTACCAAGATAGTACTATACCAAATATTCCAATAAGGTAAGAGTGTATACAGCGGTTTAATTGGTTTAGATTTGGCGTGTTTATTTATTTTTTACTTTGGCTTGGATCAAGTTGCATGATCAACCCTGTTGGTAGGTGTTGTAATTATAATAAATACAGCAAGGTTTTTAAACTCTATTTCTAGAAAATTAAGAATGTGCATCAGGTGTGTTTTGCTTCTTAAAGTTTTTTTTTTAAATTTATGAAGCCATTGTTAACTTTATCGTTACATATTATATTGTTATTTTACAATGCTATTATATTTTTTGCAGGGAATTAGCTTATTTTGTTGTTAATAAAAAAGCCTGACAATGTCACTGCTAAATACCTATAAATATTGTGGTATTTTGCCATGTTTCTCACTGACAAGCCCCCAACTCGTAATGATCGGGGCTTAAAGGGTTAATTTACCCAAAAATGAAAATTCGGGGGGGGGGGGGGGGGGGGGGGGGTTGCGCACAAAAAGTATTCTCATCGCTTCATAACATTAAGGCTGAATTACTGTAGTCACATGGACTATTTTAACTATGTCTTTACCACCTTTCTGGGCCTTGAAAGTTGCAATGACGTTGCTGTCAATGGAGGGACAGAAAGCTCTCAGATTTCATCAAAAATATCTTCATTTGTGTTCCGAAGATGAACAAAGGTCTTACGGGTTTGGAACGACATGAGGGTGAGTATGAATTTTCGTTTTTTGGTGAACTAACCCTTTAAAGAAAATCCCGAGCTTCCCAACTCATAAACAAGATCTTTTCGACATGACTTGAACGTACCATTACACCATCTAGTCGCAAAAGTATCTTTCTCTATTGAACGCTATTTAAAAGTGTATCTGTGTATTCCTAATGAGATATATTTTGCAAGCAACACGAATTGCAAATGTTTCTTTAAATTGTAGTTGATGTATCATATCCTTTATTTTCATTTTATTTCTTTTTTAAATTTAATGTAGCCCTATATTAGTTAGATCTTTTTACTCTTCGTCCAATACATCTCACTTTACCTCTCTTTCTCTTATAATCCCTTACATATGTACAGCAAGACTATGTACAGCATCCCATTACCATTTCTTCCCAGAATAGCTCACTTCAGTAAACTACAAATTATCACCGGCCCTGCACTCTCTCTTTTCCAACTGTCTCAGACATTTCCCAGCCGTGTCAGTGCTTTTTATTACTGTAAAGGTACTTTTGCTGATTTAACTGTTTTGGTAATCCAGAGGAATTTCATAAGGATCAGCACAAAGTTATTCTTTCACAACTGAAACTTGTATAGATGAACTGATCAGCAGCCATATGATTACATAAGTACAGCTCTGACCCAACTTGGCTTCTCATGTCTTTTGATTAATATCACTCCAAAATAAAGAAACTCAACACCATTTGGTCATTCCAGTTCGAAAAACAAAAACACTCTCATCTCTTCAGCTGCAGCTGTAAGACTGAAAAATGTAAAAGTGAACCTAATGAAATTGCATATAATGAGCTCTATTATGAAACTAATGTTCCAGTCTATCATGTTCCTATGTTCTACATCTGTCATCTTAATTTAATTTCATCTGCAGTAATCACCATTCATTTTGAATGGGCTGAACATCACATTCTGTGTTGTGTTGTCCACACTTTCACAGCGTCAAGGCTTTGCTTTCAAAACCTGAGGGAATCCAAACATTTTTGTTTGGCTGGTCATGCATACGTTTATGTTTAACTTGGAGAAGACAGATAATATCGTCTGGCCTTTGTGTTTATTGTGCTGTCCCATTGTCTGCAGCACACATTTAGAAAAGCTTGGTTATGAACTAAAGGACAATAATCCTTCAGGCTATTGCCGTTTTGGGCCATTGACTATTAAAAATACATAGGTTAATGTTCATTTCTACATATACTAATACATTTTTATATTTCAAATGGAATAAATGAACATTAGATAATTTATTATAAACAAACATGAATTAGCCCTGAACAATAATACATTAACATTAATCCACGCTCGTTCAAACGTTTGGGTTCAGTAAGATTTTCTTTTTTCGAAAACAATTCATATTTTTATTCAGCAAGGTTACATTAAATTCACCAAAAAGTTCTATTTTAGACAAATGCTGTTCTTTGGAACTTTCATACTCCTCTAAGAATGCATAAAAAAAATGTATCATGGTTTCCACAAAAACATTAAGCAGTACAACTGTTTTTAGCATTTGTGACCCTGGATCACAAAACCAGTCTTAAGTAGCACGGGTATATTTGTGGGAATAGCCAACAATACATTGTATGGGTCAAAATTATCTATTTTTCTTTTATGCCAAAAATCATTAGGATATTAAGTAAAGATCATGTTCCATGAAGATATTTAGTAAATTTCCTACCGTAAATGTAATTCCGTGACCAGGCATAATGCAGTCCAAAAGGCAAACATGACTTTGGAATAAAATCTTTGCCCGTTTCTGATTCTAATTATTTAAAACTTTATTGGATAATGTTTCAAAAATCACATAAGACCACCAGTACTTAAGTCTAGACAGCAGTGGTTTAGTCACCTATAGGGCCTCACTATCCTCACTGATCTCATCCTCTTGAGATTTTGAGTCATGATATCCTATAGCACAAGAATATATTCTACTATTACAGCTAGCTATGAAGTACAGTGGAATGAATAAATAGAGAGTTATTTCAGTGTGGCTTCAGAATTTTTTTTAGGTGTGTAGGGAAGCAAAAACAGGACCCCTCACCCCTCGTTAGGCCCCTCAGTAATCATTTTCTATTGGTCGCTTCACCACATGAAATAGTGTATTGTCTTGTGAATATCTGTGATCAAAAAGAACACCAGCCATCTGAAAGAGGGATTTCACATGGTTGGAGGATGGGGAGCCTCCATCAGAGCCTGAGTCACTCCAAAAGAATCTGGCTGTGCATTGCTTTGTCTGAAGTTCAGACCTCTCGCCAACCTCTGTTCACCCTTGTTGAAGCCTACAAGTGTATAATCCCTCGGACTCTTAACTATATGGAAATGTGTGGCATTAAATCTAATAACCTCCATTAACACATGAAAGATATAGCTAAATCTACCATTGGGGGCCGTTTGATCATATTTTGAAGGGACTGCAGATGTTATGTACAAGAACACTGTTCAGTCGTTGCTCTTCCCTCAAGAAATTCAGCAGAATGGTTTCCTTCTAGAATTGATTTATGTCTCTGTGGGTTCTATCTAGTGTGAGCACAATTAAAGGCATTAAATGGGCTTTTAGCAATGTACAATCAGGAAAGGTTTCAAATGGAGCAATTCCGGAATCATTATTGCCCTTTTTCAGAAAAGCATTTGCATTCTGTATCATAAAGGGTCATCAGATACTGAAACAATAAGTGCTCACCAATGCGCAGCGATTCCCCGGTGGATTGTGACTTCGTGATTGTCACACAACCTTGTGTAAGTATTTGAGCACATGCTTGCAATAAGGCAATGATATGGAGTAAGTTAAATGGCCATAGGCCACATCGTACAACTTCAGAGAGATTGTGATGAGAAAGTGCAGTAGCCCTTGCTGTTGGTCCTCTGGGGAGCGAATTAGAAGGGTTTTCAAGCAATTTGAAAGATTAGACAAAATGTAACGCAGGGGTTGATGCAGAAACCATATGAGAATTAACCGCTGTGAACTATCACTGATTTGAACAAGGGTAATGTAGGAATAATTTTTACCATGCTCATTTTTTATAATAATTGCAGCGCATGCTCAAAAAAATGTTCAAATTTCGTTCAGGAATAATACTGACAAAACATATTATCGATTATATTGTAGAACCTTTACTGCTTGTTTTGTGAGGTCATAAAGTGACATGAACTGGAAATTAGCAGAGCTAAAAGCTTGATGGTGATGACTATGTAAAACAGACACACTTCTTTGTTTCTATGAACTTGTATAACGTATTTCCTTCCTCTAAATAGAGTACAAATGTTTAGATGGCGGTAAAAGCTTTTTAATGAATATTTCAGACATGATGCATGTTAGTATTTGTGCCGACGCCTTTTCTCTAGAAATGTAATGAAATAGATTATAAAATGTTGACTTGAGATTTGACAAACTGTTGCTGACTCCTAATGCCATGTGGAATTATTATACATTTACGCTTCATTATGTACATTTGATACATTCCCTTTTTCAGTTTTAAAAATATTTTTGACAGCTTTTTGTTATTGTTTCACAGAACTTGTTTTGTACATTCAAATGTTAATTTATGTTCGGAGTGACTGATTATTTTGTGCTCTCTTAGGACGTAATCAGTGGTTTTGCCATCCTAAATTTGCCAATCTTTTGACTGCTGTGTTAAACAAGTATTAAAGTAAGTGTAGTGGAACGACAGCAGTTTTAAATATGTCAACAGATTTTATCTTGTATCTTCAGTATTATTTTTAAGTATATCAGTGACAAGAATAATTTGCCTCTTTTTTTTGCTTTAGCATTAAATGGCACAACTCAAGCATCAAAAGATTTAATTGAAAATGAAAGTTAAATGGTTACTGAAAACAATGATTAAACAAAATATTGACACTGAAGAATATATATACATTTTTTTTTTACTTTTTTCTTTACCATGTTTGTATCACCTTATGAAGTACATTCTTTATCCCCTGCAGTGTAGTTAAACTGACACTCATAATTCACTTCATCTTATCTGTCTTCACAGCAACACACAAACCACTTATCTGGTTGATGATATCTTTGTAGCATCCTCTTTGAATACTGTAACTCATTCCATGTAGTTGATGATTGGCTGGACAATTAAGTATCCTCAAACAGATTTACACTATAAATGTAGACTGTAGATCTGACATAAATTTCACCACACAATGACAACAATAATCTTAAATAATTCACTTTCACTATACATAGGTTTTCAAGTTTTAGGAATTAATGAACACGTAATGACTTTCCAGTTGGTTTAATAATTCCTTTGGCTTCACTGAAGGATTTCTGTGAATTTTTGCATGTGATTTCATCAAGAAGTCGGAGAAAGCAATTCTAACTGTAAGGCCGCATTCACATTATATGGATTAAGTGACCCAATTCGTGTAACAAACACTGTAAAAAATTGTATGATTAACAAGTTATGACAGCATTGCTTTAACTCATCAAAATAAGTTATATAGTTTTTTTATAAGTTATACAAGATTCCATTTTTTTAAGTCAGTTTAATGTAATTTACCAGTAAGTTCAAATGACTTAAACATCCAAGTTTATTGTACTTAAAAAATAATAATTCTTACAGTGAACATGTAAACAGGAAAAAAGCTCATGGATTCTGATGGCCTCATTCATATTTATAAATAAATCTAATATGAATCGGATGTGCATTTGTGTCTGCCATGTAAGTGGACAGATTGTATATTCCCCATGACAATGTGAGTTGTACATCATTGAAGCAGCAGTGTAGATTCTGGTGAATGACATCAACTCAGGTGGACACCAACCGTGATCACATGACTTTTTTCAATGGCGCAATGGAGGACGAAGGCTCAACTCAATGTTTTGCTGACCTTTAAAGATGGTGGGCAAAGCAAAGTCTTGTATTATCATTTTGTCTGCGTCCATTGCAAATCGCACTGTTTTTTACTTCCTTTTCAGCTTACGCTTATCTGGGTTAGTACGTCTACTTTTGGTTGTTTTGCCAAGTGTATAGTGTAAATGCAGATATCACATATGAGTCACATTTAAAAGATGTAAGCTGATTGTCAACAAACGGAACTGGGCATCAAGATCTGCAGTTTAAATGCCCAAGTGTCCTAATTTTTATGCTCGTTCAAAGTAGCTTGGTCTATTATTCTTACGCTGAGTTGCTCGGGCAAACTTGAGTTTCTGTGTTCAATTTAAAACTTTTCCTTTAATTCAACCTCTGCTGAATCTATCAGCTAATCTCTGGAGACTTCTTACAACTAGTATGACCCTTTAGAAGCATCAAATTAGCCTTTAAGTGGCTGCTTGTGGCTTTTGTGAGATTGGTGTCAGAAGTTGTGTTGAACTAAAACTTCTAGTTGTCCACTTAACTCTATAACTTTTAGTTGCTATAAGGATAACAAAAAAATGTATGTTTTTCATTCTGAATTATGTTAAATATCTTTTACTTGCATGAACAATTTACATCTCGTCTTTTTTGGTAATTTATCATTCTACAGTTTTCATATCACATTACACATATATTGTTTAGCTTTGCATCCCCTTTGTCTTTTTAAAATTATTGTATGTGGTAAATAATCTTAATTTGATTCATAATTTGCTCAAAGTATCTGGGTGTTAGAAATATTAAACAAATCTGACCTTATGAGCTATACATTTTATGCAAATGACATAATGTTTGTAGTACAAGATGTATCTACTTTTATAACATGCTATTAAAATCCTCAGTTCAATTTCTGTTTTGAATCAGTATCATTAATATAAATTTTATTTAATCTCTTTTGCACCTTATCAGAGCATACATGATTCATAACAGCTCTGTACCAGATTTTATGACTGGCAATATTATTAATTTATTTTGCCCTTATTGGGAATATTGATTTTGACAGCTATATGAAGCTGTAATATGACTGAATTTTCCCTGCTGTGCAAGAGATTATTTCTTCTGAGAGTAGGGGTTTTATTGTGTTTCTTTTTTCCATTTTTAAGGGAAATTGAATATGACAGCTTATAAAATGTACAAGGCAAATATTTTATTTTATACTAAATATCATTGGATGTCTGGACAAGTGAAAAAAGTCGTTCAGTGTCGACATGTAAATCTAAAAAGTGCTCACAGAATTATTTATAAGAGCTGTGTGAAATAAAGGTGTGATTTTTGAGTCTGCCTGCAATTCTTGACCCCCATTTGAAATCTTAATTTCCCTTTTCCTCATTTAACATCTAGATTCTAATGGTTGGAGACATATAGGCGGCAGGTTACCACTTTTCTCTTGGTGTGAACCAAATCACAGGTGACATGACTTATGTTCATACGCATCCATTAGTAAAACGTCAAACAGAATTCTTCATAATGATTTATTTCAAAATAAACACTTTAGGGACTAAATCAAACCAATGTACAGACTCACAAAAGAAAGAACAACAGATGTGCTTTATGCTGTCATAAGCTGTCATATACATAGAAGTAATCTTCACATTAAGTGGGAAAAGAAATGGAAGGACAGTATATGCTACAGTTAACTATACAGTGTTGAAAATGGTGACAATTTAATGGAATGTATATGAAAAAGCTTCCCTTACTTTTTTCATGAAATCATGGTAAATTTGTATTTAATGGCATCACTTCATTGGGACGAAAAAAATTAACCACATTCTGAAATATCTTTTTTCAAAGAAGTACATGATATTTTTGCAAGATATCTTTATCCCCCATGTTAATAGGAATGGAGCTGTCTAGCGGGGGGCTCTAACCCTTTACCCAGTACACAGACTCCAGTGGAAACACAGAGTAGGCATTATGTTTCCTTATAGATTTTGTGCCCTAGGGTTGTGTTTGTAAATGAGGCCTGGTGCTTTTAACAGCTTAACATTATGAAATTGGCAGTAGTAACAGACAAATTCCATACACTAATTTTCTTTGGAGAGGCACAAGACATTGACATACTTTGCTATATGTGTGGTGTTGACGTTATGTGTATTCCTAGACCAAACAGTTGTCCAAGGGAAACAGGAGCTTTAGGTGTTCAAAATTGGGGATGCACGATATATTGACCACCATATCTGTATCGGCCGTTATATGTTAATTTTTAATGTTATCGTTATCGAAAATAAGGTTAAGTGCAGCGCAAGTCTGTTATATAGGCTACATAAAATTATAATGAGAACATTATAATTGTGTGTTTGGTCATGGCTTTTAATGGTAAGGCTTTCGTTTTTTCAATCAGGCTCTAAAAAATTATTTAAAAAATGTGGATTTAGATTTATCGGCCAATATATCGGTTACCGGCTTTCAAATACAAAGGGTTATAGGTAATCGGTATTGGTGCATCCCTAATGTTTTGATTTTGAGATGTGTTTTCAGGTTAAATATTTTTGTGCCTCTATTTCAAAAGTCAGATATCAAATCACAAATTATGCTAGCTGGATTTTTTATTTTATTTATTTACATGAAAAGTGGGATGTACATGTCAGTTATTCAGCTATTGTTGACGTTAAAATTAATAATCTGACTGTTTCCTAAATGTAGATGTGAAATAATCCACAAAATATTTAAAAACAAACCCACTCAAAATAATAAAATCTGATGCTGAAGATACAAATGTTTAATAAATTTGACAATACAGTCATAACTATGTCTAAACACAGAAAACTTTAGGCTCTAGAACTATTCATTATGTAGTGAACCAGAATCAGATTTTTTTCCCGTAAATGTCACAAGGGATTATAAAGTGCATTGTTATATATATAGGTAGTAATTACGTCAATTAGTTCTGTCTCAAGGTCTACCTCTCTAACACTGCTTTTTTAAAAGGTTATTATGCCTACAATTTTTTTGTACTTCCAGAACTTGGCTGTAAATTCTCCGACCTCTTTTTTCTTTGTTGATTGATGATGTGTTTTGAAGCACAACTGTCTCTAATGTCATAATTCTGCTGAGCGTGAAGCAACGTTTAGCATGTTGTGATGCTGAGTCTCTTACGCACACTCAGATTTTTCTACCAACAGAACATTGCAAAAGACTCTCTATTGACCCACTAATGCCTTCCAGTAAAGCCAATTACATTCCCCAAAGTCATTCAAAAACTGTCTTGGTTCATGCAAGGTCTAAATAGTTAATATTTGTTTGGCAAAGTCGCCCTTTCCAAGAATAAAACAAGTGAATCTTTTCCGTATATGCCATATAACGTTTACAAGTTTATGCTGTTACAGATATCTAAGTTATCAACTAGGTAAATACATAACAAAAATCAAGGAAAAAATCAATGCCCTTCTTTTTGTGTCAAAGAACTTGCATGCATATGAATTTTTAGAACTTCATTCCTGCTAATGTGAAGTCACTTATTCTTTTGCATCTAAGATTAAAATATATGTTCAGAGTTTTGAATGTTTGCTCCAAAATATCTCATTATCTCAATGCTGTTCGCCTAACCCAACATAACCCAACAAACACAGGAGCAAACACGACTCCAAAAATATCTCTTTACTGTTTTTAAGACGATATAAAAAAACATTGTATATACATGTCATACGTATAAAAAACACAATAAAAAAAACACAGTCATACATATATAATTGCACTTGGCGCTAACAGAGGAGACTACATGGGTGGTGATGATGGACTGGTGGTCTTTTGCGGAGTCATTTACTGGGGATGCATATTTGGCAGGTTAAGTGCTGGGTCAGCAAGCATGCCAGAGGACTATATGGTACATATCTGTGACGGTGGGCTGTCAGATTCCCGGGTCATCTGGCAGACTTCTTAGTTCGACTGTTGTTGGGCCTTTTTCATTCTGAAATGAAGAGATGCAAAATGTTACAATGTGACAAGTCACACACCATCATTGAACTTATTTGATTACATTTATTTTAACTGACTCGTGAATAGTAGCAGGACACTTTTAAATAGCCTTTATCTCCACAGTGATTAAAACAATAAACCTAAATTATGCTTCTGGCAAGAATGTTACAGACATGTCTGCACTTTTTATAGTCAGTTTCTATTAGTAACTGCATGCTGTTAGTTTTAATTGGGCTGAAGCTGCCACTATTGAAAATCCTCTAATTTCATTTTTTAAAAACTAATGCACTGTAAAAAGTGATCCTTTGACTTAACTTAAAAAACTCAGGAAACCTGTTGCCTTAAAATTATTAAGTAAATGAACTTCATGTAATTTAAAAATTTAAGTTATGTGAATTCCACATAACTTCATTTTTTCAATTACGCATGAAGTTTATTTACCTAACTTAAAAAGGTGAGGAAACCCGTTGCCTGAAAATTATTAAGTTAATAAACTTTGTGTAATTGAAAAAATTAAGTTATGTGGAATTGTCAAGTTTGGCCTAAAGAAGGCTTCCAGTACGTACAGTCTAAAAATATTAGGTTTGATAGGTGTTTTAAAGTATCTCATCTTTTTTTTTTTTTTATTACTTTTTTAAAGTAAGTCACATGACCAGAATGTCTGAGCTGTTTTGTAGCTCATTGACCAGAGGTGTTGCAGATGGCAGAAACCACCCTCACTACCTGCAGATGTACAACTTCCTTTTTCACTTATTGAGCTGTACTAAAGACCGCACAGTATGTGCTCATTAGCGTCCAGAGACCATTCATGGGTGTTCAGCCTCAAGGAGCCATCGTTCATCTCTAGCTACGAATGTTTTGTTGTGCAGACCGGACAGTTCACACTTTTCTACCCCTTTAGACAATGCTTTTTGTTTAAGAGGTAGAAACACATCAATGAATGCAGCGCCTACTGGTTTGCCATATATCCATAAGCTTTATATTCACCAACCCCCTCTCAAATTCAGTCTTCCAGCTAGCAGTGAAATGAAAGACGATGACAACCAGTCCCATGATCGAATACATCAAGCTCATGATCAGATGTGGGAAATTTCTTTCTTCTCATGAATTCAGTACAACAAAAGCTTGTTTTACTTTGTTTGGACATTCACGATAACAATCAGCGGAGGAACTATTAAGGCAAGGCCGCAAAAGCCTGAACATGTTTTTCATTAGCTCGGCAGTAGCTGCTAATCTTGTACGTCAACTTTAGATAAATATTTCAGAGCACTATAACCGGACAAAAACATTAAAAAGAAATCTGAGAAACAAACCGGGAATGACTTTTGTGAGCATTTAGAGATGTGTGAGAAACAAGAAAGACCAGTATTTTAAAGTGCAGGTGACTTTTTGTCAACAGAGACAACTACATAAACTATTACACTGAGGCTTTGATATTTGATGCGATACATGATTTTGTCTAATTTTAATTTGTCTAAAAGTCTAATTTGGTTAATTGGAATTGACTCTGCAAGGCTATTTATATTGCATTTGTGAACAATGCTAAAAAACAAATAAAACATTGTGACCCTGTATTTCCTCTCCTGTTTCTCCCATTTCTCAGCTACTGTTTGTCAAGAAGGTTTCCTTACTTGTTCAGGGCGTTCTTCAGGTACTGTTGCAGCCACTTGGTCTCTGGGTTAATGCACACTTCCTTGTTGCTCTTCAGTTTGGCACTGCAGGTGAAAAGTGTAAGTTTTCATTATATCTTGTTTGAATCACGGTGCTGAAATTTGAACTTTTTAGACATTCAAATTGCAGTATAAGCAAGCAATCATTGCTAAGTATAAAGCTCCAAGAGCCCATTGTGAGCAGATTTTGAATGCAATACAATAGAAACCCCATAGTCAGCATCGGCCATACAATAGCAGAACAGTTGTGCATTCAAGCTCAGCCAAGCAGTTGGTTCTTAGTCACTCCTCTTTCTAGTAAGTGATATTACACTGCACTCTCTCTAGGGAATCATCCTAGGTATTCCTTTCCTGCATCTGCATTCCCTATTTCCCTGCAGGTCTTAACAGATTGTCAGATAGTTATCTCAATCTTCCTTGTAGCTCTCAGCAAAAAGATTAGACTATAGTTGTCTTGTCAGCACAGGTGAACCATTTGTTTTCAATTGTCTACAACTGACACAAACACATAATTAAAAAGTAAACATTAATCAAGTTAAAATACCATTTTTTAATTTTAACAACAAACATTTTTTGGTAACACTTTACAATAAGATTTCATTAGCTAACATTAGTTAACTACATTAGTTAACATGAACTAATAATTAATTGCACTTCTACAGCATTTATTAATCCTTGTTAATGTTAATTTCAACATTTACAAATACATTATTCAAATCAAAAGTTGAATTTGTTTAACATTAGTTAATGCACTGTGATCTAACATGAACAAACAATTAACAGCTGTATTTTTAATAACTAACGTTAACAAAGATGAACAAATACAGTAAGAAATGTACTGCTCATGGTTAGTTCACGTTAGTTAATACATTAACTAATGTTAACAAATGAGACCTTATTGTAAAGTGTTAAGTATAATATAGTGTACAGTATAATATTGTATTTGTATTAATAATTTTAATTAAAATAATTGAAACTTTTTAGAAAAGCGATATGGATGAATGTAATAATAATAATAATAATAGTAATAATAATAATTATTAGCATCTTGTTTTTAATTCAAATGTTTACAAAAAATGTTTTGTATACATTTTTGTCTGCTTTGGATGCGTGTGTTGATGCTATAAATGCTTACTATGAAAAGATCTTTAAACCCAGGGTTTCTGGCATACATTATAGTTCATGTGATGATTTGGATGTGATACACACACACACACACACACACACACACACACACAAACGGTCTGCTGAACTTCGCAGCTGTGAGTTGTTCTCATAATCCTGTGAGTAACGCATTCCTAGAGGAGCCACAATGAACGGCACTACATAATATAAAGTACAAAAAAGGTGTGCACATCCCAAACCTTAATTGGGCTCAGGTGCAGGACAAAAAGATGACAATCACAAAAGTAAGAAGAGTAATGTCCGCACAGAGTTTACAGCTCCAAAAACATTTATTAATAAACAGTGCAACGTTTTGACCGTCAGGTCTTCACCATGGACCAGTTCATGAATAAATGTTTTTGGAGCTGTAAACTCAAGTGTGCGGATATTACTCTTCTCACTACATAATGTAAATACTTGAAAAGTTGATGAGGGTGAGAACAGTCTTCGGAGACAAGATTAGCTTTAAAGTATGTGTCCACTATCATCATATCGGTATCATTAAAGTAATCAGTTCTTATCTTCAATTCACAGATCCCCTCTAATTTGGTTAGCTCACTCTTTTGAAGTAGCTGCAGTTTATCAGGGCCTGGCATTTGTTGGTGTATCTCGATCTAGTCAGCAGGAGTTGGAGAGGGTCTGGACTGTGAACAGCAGGTAGTAATTACCTCACAGCAAGCCAAGGCCAACAGCAAACACTGGTAGATAGTGTTACCAGCATCACTCACCAATGCAGATTTGAAGTATCAAGGGCACTTGAGCTTTGGGATTCAGGTTCTGATCTGCTCTCCAGGGTTTTGCCTATGGCTTTTGTGGCAATCGTTTGTCGGCTTGTGATTTTTGAGTCTAACCAGCTGTTTTTATCTCGCTGACCCTTTGACATGGTTTAAGTCTTTGTTTACGTCTTGGTGAGCATTTATGGTATGGAAAATAAGTGACATTTGTAATGGAGTTTGACAAGCCACTGCCATTAATCTTTGTTAAAAATCCAAATAAAGCAGCTATTTTGAACACTTCACTCAACAGAGGTGAAAACATACAGGGAGGATAGTTCTCATCAACATGCAAGGCTATGGTGTGTGACTAAGCACATCATTCAAGCCCTTTACATGTGTGAGAAAGAGCTTGAAGAGGAACTCTTTCAGACCCCTATGATGCTGTTTTCCTGTACAAAATACAAATGCATCCATGCTTAAAGGTCCTACCCCCTCCTATTGCATTTCCCCCTGGATGTGTACAATTGTGAGAGCCTGTCCAACGGTATAATGCCAGACAGGGGAGGCCAATTCCTGGCCCATTCAGCATCCCTTCAGTATTTAGAGATTGATGGGGTGAAGTGATGTGTTTCTGGGTCATGCAGAGCTGCTGAGCGAGTAGGAAAGAGAGAGTTTAGAGTAGATACTCACATGACTTGGAAGGGGCAGTTGGGTGTGTGGAGGAACTTGAGTTCGCGAATGCTTCTCTGTGGGACAGTGTTGACTGTGGAACGGCACCAGCATCTCTCTACCAGGCTGATGGGCTTGGCTGGAGAAGAATTAAGAGAAAAAGAGAAGAGAAACTCAATTCAGCTGTTACTGCAATTCTTGTAATTCGGTGCATGTGAGCGTTGGATGAAATCATGATGAATAATGATGTTTGATGAGAAAGTAGACAAATGCAAATCACTTTCTGCCCTGCATTTTAATCCTGAGCTCACACTACAGATGTGCTTTGTAAAAGGAAACCGCATCCCTGACTAAAAACGAAACTTTGGTTTAATTTTCTAAATCCATTATGTAATCATGCTCTAACCTCCAATTCACTATTGCAACACTCTCTAATAACAACTAGCACCATTTTCAGACTGAGGGTGCATGTTCCTCTATTGGCTTTTCTATAAAAACTGAAAGTTATAAACGAGATTCATTTTATATTGTTTTAGCAGTGCATATTTATATTATATTACAGGGCTATGATATTGAATATTATGCACTCTATAAATTATTATGAATGAATATGCTTTTGAAATTCAGTGTATATTATTATAGGGTATATAGGCTACAGAGGTAAGTGACATTTTTAGGTGCATTTATAAAGCACTTCAAGTGAAAAGATTTGATGATAAATGTTTAGTGCACTCATGGTTTAACCTATATTTTAGTTAATTTAAAAAAAGTATTAAAGTTGGCATTGCTAGGCTGTGTGAATTGTAACGCGCAATCACGCAAATACTTGGACGCTGTTTTAATAGCCTTCACGTTCTTAAAGCGAGTGATTTGTATGGCAGCGCTGGGATTATTGTTCCATTTGGCTCAGACCTGTTACTCGCTCAAGGAAGCAGAGACTTAACAGCTCGAGCAGCTTTACATTGTAAGTTAAGACGGCACGGCGCACGTACGCAAATACTTTAACGGACATTGCCCACTCACAAGAGTCCAGAGGTGTAAATTACCTGCGACTTAACGGAGCTCTATCCACGTTAGTCCACTTGTAAAATGCTAATGACATCTCTAGTAATCTATTTTCATTGTGATGTAAACGCACAAACCATCGTTAGAGCCGCGCTTACTGGCTCGATTGAAGTAAAGACTGGCGCTATCTCTGCGGTTCTGTTTTATCCTCTAATTTGTGAGTAATTAAGAGAAAACAAAGAGGGCGACAAATACACACATTAATCAACGCCGTGCCAGAGCCTCTCTGCTCTCCCGACCGCATGCGTGTCAGTCTGTTACTTACAATATTTGGAAAAAAAATCACGTGCGTTTATGAAGTTGAAATATCAAACCAAATAACTTACGTTGGGTTTCTGATTATGTAAAAAAGAAAAAAACCTGCGCAAGGCATGAAATTAGCCTAATAATAATAAAAAACGTTTTACATTTAATTCACACTGTAAATGTAAATGCACTGAAATATGCGTCGTTTCTTACACATGTGCACGTTATAAACCGTAAAAACTGTAAATATGTTTAACTTTGCAATTAGTTGCATCGACTGTTTTTATGAACGGAATTGCATAGTCTCCAAATAATGTACCAAAACATGCATCTAAGCTTTATGCGCAATGCAAAAATAATGTAAACATTTGCAAAATATCTTTTGTACAATAACTCACCATTTGAAACCGGTGCATGATTGACGACCACCATCAGAGCGAATACTACGATCACTTTCAGATCCATGTTTGCAGTGTGAAGAAGAGATCCGCACAATGTAGAATCCAGGAGCAACTGTGACAGCAGCAACTGCGTCTCTGAGTTAAATTTGCGCACAGCCTCTACTAGTCCAGACACCCTCTCTGACCCCCCTACCTTCAAAAGGAGAAAGTGGGTGTTCCCACGATGATTTGTCAGCTTTTGGCACTACAGATATCCTCTATTCTGGCACCAAATTAAAGTACTTACTTTTTCTATGGAACAGATTTTTTTTTTATTCATGATTTATTTAATATTTGGAGTTTGGTGATGAATATTGTGAATACAAAAACTGTGGGGCAAGATGTGAGCATACATTTATAAGAATATAGTTCATAACATGCCAAGTTCTTAGACATGTAAAAACATTTATAATATTTTCAGCACATTTTAATTTTACAACAAAGTGCTTTCAATCTAGGTTACAGATCTAGGTTTAATTTTCTTTTATTTAATATTATTTAAAATATGTAGCCTACTGCTTATTTTTAAATAACAATAAGCCATTCAAACTAGTTATGCCAAACCTTTTCAAGAATTTGAGCTTTTAGTAGACTTTTTACAGCTTCTGCATAGTTACACTGTCTAGACATTTTTGCCCCACAAAAAAATATTCATAAACTAAAAACATTTACCACACAAGGGTAGAATTTAAGTCATTTGTATGCATTGTATTTCTTAATGAATTTTTAAATAACATCCATGATTAGTGATGTCTTTGACCTTTCTCATGTCTTTATCTATTTACGTTGTGCGTTAAGCGTTTCATTACTGTGCATTTCTTTATTTTCTCAAATTCAGCCACAGAAACCACCAAATTATTCCCAGAGAAGCTAAGGGTCTGCATCTGTTTGCCTTTAGTCACAGTAAACTCTAAGTTCTGTAGACTGAAATAGCCCAATTTACATGAATACAGATTCACAGCTTATGTTCATAATGACGGTTTTGGATATTAATTAATTGCACCCCTTGTATTAGCAAAGCAATCAAATAGTGATACAAAATGTAATTTAAATAAATAAATCAGTGCTATTGTTCCATCTTACTCTTAAAAGGAAACAGAAAGTGAGAAAGGGAGAGCAAACAATTAGTTTTATATTGGGCCAGAATTTTCCACCAAGCCTTCCAGTTAAATCAGATTGGGGTGACGTGGATGGGGAGGGGGGTGTATTAGTGTGTATAACAGGACACAGATGTGTTCTCAGTTTCTAGGGATATAGCTGTGCCGTGCTAGACTTTTGTCCCGTAACGAAGCTCCAGAGGAGAGGGGTGAGTTCTCGTGTAATAGGACTCAGCTCACCGGGTCAAACCTGCTTCTCAGTGGCCCGTGTGTGCCAGTGCAGTGAGAGGTACAAGTGTTGGCACGCATTTAATCACTCTCAGTCAATTACTTTAATAAGTGATGGGGCAGTTCAGATTTTATGCCAGACTGACTATTTTGTGCAGTGCCTTTGTGCTCAAATCTTGAGACCTATTAGCTTAACGTTTGAGAAAATGTGGAAAGGATTTGAGATGGGGGAAAAAACAACATTGGACATTATTTTATAGCTTTTAAATGTTTGTCTCTATTGACTTGCTGTCATTCTAGGTTTTCGTTACTGTGTGTTTAAACAAACTTTTTAAGGTCTTTAAAGTCTTTGAGTGCTCAGCTTTCCTTTCTTCAAAAGCCCGGAGGTGAATGCAGATGTCATTTTACAAGGTGCCACCGGTGGGAGAGTTCACACCCACCCTGAGATTCTGCAGGCACATTCCCAGTTGGCCAGTGGATAACAAGAGATGGAAGAAGAATGTTTTATGGTTTTCACTTTAATTCTAAAGCCTCATCAGATCAGCAGCCCTGTATTTATATTTATCTACAAAACTCAGTGTCTAAACTGTTGGGCAACATCTGAGGGAAAGATCAAAAGAAAACAAAACGTGTTTTAATTATGAATTAGCTTACTTTTCTTTTCCTAATCTCATTTTTTTAACAACATATTCAACCTTTGTCCCACCTGGTTATTTGAATGCTTTTATTACATGCAAATCAATCCAAATGGTCTCGTAAACAGTTTGGGCCATAACATCAAGTGTAATTTAACTAGTCCACTCTAAAATATTGCATTCTCAGCATTTCTAAACATATTTGCAAACATTCATTTATAATATTATATATAATATTCGTTTATACAAGGCATTCAGTTCTGGTTTATAGAGCAGCTGTGTGTTTTTGAATAGCAGATGGATTTGCTTTGCGATGGTAATATGCTGGATTAGTTTGCATAGAAACTATATCTTTTTACGGTGCAGATCTTATAAGGAATGAAGTGATTGTACTGAAGTGGGTCCGCAGAATGAACTGAATGTGATATTTAACATCCATTGTATCTTCAATAATCAATTTGTTAAAAAAAGATCATCTTAAACTGTTAGAACCTCATTACTCACATAGAGCATTTCAAAGCCTCAGAATAGGAATATTCATTAAGTAATTTTGGATTAAAGCTCATTAACCCTTTCGATTATCATTTGACTGTAATGAGGGAAGTTCCATTTACAAGAGGTGTTAGGTCATCCTCAGATCTTGCCCCGTCCTAGTCGCCCCCCACATGGAGGGTTGGGGCTCTTGCTGTGGAGCACCCCTGAGTTAAGTAAACATGCAGCCAACAGGGGAAACCAGAAGTGTTATCACTGACACGAGAAGAGCCTTCTAGGGTCTAAATCTGGCCATGCAGACTCCATGCCCCCCATCCGCCTGCAGAGTGATGGAGTCCCACCCAGACACACCAGCCATCAGGCCGATTATATCTATGTCAATATTGTGTTTAACCAATTTTTTTTGTATTGAAACAACTCAATTTAGGTTGCTTAGATATTTAAAAGCTAGGGTATTGTTTCAATTCTGCTTCATAGTAATGTTTGGGCTAAAAGACATTCATTTTTAAATGCTTTTCTTTACACCATATTGTTTTGCTGTGCAAGTTTTGGGGAAAAAAATTCTCTATATAGAACTCATAATGAAAGTGACAAATGAAGGTAACCCATACTCTGTATTTGTCCTCTGTATTTAACCCAGCCAAGTTAGTGCACACAGATTAGGAGCAGTGAGTAGCAAACCATGGACACACACACCCGGAACAGTGTGGAGACATTTTTGCTGTGGCACCCAGAGAGCGATTGGGGGGTTAGGGGCCTTGCTCATGGGCACCTCAGTCATTTCCTGCCGGTATTGAAAATCAAACTTAGTCTGACTCTCTAACCATTAGGCCACGACTGCCCAAAAAAAGCAAACCTCTTAAAAGAGTACTATGATTTTTGAACCCACCATCAAATATTTTGTTGTTAAATAATTAAAAAATAGTTCCACTGTAGACTTTCTGATAGATCTAGGGGAGGGGTATCCAACCCTGTTCCTGGAGGGCTACCTTCTTGCATTCTTCAGTTTCAACCCTGCTCCAACACACTTACCTGTTATACCTTGAACACCTGAAAGCTGGTTCAGGTGTGTTTGATTAGGGTTGGAGCCCTCGAGGAGAAGGGTTGGAGACCTCTGATCTAGGGGCTAGTTGTCACACTTTTTACATTGCGAACGATTTTTTTAATTTTACATTTATGTGAATATTTCTCTCATTTTTAAAAGATAGTTTCTGTAGGTAAATTTGAAAAGTCTTAAAAAAAAGCTGTAGAACATTATTGCACAAAAAAATTACATACACAGGCACTTCTATTTATACCCTACAGTATAATAGACATTTCAGCTAAATTTAAGTAGTAAAACAATAATGAAAAATTTGTGAAACATAAAAATGTAAAAGGCAACAAAAACATAAACCATTGTTTTGACCAAGAAAAATAATTAGATTTTTTTATACTTTATACAAAATGAATGAAAATGTAACATAATGTCTCACTTGACATTTATGAAAAATGTCCTTATTTTGAAAATGCAGAACTCTTTTTGGTTAAAATCTATCTTTGTTATATAACTGTCTTTTCCCTGAATTTTAGTTCACTTGATTTTTTTAGTTTGTTGCCAAAATGTGATGACATTGGAGAAATTGTTCAGATTTAAGACTGTAAGGTGTTTGAAACGACACAAAACAACTGTATATTTTTTTAAAACCTCATAGTCACTGAGATACTATACCCTTGTGACAACTAACCCCTGTCTTCCATCTATGGGAGACAGATTGTAAATGTGCCCCATGATTTTCTTCCTTTATGTTGGTAATGAGTCACAGGGCAGTCTCGTGAATGGATTCTCGGCAGGATGCCTCTGCACTGTTTGTCCTGTACACCTCGCACAGATCTCTGACAGTTAGACTGAGATGGAAATGAGGGGGCTGGCTGCAGATATGCAGCTCCGAGTCGGACTAGACGACCCGAAACGCTGATAGCTGGTAATTAAACATGAGGATTGCTCATAGCCTGCAACAGGAATCACATAAGAGCAGTTTTTTAAGTCATAAGTTAAGTCATCTTATTCTTGCTCAATTTGTCTTTTTTATTGAATTAGGTTGATCCTTTTATGTTTTTTATCGTCTTACGGCTATGAATAGTTGTTTAAGCGTAGTGTGGGACTGTGCACAACATCTGCTATTGCTCTTTGTGCTAAGAGGGAAAAATCCCATTACGCTTGTCTTTGTTGTTGGCTCTATGGCAACTACAGTTGATGAAGATGAGTTGGGAGGAATCAAATTAGCTGATCTAGGGGAATGAGAGCAAACGGAGAGATCTGAATGCAGATAGAGCAGATGTTTCACACATATTTACTTATCTCACAGCCAGTGTTTGTGCTGACAATCTTCCAGTAGGGATCACTTAAAGGAATATTCCTTTCTGCAAGCAAGCACTTTTTTCCTGTAGTCAGAATTTACACTAAGAGGATGGAATCAAAGATGAATCAGATTAGAACAACAAATGAAATTCATCCCACTTAAATGTGTCCACATGAATTTAGTTTAATTGCAAAGACTGTTCTTTCAAAGACTTTAACCTTATGCCATATCTTTTGTTCAATAGATGTAATCGGGATGTAATCTAGGCAACATGTGCATCTAGCAATGGTGTAGAGCGGGAAACACTGTCCCACAGGACACAACGTACCGTCTAGGATCTTGCATGTAGCGTTTTAAGTTTAACCGCTACCACAAAAATGACTATGGAGGTTTGAGAGGACCTCTATGTCACACACAGTCACAAAATAATGGCTGAAGAGCAGATATTTTAAACCTTCGTGTGAGCGGCGGTCTCTTTCCCATCATTGACGGTTAATGTAGAGAGATATTGTTTCTTGGCTGCGGTTTGTGATTCACTGAAAAAATTTCTTTGGTGTCATCCTATGCGAAAAGTTCTCTGTTTCTCCCAGAAGTAAAATAATTTAGCCTGTATGTTTTCCACACGTTTAAGAAATCACAGTGCACACACTAGACTTGTTGCCTGAAAGTACTCACCCTCATGATGTTCCAAACTTGTATCAACTGTTTTGAATTTCAATATATTTTAAAATGTAATTTATTCCTGCTGCATTTCTTATTATTATCGATGTTAAAAGGTGTTCTTTTTTGTGGAAACCAGGATTTAAGCTTTGAGGAATAGAAAGAACAGCATTTATTTCAATTAGATTTCTTATGGAACAATGTAACAGTCTTTGTCACTTTTGATCAATTTAATGCTGAAAGTATTTATTAAAAATAAAATCTTACCCCAAACATTTCAATGTTAGTATATTTCATATTGACCGATTTTCTTTTTCCCCCCCCATTTTTTGAGGTTAAAAGCTTAGTCTTAGGGTCTTGCTTACGATATATTGAATAGAATGGTGGGGATATTATTTAAAAAAAAATTACCTTTTGTGTTCCATGGAATAAAAAACTCATATTGGTTTAGAATGACATGAAGGTGACTAAATGATAACAGATTATTTATTTTTGGGCAAACTTTTCATTTAAAGGAGGCAGTGTATTGTTGTCACATCAATGAGAAATACCACTAGAGAATTTCATGTTGAAACAATCTTTATCCTTTGAATTTGAGGCCAATGTGTAAAGCTGACAGGATTCATAATTTTATATAATGAAATGTGTTTGAAACAACATTTCTACCTTAGAACGCGGGATTTATTTGAATCTCCAAAATATCAATTGGATAATTTAAGCTTACGTAAAGCCTTTTGGCTCGATGATGTGATCTCCATTGTTAACATTCTGTCTTTCCTCTAACAAGCTTGTGGTTTAAGCAAGAAAGCTAATCAAAACATGCAGAGCTCTCACGCTAATGCCAGTAAACATCGTTCTCAAGCATTGCTCAATCTGCAAGTAATGTCCCTGCCATTTTTATCGAACAACCATATCCTGTTAGTACAGAATTGTCAAGGACAAATGGTCCTGTATGATCTGTACGTGGAGATTCATCCAGAAGGTTCTGATGCATTGCCATCTTTATTATGTAAGCGTATTACACAATTCAGGAAAGTAACTAAGGTTTAGAGAAGCTATTAGTTATCCAAGAACACTAGAGTTTAAAGGGCGCAACATAAACCCTCAACACCAATCACAAGAATATTTATCAGAAACTGAGAAGTATGATCTGAAACTGCAGGCTAGATGTGGTGTGGTGGTCATTTTTTCACAAGGCATCCCGTTGAGATGACTATGGGTAAGTCTGTTAGTTGATCTCAGTTTACCCTCACTGTGCAATGCATTTGCTACACTTTGCTAAAAAACATGACAAACCTGCTCCATTCCCCTGAAGCACTGAGATTTACTGTTCACCATAATCGTTCACAACTGTTCAACCACACTCAGATGCCTGGCTGAATCATAAATCCTCAATACGATACAATCAGACACAGTAAGACAGCACTGCAGCATCAAACAGACCAAAGTGGCATGACATTCTCACATTTCTTTGGTGGACCAGATTAAGTATCTTTGCACAATCCCTCTTGGTATGATTTTGGTGGGCCAAAATGTTTCACTTCTATAAACTTTCTGCTCACTGCGTGAAACTACTAGTTATGATTCCTTCAGCTTCCTTTACTGTGTCATATTGGTGTTATTTTGGTATCATTTTAATTTAGGGTCCAATTCTCACCATTAACTAGTCTCTAATTAGCATGCATATTACTAGAATATTGGCTGCTAGTACTTATAAGCACATATTAATGCCTTATTTTGCATGACCATATTCTACATCCCTCAATCCTACCCAATACCTCAACGTAACAACTATCTTACTAACTATTAATAAGCAGTAATTAGGAGTTTATTGAGGCAAAAGTTATAATTAATAGTTAGTTAATAGTGAGAATTGTACCCTGATCTAAAGTGTGACCGTCATTTTTTTTATTAGATATGTTATAATTGGTCATTTTCATTAAAACACACACACATATAGTCTATATATATATATATATATATATATATATATATATTTTTTTTTTTATAGTATTTAGTCAACATCATAAGAAGCATTTGAGACAACATGTTGAAAATGAATTGGCTGAACACATTATGAGATTGAGGCTTTAAAGTTCCACATTTGGGCTCACATGCTCGACTCATCCTGGGGTGAGGGAGCCATTGAGGTATCAAGCCTAGTGGGGGGCACTTCTGCTGGTTCATTGTGGGTCTAAAGTGGCAAGGGACCAGCCGGCTGTGCCTTTGTGCCTGCTCCTTTACCTCCTCTGTTGTGTCACATACTTTTTCCTGCTTTGACCACCAGTTGGGCCAATCAACAGATGGAGCAGAACCATACGAAAAATAGTGACAGCCTTTCACTGCTGACACACAGAAAGCATCAATTCTTCACTTGATGGTAAAGACAATGCAGTGCTCCAATAGTTCTCGACATCAGTAACCCATGGGAAGAACTGGAGAACCTGAATTCTGATTGGTGGCCTCTTCATGAAGAACAGCTCTCAGAAGTCAGATGTTCTGTAAACCTTTAGTATTTTAAATTAGAATTATGTTTATTCAATTCATATCCATTAAGGATGCATAATACTGTTTAATTATACCATCAGTTATTAGTGGTTTAGATTTATTATTTTAAAATGATCAGTCTACACTGGATGTATATCGGGCGTATATATCAAATGTGGCAAAAGTCTAATTTTCATACAGTATATAAGAATGTTGTTATGTTGTGCAGCATTAAATTGAGATAGTTTCTTTTTTTAGTCTTTACTGTCACTTTTGATCGAGGAATAGATATTGATAGATAGATAATCTTGCTAGCCCCAACATTTTTAATGGTAGTGTAAATATTCTTCTTTGTTTTAGAATTTTGTGAGACTTTAGAAAGTTCCTTTAACGCTCCCTTCATTCCTATATCCAAGGTCTTCATTTGTTATAAGTGGTTGCTCAACACTGAGGGCTGGTGCTGCATTCAAATTCCCGTAAAAGCCTGAATTTTGGCAGGACAGTTCAGCGCTGTCTGAGAACTTGCCACCTGGCCCACAAAGAAGCTAAAGCAGGCACTGTAGTCGTCTTTCATATGGTTGACATAACTACTCTTAATAATTTTTCAACACATTAGACAATTAGAAATGGCCTATAAAACGAGTTTAAAAAAAGCATCCACTAACATTAAAAGATTGAGTGATTAGAATTGCCAGTGTTCATTTATTTGTTTACGAAGCATCCCTGTTTTACAGTGTGTTAAAGCTGGATTTTGTCAGGGTGATGACAGAGATAGTCAGCAGGTTATGGACACTCGGTGGGGTGTGAGAGCATTTTGTGGGAGTAGATCAGGGCAGAGGGATCTTTTGCACACATCAATCAACAGCACCAAACCCAGAGATCCCGCCTGCAGAGAGGACATTGATTGCTCCGTTGCATTGAAAGCCTGTCCTCTGCAGTCATGAACCGATGCATCCTGTTATATGAGACCAGATTCCTAATTTCCTCTAAATCAAACAGTGGAATGCACAGGGTTAAGAACAGGACAAAGCCATGGCCTGATAGCCTGACATTACGAGTAAACACAAACTTCTATGTTTGCCAGTAAATGTTGAAATGAATCTAAATAGCTCCAAGCATACTATTGATAAGATATTTGCAATGAGTCAAATCTCATGCTAAAAGTTTAAACGTTACTTTTGATTTCAGGCACTCACAAATGTTGCACTAACGACATCAAAAAAGAGGAACAGCAGTGAGGCAAAGAACACAAACTGTAGTCTTAGTCGTTCATAAATATTAAGCCTGCTCAGACAGTGCAGACAAGTTTATTTTGTCACTGAAACTTAAAACCACAAAGCCCAACATGTGCCTCAGGCAGCGGAGTGAACAAGAACATTTCTTGCTTAAAATCTTCGGACTTCTAAGAGCAGGAAAAAATGTTACGACTAGACGGCTCTTTTATTTGTTTGAAAGCAGGTCACATGAGTTACTTGTAAGGATGTTTCGGGATCACGGATCAGTCTGTGACTTCTTTAAAGCTGCTGACTGGTAGATTGAGGCAGTGGCACTACAGAGGCAGCGGAGCGAGTCTAGGTGAAGTACGACCCAGACATGCTGCCGCTATACTGCGGCTAGTCCTTAAGTGTCTTTCTTCATGGATCCCTGAGCCACAAAGAGCTGGAAAATGACAAAAATGTCTTTATGGAGTGGCTGCTCTCTAAGAGGATCCATATTATGTCTTTGTAGCATTCCTCACTTGTAAGTTGCTTTTGATAAAAGTGTCCGCTAAATGAATAAATGTAAATGTAAATGTTTACTTTGTGATCGCATATACTGTAGCTTCCTCTTCAGCTCTCTGGCTCACATATAGAGATGATTTTTCAAGAAATGTTGATATATATCAATCAGTAAGTGAACTTCCTCTTCCTCTTCCTCTTCTATTAATATTTAGATTTTTTTTCAGTTTCGCTTTTGCTAACATAGTCAAGTCGATTTTAGTTGTATAACTTTTCACAATACACATTTTCACAGCAGCTTTACAGAAAATCATGTTAGTTTATAATATCTTAATATCGTCATGCCTTATAGTTGCATTTAACAGATTAGATAACTTTGAAACTCTCTAAAACCCGAAAAGAAAAGTTTTTTTTTTTTTTAAATGATTTTAAATATCAGTTGTTTATAGGCTATGTGTTATTTAAAAACAATGCAGTGGACCAGAGTAATTTTGCAGACTCCCTTTAGGTATGATTTTGGTGGGCCAATATTTCCATAAATGGTAATAAACAAGTTTTTCACTTCTGTAAACTTTCTGCACAGATGCGTGGAACTACTTATGATTCCTTCTGGCTTTATTTACTGTGTCATATTGGGGATCATATTATTAGATATGATATAATGGTACCACTTTATTTCAATAATTCACTTTAGACATTATACTAAGTATAACTTTGCACGGCACAATGTCAACTAACTCTTATTAGAGTATTAATAGACTGTCTGAAGGGGATACTATTTTGGCATCCATTTATCATCCATTACTCACCCTCATTTATGTCCTTTTTTCTTCTGTAGAACAAACAAAAAGATCTTTTTAAAAATCTCTGTTTTTATTTAATTATCTATATTTTTTTGTTCATACAGTAAAAGTCAATGGGATGTTTGACTTATATATATTGACTTATATTGTATGGACACAAATGGTTGAAACATTCTTCAAAATGCTGAAGACATTCTACAAACTTTTGTGTTCCACAGAAGACATGAGGGTGAGTAAATGACGACAGAATTTTAACTATCTGTTTTACTCCATTGCAAAATGAATTGCTGTGAACTGTATGGAACTAAAAGAAACAATATATTGACTGCCAAAAAACACTTTTTGAAATGCAAAATCAAAGATTTACTTATTCTGCAACATATTTTTCTTCATTTGGTATCTTTTCTCAGCAAATATTGGATCCAAATAGTAATTGAAATAGTTCAAACAAGCAAAGATGCCATCTTACAGTTCCTCAGGCGAGAAACTTTAATGAATTCGGTCATCTGTTGGTAAAACACCGTGACTAATGCCACAGAGAGTTCTTGTTTACTCTGTGAATGGGATCAGCATGTGTCAGCACAAAGTTGGAAGTGAAGAGGTAAAAGACTCTCGTATAGAGCACACCACAGTGGCCATCACTAAAGACATGCTGCTGTCAATCAAACTTCTTTCTCAGAGCTGACACTTCAACTTTATTTACAAGCCCCGTCTGCACAATAAATCGACATCTGTTCACACTTTACAACATTTTCGTCTTGATTTCAAAGATTCAAACGGTATAGGTGCGTTTAAGAGGGCTTGCAGATGCTCCAGCGTCCAGGCATTAGCTGTCAGTCATGGCGAGCAAGAAGCTGTTCTGTTTTCATTGCACATAATGACCTCAATGGAAACATGTTTAAAAATAAAATCATCATTAGAGGTGGGAAAATGACTTGATGAAAAACTAAAACGCTTATGATTCTCGCTAAGTAAACTAAGTCCTGCTGAATTCACTTTGCTTATGCTGAATTGATTAATTATGTAAAGGTGAAACACTTTCTGGTGAACATTTTGACATAGAGCAGTTGTTAAATTATAGTAGAGGACTTCAAGTTTCAGTTGCTTGACCTTTGTGTTACCTTAATTGCCTTTGTTTCTTAATGGCTATTATGATTAATTGGGTTTAGCCTTGTGACTTTTGGTGACTGTTATTTACATAATCTGTAATTGTGAGTGAATGCCCCCTCAGGTTTTTGTGGTTTTCGTACAGGACACAGGTGTTTTTTTGGATGGTAATAGTATATATACTGTAATAGACTTGAGGTTGTTGCTCTGCTTGTTTCTCCACAGTCTATGCAATTATTCGCTGGTTATATTACTCAACAGATGCCTGGCCAGGTTTAAGATGGGTGAACCCTGGCTGAGTCAATGAAAGGACTAAAAGAGAGAGAGAGAGAGGGGTAGAGAATGTTTTGGGCTCAGCTGAGCGAAGGTTGTTGCCAGAGCTGTGTTTGATTAGCCGCTCCGGCCGCGCTCTGTTCTAAATTAACTCCACAGTCATTTCTTTTCTTCTTTCTTTGAGGACTCTTTATTCTGGGTGGCTTAGAAAGATGCATGAGGGACTATCAGCCACCCAGCATATATTCTCAGCCTCGAGAGAGAGAGAGGCAGTAAAAGTGTGTGATTATCTTGCTGACGTGAACACGCTCAGGTTTCAGGCGCTCGTGTTATTGTACACTTTATCAGCAGATCACCAATTTTGCTGTACAAAATTAAGGCATGAATTTGCCAAATGTTCTGGATTTACTCGCATGACATGCTCTGCAGTGGCATTTTAGTATCTAAAATTACCAAGTAAAATTGGGTTTCCTGCGAAAACAGACTCCTTTCGAAAATAACCAAGGTAACAGATCACTCCTACAGGCGAAATTCAATCAGAACCTCATTAACTCAATTCTTGTCCTTAATAAAAAATAACAGATTAGGTGAGATTAGTTTACAACTTTATTATACATGTACAGAACCAATGAAACATAATTTAATTTTAAATGTTTTTGTTTATTTATACAATTTAATAAATGTTATATGTAATTTATATTTAATTTTATAATTGGTTTTATATACCATTATGAAATAAGCTATATTCATTTATTTATTTTAGTTATATATATATATATATTTGAAAAACATTTAAGTGTCTATGTATATAATAGTCTAGATGTAATGTGTGTGGTGTGTATAGATAGATATAGTTTTAGCAGTTTATATACACATACATACATACATATACACACATAATATAATATACCATAATTTATTGATATACAAGTTGAACTGTAGCATGAATAACTACACTGCTCAGCACTGAAGCTTATCTGCTCTTCCGATCATTTGATGGGATGTATTCAGGGTTTAGAGGAGGGAAAGGCCTTTAATTCTTCTAATTAAGAGTTTAGGGCACAAGCAAAGACGATTCCTGGAGGCGTATCTGTAGGGTATCCAGCTGTATGTGCTGGACATGAGTGCAGTTCGGGGTGAATCAGTGTTCTGGCATGAGCTGAGATTTTCCTGCTCCTGTGTGGCAGGTCTCCATAAAATCCTATCCAGATTTCTGCGTGTTCTTATCATGATGGAGAGGGCAGGCATCCACAGGAGGTCCTCCACTTAACACCAATTTGCCTCCCTGCAGGTGCTCTTTGATGTGGCCATCATAGGAAGGAGGGAGGGAACCATAAATAAGTGAACTTTCTAAGTTACCCCATCATTACATGGCCACATGGACCAGAGCTCGGCAACCTTTCCGGTCCAGAGGTCGTAAACCCACCACAGGCTACACAAACAGGACCATGAAGCAGAGAAAACTTCACCACACACCAAGTCCGGCTAGCTGACACATACATGGAATATTTCAACTGTCTCACAACAGAAAGGCCTAAAAAATGTTGAATGGATTTGGTTTGTTAGTTTATTTGTTTTCATTTACCGAATGCTCAGATTTAACATACTTTCTTTACAAAGTGAAATAAAGTTAATTTTTTTTTATATTATATATAATAAATAATTAATATATATATTATAAAATGTGTATATATATAGCCTATATATATATAGCCTATATATATATATATATATATATATATATATATAGCCTATATATATATATATATATATATATATATATGTTATAATATATAATATATATTCATTATATATTATTTATTATATATATATATATATATATATATATATATATATATATATATATATATATATATATATATATATATATATATATATATATATATATATATAAATTAATTTTTATTCATCTATATTTTTTTAATATTTATATATTTTTATTCCACTTTCTATTGGAACAAAAATAATTGTGAAATGTCACATGCAATGTTCAGTACACCTACTCTTTTAAAAAAAAAATAAACCAGCAAATAAATAATATTGAAATATTGCAGATGTTCACAGTGACAGAAATCCCCAATCACTGAGGAGAGCTTTTTAACAGCTCTTGCCACCAATGAAGCATGCAGAGCAAAACCGTCTATACAAAGAGCTTAGCGTTCCATTGCAATCAGTCCCCCTCTTGCTTTAGAAGCAACTTAAAAATCCCGTCATGTTCCCATGTCTTGAAAGGATTATAGTGGCAGTTGGCAAGCAGAGGGTGTTGACAAAGGCCTTCCTTTTCAATGAGAAAGACCACTGGCCTCAGCAAAAACCTTTAATTACACCTACCATATACATCATATGTTTTATTTATAAAGTGTTGAAAATGCCAACATGATAAAAATAGCAGTGCAATAAAAATAAACCAAAGCTTGATTTGTACTGATGTTGTACAAACCTAACAAAAAGTAGGACAAAGTCACAGTGAGATATTCCCAAATCCACTTTTCTCAAATGATTCTGTTATATTGAAGAGTTTTAATTAGAATCAACTCTTCTTTTTTGAGTTAATTCTAATTCTATTAACTCTTTGATGGCTTTGAAAGTTGTAGAAATGTGTCTGGCTGGCGAGGTTTTGTTGAAAAGGGTGTTGGTGTTGGCCTGCCGCTCACAAAAAGAGTCCTGCTTGTTAGGTCTGAATAAAGAACACAGGACTGAAACGCAGGGAGAGCACTTCACTGCATCGAGAGGGGTCGTCTCCGGATGCTGACAGAATTCTGTTAACCCCTGACTTGCGTCACAAAAGCGTCCATTGTAGCATTAGGCTGGATGTGCGTTTTTGGGGCGCTTCGGGTGAATGTAAAATAAGCCGTCGCCTTTTCTTCCTTTTTGTATATCTTACACCCCCCCCGATGCTTTTATTTCACACAGATCTTTAGATTCAATTTACTTCTGATTCATTTCCATTGAAGCACATTATAATGGTCAAGTACTTCTGAAATAATATGCTGTTTTCAGTTGCAGGTCTTCCTTTGAAAAGCGGGCCTGGTTTTCAGCTGTACTGACTTGAATTCCATTATCTCATAAACATTATGCATAAACGTTATAGGATCACAGTACTCCACTATGCAGTATTCAGAGGCATAATGCAAATAAATGAAACAAAGGTCCTTCTAAATAAATAAAAAAATACTTCCTTTTTTTTGTCATGCAAAGCTCAGTTGGAGTGACCAATGTTTATTATCAATGTAGATTGTGGATCCAATTTTGAGATCCAACAGGAATATGGTAAAAACAGCAGCAGCAGTGTCATTTCTAGCCTGTACAGTTTTACTGGCCAGTTGCCTGTAATATAAACCGCAAGTGATGATGGAAAAAGTGCTTGATATTGAGCAACCTCGTCTGAGACTCAAAAATCATCATCTTCTAAAAGAATAAATATATGTATTTGTTTTTAGATATTACATATATTAACTTAAGTTTAAACATGCTATTGTGGGTATTATTATTATTGGTAACTTATTGTTAATAATATTGTTATTATTAACATATATTCTCTGAAAAAGTCTTATCTTACAGTGTTGTGTTGTTTTACTTACATTTATCTTCTTTGAAACATATACAAGTATACAAGATGTGGTTGACAGGAAAGTAACTGTGACAAAATCTGAATTTTACGCCTGTATTTTTTACAACTTATAATATATTTCACTACTTGATATAATTCTAATATACCTACTTTAACTACCAAAAGCTGCCTTTTTACCTTAAAATGTACCGATAAGTAAAATCACCACAATAATACAAGTGAATCAAAGTTCATCGTACACGGCTTGATCATAAAACATGGTAAAATATTCAAATATACACTGCCGTTCAAAGGTTTTGGATCGGTAAAATTTTTTGTGTTTTTAAAATAAGTCTCTTCTGCTCACCAAGGCTGCATTTATTTTATTAAAAATACAAAAAACAGTAATATTGTTAAATATTATGACAATTTAAAATAACTGTTTTCTTTTTTAATATATTTTAAAGTGTAATTTATTCCTGTGATCAAAGCTGAATTTTCAGCATCATTACTCCAGTCTTCAGTGTCACACGATCCTTCAGAAATCCTTCTAATATGGGGATTTGATGCTCAAAAAACATTCATTATTATTATCAATGTTAAAAAAAGTTGTGTACAATTTTTTTTCAGGATTCTTTGATGAATATAAAGTTCAAAAGAACAGTTTACTATATATTCACATAGAAAACAACTGTTTTAATATTATTTTATTATTTCACAATATTACTGTTGTTTTTGTATTTTTAATCAAATAAATGCAGCCTTGGCGAGCAGAAGAGACTTCTTTTAAAAACATAAAAAATCGTACTAATCCAAAACTTTTGACTGATAGTGTTTATACTGTGCACAAGGTCATACATACAAAGACAAAAGACCATCAAGGTAACGAACATGACTAAAATAAAATGTAACACAAAACACACTTTATGTACATTACTGATAACAAAAATAATTTATAAAAAAATGTAGTCATGTGTGATGTGTAATGCAGGTATTTCTGGGAATGTCTTTTTTTTTTGTAAATTATATGGCAATTCATAGTTTTTACTTGCAAAAAAGCATAAATTTGACAGTATTTACACTAAAATTGCGTATAATGTGATTTACATTTGTTCACCTGTATTGTAGGGTAACTTAAAGGACAAGTTCCGGTTGTGAGGTTTGGAAAAATCGGTCCACAGTTTCACAACGAATGATAAAACACCTGTTGGAAAGCATCTTTTGCAGCGATTTTTGTGTGAGCATATCAGTGAACACCCCAGACCACTCGGTGAGTTTCACGTCTTTGTAAACTAAAGTTTAATGCGTTTTATGAATGATTCTTCCAGTGCCCCTATGAAACCATTGTGGAGGTGGGGGGGTGCTAACACAGAAACCGAAAATTCTCGGGACAGCAGCATTTGTCCAAATTTCAATCTTAACCGTCCTATTTCATCAAAAACGATCTTAAAACAGGTCTTTAAGTGTAAAATACCGAACTTGTCCTTTAAGCCCAATTTATACTTCGTCGAACTCACGCCGTAAACGTCGTAGGCTGTGTGTAGCACGCGTACCCTGACGTTAAGGATGGTAAGATTTAAAGAATTTTTAAAAGAGTCTCTGCTCACCAAGGCTGCATTTATTTGATGCAAAATACTGTAAAAACAATAACATTGTGAAATATTATTACAATGTAAACTGTTTTCTATTTGAATATATCTTAAAATATTATATATAATAAAAAATTTATTCCTGTTTTGGCAAAGCTGAATTTTCAGCATCATTGCTGCAGTCTTCAGTGTCACATGATCCTTCAGAAATCATTTTAATAGCCCCGATTTTCTGCTCAAAAAACATTTCTGATTATTATCAATGTTGAAAAGAGTTGTGTAATTTGTTTCCCCAAGATTATTTGATGAATTGTGTGTGTGTGTGTGTGTGTGTGTGTGTGTGTGTGTGTGTGTCTGTGTCTGTGTCTGTGTGTGTGTGTGTCTGTGTCTGTGTCTGTGTCTGTGTCTGTGTCTGTGTCTGTGTCTGTGTCTGTGTCTGTGTCTGTGTCTGTGTCTGTGTCTGTGTCTGTGTGTGTGTGTCTGTGTCTGTGTCTGTGTCTGTGTCTGTGTCTGTGTGTGTGTCTGTGTCTGTGTCTGTGTCTGTGTGTGTGTCTGTGTCTGTGTGTGTGTGTCTGTGTCTGTGTCTGTGTCTGTGTGTGTGTCTGTGTCTGTGTCTGTGTGTGTGTGTCTGTGTCTGTGTCTGTGTCTGTGTCTGTGTCTGTGTGTGTGTGTCTGTGTCTGTGTCTGTGTCTGTGTGTGTGTCTGTGTCTGTGTCTGTGTGTGTGTGTCTGTGTCTGTGTCTGTGTCTGTGTGTGTGTCTGTGTCTGTGTCTGTGTCTGTGTCTGTGTCTGTGTCTGTGTCTGTGTCTGTGTCTGTGTCTGTGTCTGTGTCTGTGTCTGTGTCTGTGTCTGTGTGTGTGTGTGTCTGTGTGTGTGTGTGTGTGTGTGTGTGTGTGTATTTAACCTATAAATAAATTAAAATATGTTGAAATGTGTTAATATATTAATGTGCTGCAATTGCAGTTGTACTTTGCACAATATATATATATATATATATATATATATATATATATATATATATATATATATATATATATATATATATATATATATTAGTACAACTGCAATTGCGGCACATTCATTTCAACATATTTTAATTTTCCAACAAAACCATTGACATATCATAATTTTACGCATTTCAACCAAACCATTGTTTACCATTTAAGATCTGCCATGGTTTTGGATTTTTATTTTTTTTTGTATTGAGTGTAATTTTAAAAGAACAGGTTACTTAGGACTTTATGAGCAGCAGCTGAGTGTCTATGTGTCTGCGTGCTTCCCTGCTGTGAAAGCTCACTAGGCTAATAGCCATGTTCTCGCGCTCATGACCAAGCTGTGGCCCAGAGGCTGCAGAATGACATGTGTTCGGGGCACAATGACAGCTTGAGCTCTATCTCCAGATGTATCTCAGATAAACTTTCCACCTGGTGACAGGCAACAGACAAGTGCTTTGGTAAGAGAGCGGTTTTTCGTACGCCTTCATAAACACAGCTAATGATGACAAGCCTTTAAGGAGATGAGTGCAGATAGAGGAGATTGTTAAACCAGTGCAGGAGAGAGCTTGTTTTCATCACGAGAGACCTTAAGCTAGTTCAGTACGTGAATTAGGATCTGTTTAACACTCCCTTGATGTTCTGAAGTGTATACTGGATTCGTAGCACAGTTTTTGCTTCTAGAATGCTACTGTAAAATACACAAAAAACTGTCCTTGGCTGATGTTTTATGTGTGGTTTTAACCTTTAGATTTTATCATAGTGCTCTGTGCCTCACACATTTTTAAAACATGTCATATTGTCAATTGTGATTAAAGATGCTGTACTAAAGTGAACTCCATATAAGTATCTTGTTTTATGAACAACTGATGTAGTGGTTTTGTTGATTCTGTTGATTCTGGCAAGTGATATGGTTTCACAAACAGTTATATAAACAACTGCTGAGACAACGCACTGAATAAACTTTACTGTTATCACTTGACCTAAAAACAACTGTAGTGTAACTCTTTGAGTGATTTACAACTTACTAATTTAAATCCAAGAAAAACATTCCTTTTCCATGTATTTCCTCCGAGAACCAAAATTTACCAGAAGTAGTTGAGAAAGCGCTTCTTTGCATTTAGAGACTTGAAAGTGACCGTTTGGCTAGGTCAAGACCTCTGACCCATGGCTGATGCTATGACTCTGCATGAAATGAAATTCATATTCCCTTAAGGTCCACCAATTCATATTTGTGCAGCTGGCAGGACTATGATGGAATATGTTATGAGTGTTTGTACAAGAAGGCAATGTAAATGAAAACCAATGAACATTTAAGTGTGGTAAATTATGGAGGAACATTTTACTTCTTCAGAAAAAAACGGTTGTTCATGTGTGTTCTCTCTCTCTCACACACTCTCTGTCTCTCTTTTGTCTTCAATTTAATTTTTTTTACAAAATATTATTGGAAAAATCAATTAAAATTAATGTTATTTTTTCTTATTTTTTTCCAAATCCCATTGGTGAAAATGTTTTATTTTTTTATTTGTTTTAAACATAATTTATGCTTTAAAAACAGGGGGAATAGTTAAAGCAAACTTAAATGTATATTACTTAAATGTATAAACTTAGTATATATTCTCTATAGTCTATCAAATATAATAAATGTTACATATGTACACCGGAATTTGTTTTCTTAGATAATTAATGTGGTTAATTTTTAAGTTGAAACCAACAATATTTTTTACCGTGTATTTACTGTAAAACAAGACAAAATATTTTTTAGTGCATGTAATCATTGCACAGAAAACTTTTCTTCAATCACCTGTTAGATGCTTTTCGAAATGTATTTTTAAACTGCTGGCAAAAGAAGATGAAGAATGACTAATAATGTGAAAATCATTCGACCTAACAAACACAACGCTGAACATCCAAAAGTAACATTTCAATGTTACTTTCATACATTGAAAGTAACGTTCAATGTTTCCAAGATGTTGTGGTTTGCAGTATTGGCTGTCTGAGTGACTTTACCAGGCAATCGGAGAGGTGTTTGGACTCAACCACGGCTTGAAAAAGGAGATCCCTAACTGTTGGTGTCACAGAGAGAAGCCTCTGTTTATGAACCACAGCGAGGCTTCAATTTCCTCCGTAAACTCTGGCAGCCAGAGCAGTCAGCGGGGTCAACCATTAAACCACATTTAAAGGGGAAAGGAATGCTAAGAGTCTGAGAGATGTTAACATTCTCCTGTCTTTGACTCAGAGTGGATCTGTCAGAATCTGATCGTTTTACTGCTCAGAGAACGAGACAAGCTTTTAACACCACTACTGCTTTGTGTCTTGTCAGTCAGTGAACCAAATCCTGAGGGTTCATCTCATCACTGAATGGTTAATGCCAGGTTTTGTTTTGTTTTGTTTTTTTACAACCAAGCATCCTTGACAACATTCATTTACTTTATCTCCCGGAGGAGTTTGCCAGTGTGTACTTCATTTGCCAAATCATTCGACGTTTTCTAGTTCTTCACACTTCAGCACAACATTTAAAAGAAGTTAAAAGTGATCAAAGATCTTGTCATTTCAAGTATAGATGTCACTCAGTGGTTTATAAGCTGCATTTAGGGGCCCATTGTAGAATATATAGCCTATATAACGTTTCCGAGTAGAGACAGTGTGGCTTTGAAACAGGCATCATGGGAAGCGGTTGAACATTCATCACATTAGGGTGGGATGAGCAGAGCTGCTGGCTGTTTTATAGTTGTATAAAAACCACATGGATAAATAAACCTCATTAATGGGCAGAACTGTCATCTTTCTCATGTGTTGTGTTTCACTCATTTGTACAAGAGGATTATTGTGGATATCAAGGATTAAAGTGTTTTTGTGCACAAACCATTGATATATACCATTTTCAGGAGATAATTTCCATGTTGGTCAGTAAGCAATATATACTATTTTGCCTTAAGTTAAAAATAGAAAAAGCTGTAATCGTTTTAAGCCCTCAAGTGAATTTAGGTGCAGATAGATAGATAGACAGACAGACAGACAGACAGACAGACAGACAGATACATGCATACATACATACATACATACATACATACATACATACATACATTTTATATATTCAGTACATAGATAGATTGATTGTGAACTGAATTACATTAATTTACATTCTTAAACAGGTCTACACAACTTGAAATACTAATGAGAGCTATAAAGATTCCAAACTGCAATCAGCATTCATAAAACCATAAATTATTATGTATCTGCATGGGCCAGCTGGGCCTTCCTTAAACTGGGTGAGAGAAAAACAATTATGCCTGGTCCCCGAGTGGAGCACTGGGTCTTTGTTAATGACTAACATCCTGCAGGCTGTGATCTCACATCCTCCAGGGATCCCTGGCCATTATTCAAAGGGGTTGAGGGGCCATAGGGCCAGGACACAGGTCAGGGGCCTCCTGGTGCATTGGTAAGGTGAGCACTCCAGCACAGATAGAAAGGGTCTATAGTGAAATATCAGCAAAAATCCCACATTTTTGTTTGGTGCATCTTAAAAAGTATGGTTTGGAAAACCTAGAACATTTCTGAAAAGTGATATTACCTTGCTTCTTACACATTTCAGGGCACTATCAAAGTGAAATGTCTAGTGAGAATTTGGCAGTTTTATTAATGTTGTTTTGCAGCACAGATAGTTTTAACAAAAACATTTGCTGAAGTAACCACTTTAGCTTACTTCTCCAAGTCTTTAGGTAAAGTTGTTTTCCAGCTACTATCTCACCTGGAGACTGGATTGAATTACACTACCATTCAAACGTTTTAGATCGGTAAGATTTAAAAACTGTTTCTAAAAGAAGTCTCTTATGCTCACCAAGGCTACATTTATTTGATCCAAAATACAGCAAAAACAGTAATATTGTGAAATAATTTAACAATTTAAAATATTTTTTTTCTATTTGAATATATTTTAAAATGCAATTTATTCCTGGGATCAAAGCTGGATTTTCAGCATCATTACTTCAGTCTTCAGTGTCACATGATCCTTCAGAAATCATTCTATGCTGATTTGCTGCTTAAGAAACATGCATTATTATTACCAATGTTGAAAACAGTTATGATTCAGGATTCTTTCAGTTCAGAATTATTTGATGAATATAAAGTTGCTAATGCAGGATTTATCTGAAATACAAAGCTTTTGTAACATTATATTGTACCAAAAAAATGTGGGGTCAGTAAGATTATTTTGTTTTGTTTGGAAAAGAAATTAAAGCAATGGATACTTTTATTCTGCAAGGATGCATTAAATTGATCAAAAGTGACAGTAAAGATATTTATGGTACAAAAGCTTTCCATTTCAGATAAATGCTGTTCTTTTGAACTTTCTATTCATAAAAGAATAATAAAATTGCACACGACTATTTTTAACATTGATAATAATAATACAAATGTTTCTTGAGTAGCAAATCGGCATATTGGAATAATTTCTGAAGGATCAAGTGACACTGAAGACTGGAGTAATGATGCTGAACATTTAGCTTTGCCAACACAGGAATAAATTACATTTTAAAATAAAGTGTTCATATTCGTTATTTTAAATTGTAAAAATATTTCACAATATTACTGTTTTTGCTGTATTTTGGATTTTTAAAAAATGCAGCCTTTGTGAGCTTACCATTCTAAACCTTTTGAACAATATGTTTTGGAGTTTTTGCAAAAATATAGCACAGGAAAATGTTTCCAATGTGCCTAGACTGGATTTAAAACTGCAGATCTGGGAACATTTCCCACACGATCCTCTACCTACATTTTTGAGATGGATTGAAATGAGTGCCATGCTTTTTTTAAATGTTCTCATGTTTTTTAAACTATCTTTACAGTTATGAAGCAAAGCAGTCCAAATCATGCTTCCAGTATTGGCGAGGAATAGGGTTGTGTGGCTTGTCAATCTAAATTTTTGTTTGAATATTGTAAGCGTGAAGCCTCATTTTTGGTTTTACACTCATAGCGTGTGACAGGCTGATTATTACATTATCACAGTCCAGCAGAATTCATGGCTGAAAAGAGAGCAGTTTTCCCATGAAAGAGACAAAATTCCATGCAATGTCGGATTTGTCTGAGAAGTGCACAAATGTGTCAGCAGACATCCCAGATAAGACAGATGGAGAACATTTGTCAGGGAGACTTAATATGGAAATGTCCGCTTTGTTAATTCTGTTTACAAACCTTTTTATAGTCGTGTAATGACTCAGCATCAGGACATCTGGAATAATGTAAACAAAATAATATTAACTGAAACACATTTTGAGTAGTTAGTGTTACTAATTGGGTTATGGACACACAGAAAATTGCATGCATTTCTAGACTCTACATTTTATATTCGTTGTGCTTTTATATTCAAATAGGTACTATGAATAAATAATTTTTGACTTTTAAGTATGATGTGGGAGCTCAGATGTGATTTAAAACACTCACAGCTGTCGACTGTGTCTTAAAATTAATCTGGTTTCAATTAATACATACGAATTATCACCTGAAAACACCATTTAATCTTAATCAAAGCTTTGCTGACATGACCACACAGCCTTGCAGGACTTCTGTTCCGCTGTGGGAAGACATCAGGCTCCTGTGGTAACATTAAAACCACCGTCTATAGGCTGCAGGAATAAACCTTTACTTTGACATTGAAATAACAGGAGAACATGGTCAATGTTTATCTATACCATGTGTAATAATAGGGTTTAATGCCCCAGTGGCTCATCTTTGCAGGCTTGTGTTTGTCATTCTGCTCAGCTGGGCTCTGCGGGAGTGTGAGAGATGAGCTGCGGATGGCCACACCACTGCCTTGGCTCCATACGCTTCTTCTTGTCTGTTTGTTTTTCTTGGCTTCCCATCCATTTATTCTGTCAGTGTTTAAATCTGTGTATTCAAACTTATATTGCAGGTGGGAGTTCTTTTTTGGCCAGTTCAGTCCTCCGTCTGTGAAAACACGAGTTGTACTGTAGCTGTTGGCTGTGTCAGAGTATCAGCCTGTGGGATATTATTGGTTCACCACAGTAATTTCAATCATTTAAAGTTCTAAATAAAATTAAAGAGAAGGAATGCATAAAACAATTATTTATGTTCCATCAAAGTGCAAATACTTGGTGGTTAATAAGGCCATCTAAGACTCAGGCTAAAAATTACAACACTCAGAAGTCATAAGAGTATTTTTTAATCAAACAACAATTTAAAATATATTGTTTATAGTGTGCTCGGCGTGCCTTCCAAAAAACACATTCGATTTCAATACCTAAAAATAATCTCAGGGGTCTCCTTAGTAATCCCCCCATGTTTGCTTGACTAAGTTTAAATGGGTTTTAGATGCCAGAAAGTCATTTTTGTTTTGTTTTTTTGTTTGTTTTGATTTCAAATGTGGGCATGAAATCAAAAATCTGTAAGTAATGTTCTACTTTCTGGAGAAAGGGTCTAAGCAACCTTATTCTGTGAAAATATTTTTCTTTTACCCCGTCATAAGCAAATGTTGTCTGCCATGCTACTGTGATCAGAGTTCACTGCCTTGACGAGGTCATAAAGATGTACTCCAGAGGAAGCCACTCACCGCTGTTGTCAAGTCATTCATATTCAGTTTCCTGTTTTGATTGTGAGTCTGATTATATTTTATGCCTAGGACATCAATGTTCATAGCATACAGGGTTATCGACCTTCGGGATTTGTGTTCACCTTTGGGATGAACCTTATAGACCTTTGGAAAGTGTGTTCTCCTAATGTGTGTGCACTAACTTGGATGGGTTTAATGCAGAGGACAAATTCCGGGTATGGGTTACCATACTTGGCCTTCAGGTCATGTCACTTTTTGTTTTTCCCAAAAACAATACAGCACTTTAAGAATGATGACTTTACAAGTCTTTGTTATGGTATTCACACATTGATTGAAAAGAAAAAGAAAAGCCTTTGTAAAACTGGACAGAACATTGAATTATAATATAATATAAATACAACAGAAATAATGTGAAATTTAAGTGAGAGGAATAGCAATTCAGCAAACCTCAGTGTCGCACTCACACATGTTTATCCAGAAAGTCATTACTGATGAATGATAGAGGTTTTATGGCTATGGTTAATTAAGCTCATATATTATAAACACATAATGTATTTCTGTCATGTTTAATGTAATGCAAATGCAGTGACTTCTTCCATCTGCCTCTTGACAGAACTAAAACATTTGTAGAGCATCACCCTGTCAATTTCTGTAGATCCAGAACTAAAAATATTAGGGCATGGAAAAAACAAGCTGAAAACATTTGTTTTGTATTACAAATTCATGGCATACAAAGTAAAGAGCTCTATAAATAGCCTACTACTTCTGTGTGACATTTAATTCAGCTGTGCTCCACTAAATGTAATGCTTCATGTGAGGCTTTATTCAAATTTGGTGCAAAGCTATCCAAGAAAAACTCATTTTAAATATCAAATCTTATTAGATAACCTCGCCATGGAGAGCAGGAACCGTTATGGTTAAAATTAGGGTTAGATCAAGAGTCTGAGGGTAACAGCTCTTTTCAGAGTGAGAGTATAGGGTTGCTTCCAAACGTAGACTCAAAGATTAAGAAATAAATTTCTTTCAATTCATTTTTTAAAGAACTCTATTGAAGAGCAATGTGTAATGAAGTTCATGCAGCACTATTGGTCTGTTCCCAAACACCTTTTATGGGCCTGGTGTTTTCCATCATTTTCACATGAATGCTTGCGTAATCTATAGTTCAACTGTAACTTTAGAGTCTAAGCTTAAAAATAGGTAACCAAACCTCTGGTTATCGCTGTCTTTAGTTTAGATTTTGTCACTTAGGCAGTTAGCCATATACTTAGGCTTTGTGTTAATAGATTTCAATTTAGTCTGGTAAAACTATATCATTCCTGGTTTGATCTCATTACACATGTTTAACTGTCAGTGCAACTTGTGTTTTATCACCAAAGTCAAAGTGGATTGTTTATTTTTCATGGTTCATGCTTTAGGTTTTGACTGTTCCTTTATTTAAGGGAAAATGCTTCATTATTGATTCATAGCCAGTATTTGGTTTTTCAGGCTTTTAAAAAACATAGCAAATGCTTTTCTGTAGAATATAAGTTTAGAGAATAATAGCAGCTGATTTGAGTTAAATGTGGGGGCTGGATGCCAATTAAGTCTCACACAAGCCTCATCACGTTTCTTAAACCCTAGATGCTGTGGTTTCATAACTAACTAACTTTTTATTTTATTAGCATAGGTGTTTCTGACATACTGTAAAGCACTTGTGCTACAAGTATAATGCATTCTGTTTACAGGCCATTAAACTGTCTTTGAGCTAAGTCACACTAGATCTACAGGAAGCAAAAAAACGAATACATTGTTTAAGGTCAAGTTTAAGGTAAATTGCCTTTCAAATCTTGATTAATTGCTGCATTAAATCTGAATCTTGGACCACCACTGAGCCATGACCGAATTCACCGGGCTCTATTCTGAAATGTTCGGTCTCTAAAGACAGCTACACTGGCAGAACAACTGTGCTGGTGGCTTCCAGCTGCCACTGACTTTAGCAGGCTCCAGTCTGGCTCATACATGATCCATAAAATTCACAACAAAGAGCCAAATGCACTGACCGGGAGGTTCCTTACATTCTGACTTTATTGGTATAGCAGCTTCAAGGTCATGTGGGTTACAAGAGCGTTTTCTCTTAATGTGCACTGGCCGTTTTGAGACATAAAGATGCAATACTGGTGCAACAGTCGGTTACATGATTTCAGATTATGGCTATAATTGTCATGACAGGGATTTGGCAACATCGCAGGTGAATTATGGTTTAAGAGATGTTATACACATGGGTCCTAATCAACTTTGTGCTGAGCTAGAAATACACTTCATCGCAAATGGTAATGATACTGTATATTATGCTGCTCTCCGGAAAGCGTCACCTTTCTGAAAGTCTCCAAAAGGGGGCAGTGTAGCTTTCGGATAACTGTGCTAGTGGCTAAGCAGCAATTCGCTTTTACCTGCAAATTACATCTAGATTTTATTTGCGGATCCTTTAACAAATGCAGATTAAACATTGCATCTGTTTGTGGAAGCAGCTCTTTTGTCTGACAGCTGTAGTGGATGGCAATTAAACTGTTGAGCTGTATTACACACTTCCACACAAAAAGCTGCTCATTTACACTCATTAATCTCCCTGACAAATCAGTCCAATGACAGAAGCCTGGCTCATTACAGTCCTCCATGACTCTCTTTTAATCCAAGACTCCAGAAATCCGCCCACAGCTAATTGACTCATTTATCACCACTATCTGTAATGTGACTGGGGCAAGATGAGGTGCAATGGAGAATAAACAAGCAACATCTCTATAAAATCCACTTGTTAAAGTCATCAAGTCTGATGGAATGCTGCAGACATGTTTCAATATTTCCTTGCTAGATATATACATTTGTAAAGTATTTGATTAAGTTCTTCAGAAATACTCCACCACACAATTCTGAAGAATTATACAAGCAAAGCGGGATTTGCTCCAGTGTATTAATTTAGTGAAACCCCATAGTCATTACTAAACAAACACAATAGTCTAGGGGGTCTTTTTTTTTTTACTGTACGGTTCTTTCCTTTCAGGAACATGAGGCAATTTTCTTTCTCTGCACAAACACCTTCAAACAGAAGCTTAGGTCTACAGAGACCAATTCTGATGGATATGGATAATTCTGTACATCTCCATTATACTAATTCAGTGCTGTTTCTCATTTAAATTGTGAAATTATTTCCTATTTTTTAAGAAAATCATACGTATTATTTACTAACTTTAGTAGGTAGTGTATTACAGTGTAACTTATGACTCCTATAGTGAAATATTGCATTCCACAAAATGGTTCTCAAGAAAAACGACCACAGTGAGAGAAAAGATCTATGGGCTCTTAAAGTATTTGTTCACCTCACGGCTAGAATCTCCCCTCCATTTCCTTTTTGTGAGAGATTGATGCTACTCCTTTGACACACATGGTTTTCCTAGACGTAGCTGGCCAGGTATATATGACTTTCATGAAATATATCCATTTTCTGAAGTAAAGACTTTTTAAAAAACACAATACATTTAGTAAAATCTTACAATGGTGTTCATTACAGCTTTTTGAGTCTGGAAATGATTAACTTAAAATTTTTGAGGCCGTTAGTGTAAAGGCTTTTTTCACATTTTTCAAATTATTTTATCGTTGTAACAATTTGAAAGAAAAGTTTTATTAAAAAATACATGAATTTCAGAAAATATTTTCTAAATATCTAAAGTATTTTCGTTAAAAAAATTGTGTGCATGGTCAGTCACATTTTGCTATGTTGTGCTATATTTAAATGTTTCTTATTATGTTATTATTTTACAACACAACTGTTTTATTACCTTTATATACCATTTACAAATTTTGAATCCCAGATTTTCAGTGTGGCCCCAGGCTTTTGAACCAAACAGTATGTATGTATCCGGTTGCATTATTGTTATATATATATATATATATATATATATATATATATATATATATATATATATATATATATATATATATATATATATATATATATATATATTCTTTTTAAAATGCATTAAAGTGCAGTGAAGGTTGTTAATAATTGTTCCATTTCTGCAGTCATCGGTGTATAAAATTATAAATGTTATTGCTTTAAGATGACTTTCATAGTGCTTGCCTTTATTTGACTCCGTTATTTATATTCCATTTGTCAGAAGAACAGATGTCTTCATTTTAAAGCAAAGCCCTGACTGACATAATGATGAGTTTACCATCTTGCACAAGAGCTGTAATGATTTCCTGCGTTCTTCAAAATCAGAGCAAAAAAACAGCAACAAAATAACCACAAAGTCAGAAGTTGCAGGAGCACTCCTTATTAATACGGACAGGGAACGTTTCAGATGTCAAATGCTTTGAAAAATTCCTCGGGTGTCCTTCAACTCAACCTACAGGGATGTTGTGAATGGGATGGTGCACTCCTTTAAACTGGAGTAAATCAGAGCTGAGAAATGCATGTGTGTGAAGTGCACCCTATGCGCTCTTCTGACTCGCTTATGGATTGTTATAATCCCAAGAAGCTCTAAATGTGATAGTTTGAAGTATAACAGAGATTTATTCCGTACAGTAGACATGCAATGTCTGCTCTTGTCGAAAGTGCTGATAAAACCACCAATTTGTTTTATTTGGTGATCTAATGGATCCCAGCTGTGGGATATTAGTCTTGTGTGTCCTTCACAAGGACATACTCATCATCACCACGGCAGGCTCTGCAGTCATCCACTTTTTCTAATCCAGCTGAAGTGCAGCGAGGACCCCACAAAAACACCATGCTTGTCAGGCTCTATCTCCACTCATTGAGTTTTATGGGGCGCTGCTTAGAGGGACTAAGAACGGAGCAATCAGAAATAATGAGAGGGGCTCAGGCCAGTTACTCACTAAAGCTGCGTGAGGATCACCCAGAGTGCAAATGAAGGGGATTCGAACACAGGGACAACCTAGTTGTCCTGATACACTTTGCTGCAAAGGGGTGCTATGCTATCCAATTTTTAGCAATTATGTTACATGTTAAACACATTTCATTAATATCATAAGTGCACTTAAGGTATGACTTTCATACTTTAATTGTGAAGAACCCTCTCCCCCCTATTTAGTTAAGTTAAAGTGTGCACTTAAGATATGAAGGAAATAATTATTTATTATTACAATTTATTTCACACTTTTAAATGAAAATATATAGCAGCCCATATATTTCAGGAAGATGCAGAACAGATGTTTTTTTTATTTCCATTGTATTTCGTTTCAAGATTTGCATAACAGCATGAACTATGACTTCAGTTTCAAATAACAAGATTACTTTCTTTTTTACTAATGCGTAACAGGAATTAATTCTCTTTCCCACTATGAACTGACTCATCAGATAAGCCATCCGAGAGCCATCCAAATCCCTCTGTACCTAGAGGGACTCATGGGTAATTTACTCTGTGATCCTGTTGGCTGGGAAATGGAAGAGATGAAATGGGTTCTTTTAGTCCGGGATCAGTTATGATCATATCTTAGTATGATAGAGCTGTGTTTGGGAGAAGATCACAGCTATAGACTATAACAAGGAGGAATGTTTGTGGTGATGGTTCTGACTCACTGCTCCCTTCAGCATGAAGCTTCGCAGACAGACACTGCTGATGCTCCTCATGTCATCAGCCGATGCCAACGCTCCTTTGACCTCATTTATCTTCTCCCTCCGAAGGCGAAGGTCAGTGAGACCCATGCATCCTCTCAGCATTTCTCATGGATGATTACAAGAAACATATTCCTGTAACTAAACCAGTGGAGTCTGAATGTAGCACAATATTACATAGCTTTTTTAATTTTTATGTTTTTTTATTTTTTTATGCATGTAGGCCTAATTCAATAAATGCAATTTCTTCTGCAACCACATAGTGTCAGTGTTGCAACTTTGTCAACTTTGTTAAACGCATGAAATGCCTTACTAATCATGTGTCACAGTGTCTCAAAGCATAAAGCTTGGATGTTTTTAGATTTATAGGTCACAATATTACATGTTGACCATTTGAAACCAAATGCAGTGTATTTTTAAGAAGGTACATCTTAATGAAACTATAGTTTCAGATCAGGTTTCAAGGAACATGATCTTGAACAAATGAATGTGAGTTTTAGAGATGACTAAGCAAATATTTAGTGACTACAATGCTTTTCTTCAGAAACGACGCATTAAATTGATCAAAAGGGACAGTAAATACATTTATAATAATGCAATATATATATATATTTTAATTAAATGCTTTTCTCTTGAACTTTCAACGAATCCTGAAAAAATGAAGCAGCACAACTGTTTTCAACTGTGATAATAATCATAAATGTTTCTTGAGCATCAAATAATCATAATGATTTCTGAAGGATCATGTGACACTGTAGACTGGAGTAATGATGCTGAAAATTCAGCTTTGATCACAGGAATAAATTACACTTTACTATATATTCACATAGAAAACAGCTGTTTTACATTGAAATAATATTTCACAATATTACTGGGTTTGTTTTGTATTTTTAATCAAATAAATGCAGCCTTGGTGAGCATTTTTTTCTAAAAAAATAGAAATAAGATGAATAATCTTACAAAAGATTTGTTTCAAATAAATGCTGTTCCTTCAAACTTTATATTCATCAGAATCCGGAAAAAAATATTTCATCATGGTTTCCAGTGTAGCACAACTGTTTTCAATATAAATAATAATAAGAAATGATTTAGAAGAATCGTGTGACGCTTAAGACTGAAGTAATGGCTGCTGAAAATTCAGTCATCAGCCATCAAAGGAATAAATTACATTTTAAAATATATTAAAATAGAAAACAGTTATTTTAAATTGTAAAACTTTTTCACAATATAACTGTTTTTATTCATTTTATTTTTGATTAAATAAACAACTTGAGTGAGCATGAGAGACCTCTTTCACAAACATTAAAAATCATTTATGAAATATATACGTATTGTATATTCAAAAGTTTAAGGTCTGTAAGTTTACATACAGAATATGCACACAGATATTCTTTGTGCAACCTGGGTTGTGTATAGCATAGAAAAAAGGCTGCAGTATTTTAGTGATCAGTCATCTTGATAATATTTACTTAAAGTACAAAACCTTCTAAAAAATTATCCTTTTCTTCACTTCTTGTTGCAACAACAAAAGCAAAGGTCTTTCTGAATGCAGAGAAGTTTGATGTTGAACAAGAATACATCTCATGAGATGTTTATAAAGCGAGATAAAATTGCCATTGTAATCAAGATTAAATGTACCCCAGTAGGCCGTGATAAATAACAGATCCGTGGCAGAGATCTCATTATAGAATGGGAAATGAGGGGGAGTCCAGAAACACACATTAAACAATATGGTTCATCTACACGTAGCTGCATTTTCTCCTATAACTTATTACAAATCATAATTTTATATCTAAATATCATATTTTAACTTAATTTCTACAAATCATGATTGAACCACTGCTTGCAAAACCCAATGTTCTGACCTCATGTTATTTCAACAGTGGGTTGGGAAATTCCAACGGCTCACAGCGATCCCTCACATATGCTTAACAACACAATTACACATTGGGCTGTCTGGTGAAATGTTATGTTATGGCTGCCTACCATACCATGACACCATATCAAACTCATTAACACCATTGTCACTATCAAATGATTTGCTGTTGATTTGCTGCTGAAGAAGTCTATCATCTGTGTGCTAGGAAGATAAATGGCTCTGTGTCATTTGTGATGTTTGTACTTCCCTAAAGATAAGATTTTTTTTTCTTGTTGAGGTAAAGCAATATATCAAGTGCACATGCCTCAAAAGGCCATCAAATTTCATATATCATTCCCTGTGTGAGTCATTCACACCCATCATGTGTTTATGTATGCATGGGACAAATGAGAAAAAATAATTTCAAGACCCATAAATGTGATGAACGTGAACGTTTTGAGTGCATGAATTAGGGGTCACTTTGACTCCGCAGCATTAACCAGCAACCAGTCTGTCTTTACAGCATCACAGCTCAGTGTGGGTCAGCTCTGACTAAAATAATTATGATATGTATTTGCAGAAAGAGCCCAGACATATTACAGCAATAAATACCAGACCAAACCCAAACCGAAATGTCAAGTATTTATGTTCTGGGTTCTGGTTGTTATGTTTATAGGAACAAGTAATTGATATTTATATGTTGTATTGTTGTTGTCATAATCTCGTTGTCATAACATCTTCTGTTGTTAAAGTCAGCATGAGTTGAAAATGCATCCTATATATTGTCTAAAATGTCTGTTATTAAACAGTAACACTTTAATTTATAGTGTCCTTGTTATGTACTTACTATAGTAATAACAGTAAATGATGCATGCAACAAACCCTAATCCTACCCTAACCCTATATTAAGTACGTTAATTAAGATTACTCTGTACTTAAATGTATAATTACACTGTAACAAGGACACCTTCAAATAAAGTTATGGATATTATTATGAATGATGAATCCATGCATGCATTTCTAATTTTATAATTTTATGTGTCATTAAAATATCACAACTTGATCCTCCAGCTCATATTCAGATCTGCCTCCATCCAGTCAACAATGGTGGATAGACCAAGTACCTGTCCTACATTTTTTTTTAAATGAATTTCACTTGGATGTATGTCACAATACAGATGTTTTTTTTTTTTCACGTTCATAAAATGTAGATTGTTTCTCTTGTGCTGCTTATCATAGTCTAGCATTGAAGCTGTCTTGTTATGCTATGACAATTTGTGGGTACCTTTGCATGCATTTATTTTATTTTCCATGAATAACAACTATGATTTGCTCTGAGCTCAAAAGATGTTAAATGTAGCACAAAAATATTCATAACTAGGGATGCACGAAGTGGATACACAGTATTTACTTTTGCATCTATTCATTTAGCAGACACATTTATCCAAAGCTACAAACAAATGACACAAGAAATTCATTGTAAGGAGACAATTATGTTGTCTTTACAAAATCAACATAGTATTATTGCACAAACTGAGGTTTGGGCTTTTTCAACATTACAGAGACCAACATTTCTAAACTAATCTAGTTTTCAAACTACTCCCACTACAACTCAGCACAGATCATCAGTCTATTCTGACTAAGTTTACCATGTCTTTCTTAACTTATTGGACTTTCCCGTGGCAGATGATTAAAAAATCCCCAAAATCTGAGACATTAAAGATTTCTGACTGTATATAACAAGAAATCACAGTCAGAAATCTTTTATTAGATGCACTACATTGCCAACAGTATTGGGACACCCCTCCAAATCATTAAATTCAGGTGTTCCAATCACTTCCATGGCCACAATTGCATAAAATCAAGCATCTGGGCATGCAGGCTGCTTCTACAAACATTTTTGAAAGAATGGGTCACTTTCAGGAGCTCAGTGAATTCAAGCGTGGTTTGATAGGTTGCCACCTGTGCAATAAGTGCATTCGTGAAATTTCCTCACTACTAAATATTCCACGGTCAACTGTTATTGGTATTATAACCACTAACAGTTGGGAAGCAGTTGGGAACAACAGCAACTCAGCCACAAAGTGGTAGGCCACGTAAATTCACAGAGTGGGGGTCAGAGCATGAGGCGCACAGTGTCCAGAAGTCGCCAACTTTCTGCAGTCAATAGCTACAGACCTCCAAATTTCGTGTGGCCTTCAGATTAGCTCAAGAACAGTGCGTAGAGAGCTTCATGGAATGGGTTTCCTTGGCCGAGCAGCTGCATCCAAGCCTTACCTCCCCAAGTGCAATGCAAAGCGTCGGATGCAGTGGTGTAAAGCACGCCACCACTGGAGCAGTGGAGACGTGTTCTCTGGAGTGACAATTCACGCTTCTCAGTCTGGGAATCCGATGGACGAGTCTGGGTTTGGCGGCTGCCAGGAGAACGGCTGCCAGACTGCATTGTGCCAAATGTAAAGTTTGGTGGAGGGGGAATTATGGTGTGGGGTTGTTTTTCAAGGGTTGTGCTTGGCCCCTTAGTTCCAGTGAAAGGAACTCTTAATGTTTCAGCATACCAAGACATTTTGGACAATTTCATGCTCCAAACTTTGTGGGAACAGTTTGGGGATGGCCCCTTCCTGTTCCAACATGACTGCACACCAGTGCACAAAGAAAGGTCCATAAAGACATGGATGAGCAAGTTTGGTGTGGAGGAACTTGACTTGCCTGCACAGAGTCCTGACCTCAACCAGATAGAGCACCTTTGGGATGAATTAGAGCGGAGACTGCGAGCCAGGCCTTCTCGTCCAACATCAGTGCCTGACCTCACAAATGCGCTTCTAGAAGAATGGTCAAAAATTCCCATAAACACACTCCTAAACCTTCTGGAAAGCCTTCCAAGAAGAGTTGAAGCTGTTATAGCGACAAAGAGCGGGCCAACTCCATATTAATCCCTACGGATTAAGAATGGGATGTCATTAAAGTTCATGTGCATGTAAAGGCAGACGTCCCAAAACTTTTGGCAATATAGTGTATGTTGTATTTTGATATGTTAAGGAAAATATATAGGCTACTGTACATGCCACATTCTGTATATAAGTATACGTTTGTTGTAATAATGGTGAGTTAGTTTTAAAAGGTTTGATCATGCTCTTAAACTTGTTTTTAGTGGTCCGTGGTTGTGAATTCACAGTGTGAATAAAGAACATAGCACAGAAATGCACATACCTGGAATACAATTATGCTAATCTGGAAAACAGTTGACCCAGGCAGAAAACAAAGGTAGCCTTGTTCTAATGTTAGGGGATTTACATTTTTCCTCTTAGCAGGAGTCAACTTGGATTTCAGAGTTGTAAATTAGAGCAGAACTCTCCAAGTGTTTGCCAAGAGAGCCTATTTCACTCTGGACAGTAGGATGTATAGTACATAATGTTGTCTTCTTCAGGGCCTCAGTTACTGAGAACTGAAGTCAGTCCAAAGAGGAGACCCTCTTTTGTCCCTTGAATGTCCAGGCCACATAAACCTTAAGAATTTACAGTTCACATCTGTAATATTTTCCCAGTTACTCCCATATCCCCTGTATTTTCTGCTTATTTATGAACAATCAGGATATATTTTCCTAAAGGATGAGCTGGCCAACAATGTATTTAACCTCGGAGACTCTGTACAGAGCCAGAGGAAGTTATGATTTTGATTGTCTCTTTGATAGACCATGAATTTCTGTACAATTGTGTTAGTTGTGTTGTAACAGCTGTCATGTATGATATGCACATTATGGTACATTTTGCCGTTCACGACTTTCTTTTAAAGGGTTAGTTTACCCAAAAATGTAAATTCTGTCATTAATTACTCACCCTCGTTTCATTCCAAACCTGTAAGAATTTCATCTTCGGAACACAAATGAAGATCATTTTATTCAAATCTGAGAGCTTTCCGTCCCTCCATTGACAGTTTCCGCAACTACCACTTTCAAGCCCCAGAGAGGAAGTAAAGGCATCATAAAAGTAATCCATGTGACTCCAGTGGTTTTACCTGAACTTTATGAAGTGATGCAAGTGCTTTGTTTGCACAAAAATTTTTTTTTTTTTCACCGTATTTATTTTTAAGTCACAAATTGGTCTATTGGTTTGTTTATTACTATAAAAAAATATCACATGTAATTAATTATAATAATATAATAAAAACTAAATTATATTAGTTTAAAAATATAGTACTGTTTATAGTAGTAATAATAATAATAGTTAGGCCTATTATTAAAGGATAATAAAATATTTTGAAAATACATTATTATTAATGTTATTATTATTCATAGTATTTAACTCAGTTGTATATTAGTTAACATTTTTTCTTTTTCACACTGGTGTTATTATTCTGTTCAGTTTTATTAAAATATGATGAAGTATGATGAATCAGTCAATATATTAACCAAAATATTGATGTGCTGTGTCATACAATGTCAAAGCTACGTATGTGGTTTGAAATCCTAGCAATAGTCATGTGTGATCAGATTTAATTACACTGTGTCATGCCGTCATGCGCCATGCTGTGTTTCTAATCAATTATGATCTGTTATGACTGAGAAAAGTCTGACCTTTGGCACTGGTAACTAAAGACTGGAAGAGATAGTGTCTGCTCAGTGCCTCTGCTGGAGAATGATTAACATCTGTCTTGTGTCAGGATTGGGCTATGAAAGTACTCCTGCTTTCTCCACCATTAATCATCAGTCCAAGACAGGTCTTATCAAGTAGATGTTTGAGACTCCATGCACATTTACTTCGTAAAAACACATCTGACCTTGGTCAAGGACGTGTTTGATTAATTGGCTGATTGGATGAAGGTAATTTAATTTGAATGTGTCCCTCAGCAGCTGTAAAAGTATGGAGGGTGGAATACCTCCTCATGAAGGTCACTGCTCGTAACCTGTGAGGTCCTGCAACAGGCTTGTGTGCATAAGTGTGTACTTACATATGTGTGTGTGTGTGTGTGTGTGTGTGTCTATCCCTCAGGTAACATGCCTCATTTGTGCGCCTTGCTAGTACCATGTCAGGTAATCTTTAACTGTAAACTTTTTCATTGTTTGGTCCACTCACCTTGAGTAGAGGTGGAAGTTAGCAGGAACAAGCAGAGGGTGGTATGTTTGGGTTTTAATTTTTTCTGTTAGGCTGATTACTAGGGTAAACTCTGCACTGGGACGCAGCCGACGGCACCCTCCAGCTCAGGCGAGGAGATTACTAACCATGGGGCTGCGGTGGCGCTGCCATCTTTACACAAAGTTCTGACTTCCTATTTTAACTACCAATAAATTAACCGTCAAAAGAGAACGTTGACTATCAACAAATGCTCTAAAGTAAAAAAGGTTTTTATTTCTGCCATGAAGATCTCAGCTTTGTGGGTTATAGTGGAATGTGCCTGCAGAGTTCTTGGCATCTCGACTGCTGCAGGTAGGACTGTCTTTTCTGTTCTTTTGTTGGCCATTGTTTCACTGAAAGTGCTATAAATGAAAAGCAAAATCCACATTATATTACTTAATTTTTTAATCTAATATTAATCATTATATTTTTAATCATTTATTCTAATATTCAACAATATTATTGATCTGCCTGCATTGACACCATTATATGAGAACTGAACTGAGCTGGATGATGACATCACAGTTTTCTCCAGAATGGCTATATATATAAATTAACTAAATTAACTTTTTTACAACAAAAATGAACCATCACTGAACTTACTTAACCTGGACTGTTTTTCTCTCTAGGAACAAACTTGGTTGCATTATTTTATCTCTAGGAACAAACTTGGTTGCATTATATTCCTGTTATCACTGTAAAGCTTCTTTGAAATAATCTGTATTGTAAAAAGCGCCATATAAATAAAGGTGACTTGACTTGGCTCTTAAAATGATTTTGCTTGTTATATCTTTCACAAATAATAAGAAATGAAGTTTTTATCTAATTTTCAAGGTGTAATGTAAATAAAACTAGCTAGTGTTATGAATTACATGATAATAATACTAAGAGTATTTATTCATTTTTTAGTGACACAAGAAAAATACTTTTTATGTATTTCATTCACAAATCTGATGAAAATGTTTCAAACTGTTTTTGCGTTGCACAGAGACCTGTAAAATTCTTACACATATTGAATAACACATGTATTGTATTTTATTCTATTTATTTTTGATTTGTACACTTGTTTCCAAACCCAAGGGTTTATTTGGGTTTATTTGCCCAGCAGTGGTGTGTGGCAAATCTGACATCTAGTGGGCACAATAAAAATTGCATTCCATTTTTGTGAAAAGTCCAAAGGTTATGCCTGCTATTTAAATTCAAAAATACACTTCAGTTTGGGGACCAATTATCACTATTAACTAGTTTGCATATTACTAACATATTTACTGTTAGTACTTATACAGTACCAATAATAAAGCACATATTATTGCCTTATTCTGCATAACCATATTCTACATCCCTTAATCCTCCCTTATACGTAAACTTAACAACTTCAACAACTGCTGTACTAACTATTAATAAGCAGTAAATTAGGAGTTTTTGAGGCAAAAGTTTAATGTGTGTGTGTGTGTGTGTGTGTGTGTGTGTGTGTGTGTGTGTGTGTGTGTGTGTGTGTGTGTGTGTGTGTGTGTGTGTGTGTGTGTGTGTGTTGTCAGTGCTTTGTGCAGTGGGTGTAGAGACTCAGAGACAGGGGGAGTTCAACAGCTTGGCCGTCTACCTCCTGTGAGTATAATAAGATGCTGTGGAAGGTATAGCACATTGTTATTCATATGAAAGTTCTCTGAGACACGTCTTCCTGTGACTTCCATAGTATATATTGTCCTAATATGGAAGTCAATGGGAAACCATCAACTGTTTGGTTAGCCACATTCTTCAAAATATCTTCTTTTGTGTTCAGCACAAGAAAGAAATGAATACAGGTTTGTAACAACATTAGAGCAAGTAAATAAGGACAAGATTTTAATTTTTGGGTGAACTATTCCTTTAAGGACAAGTGGCAGCATGCTTACTATTAGGCTGCTTTAAGTCCAGCAGACGCATTTGACACGCACCGGATTTTTTCTCCAAAAACCGTCACGGGCACTGGCATGGACACCGGCACAGACACGGACACCGGCACGGACACGGACACCGGCACGGACACGTACACCGGCACGGACAAGGAAACCGGCACAGACACGGGCACTGGCATGGACATGGACTCCGGCACAGACACGGTACATGTTGTGTTCAGCACAAGAAAGAAATTAGTACAGGTTTGGAACAACATTAGAGTGAGTAAATAAGGACAGAATTAAAATTTTTTGGTGAACACCAACATGGACACCGGCAGAGGCATGGAGATGGACACCGGCACTGGCACGGAGACGGACACCGGCACTGGCATGGACACCGGCACGGAGACGAACACAGGCACGGGCACCAGCATGGACAAGAAATAACTAAATACAGGTTTGGAACAACATTTTAGTGAGTATAAAATTTTAATTATATATAATATATATAATTCAAAATGTAACTTTTTGGGTGAACACCGACACGGACACCGTCACTGGGACGGAGACGGGCACTGGCACGGAGATGGACACCAGCATGGGCACCGGTACGGGTACCGGCATGGACACGGACACCAGCCCAGAGACGGACACCAGCACGGACACTGACACAGTCACGGAGACGGCACGGAGACACCGGCACAGACACGGACACACGGACATGTTGTGTGCAGCACAAGAAAGAAATGAATTCAGGTTTGGAACAACATTAGAGTGAGTAAATAAGAAAAGAATTTTCATTTTTGGGTTAACACCGACACGGGCACGGACATGGATACCAGCACAAAGACAGACACCGGTGCAGACACCGGCACGGACACCGGCACGGAGACAGACACTGGCACGGACACGGGCACCGGCATGGACATGGACACGAATACGGCATGAACACGGGCATTGGCACGGAGACGGACACCGGCACGGAGACTGACACGGAGATGGACACAGGCACGGACACCGGCACAGAGACTGACATGGAGACGGATGGAGACGGACACCGGCACGGACACGGGCACTGGCATGGACACGGACACCAGCACGGAGACAGACACCGGCAAGGAGACTGACACGGAGACGGACACTGACACGGAGACGGGCACCGGCACGGAGACGAACACTGGCATGGAAATGGACACGAACACCGGCATGAACACGGGCATCGGCACGGAGACGGACACCGGCACGGAGACTGACACGGAGACGGACACCGGCACGGAGACTGACACGGAGATGGACACAGGCACGGAGACTGACACGGAGATGGACACAGGCAGGGAGACGGACACCGGCACTGACACCGGCAAGGAGACTGACACAGACACCGGCACGGACACGGGCATCGGCACCGGCACGATGATGGACACCGGCACGGGCAGCAGTCCGGACACAGACACTGGCATGGAGACGGACACAGACAGGGGCATCAACAAGGAGACGGAGACAGACAGGGAGACGGACACCAGCACGGACACTGGCACGGACATGGGCACCGACACCGGCATGGAGACGGACACCGGCAAGGAAACTGACATGGAGACGGACACAGGCACGGAGACAGACAGCGGCACCGACAACGGCACGGACACAGACACCGGCACGGAGACTGACACCGCCGCTGGCACGGACACCAGCACAGGCATGGACACCGGCATGGAGACGGACACCGGCACGGGCACTGGCAAGGAGACGGACACCGGCACGGGCACGGCATGGGCACCCGCACAGAGACGGACACCAGCCACTTGTAGTGGTGTCTGAAACCATAGTGGACGTTATTGAGTGCACTTCTATCCCACATTGCATCGCAATAACAGCCGATGTAGCCTACATTCAATTTCGCTCAATTTCAATCTCTATTTCCACAGCATGAAGGTATCTTACAGATTTATGAATAAACCGCTCGTTTTAAAATCTTCCCGGTCTACTGACATTTGTTATGAAATCCGCTTCAAACATTGTTATGCTCATGACAATTTTCGTTAAATCTACAATAAGTATATCCTAGGAGTGTTACAATATCGTGTCACAATATATCGCAATACAAAAATTTAACAATATGGATCGTGGATCGTGGATAGTGACAATATGTATTGTGTATAGTTCACCCAAAATGAAAATTTAGAGTTTTAGTGTCAATACTACCTTAAACTACTAAATATATGTAATGTTGAATATAATGTATAATAATGCAATGGGGGAATATTTGTGGGTCCTGATAATGCCAAATGTCTTATGTTACCAGTAAAAAGTGGCCTACATTTATTTTAAATATATCCAGTCAGTGTAAGCATATTTGTCTAAAATAATTCTGTTTTCAGCTTCAGAATCATGAGTATTTTTATTCTGGTGTCACTATTGTCCTGTGCATTGGGTTACTAGCACAAAGTCGAAGCCTATTCATTTCCACACCAAATGTAATACCAAATGTTAGCATTTTTATCAACAGTTAATTTTTTGTTAACCTTTTACAATATATTATTGCGATACTCCAAGACATATAATATGTCTTGGAGTATCGCAAGAATATTGTATCGTGAGTTCAGTATCGTTATACTGTATGTATCGAATCGTGACATGAGTGTGTCGTTACACCCCTAGTAAATCCACTTCACCAGCGAATTGCTCTTCGACAGCGATGCCATAGAAATATACAGGGCTAACGCAAAAACGAAATTTCAAACACAAAATTCTAAAGATGGATACGTGCTTGTTTTTCTGGCGCATAAAGTTTTAGGAAACATGGTCACTGAAGGCCACTGTCATTCCATTTCTAACTATAGCTGGCAATACAGAATTACAAACATATGGAGGCAAATGGGCCTCTTGTCCCAGATTATCTGATCTTTCTGGGCTCATAGCCAGACCAGAGAGGTTCTGCATGAACAACAGGGAGATATTTCCATAGGGATTAAGTGGTTGTTCACATGCATGAACACCAGAATATCATAAATAGCCCGAAAATGTGTGATCTACTGAATGGTATTGAATATCTTACTCTGGATAAAAAGCACGAAGAAGAACAAGTGATTAAAGTTAACATGAATCCATATTCACAGTCCGTTTAAATTTATTGAGGTGAGATTCAGGATTCTCAATGAGAAAACATGTGAGGTGGGACTTGATTTGATTCCCCAGGAACTGATTGCGTTGTGAAAAGTGGGAGTTACATTTAAATCGTTCACCAAAAACATTACTAGAGTAAACATGATTTCATATGAACTTTGAAGTATGTTTTGGTACCCTTTTGAACTGTTTGAACTTACTTTCTTCCTAACAAAATTGTATAAAATTTTATAAACCACTGCATTACTCCTGTTTGTATTCCCACAGGCTTTCCTCGCTGGTGATCATGCTTTTTGAAGTTGCCTATTTCATTGACGCTCTGTTGGCAATGTGCCTTCCGTATGTACAATCAGATTATATGAATCATGTACTTGCTTGTGCGATTTTAATCAATGCATTTACTCATAGCTGTTTTTCTTGCTTGCAGTTGTCCACCCACATGGAAGATTTTCATTCTTTGGAAGAAGATGGCCAAAGTTGGAGGTTTTCAGAAATTTCTATACTACACAATGATGTCTGTGATGTGTTTCCTGCATCCAGTGCTTGCATGGCACGCTGTAATACCAGGTGCTTTCAATTTATTACATAAATAATATATTATTATATTATTTAATAAACATATAAATAATAATATATTTCACCAAATGATAAGCATTACTGTAAATCAAAACAATTTAAATATTTAAATATCTGCTAAAAGTGAATTCTGACCAAGTTTAGGAACATACAACATACAGGTTAACATGAATTAAGAAACGTTGCCTATACTTTACAGGAGTTTTGCTGGTAGCGACTGGATTCTTTAACTTCATATTGAGCAAAAAGAAAAAGGCAGATCTGCCTAAAGAGTCCAGTGCATCGTATTGTGACCCGGCTCTATCTTCTGTCTGTGTCCCAGACAGGGGGGACACTGAACACGTCTCTTTCTTCCACGTCATCTCCGGCAAAAGAGCATCTTTTTTTCCTAGCAATAGTCGACTGCATGGCCCCACAGACAGGGCTCAGTCAGTGAAGAATGCCCAACGCAAGAAAAGACAAACAGACACAAGAAATGTGCACTTCATTGAGAGTCTCAGATGTAGTGATACTGAAATGGAAGAATACCATGAGGTGGAGCCAGAGGAGACCACGTCAGATAAAGCACCAATGATTACACTGTAAATGTGAGTGATAATGGTGTTATAAATCAGTGTAGGCATGAGATGATACGTGTAAAGTTAATACAAATACCTCTTCTTAGAATATGGTAAATGGTAAATGGTAAATGGACTGCATTTAGCGCTTTCACAGACCCAATGGCCACCAAAGCGCTTTACATGTTATGAGAAAAATATCTTTCAATTAATGCTGTAAACTATACATCATTCTATGAGGTTGAAAGGTTAAAATTTATTAATTTGTTGGCTATTTACATATAAATTACACACAAGGAAGTTTTTATAATAACGTTATAATAAATTTATAATGATATAATTATGTTTCTACTCATTATTTTATTTTAACATTTAAATTGTGGCTGTCATAAAACCAATTTATTAAAACATTCAAGAACAGGTTAAGTAAAAATACAATGAATATGCAATTTAGTGCATATATTTAGCAAAATGCTCCTCTCTAAGTTAATTGTTCTTGCTGACTTACAAGTTTTTGGACATTGAATGACTTTTCTAAGGTACAACTGAAACACTGATTGAGCGATTGCATGTGACAACACATATTTAAGTAAGTTGTACTGTATCTTTCAACATCACTTCTTGTGATGTTCATTCATGTTTATTTCGTGTTGTAACAAGTAAAGCGAAAGAGATGATGGGTTCACTTGAACTGAGGCGCTACAACGATTTGTCACGCCACAGAGCGCCAAAAAAGATTGTGACAGCTCGAGAGACGTCTATGGTCTCACTATAGTCTATGGCAAAGTAGCCAATTTTCTATTCTTGTAAGGTTTATTGTGCTTGCAATTTTACCCTGACCAACCCCACATGAGGAAATCATACCTGGTACAGATAAAAAAAAACATGCTTACAATTGTTAACATACTTCTTTTACAAGAAGCGAGCTCACTAAACAACATTTAAACACTGTCAGTCAAAGAGCTGCCTTTTATTCCAGTCTGTAACCTTAAGCCTGGGTCTCCTGCACCCAGTCTCCATACGTCAATACAATTAAGAGATTCCATTCATCATACTGACCCAGACAAGAGGGTTTTCAGTCTAAAGACAGGACAGCAACCCCCCAGGCGTAATTCCTCTCCATTAACCTGTATGGATGTCTTCAACATCCTGAATACTTGAGTAACATAGGATATGCTGCATTCATGTGTTGTTCTTGTACTTGATGGAAAACATATTCCATTAAACAATAAATTCATTGCACTTGTGTTGTGCTTCTAACTGTGTCAATCGAATAGCTTCAACATTTTACTGGCAATATTAGATAATCGCATACTCGCAGAGCAGAAATTGTTCAAAAGAACTGGAGTGAAAAATCTATGAGCATCAATGGGTCAGGCAATGATGCTTTAGAATTACAAGAATTACACTCCCAAATAAACCCAGGAATAAATCTTTCTTGATCTTCTTTGGCTTGAAAATGTCCCTTAATAACTACAAATGATCAAATACAAAATTAAAGCTATGGGAAATACCCATAAGCCCTTGTGGTTTAATGATGTAATTATGTAAATATGGCAACTAAAAGGGGGCATTTAAATAGCATAGCTGTTATTTAAATTCACAGAGATTTTAGCTCTTAGTATTATCAAAGCTGTTTTAAATAGATGTTTTGGGCGAAGTCACTATTAGGATGATTTATGTTCCCTTTAGTGAACTTGGACCCTGATCAATACATTCCGTTTGTCTCCACACAGATGAATAGCAGAAGTGCAGTTGTATGTGTACTTCTCTGGGAATTTAAATGTATCCAGTGTCTAGCCTTGAGTCATAATTTCCTTCTTATATTTAGCATTATAGTGTCTTTTCTATTTTTGAGACAATTCAAATTAAATAAAGTTGAAACACATACACAAAAATGAGATAATTCATATTCTTACAACAATCTAGTTCAAATGGGATAGTTCACCCAAAATTAAAAAATCTGTCATCATTTACTCACCCCCATGTCTTTCCTTCTGTGGAACAAAATATATGGTCTTTTTATCCTTTCAATGGAAGTCAATAGTCACCAAAATGGTTTGGTTACACTATTTTTGAATAAATCTTGCTTTTGTTATTTACACAAGAAAGTCATACTTCAGAAAGACATGGGTGAGTAAATGGTGACAGTTTACCCAAAATTGAGAATTCTATCTCTTAAGTGTACTCTTTATTAGGACTAGACACTAGACCTCATGCACACAAGAAACAAGCATGCATCCTTCTTTAGAATTTTGACTTCTTTTTTTGCGTTAGCCACATATTTCTTATGTCTAGGTATTAGCTGGTGACCATGAGCATTGTAATGTTTGAAGCTGACTTCAAAAAATGTCAGTAGGCTACACCGGGAAGATTTTAAAACGAGTGGTTCGTTCATAAATCCATAAGATCTAATATAACCCGAAAGGTTTAGGCCTAGTTTAGTTTAGAAATATAAAGGTTCAGTGCAGTGCTGAAAAAGGGGGTGGGGCTACAAATTTACTCACTGAAATATTTTGAGTCTTCTATCTTGGTTTGCAATATGAAACATTTGTTTCTAAATTCATAAATAAATTTCATTTTTTGACAGTCAATACAGTTAATACAATTAATTCCCTTTTAAAACAAATCCGTCCTCCCCCATGGAGGAAGTATCTTGGCAGCTTAAAGCATCTAACGTTACTTCCTCAAATATTTTATCCGACCTCAGTGTCATTTTTTCCTAGACTGAGCTAAAAACAGGAAGCTCATGTTCCCCAGTTATGAGACTGAAAGAAACTATCTAGCGTTGCATTTATACGCGTGTTAAGTTACACATTTTATTTTAACTAAAGCTTTAAATTTGAAAAGCATTAATTAAGTTGTAATATAACAGGTGAGCCGAAAGCAATTTAACAGCATCCTTTCATTTGCAGTTTAATTGTCTCGTGGTTATCGCAAGACTCCTGATAATTATCTTACAGACATGCTAATAATGGTGTGAACGGTCCCCGCGTTTCCCAGGGCAACCGCAAAAGTCTCCCGCCCACGGACTTCTCTGATTGGCTCCGGTAATCAGCGGAGTGTTGGATTGGTTTACACAGCTGCCAGTCTTCTCAACGAGTAGCATTATTCTATTCCCTGAGGAAGCAGCAGGGTGAAGTGGAAGATAAGACGTTGTGTTTTACACAACAGCTGGGCTCTGTCGTCTCTTACAAAGCAACGGCGTTTCATGAGATGGTAAGGAGGCAATATGCAAGGAAATGGAAAAGATAGAGTGCATTATTCATGGAAATGGATTTATTTCAGGTGTTTTCTGAATAATTCTGCAGGTGAGCTTTATGTACCTACTGCTGTCTACTTTTGAAGGCTAACGTTTCTTAGGTTTCTTCTAAAACTCTTCTCAGGTATGTGTCTTTATACAGCTGTCAAAACAAACTTGAGTGGTTAGGCTACTTGAGTGAACCTTCTGACAGACTACATCTGCATCAGATGTGAATCAGCATTGTCATATTTTTGTAATATGGGGATTTTTCCTTTTCATGATAGAAGCATATCAAATATAGCATATATTAAACTGTGTCTTCCCAATCTGTCCAACTTCTGCAAAATAGTCACGCAGAAATCCAGCAGTGGTTAAGGGCTCTATATGCTTGATATGTCCCTGCATCTGTGAGTCACTGTTTTAATTGGTTGGGGGCTTCACATATGTCATTTCTTTATGGAGTTTGGGAGCATCTCTAGACAGGACCTCTTGTTTTTAAATCAGACTAATGCATTTTATAAGTGTGATTCTTTCTGGTGGACACATTAGATTGTGTATATCTTTTTTTCCATTGAAAGGCTTTTTCTTACCATGAGACTAAAATTGCATAATTAATAATTGATGAGGACGGTCATAGACAGAGGTTGGGTTAGTTAATACAATATTCAAATTTATTTCCTTCACCGAGTAGGAGCCATTTTGTGTATTTTAGTTTGGTGAATACAGGTGAATTGGGGAACTTTCTGATCATTTGTGTCATTTGTATCTTTTTAAATTCTCTCAAATAGCTTTATGTCAGATATGTGCACAAAAGAAATGATACAGGCTAACCATCACATGAAATACACAAATACCATGCATTTTTTAAAAAGGTTTTATTAGAAATGAGCAGTACAAAAACAATATATACACACAAATTTCATATACGTAACACATTTCATTTTTTTGTGCAAATAAATGACAGGTAGGGTAAATGATGAAGTGCAGGCAGTCTTTCTGCACAGAAAAGATAAGAACTGTTGAGTTAATGCTTCTTGGGACTTTTTGGTCCATTCTTCTTCCTATTGAGGATCAGACAGACCTTCTTCTTCTGTGTGTTGAATTTAATCCTGGACAATAGAACAGTGAAGGGGTTTAATTATTAGGGAGGCCTGAAAAGCTGGCCAAGCAAAACAACAACAACAACAACAACAACACATTCTCGACCCTAGCTCAATGCACACCATTAATGGCAACGTAAACACTTAAAATTCACTAGAGACCTGTTTATTCTGACTCAACCATCCCTGAAAGCATTGGCAACGGCTGTCTGTATAATGCAAGCAAGGCTTGTAGTTCATATAACAAGTATTTTTATTTATATTTTTATAAGATTTTTAAATTATTGAATGCTAATTTATTAATATGCAAATCTAGATTTTGTATATGTTGAATGTTTGTAGAGTGGGGAGCTAGTAAATCTATAGAATGAGAATTTGCGTGTACTGGCACCCTGTGGCAGAAGTAAATACTACTAGTGCTAGGATTTACTTCTGCCACAGGGGGGCAGTCGGTCTAATTTATACTTTTTCAAGATTTTTTATGAGTGGATTCATTATAAATAAAAGTAAAATTGTCCTTAGAGAGGGCAGCTGTTGTTCACATACCTTTTCCAGCATCTTTGAAGTTTTTCCCCTTGCTTGGACTCTGGATTTAGACAAACTTGTTTACCTGACAGCTGGAGTCTGTGGAGGAGATCATTATGTTGTCAAATGTGAGCACACCACTTCAAGCTATAGAATACATCATTCTTGATCTAAATCATTTGCTCATGCCACCCTTCCGAAAAAACTTCAGTTGAACTCTAAAATTAAATATACCGAAAACGTATTTAATATTTGCATTGTTTGGTTATTGCTTAGACTATTGTAAAAGTTTTTACTAAATCAAACTTAAGCATTAGACATAAGGCAAATACAGGTTCAGTGGGACCTTTTGGAAAGTTTTGCATTTTATATTTTTTCCGGTTTCCTCTTTGTAGTGCATTGAGGATCTTGAGCTATTTAAAGAAGTATTTTGTGATGGGAAGATAAATTTTGTGAGGGGATAAGCCATTTAACCAGAAAAAAAAATATCAAAAATTGTCCCACTCGATCTGTATTCACTAGATCTTGCTTGCAACAGAGATAATATTTCCAGTTTCTTGAGAAAGAATTCAATAGTATTATTTGTCATATCATGCCCCCTCATGCCCAAATTCGAATTAACCGAATCCAATATGATGCACAATCTTGCCACAGCCTGGCTTTGGGCTTCCTATCAGATAAATTATATCAACTCGCGATGTGCCTCAACTCGAGATATTGTGTAATATCCTCACACACTGTTAAAAATGAACTGGATTTCAAAACTTTCAGAAGGGACATAATTTCATGTTAATTATTACAGACTTAGTTCTACAGTATAAAGTACAGAGTGCATTTGAATATTACTATAGATTTGGGAGGCAAGGGCATTTTTTGAGAGGTCATTTGCTCACTTTGTATATTGCATTTATTTGGACAGGCTGTGATCACCAAGTATTTTTTTTCTAATTGCTAAAAGAGTAACATCGACATAATACTTTATGTGTTCTACATTAAAAAAAATCATGTGAGTTTTCAGTGAAATGAGGGCGATAAATGATTTCAGCAAATGATCTGTGGAAGGTATGACTCGATCGGAATGACCAAGTTTAGACATGATTTCCGCAAAAGTGTTTTAGACAAGCACTTTCTATACCTAAAATGTATCAAAGATCATTTTAAATTTCTTTTAAGCTTCACTTTAAAATCCACTTGATTTATAAATCTCATGGGGCACTAGACAATCAAATCCCCCTCAATTTGCATGGGAATGATGTTTGTTTACTCACATGATTCGAACCTTGTTGCAGAGAGGATCTTTCGGTATGATTGTGTAGTCTGTTATTTTTCTCCATTGCACTGAGCCAGTCTCTTCAATGCACTCGCATTTTTCTCGAAGGGATATTGCAGCAGTCCTGTTTTCTAAAGACGGATCAAGAAACAAAAAGCCATGTGTCCCACATCACCCTCATGACCAATATCTGATGGAAATCTGCAAACAGTCCTGATAAGTCATTAAATGCTACTGTAAGCCTACCTGTCATGAAGTGTAAGCAGCCTGAGAGCAGGAGCAGCAGGCTCATATATCCTTGCAGAGTCCTGAAAGCCATTTCACTAAAGATGCGTCATTCACAAGAAAGTCTCTCTCATGTGTGTTTGCACTTGAGTTTGTACAGAACTGTCCTGCTTTTCTCCCTCACTTTCCCTTTTTTATGCGTTTCCTGTTTTGCCATATTTAGTAGGATCAGAGTCACATGATTTCAAGGAAAAGCTTCAAGACAAGAGAAGTGATTTCTCAACACCTGTGTACTCACCTTGGCTGGTTTTGTGGTCTGGGACGCTATTGTTTTGATCATATGCTTTTCTAAATCCATTTAGGATAAATTGTTCATACTGAAGGGTTCCCACACCTTTTGACCGATGAATTTCTGAGACATTTCCATGACTTTTATTAATGGATTTATGGCAATTACTGGATGTTTAAAAAACATAATATAGAAATTGCTTTCAATTTTATTTTTTTGGAAGACTTGATGTCCAATTGTTGAATTGTATAGCAGAATTGAGTCCTATGTAAACAAACATGAGAAAAAAAAGAAAGTGGAGAAACGCATTGAAGTTCTCAGCAGTTCATGTTTATTAGTTTATTTCATATAAAACTGTAAAAATGCATTTTTTCTCATAATCACTGAATACATTTATGATAAACATAAATATGTCTTTAAACTGGCCGATATGACTTGCATAGCAGGGCTCAGCTCATCCCTGTATAACATGTCAAGGTTAAATGCTGTCCCTGTCGTAACATGCCTTCATTATATGCCGTTCCTTTGGCCTCCATACACTCGTGCACTCCTCTGAGTTCAGCCTTTTCTCGTGTCCTTGGCTTGTTAAGTGCATATGGAAGTACAGCAGCGCCACAGGTTTAGAACAGGATTTTCTTCTGATGATCTCAGGTTTTCTGCCTCCATCTGTTTAGAATTTGAGGTTAAGACGTGGCCTTCTTGGATTTTGACTGCATCCTCTTTCTTTGCCTTGGCCGTTGGTTTTGGCGGCGTATGCATTTTTTACTGTCCTTGCCATCCTTTTGCATCCTGAAAAAAACAGATCAAGCGGATTAAAACATGCAGACCACCATAATATTTGGAGATAGTGAGTGATGTTTGGATATGCTGTGCTTTAGTTTACAGACTTATTCGACGATAACACTCTCTTACCTTTGCCAACATTTCAGAAGTCTTTTTCCTTGGCGTCCCTCGGGATTGAGACACACAGAATTATTGTTCTTCTGCCGTATGACTCTAATGAAAAGTACAGAGAATAATAGAACATGTAAACCCAATGGTGCACATACATTTTGAATTTTATGAAGTAAAATATGTGGACTATTTACATGATCTCATTCTGTAAGCAGTTAGGTCCTTTTGGAGTGACTTTGAGATCTGAAAATGGTCCCTGGACTCTTCTTTTGACCACTGGACACTGGCAGGTCTTTGGAACATGTTGACTCTCTATCACTTGGACTGTAAAATAAAAAAAAATAAAGTTAATAAACAACCATGATGTAACTCAAAAGTTTGGGGTCAGTCAAATTTTTATTTTTAAAATAAATAAAGCATTAAATTGAACAAAAGTGACAGTAAAGACTTGCTATCAAGTTTTGTAACAACTATTTGATTCAAAAGATTTCTATTTAAAATAAAATATTGTTCTTATATTCTTTTTATTCATCAAAGAATCCTAAAAAATAAAGAATCATGGTTTTCACAAAAATATTAAGCAGCACAAAAAAATTCAACTGTGATAATGTGAAGGATTAAGTGACACTGAAGACTGGAGTAATGTCTGCTGAAAATTCAGCCTTGCCATCACAGTAATAAATTACATTTTAAAATATATTCAAATAGAAAGCAGAAAGTTATTTAAACTAAAGTATAAAAACATTTAACTTGATTAAGTTATATCAAATAAATTCAGCCTAAACACAAGAGACTTCGTTCAAAAACATTTTGACAAATTCTGCCAAAACCAAACTTTTGAATGGGAGTGTATAACATAATTTATAATTAATCACGTTTTGAACATCAAGTTTTTGCATAGATGTAATGCGATTTAACTAAGTAGAAATTTGTCAGCTCAGTTAATATTTTAGAGGGTTTTGGAATCTACTGTAGTTCATTTGTTCGCATACACTCACCTGTTAGGAGGATACTGAGGTTGAAAGCCAGCAAAGCATAAGCTATCTGTGTCATGATGACAGTGTTTCTGTGTGTAAGTGCTGAATGGCCTGCTACCATTTTATACTCTCTCTGAGGGACTTCCCAGCTGCCACTCCTGTTTTGTCACTACTCCCAGTTTCAAGCCATTTTAACATGAAAGAGAAAGATAGGAATTTCCAAAAACCCACTGCTGCAGGAATCTTTAGAAATTTGGTCACATGCACATAATCACAATACAGTTCACCCACAAAATGTAAATTCTTTCATTATTTACTCACCTTAATGTCATTCCAAACCCATATGCTGTTATTTTTTCACTGTATTGAAAGTCTTCTGAAGCCATATTATAGTTTAATATGTGGAACAGACTGAAATAATTTTCTATCCTATCCTTAAGTTGAATCTCATCTGGATCTATGCCAGATTCAAAAATGGCAATACAATGTGTCAAGCCAGTTACTATTACTAATTCACTTGTCACGTGACCAGTCGTGGCGGGGCAGTTTTGAATATTGAAATAGAAAATGAGATTAGAGCTGCAATAATGAAGGAAGATTTTCAGAGAATAATTAAAGTCATACGGGCTAGTCTTTTGATGTTTTTGTTCTTTCTTTTTTTTTTGGAGCTTGTCAGATGTGATCACTTTGATTTCTATTTTTATAGAAAACAGCCGTGTGAAGATTTTTCCAAACTTTCCAGTGAAAAAAGTATTTCTTTGTGACCTTTCAGAAGGTCTGAAAACATCTCAAGGCAAGACTTACTTCAAGATTAAACATTGTCTTAACGGTAGGACCATGTGATTTCCCCTCATTCCTGTGATTACTTTCACTTGGTCCCTCTCCACAAGATTCATGGTGACATTAATGGGTCATTTGGATCATGTTGAGTCACATAATGCATGGCATATCCTTATTCGCTCACTCAGTAATTATAGCCTATTATTAACTGTCTCTTTTTTCCTACCTTTCTCTCCCATTGTCTTTCTCTTCTCTAGCTGAAAGTCTTTCTATTGAGGGAACACCACCATGAATCCTGACAAGATCTTCTATGTGAGGCTGAATGAAGAGAAAGTTATTGCAAAGTAAGAGTTTCACGTCTGACACACGCTGAACATTAGAAACACACTTCCCAACTTAAAGCCTTCAGTAACACATTTATGTCTTTTTCAGGTCTGATATTTTGTCCCTTCTAAAAACGTACAACTGCTACCACGAAGGAAAAAGCTTTCAGCTTTGCATTCGTGAGGTATGTAACATCACTGAAAGTGAAACTAACTCTGGATCTGGATAAAATATTTTCCTGGTCAAATAGAGTCCTGGTTGATGATTTATAGATCTAATCTTATCTACAGAAGAGTTGAGCCAGAGTGTGTGATACAAAAGGCTATTGTCTCAGAATGGAATTTCGTATGTGGGACATTAGAGTGAGTGCTCAGTACAGCTGTTTGTCACTCTCTGCAAACCTAGATGGGTAAATGGGCCTAGATGACTCATGATTGACTGCATTTTTATGCTGAACATCATTACAACCATGCATTATGGGCTATGATTATTATTATTTTGATATCATTATATATTTTTGATACTCTGAAATATTTATTGTAGGGTCAATTAGTTATTCAGCTTATAATAATAATAATAATAAACATCATGTTTATAAGGCTACAAGGGGTAGTTTTATAATGAAAAAACGTCTCGGTTACGTATGGTAACCCTCGTTCCCCGAGGAGGGAAACGGAGAAGTGATTCTGTCGAATGGGGATCGCTTGCGAGAGCCTATATACTTCGAGTGAAATAAAACGAGCCAATGCACATTGGCATGTGATAATTGCACCAGCCGCTGTGCATCGCAGCACAAGCATATAATGAGCAGCAGGTGCGTCACATCCTTGTTTTTCCGCTGAGGAGCCGGACCTGTGACTCGGCCGTACAGCGGAAGCTAAGCAATTGTGGCGAGGGGACTTACGTCTCCATTCCCTCCTCGGGGAACGAGGGTTACCATATGTAACCGAGACGTTCCCCTTCCTCAGCTCACTACTACGTAAGTCAGAAGTGATTCTGACGAATGGGTATATCTACCAAAACGCCAAGGCTGCTGGCCCTTCCAGCGCTCTGCTTGAGCCTCCTGGCCTGACTGTTGGGCAGAAAGTAGGAGCTCTAAGCAGAGAAGGTCAGTCACTGCTGTTTCGCAAGACCCACTCAGTGTGACTTATTGGATAACGCTGGGAAAGCGTGCCCTTGGGGAAGGGAGCGCTGCGGAAGCCACATCCTACCCCGGAGGGAGGCACTGTGACGGTTACACATATGGACTAGCCAAGCAGGGTAGTACAACATATGGCAGTCTCTGGGGTGGTTCCAGCCTATTTATAGGGGGGAAGAACGCCAGCAGAGATGACAGAGCGGGCTCTGTCGAGGGAAAGACACGGGCTCATCCGCAGAAGAGCTGGTCATGGAGAAATACACATATGTCCGCGAAGGTTCAGGACACGGTGGAGGGTTCCACTTGAGCCCGACACTTGCGGCGGCCTGGAAAAGCATAGCCGTGAGCTCTGGGTCTGACTCGGACAACGCTGGCGCACCCGAAGGAGGCAGCGCAGCCGAGTCTTCATCCCCAGAGGACATTAGCTCACCCTCCGATGCAGCAACCGACATTTGATCATCCGGTGGAGCTCCAAAAGAAACGACTGGGACCACCGCGGACGGCCTCTCTTGGAGGCTCCCCGGGTAGTGTTATAGAGGAGTGAGGGGCCCGAGGAGACTGGGTCGGCGGGTTACCTCTCACTGTAATCCTCAGGTCACCAAGGCTATTAACCGAATTAGGCCTCTTTTGCTAGGCAGAAGAAGCGATAGATTGGGGAATAAGCAAAGGGGCTCCACCTCTTTCGAGGTAATGGAGTCTTGACCGTAATGCCGCTATGGGCATGTTCCCGCAATGGAGTCATCCATGAGCGCCATTTCAGCGTGCCTATAGCCCAAGCACGTGATACAGCGATCATGCCCGTCAGCCGGAGTCAAACTTTGGCCACATCCAGAAACACACGCTCTGAATGACATCTTGAACAGACGCCGACAGATCGTGTTAGCTCTTTCAGAAGTGCTCTGAGGTGCTGAAACGCACAGAGAGATAGCCACGGCTACACACAGGGAAATAGTGCAATTCTGTGTGAGCAGTGCTCTCTCAATGTCATGCCCTCCGATCCAACAAAGCTGTGGAAACAGCTGTTTTTGCTCTCAAACTGTTGAAATGGAGAGATCACGACCACCGCTGTTCGCGGCGTCACACCAACACCACACACAGAGGCTTCCTTGCAGAGACTTGAATCACCCTCTAGATCTTGCAGGGGACAGGAACATCATTCACTGTCTGGCTAGGAGGCTCAAGTGGAGCGCTGGAAGGGCCAGCAGCCTTGGCGTTTTGGTAGATATACCCATTCGTCAGAATCACTTCTGACTTACGTAGTAGTGAGCTGAGGAAGGGGAACGTCTAGGTTACATATGGTAACCCTCGTTCCCCAAGGAGGGAATGAAGACGCAAGTCCCCTCGCCACAATTGCTTAGCTTCCGCTGTACGGCCGAGTCACAGGTCCGGCTCCTCAGCGGAAAAACAAGGATGTGACGCACCTGCTGCTCATTATATGTTCACGCCGCAACGCACAACAGCTGGTGCAATTATCACATGCCAATGTGCATTGGCTCGTTTTATTTCACTCAAAGTAGATAGGCTCTCGCAACCGATCCCCATTCGTCAGAATCACTTCTGGCTTGCGTAGTAGTGAGCTGACGAAGGGGAACACAAATTATTTTCCTATTGTAAATATGGATAATATCATTTATAGATAGCCCATATTAATATTATAATATTGTAATTTGTTTAAAAAAGTAAAATTTAAAGACAAAAAATAGTTTGTGTTCTACAAGTAAATATAGACTAAACATTATAATGTAGAGAGTTAAAGATTATAACTTATTTCTTTTAATACTGGGTTAAATCTTCGCTGTAATCTATTAACCCTTTAGGTTAGTGCTAGATGATGATTTAAATCTTAAAGTCAGTATGAAATGGAAATTCACTGTATCTATTTTCTAAATGCGTGTTATAGATCTTATTGTGAACAATTCATCAGTTTTTGTTTTGTTTTTTAAAAAGATTTTTAACCTTAAGTTTAATCAACATGTCATAACCTTCCAGTGAAAACAACTGACTTCTCTCTAGTGACATTTCCCCCCCCCCCACTTTTGAGAGCAATGGCATCTCAAAATCTGTTGCTTTCAGTGAAAGACAGAGATTGCAAAAAAAACACCTAATTATTTCTAATTTTATCTCAACAAGTTAACTTAACAAGTATTTTTAATAGGAGGGTTGGTCTGGTCTGTCAGCAAACATGACACAGTCTGTCACATTGTTACGATCTGTTGGATCTGTTAAAGTCTCTGGGAAATCCCTCCAGGCTGCTTGTGTTTCAGAACGAGTTTAACCTCAGTCAGTACGATACCTAAAGTAAAGAGATTTTCCAATGCTCTGACAGACATAGTGTCTAAAATAACTGATTTTCCATTATTCTGAGTGAAAACATTTTATACGTATAATAGGACACTTTTTGTAATTAAATGGCATGAATGGAATAAGAAGTTTATCCATTAATATGCCACATTTGTACATAATGCAGGCTGGAAGATCAAGTTCGGTGCTTAAGAGTATGTCTCTTATTTGTTTCTGGTTGACTTTTGTTTGTCTTTGAATTGTTTACTTTAAAACCTTATGTGACTGAATGAGGACTTATACTCACATATTTCTTCAGCTTGCTGTTACTTTTTGTTATTGTACTTTTGTAATTGTAAGGATTTTTTTTATTTTTCTTCTGCCGTAAAACTGATTGTGCAGACCAAACCGTAAGGCGGGGGTCTCCAACCTTTTTTCATTTGAGAGCTACTTTTTAAAAAAGATAGTGGCCGAGAGCTACTCAATACAATACTTAAATCTCTTAAATAATGTCTCATAACTCTCATATTAACAACTATCTAAACTGTTTTAGACTTAAAAGAGTTTTTGTAGGCCTATATATGTCACCCTTAAATGTCAGAGAAAAGAACAGAATCAGAGATTAATTTTTTTATAGAAAATTGTACTTTGCATATTATTCTGTAAAAGCACATAATTATAGTTGATTTTACAGTGCATCTTAACTAGAGATGAAATGGCATGAAAATTTAATTTCATGATTATAGTGACCAAAATGATCACGGTTATCACAGAATCCTGTTCAAAGAGTACTAATACTACACAAAATAAAACGAAAACCAGCAAATAACAAATATAATTAGCATTAATATGCACTTTTTGTCTACATAAACATTAAAAAAATAACATTAAAAATGATGGCCAGATTTTAAAGGAGTGTCTTGCAACATGTCATCTACTAATTAGTAGCAAAATTAACATGTACAAGTTCAAATAAAGTTTTGACAAAAAAGGTTTTATTAAAGGAGCTGTATGTAAGAAATTTATTTCAATTAATCATAAAATGGCCCTGATATGTCACTAGACATTAAGAAATCATGTTCATTTCAAATACTTATATCACTGACAACAGTAGTGCGGCCAGGATATTGTCATTTAAAAAGTGAAGTTGCAGCCCTCAACTGATGTTGATGTTGTCATGTTGTGTTTTGGTCTGATGCGCCACCCTCCACCTATCTACCAATCACGAAGTCAGTAGTGTTGCGGCATCCGGGTTGCCAGCTCTGCTAGTTACCACAGCTGCAGCTACAAACTTGTCCGAATCAGATAAAAAATAATGTCTAACTTTGCGAAACCAAAAAAAACTTGTTATGAATCCGAAATACTTAGTGACAAAGTCCGAAATAAAACAAGGATCTGTATAGGAGATGCCTTTGAAAGATGGAGACGGCTGAAAACGGACAGACGCCAACGTTGCTAATTTTCTCCTGGACAGGTAAGATTTATCTATGTTTGGTTAACTATTACTTGATGTAAATGGACATTTAAGATATTCATGACAGTCGAACAAAGTTATGCGCGCGCAAAGTAACGTTACAGCTCATATGGAGGAGGAATTGTTTAGGTCACTAGCGTAGCCAGAAAAGAGTCTCTGGGTGTGCATAAGAAAAACTGGGTGTGCCACATTTATTGTCAAATTAATGTGCAAAAAAACTCGGACCCGGCACTAACTTTACAGAATAGACTGGGCTGATGTGTAAAACTGGCTGCCTACAGTATATAAAATATAACTCAGGGCTCAACATTAAGGCTATACATGTGCTTGTCCTTCGAACAAGTAAATCGTCCATTCTCTTGTCCTAGTAAAAATCCAGAAATCGGTTTAAATGTATGCTTCATCTTTCATTTTAAATTCTTAGATTTGATCAATAAATTCAATTGAAATAATAAGACACTATGCTGTTACCAATCAAATTAATTAATTTACACTGAAAAATTACAACTGCATTAAATAATGTTATGAGATTGTTTTAAATATTTTTTGAAGATTCAAATATGACATATTGGAAAGAATGATAGCCTACTTTTAAACACGAAACTAAACCACCAGTAGGGGGCGGCAGGTGACCGTCTTAATGAGTGAGTTATACGACAATTCACCATGACATCACAACAGTAATAGAAATTTTGAAGCTATAGCCACCCGTTTTGCCACCCGTTCTTCCGGGTGGAAAAAGCCGAAGCGTTCCTATGGCAACACTAGTAAATTACTTGGAAGGGAGACACAACGTCGGCAGTAGTCTAATCTAAATTTCAACAGTTGATTAAAAAACAGACGTGGTGGAAATTCAGACATAGTTAACATGATCATTAGAGCTTAGATTCTTTGATCTAGAAACGTGCACTCCCAACGCAAAAGAGTGCGGCGCGGGACTAGATTTGATGGCCGAGTGCGAGCGCGGGCGCGGACGGTAATGCACTCACTCTGTGTGTCCGCGTCGCGGGAGAATAAAACGATTCGCGGGACTCCCGCAAACTAGAAATATCTATGATTAAAACATATAAAAACTAATAAATTTTTATTCATCTGTTGCAGAAAAGCAACAAGAACAACTAAAACAAAATAGAAACGATTTACAGGCCTGAGTTTCTTTTTATAACATGTTTGCAGCGTTGAGCGATGTAGCCAATCACAGACATATGTGTTGATTTCTTGAACGCAATGGCCAATCAGAAGCATTTAAGATAGTCTCCCCTCACTGCTCAAAACGACTCGGTTACTAACGTAACCTCGGTTCCCTGAGAGGAGGGAACGAGTATTGCGTAAGTAGCTTACGCTATGGGAAAACTCCTTTTCTCGAGAATATTGAAGTCTTTATGTAAAACGCATTGCAGCTGCACAGCTGACAGCAATGAACGAAGGAGCTCGGTCATTGGCTGTGCTTCGGTAACTTGCTCGAACCAATGACGGGGCGACTCTGAATGCGCAACCAATGAGCGCGCTTCGCGCCCGCGCGCGTCAGAGCCCGCCAAGATGGGCGTGGCCAAGAGCTATATACTGGGCGCCCTGTCATGAGAGTTCTTTAGGTTAAAACGACTGAAGCGAACTAACCAAGCACATGCACGGCAGCTTACGCAATACTCGTTCCCTCCTCTCAGGGAACCGAGGTTACGTTAGTAACCGAGTCGTTCCCTTTCGAGAGGTCTCTCCTATTGCGTAAGTAGCTTACGCTATGGGAACACCATGCAAAACGCCGTGCGTGCTGAACTTCGCCTTATGATAGCCAGAGGCAGGTGCCTGAGCTGAAAAGCAAAGTTATCATCCAACTAGCCGGCAGAGGCGAGCTTTATATGTGGGAAAAAATACAGAGCGGCTAGAAGGCGCTCAGTGTGACACAAGCACATTCATAATCTAGATACGAACTCGTAGTTCAACTAGCATCATGCTGATAGTACATTGGAATGCAATGTCGGGACCTGTAGGTTGTAGAACCTGATAAATGTGGACGGTGAGGCCCAGCCTGCCGCCACACAAATATCCTCGATCGGTATCCCGCTCGACCATGCCCAGGAAGAAGCCACACTCCTGGTGGAGTGTGCTTTGACTCCCCAGGGGCATTGAAGCCCCTTAGCTTCATAAGCCAGCGCTATAGCTTCAACTATCCAGTGAGAGATTCTCTGCTTTGAAACGGCGGAACCTTTCGTACGGCCGCCAAAGCATACAAACAGTTGTTCTGTCTGTCTGAATCGGGCAGAACGCTCCAAATACACTCTGAGAGCCCTAACGGGGCAGAGTAGATTAGCGTCGTGTTCGTCTGCTGGAGACGATAGCGCAGTAAGGGAGATAACCTGTGCTCTGAAGGGAGTGGTGAGCACTTTAGGAATATACCCATGTTTCGGTCTAAGGACGACCCTGCAGTCGTTAGGTCCGAATTCTAGGCAGGCAGTGCTTGTCGAAAGCGCGTGCAGGTCGCCCACTCTCTTGACCGAGCCGAGTGCCAGCAAGAGCGCAGTCTTGAGCGAGAGCTGTTTAAGGTGCACGGTTCGGAGTGGTTCGAACGGGGGCCCTTTAAGAGCGTCTAGGACAGTAGCTAGGTCCCAGATCGGCACTGAGGGGGGGCGTGAAGGGTTCATCCTCCTAGCGCCCCTTAGGAAACGAATAATTAGGTCGTTTCTTCCCAATGGACGTTCCATTACAGGGTCGTGTGACGCTGTGATGGCCGCCACATATACTTTGAGCGTGGAGGGCGTGCGGCCCGCCTCCAGAAGCCCTTGTAGAAAAGCGAGTACATTCGTAATCTCGCATGTTTCAGGGTTCAGGCCCTTGGCATTACACCAGTCACTGAACACTTTCCATTTCTGGGCATATAAGCGTCTCGTGGAGGGCGCCCGCACCTCAGCGATGGTATTTAGTGCTCCGCTCGTGAGGTTCCTGGGAACCCGTTGAGGGGCCATGCATGAAGGGCCCACAGATCGGGGCGGGGATGAAATATCATCCCGCTGGCCTGACTGAGGAGGTCTGGCCTCAGTGGAATCGGCCGTGGTGTAGATTGCATTTGCATCAGATCTGGAAACCATGTTTGGTTCTTCCAGAGTGGGGCTATCAGCAGCACTGCGTTTTTCTCCTCTCTGACCCAACTTATGACCTGTGGCAGCATCGCGATCGGGGGAAAGGCATATAAGGGGCGGCTCGGCCAGCTCTGGGCGAGCGCGTCTGGCTTTTCGTGAAGAAAAGAGAGCAGTGCGCGTTCTCCTTGGAGGCGAAGAGGTCGATCTCCGCTTTGCCAAAGGTTTTCCATAACCACTGAATCGTCAGCGGGTTGAGAGCCCATTCTCCTGGGAGAATCTTGTCGCGCGCCCGCCCTGAATGATGTTGCAAGGCGCCGGATGGTGAGCGCGCACTCTGATGAGAGACGCGCTGTCATTTGCATCGAGTCTAGAACTATTCCCAGGAAAGAAATCCTCTGGCTGGGAGATAGTATGCTTTTTGCAAAATTGATTCTTAGACCCAGGCATTCTAAATGGCTGATAATCCAAGATCTGTGTGTTATTAATTGACTTTCTGATTGAGCTAGAACCAGCCAATCGTCGAGATAATTCAGTATTCGCACTCCCCTTCGCGTTAGGGGGGAAAGTGCTGCATCCATACATTTCGTGAATGTACGGGGAGCCAGGGACAGGCCGAACGGAAGTACTGTGTACTGGTATGACTGTCCCTCGAAAGCGAATCTCAGAAACGGCCTGTGATGAGGCACTATTGGAATGTGAAAGTAAGCATCTTTCAGATCCACTGAGAGAAACCAATCTCCTGGGCGTACTTGCGCGAGGATATGCTTGGTTGTTAACATTCTGAACGAGCGAATCATTAGTGCTTTGTTCAGGTGTCTGAGATCTAGGATGGGGCGGAGACCGCCATCCTTTTTCGGGACGAGAAAATAGCGGCTGTAAAAACCTGCCTCGCTCAGAGAGGGGGAAACAGTTTCCACAGCGCCCTTTTCTATTAGTTTGCGCACCTCGGTGCGTAGAACATGTGAACACTCCTTTCTCACTTTCGTCTCGACCACGGTCGTAAAACGTGGTGGTCTGCGAGCGAACTGGAGCGAGTATCCGTGCTTTACTATATTCAATACCCATTTCGGGATATCTGGAATGTTTTCCCATGCCGCTGCGTGCACAGATATGGGCTGAATACAGGCTAGGGGCGGGCCGCTGTGACGTAGGGACCCGGCCAGCGAATCGCCTGAGCTCGTAGCTCTCAGAGGCGCGGGCGCGCGCTAAGTGAATGGGCGCGTGTGTGATTACAACAGCGCGCGCTGTGTCTGTAAAACTCGCAGCCTGAGCTGGGGTTGTGTTTGACACTGTAAGGACAGTGTTTATAAGTGGGGGTGCATAAACAGTGGTAGGCACACGCGTCACTTTTATAATGTTTCCCGCTTTTACTGGGGATGAATTTATAACTGTGTGAACAGTGCTTGTGTGTAGTGGTGCGTACATGACCGTAGGCACGTGATCTACACTCATGGGGAGCACAGCCTGAGCTGGGAATGAATTTGGCACTGTTTTGACAGTATCTGGGAATGCACACTTTGTGGACATGTGAACCCTTAGTGACACAGGCAGAAAAAGACTCTTTTTGTGTTTTCTGTGCGTCGCCGTAAAAACGGCGTTTGTTTGCAGGTGAGCGAGCTCTGTGACTGGCCCATTGACTGCTGTATGGACATATCCAGCCGCCTGTAAGGGGACTGGGTAATGTTTGAGCTTTTGCAGAGAGAGTGGTCCGGCTTTTGCGAGACACGCACTCTCTCTTCTCATTCTTGTGGCTAGGACGGCTTTCGAGGCTCAGGGTTCAGCACAATCTTGGGCCGAGGACCCCGTCGCTTAGAAGGCGGCTTGCGGTTGTGAGAGCGCGAGAGCGTCGAGCGTCAGCCTGAGGCGCGGGCTGAGAGGCGGTGGGAGCTGTTCTAGACCGCTGCGGCTGTGGCGGTCTCTGTCTGCTCTGCGATGAGCTGGAGCGCTTGGGCAGGAAATGACGCATAGCTTGTGAAGCGTTCTGGGCCTCAGTGAAGCGTTCGGCGAAACCCTTAACCGCCGGTCCAAACAGCCCGCTGGTGGAGAAAGGCGCGTCGAGAAATGGCGCCTTATCCGCGTCCTTCATCTCAGTCAGAGTTAACCACAGACGGCGCTCGAGAACAGTCAAATTAGCCATAGCTCGGCCAATAGACTGGGCAGTGGCCTTCGTGGCTCGCAGAGCTATATCAGTTGCGCTGCGTAGGTCCCTAAAGGCTTCGGGTTCGGGGCCAGACTCGTCCATAGAGCAGAGAAGCTTGGCTTGGAACACTTGAAGTACCGCCATTGAGTGAAGCGCTGATGCAGCTTGGCCGGCGGCGGCGTAGGCGCGACCGGCGAGAGCAGAAGTAGTGCGGCAGGGCTTCGAGGGGTGGGAAGCTTTGGCTTTCCATCCAGTGGTGGAGGGCGGGCAGAGATGATTGGCCACGGCCTCCTCGAGGGGCGGCGTTCCCTCGTAGCCTCTTTCCTTCGCGCCGTCCACAGAGGAGAGCGAAGAAGAAAAATAAGGCTTTAGGCGCGCAGAGTGGGGGGCTTTCCACGACTTGGTGAGTTCGTCATGAACTTCCGGGAAGAAGGGAGAAGGCCTTTGCCGAGGGTCCTGCTGGCGCCCCTGCAGAAACCACTCATCCAGTCGGCTCCGGGTTGGTTCTTCGGGAGAAGACCAATCGAGCCCGAGGTCTTCCACGGCCTTAGAGAGGACACGGATAATCTCGGTATCCATGGTGGAGCCCCCGCTCGTGCTAGCTAGCGTCGACGGGGCGGGATCGAGAGTGGAGCCCGACCAGTCGTCCGATGCAGCGTCGATGGACAAGCTGTCATCCATTCCCCCGTCGTCCTCGGACGCGCCGAAAGTCACAAGGCCCACCGCTCTGCTAGAGGGGTGTGGGTCCGGCTGGGTGAACTGAACCGGCGGTGGGGAAGGCAAGAGCGGCGGTGAAGCACGCGGAGACTGGCTCGGCGTGACGTCACTGAGCTCAGGTTCAGGAAGCCTCTGTGAGCGGCGCTTTTTCTTAGTACGCGGCTCAAACAGAGGGGTGGCGGCGATGGGCTCGCTCACGGCGAAAGCGGCGAGGCGAGCCCGTAGTGTGGAGAGACCGAGGTCATCACATTCCGGGCATCCGCCCTTGGTCAAAGCAGCTTCTGCGTGGTCCCGGCCCAGGCAGCGAGCGCAGATGATGTGACGATCCCCGTCCGGGAGAAGGTCTCTGCACAACGCGCAGGAAGGCATTTGAAACAACGCCTCAGAAAATTGCTCTTTTACAAGTGTCGCGGGGCGAACAGATGTAAAATACTTGCGTGTGTAGCACGCCGGATGGCTCAGTAGGATGGCGTTCGAAGGCGGCTGAAGGTGCCGACGTCCTCGTAGCAATCCCGCTGGTATGCTTTTCGACGGCGGCGAAGCTTCAATAATCCGGAGGATCCAGCGAAGAAGGTGTTCGCTGAAGGAGATTAAATCTTAAGAACTCTCATGACGGGGCGCCCAGTATATAGCTCTTGGCCACGCCCATCTTGGCGGGCTCTGACGCGCGCGGGCGCGAAGCGCGCTCATTGGTCGCGCATTCAGAGTCGCCCCGTCATTGGTTCGAGCAAGTTGCCGCAGCACAGCCAATGACCGAGCTCCTTCGTTCATTGCTGTCAGCTGTGCAGCTGCAATGCGTTTTACATAAAGACTTCAATATTCTCGAGAAAAGGAGGTTTCCCATAGCGTAAGCTACTTACGCAATAGGAGAGACCTCTCGAAAGGGAACAGACTTTTTGTTCAGAGCTGAATTCTGTATGCTGGCAAATCCTCTAATTATAACAAACAAAGTGTATATATTATGAAAGATTCATTGTGCAGTCAGCTTCATTGATAATAACAGAGATGTGTGAGATCGCGATGAACTGATGTCAGCTTTTTAGGAATTATTAAGAGAGCTCGCACTTTGCGCGCAGTCATGCCAAAACCATGCACGCAGTAGGCTATCTGCTTGCTTTATGTTATAACAGTGGTTTGTGTTTTATTATTTAATAACAAATAATTTATCAGGAGCATTTATGCTGATGTGTATGATGGCGACACGTAGGCTAACTTGAAAGCATTTGGAGGTACAGAAGAAAAGTCTATTGGCGGGCGGGCGGGAGCGGGGCAAAACATAAATGTTGCGGGCGGGAGCGGGACAAAACATAAATGTTGCGGGCGGGAGAAAGTAACATAGAAAGTAGTTGAGAACGTCAGTTATAACGACCCACGTATTAAAAATGGTTGGGGTTAAATCGGGCTCATAATTACAGTTAATGTGTCGGGCCGGGAAACGCAAAGAAGACAACATGCACTACTTTTGACGACGTCCACTCGCTTTAACCTCCTCACCCACAGGTTCCGCTGGATAGATTTACTTTTTTCTGAAGTAAATCGATAAAACCCTAACTTTTTGCTGTATATCTGGCAGCGCAAACACAACACGTTTTCGCCATCGTTTCAACTTTGATCAACAACAATGATTTTAATATGTAACCGTTTACAGTAGCCAGCTGGATCTCTTAAGTTGGTCAGTAGAAGCCGCTCGCGTTCTGCCACACGGAAGTATCTTGGTGCCTATTGTTTACAAACATTCTGAAATGCCCTATTGAGTCATTTATTCAAATGATTCGTTCAAACGGCTGAATCATTCATTAATGCAGTTATGTGTTCCGGTGAGCTGCGCTGTGGTTCTTGGGATGTTTGTTTGGAACTATTTTCGCTTCTCAAATAGAACAAAAACAGTCAATATTGTGTCTAAAATGTAAGTGACTTGATATTAATTACTTGTTTATTGAACTGTCATGAAATCAGTGTCATATTTTCAATCGTGATGGTATTCAGCACTCGTGGTCACTGTGATGTTCCTTAACTGTATCATATGTTATTATAAATATAAAAACTCCACATTATTTTTTTTAACCGCTCTATGTTCATTAAGTTTCTTTGTGTAATCTGCGCTCATTTGTTTCCATTTCTCCTCATGAGGCTGCACGAGCCTCAGCAGCACAACCGTATTACCAGTCAGCGGCTGTTTGCGGATTGGTTGGCAGTCAGAATGTCGGCAGATATTTTATTAATGATAATAATTTAAAAATTAAAATACATTTTAAATGTACAAATATTTTAAGTAAACAACATTAGTCCAAGTTTAGGAAACGTTTTTATTAAAACTTTAAAAAAAAGAATTCTGCATCTATTTTAGGTGTGCCAGCTGCCACTGTGGGTGGCACCGGCACACCCTGGCCACACCCGTGGCTACGCCAGTCAGTGGTTTAGGTAATAAAAACGGCGAGTCGTCATTACTACATTAGCAATGCATCATCAGAGCCCGTTCTCTGTCATTATGATGAGACGCTGAGGAAAACAACATTAACACGCCCATTATTGTTTATCATGCAAGTTCTACAGCCAAAAATAATAGAATGACACGTAATCTTTCACCAAACATATTTTAGCGTTATGGACGTGTACTGCAGGGTAAGTTAAAAAATACAGCTGGTCGCTTTCACTTATCCACCTTTTTCCTGGTTAGCGAATTTACCCATGATTCATAGCGGGTTTGAACCGGAAGCCGGTTGTCCTTTTCCGGTTCGAAGCTTTATGAAGATTAAGCGCCGCTTGCTCAGAACGCCGCGGGGATGTGCTGGTTAGAAAATATGTGAAATAAGTAGGGATGCCCTGCCCGTGCACGACTGAAGTTGGGTTGGAAGTTATGTATACTATATGGGAGAGAATGCTAAACCATAATGAGCGTTTTCGTAATATATTGCCTATCAACGCAAGCATAAGCTTGCCACAAAAAAAAAAAAAAACGGCAAAAGTAATGATTATGCATTAAACATTTGAATTGTTTATTAATAACTAGTGTTTTCTGTAAGTGTCGACTGCAAGGATAAATTTGATGATGCTGACTCGCCATCTTCGCAGTAGTGAACGCGCCTATAGAGAGAAATGCACACTTCATACGAATTAACCTATACAGTACATAAGCAGAGAGCAGCCCATTTCTGCTCGTTTTTAATTATTTTGTTTAAAAGTACACATTTCAAGCTTTCTATAGATATACTTCCCATGTATGTGAGGCAAGTAGCCTAACTTATACGCTGAGTTTCGTTTATTAATAAGACGCGCTCCAGTTCACGCGCCCGCGCCTCGGTGTCTGAATCGTCAACTATATTTGCTGCTTATTTATTATTCCAGGCAATTTGTTGAAAAAACATTGATAAAAATGAAGATACAATTTATACTAAACGAAATTCACTTTAAAGAAAGGCTTTCTACAAAACAAAACTTAATAAGTGGTCAAAATCATGTCTGAGCCATTCCAAATGTTTTCCGATATTGGGCATCTTATGATCCGATCTGACTCATCTCATGCGGTTCCCTTTTCATATAATCAACATAGATGAAATAAATAAAATAAAAAAACATTATATTGTGAAACTTAAATATAAAACGTATGCGTTGTTTTGTTTTTTTTGCTTATATTTAAGCGTCACACTGCTCCGCTTTGCTCACATGTTCTGGTGTGTAGCCTATAGCCTATACATGCATGTGTGCGTGATGTGATGGAGGGGTGCGATTTTCGAATAATAATTGAATAATACCCAGCGATCTTCGAATATTATTTTTGCTTGAAATGCCCATCCCTACTGGTAACTTTTTCGTTGGATGCTTCAGTTTTAGCGCAGCTAACCAAAAACGTCTACTCTGGCATTGAATGTAGCTGATACGAACCGGACATAGGCATTCTCTCCTTTTTATCGTATGCTCAAAGCTCCCAGTTTCTAAAAAGTTTTTTTTTTATCTACTTTGAATTGTTAAAACAACCAACAACAGCACATGTAGAGCCTGAACTCATTCTCTCACTGCTAATACAGTACGAACCGGAAGTAGGCAACCGGAGTCGTCGTCATGGCGGCGCGCATTGTTTAGAGCAGAATAAGGTGGATAGCGTCAGCTGAATGAATAGCTGTATCTTTGATATCAGTTACACACAGTGACAGAGACTTGTGCTTGTACTTACGTTAATGACAGATACCTACCGTTACAAGTTAGACTAACAGCTACTGTTCTAACAATGTACTGTCACATACGAGCGTACATCTTTACGATTATATTTGGCTAATCGCCATTAGTACATTTTTGCGATATATAATTACTTTGCAAAACATCTCTCATTTGAAGCATAAACATAATTAACAGAAAAAGCTTCTTGTAGCAGCCTACGTTCCTGCTGGATCCTGCAGCCCATCTGGCAACCTCAAGTCAGGGAGGAGGGAGAGGGGATACACCGCTCTACAGTAATTTGAAAGTGATTGCAGTACCAGTTTTGGCCACATTCTTACATACGGCTCCTTTAAAAGAAACCTCGCATATTTCAGCCTTTAAATCATTTTTATAAAAAGAATGAGTCAAAAAAGATAAATTACTGATGTTTACAATGCACATTAGCTTATCTTTTATTATTATTAGTAAAATACGGTCTGTCTGTCGTTGCTATGCAACCATGCACTGCGCTCTCCACAATGACAAAGAAGTTTTAGTAGCTAATGGATTTCCACCACCGTAAAACGCTGGCTGTAGCTCTGCTACAAGATTTATTTACGGAGAAGAGAAAAACACCCATAGTGTTTGGCTGCACCCCCATCCTTCATGTTGACTGAGCTTTCAATGTTGTTATGGAAAGGGTTAAGCTGATTGGTTGGTTCTTGTCACATGACCTGCGGTGCGTTTGCGGCATTCTGAAAAGTTGAGATTTTTTTCATCTCGCTGCGCCTGGAAAAAATAAGCGCGTCGCTTCAATTATGAGCTTCCTACATTTGAAATAACGAACTTGAGCGTGCAAAAGACGCGATATGTGAACGGCCCATTGGCGAGCTACCTCCAATCAGGCCACGAGCTACTGGTAGCTTGCGAGCGACGTGTTGGCGAGACCCCTGCCGTAAGGCCTAGAGACATTAAACTTGGTCAAATAGTGGAGCGGCTAAGTGATATAATCGTTCAGTTTATGATACAAGCGTGAAAATTGGCATAAGCAGCCTCCATGGGTCACTTGACAAGAAAATTGTCCGAGCCACTTGAAATTTCAAGATGGCGCCCATTTTTCAAGATGGCTGACACCTTAGTGGAGCAGTTAAGTGATATAGTGGTTTATTTGGTGATACAAGCATGAAAATTGGCATGAGCAGTCTCTGATGGTCACTAGACAATAAGCCACCCACAGCTACTTGAAATTTCAAGATGGCGGCCATTTTTCAAGATGGCCACCACCTTAGTGGAGCAATTAGGCTTAAGAAATCAGCCTGTCAGGAGTTGCCTCCCATCGGCATAGCTCTCAGGGTTCATTGAGGTACACAAGCTCCCTTACCACGACAAGGTAACAGTCAAAAGGGAGTTTTTTTTGTTTTGTTTTTTAAACTAACAGTTATTAAACATGTCAAATTAATACTGAGAGGTGGGGAAACAAAAATAAGATTAATAAATTAGCACAGTTGTGGTGCTGAACGGACAGTGCCCCAAACAAAAAATTGAGCAATGACTAATACTGAATGTCAATAAGAACAGATCCAGAGGCAACAGCGACTCTGGCTGACACAGCCATGGAACCATGACAAACAGAAACTATCTCAAACAATACTAAGGAACTAAACTGAAAATTTCACAGTGATAGTCTGGTGACAAAATAAAACATGATGCGCCAATGTGGCAAGGGGAAGCCGAGCCATAGGCCTACACCGGAAAACATAGAGGACTAACACTGGCAAAAGAAACATGCAAATAGGTTCTAGCAGGGGCAACTACATAGGCATGTGCAACTGAGTCCATATCTGAAGGACTTACACCTTGCAGTACATGCCTTGTTGCACCCACATTTGGTCAACTCCCAACAACTCTCTGCAATAGGTGGAAGTGGAGTCCAGAAGACTTTCCACTCTTCGTCCTTTTTAACCCATCCCCAGTCGGATGGGCTCGGCATTTGTGGATGTCGGTTCAATGCCGGTCCCCACACGTATCCAGCCTCATAAGAAGCATGTTTGGCATGCTCTTTGAGTGCTGCTTGAGTTGGTGGGATCAAGTCATATTGTCTTTGCTTTCTGGCAAAGAGATCAAGCCATGGCCTCATTCACAGTGGTGACATCGCTGGACCTGTCGTACATTAGCACAACAAATCTCTCCAAAGCTTGCAGGTCACTATCCTCCACTGCAGAGGGACATTTGCTGAGTCTTGCAAATGTGTTTGACACCTCATCACACACGTCCCATGTTTTCCAGGCAGACTTCTTTGATTTGCCATGGAAGGATGACACAATGTCACAACCACTGAAGGCATGGAAGAAGAGGATACCACGTGTTTTCTCTGGTCCTATGGCTGAAACCACCTCATGTATAGGGATCCATCTTGTCTTCAATACAACTGTATTTTGATGCGTTAAAAGTTGTTCTTTAGAATAATCTAAAACATATAAAATAAAATGACACCAAATCGTCCTTAATGAAAAAAAACAATACATTTCTATCGGAAAATTGATCTTTTGAGGATCCAGGGGTCGGCCATCTTGAAAATAGAAATTTCAAGTGGCTGAGAGTGTTTTCTTGTCAAGCAACCCTTAGAGACTGCTCATACCAATTTGCATGCTTATGTCACTAACTAAACAATTATATCGCTTAACTGCTCCATTTAGGTGGTGGTAATCTTGAAAAAAAGGCCGCCATCTTGAAATTTCAAGTGGCTGTGGGCGGTTTCTTTGAGACAGCTCATGGCAATTTTCATGCTTGTATCACCAACTAAATGATTTCTTAAGCCTAATTGCTCCACTAAGGTGGTGGCCATCTTGAAAAATGGCCACCATCTTGAAATTTCAAGTAGCTGTGGGTGGCTTATTGTCTAGTGACCATCAGAGACTGCTCATGCCAATTTTCATGCTTGAATCACCAAATAAACCACTATATCACTTAACTGCTCCACTAAGGTGTCGGCCATCTTGAAAAATGGGCGCCATCTTGAAATTTCAAGTGGCTCGGACAATTTTCTTGTCAAGTGACCCATGGAGACTGCTCATGCCAATTTTCACGCTTGTATCATAAACTGAACGATTCTGCCAAGCATAAGCACTTAGCCGCTCCACTAAAATGGTAGGTCTCAATTTGCGGAGAAGCTGACATGATATCAACCCAATCGGCCAATAAGGGGCGCTACAGCAATCAAAAGTTGGAAATCACTCATAACTCTTTGACTGTTCGACAACTCAATTGTCTTATCTCATTGGAATCCGTGGCTCAAGACGGACAAACGTATACAGTATCATTGCATTTCCGCCTGGATACATTTTCCGCCATTTTGAATTTTGTCCATTTTGAATTTTGTCCAAGTAGTTTACTTTAGCAAACTAGTTCTAGGTTTTTTGCCCAAACGGAACCAAACCAGTCTGAATATCAATAATTATAAAAAAAAAGTCAAAATTTATATTCACGGATGCTAAGGGGCGCCAAAACGTTCTACGTGGGCAGAGCCACTTTTACTAAAATGGCTATAACTCGAGAACAAAATTAAATATTTTCACCAAACTCGTTACACGTGTATAGGCTCAAACGTAAAAAAAAAAAAAAGACGATTGGACACTTGGTGGCACTATAACAGGAAAAAAACATGAAAATGGCTATAACTACACAACCGCAAGTCCGATTGACTTACACTGTCTTTGTCCAAGGTGCCATGATTGTCTATGAGGACATTGGTGTATCTAAAAAAACATGGCCGCCATCGGCCAATGAAATTTGAGCACCTATTAGACAATGTTAACGGAGGCCGATCGGAACGAAACTCGTGGGCATGTTCGACTCATGACCCTAGAGGTCTGTGAGAATTTTGAAAGAAATCGGCCACAAGGTGGAGCTAAGGAGTTTTACGCCTCAGTAATCACGTGGTATTTCACACACCAACATAATATTCATATAATTTGATAAATCTTGTCATACTGAACAACATTGCCTTTAGAACCATTGCTGTCAATCAAATCGTTCATTAAATATTCCCAATTATGAATAAATCCTAAATGAATACCCGAAACTTCACGAAAATAGGTGAGCACATCCGACATATGATTCTAAACAAGCATGCAAACTTTAATGGAGATTGGGCAATAGATGGTGCTATAACAGTTAAAAAGATTTAAAAAAACATATATTTCCTATGGTAAATTGCCTGTATTGGCTGTAAATGGTCTTTTCCGTCTATGATCTAAGTGGATACATGCTTGCTAAATAAAACAATATCTTTTACACATATGGTTAAAGGCCTTAAATGCTTGAACCCCGATAATTGCTGCTCGCAGCTATATTTATAATTAGTGGTGCTTGCAAAGCAACACTATTGTTCTTCTCCATACTTATTATTAGTGGTGCTTGCAAAGCAACACTATTGTTCTTCTCCATACTTATTAGTGGTGCTTGCCATAGGCAAAGCAACACTAGTGTTCTTCTGTATACTTATTATTATTAGTGGTGCTTGCCATAGGCAAAGCAACACTAGTGTTCTTCTGTATACTTATTATTAGTGGTGCTTGCCAAAGGCAAGGCAACACTAGTGTTATCTTGCAAAAATTATTCCACACAAAATTTGGCGCGTAACTCGTCCCGCACCGTTTATCACAGACCCCTGAGTGAGGCGTCAAATCGTGCGGCTCATTGAGGAGAGGTGTGCTATGACTTTTCTAAGCGATCGGGTGTACGATGTTCGCACAGTGGACGAAAAAGCGGCCAAAAAAATCCCATTGACTTAACATTGCGGAATGTTCAGAAATTCAAATCCCAACCGACTTTTTCACACACACAGACACAAAGGGCCTGACACCCCTGCATTTCTCTCCCTCTCTCTCTCCCTCAGAGGATTTATATTATCAAGCAGCCAATAAATAATGGCCTAAAATCTTCATAGCCTCACCCTAGCAACCAATTACAGCACCCTAGCAACCGTAGGCCTCGTGCCATACCAAAGGCACTCGTTAATAAAGATTTTAAGAACTCTATAATAACTCTATAGTAACTATCTTTTACTATGTTATAAAAAATACATGCTGACATCACAGACCCCTGAGTGAGGCGTCAAATCTATAACTTTTCTAAGAGATCGAGGGTACGGTAATTGCCCCAGGGGCAAAAAAGCGCCCCAAATCAATCCCATAGACTTAACATTACAACAAACTTTGACGAGTCATAGCTCAGAAATCAGATTTCACAGAAACGTGTGATTTGCCACATTTGAAGAGGCTGACAGGCTCTGTAAGAACATACCTCACAATGGGGTAAAAGTTGCACCCCTGGGGGGCAGGAGCTGCTCAAAGTTGCCCCATTGACTTACTATGGTGTAGGAGTAAAAACTCCATAGTAATCATCTGTTAAAAAATACACGCCGACATCACAGACCCCTGATTGAGGCGTCAAATTGTGTGGATTATTGAGGAGAGGTGTGCTGTGACTTTTCTTACCGATCGGGGATACGGTGTTTGCCCCAGGGGCAAATCATTGGGTAAAAAAAATCCCATAGACTTAACATTGCCACAAACTTTGACGACTCGTAGCACTGACCAATGATTTCTCAGAAACTTGTAATTTACCACATTTGAAGAGGCTGGCAGACTCTGTAAGAACATACCTCACAATGGGGTAAAAGTTGCACCCCTGGGGGGCAGGAGCTGCTCAAATTTGCCCCATTGATTTACTATGGTGTAGGACGGCACATTTCATGGGCCGTCCTACACATTGCATAGGGATTTTGTATTGAACATAGCTCTGGATCACAGTGTCATAGAGACAAGGGGACGGGCTCATTTTTCTCAGATGACCAATCAGTCTCTCAGGATCATTGTGAAGCTATTAAGCCACGCCCTAGCAACCATTTAGAGCACCTTAGCAACAAGTCCCATAGACTTCCATTGAAAGAGGTCAAAAGAATATCTCCGGATAGAAGTGTCATAGAAACACAAGGGTGGTCTCGTTTGACTCGGGGCAGCACACAGCCAATCACGAATCCCCTTAACACTTCCTAGCCCCTCCCTAGCAACCATTGTCGAGCACCTTAGCAACTAAAATCTATAGAGGGATATCTTCCATTCTGAATGTCACAGAGGCATGGGAGTTGGTTTATATCATTCATACTGACAAGCAACCTTTGGACTTTGATGACTGGCAGCTGCCAAGCCATTCCCTAGCAACCAAACAGAGTACCCTAGCAACCATTTTGCAAGACCTATATCTCTGCATCAGAACATCGTATAGAGATGTGGTTTGGCTCTTTTGACTCATGCTAGCAAACAGGGCTTCCAACATGCTACACATGCTAGCTGTGAATAGCTACATGCTAATAGCGATTAGGTATGTGCTAAATCATGCCAAGAAAGTGTTAAGAACTCCAATAGTAACCATTTGTGACAAATACCAACCACCTAGTAACACCATAGCAACCACGCAGAATACCTTAGTAACCACCTAGCAACGCCTAGCAACCACCCAGAATACCCTAGCAACCGCCTAGCAACACCATAGCAACCACCCAGAATACCCTAGCAACCGCCTAGCAACCACCCAGAACACCCTAGCAACTGCCTAGCAACCACCCAGAATACCCTAGCAACCGCCTAGCAACGCCATAGCAACCACCCAGAATACCCTAGCAACACCATAGCAACCACCCAGAACACCCTAGCAACCGCCTAGCAATGCCCTAGCAACCACCAAGAATACCCTAGCAACTGCCTAGCAACCCTCTAGCAACCACCCAAAATACCCTAGCAACCGCCTAGCAACACCATAGCAACCACCCAAAACACCCTAGCAACCACCTAGCAACCACCCAGAACACCCTAGCAACGCCCTAGCAACCACCCAAATTACCCTAGCAACCAACCAGAACACCCTAGCAACCACCCAAAACACCCTAGCAACCACCTGAACAGCATGAATAAGCCATATCTCAGCACCAGAACATCGTACAGACATGTTTGTTGGCTCGTATGCAATCATGTACCACACCCTAGCAACCGAGTGGCGAGTTTTGCCACTGCAAGCACCACTTCACATTTTCTTCTGGAAATGTACGTTCTAGTTATTAGTGGTGCTTGCCAAAGGCAAGGCAACACTAGTGTTATCTTGCAAAAATTATTCCACACAAAGTTTGGCGCGTAACTCGTCCCACACCGTTTATCACAGACCTCTGAGTGAGGCGTCAAATCGACCGGCTCATTGATGAGAGGTGTGCTATGACTTTTCTAAGCGATCGGGTGTACGATGTTCGCACAGCGGACGAAAAAGCGGCCAAAAAAATCCCATTGACTTAACATTGCGGAATGTTCAGAAATTCAAATCCCAACTGTCACTTTCACACACACCCACAGAAAAGGGCCTGACAGCCCTGCAGGGCTCTCTCTCTCTCCCTCAGAGGATTTATTTTATCAAGCAGCCAATAAGTAATTGCCTAAAATCTTCATAGCCACACCATAGCAACCAGTTACAGCACCCTAGCAACCGTGGGCGATAGGCACGAGGCCTAAATAACTATTTAGCTATACTAAATAACTCTATAAAAACTCTATAAAAACTCCTTTTAAAAACTCCATAGTAATCATCTGTTAAAAAATACACGCCGACATCACAGACCCCTGATTGAGGCGTCAAATTGTGCGGATTATTGAGGAGAGGTGTGCTGTGACTTTTCTTACCGATCGGGGGTATGGTGTTTGCCCCAGGGGCAAATCATTGGGTAAAAAAAATCCCATAGACTTAACATTGCCACAAATTTGACGACTCGTAGGACTGACCAATGATTTCTCAGAAACTTGTAATTTACCACATTTGAAGAGGCTGGCAGGCTCTGTAAGAACATACCTCACAATGGGGTAAAAGTTGCACCCCTGGGGGGCAGGAGCTGCTCAAATTTGCCCCATTGACTTACTATGGTGTAGGACGGCCCATTGCATAGGGATTTTGTATTGAACATAGCTCTGGATCACAGTGTCATAGAGACAAGGGGACGGGCTCATTTTTCTCAGATGACCAATCAGTCTCTCAGGATCATTGTGAAGCTATTAAGCCACGCCCTAGCAACCATTTAGAGCACCTTAGCAACAAGTCCCATAGACTTCCATTGAAAGAGGTCAAAAGAATATCTCCGGATAGAAGTGTCATAGAAACACAAGGGTGGTCTCGTTTGACTCGGGGCAGCACACAGCCAATCATGAATCCCCTCAACACTTCCTAGCCCCTCCCTAGCAACCATTGTCGAGCACCTTAGCAACTAAAATCTATATAGGGATATCTTCCATTCTGAATGTCTCAGAGGCATGGGAGTTGGTTTATATCATTCATACTGACAAGCAACCTTTGGACTTTGATGACTGGCAGCTGCCAAGCCATTCCCTAGCAACCAAACAGAGTACCCTAGCAACCATTTTGCAAGACCTATATCTCTGCATCAGAACATCGTATAGAGATGTGGTTTGGCTCTTTTGACTCATGCTAGCAATCAGGGCTTCCAACATGCTACACATGCTAGCTGTGAATAACTACATGCTAATAGCGATTAGGTAAGTGCTAAATCATGCCAAGAAAGTGTTAAGAACTTCAATAGTAACCATCTGTGACAAATACCAACCACCTAGTAACACCATAGCAACCACCCAGAATACCTTAGCAACCACCTAGCAACGTCCTAGCAACCACCCAGAATACCCTAGCAACCGCCTAGCAACACCATAGCAACCACCCAGAATACCCTAGCAACCGCCTAGCAACGCCCTAGCAACTGCCTATCAACATCCTAGCAACCACCCAGAATACCCTAGCAACGCCCTAGCAACCATCCAAAATACCCTAGCAACCAACCAAACACCCTAGCAACCACCCAGAATACCCTAGCAACCACCCAAAACACCCTAGCAACCACTCAGAACACCTTAGCAGCGCCCTAGCAACCATCTGAACAACATGAATAAGCCATATCTCAGCACCAGAACATAGTACAGACATGTTTGTTGGCTCGTATGCAATCATGTACCACACCCTAGCAACCGAGTGGCGAGTTTTGCCACTGCAAGCACCACTTCACATTTTCTTCTGGAAATGTACATTCTAGTTATTATTATTATTATTATTCTTATTCCACACAAAAGTTTGGCGCGTAACTCCTCCCGCAGCTTTTGTCACAGACCCACGAATGAGGCGTCAAATCGTGCGGATTATTCGGGAATGGTGTGCTATGACTTTTATAAGCGATCGGGGGTACGATGGTCGCCCCAGGGGCAAAAAATTGGGCAAAAAATCCCATAGACTTAACATAGCGACGAACTTTGACGAGTCATAGCTCAGAGCGAGAATTTCGCAGAGACGTGTAATTTGCAACATTTGAAGAGGCTGACAGGCTCTGTAAGAACATACCTCACAATGGGGTAAAAGTTGCACCCCTGGGGGTCAGGAGCAGCCCAAAGTTGCCCCATTGACTTACTATGGTGACTGACATAGTGACTTACTATGGTGACTCACATTTCATGGGCCGTCCTACACATTGCATAGGGATTTTGTATTGAACATAGCTCTGGATCACAGTGTCATAGAGACAAGGGGACGGGCTCATTTTTCTCAGATAACCAATCAGTCTCTCAGGATCATTGTGAAGCTATTAAGCCATGCCCTAGCAACCATTTAGAGCACCTTAGCAACAAGTCCCATAGACTTCCATTGAAAGAGGTCAAAAGAATATCTCCGGATAGAAGTGTCATAGAAACACAAGGGTGGTCTCGTTTGACTCGGGGCAGCACACAGCCAATCATGAATCCCCTCAACACTTCCTAGCCCCTCCCTAGCAACCATTGTCGAGCACCTTAGCAACTAAAATCTATAGAGGGATATCTTCCATTCTGAATGTCACAGAGGCATGGGAGTTGGTTTATATCATTCATACTGACAAGCAACCTTTGGACTTTGATGACTGGCAGCTGCCAAGCCATTCCCTAGCAACCAAACAGAGTACCCTAGCAACCATTTTGCAAGACCTATATCTCTGCATCAGAACATCGTATAGAGATGTGGTTTGGCTCTTTTGACTCATGCTAGCAAACAGGGCTTCCAACATGCTACACAATCTAGCTGTGAATAGCTACATGCTAATAGTGATTAGGTAGTGCTAAATCATGCCAAGAAAGTGTTAAGAACTCCAATAGTAACCATCTGTGACAACTACCAACCACCTAGTAACACCATAGCAACCACCCAGAATACCTTAGCAACCACCTAGCAACGTCCTAGCAACCACCTAGCAACACCATAGCAACCACCCAGAACACCCTAGCAACCGCCTAGCAACGCCCTAGCAACCACCAAGAATACCCTAGCAACTACCTAGCAACGCCCTAGCAACCACCCAGAATACCCTAGCAACCGCCTAGCAACACCATAGCAACCACCCAGAATACCCTAGCAACCGCCTAGCAACCACCCAGAACACCCTAGCAACCGCCTAGCAACACCCTAGCAACCACCCAGAATACCCTAGCAACCACCTAGCAACACCATAGCAACCACCCAGAACACCCTAGCAACTGCCTAGCAACGCCCTAGCAACCACCAAGAATACCCTAGCAACTGCCTAGCAATGCCCTAGCAACCACCCAGAATACCCTAGCAACCAACCAGAACACCCTAGCAACCACCCAAAACACCCTACCAACCAACTGAACAGCATGAATAAGCCATATCTCAGCACCAGAACATCGTACAGACATGTTTGTTGGCTCGTATGCAATCATGTACCACACCCTAGCAACCGAGTGGCGAGTTTTGCCACTGCAAGCACCACTTCACATTTTCTTCTGGAAATGTACATTCTAGTTATTATTAGTGTTGAAAATATTGTTGTATTGGAATGATTTACAGCTGATAAAGGGATCTAGGGTCTAAGGGATGTCATGTATGTGTTAGTGACATTAGTTAACAAATTCCTTAGCATTGTGCTGATTCCACTGAGTAATTGCTCCTTGAGGGCATTTCAAAATGATGCTGAGTCACAGGTATTGTGGGGTAAACTGATATACCAAGTGATATTTGAAGGCAATCTGTATAGAGAGAGAGATGAAAGACAGATTGCATAAGATAAAGACTTAAGATGAAGGTTCAAAGGAAAAGTGAGAGTGCTGAAAGGACATGAGTCACTGAAATGGATTGCACGAGCCTATAGTAAGTATTAATGTAGCAGGAGTTGGCATGCTCTTGGTCCCAATGATAGGCACTATGGGAATACCTGGCACTATGGGAATTCCTCCGTTGATAAGGTCATTCAAAATGAGCTGTGTATTCTGACAAAATACAACATATAAAATGAAGATGATTTACCAGTGCCCAATTTATTTTTGAGGACTCTTAAAAACATGAGAAATTACTTTTTTCCATTTCTGACGACAGTCAGGTTAGTACAGCTAGCCGAATAACTGCCATTGAGATAAAAATTGTCCTACCGTTCAAAAACTCCATCTAGAGGTTATTAGAAACTCTTTATTGCAAGATCACATTCCACTCACATTGCTTCTGGCTGTTTGTTTAGTCTTTCATTATGAGATTAGACCCAGCATAACCCAGCGACCACCCACATCGGTTTGCTCTGAAAAGATGGGACCTTTTTTGGAAACTTCCAGGAATCTGGGTGCACCAGTCCTAAAAACGTGTTAACATAGCCTAAGCCTACTGAAAAATTAATCATTGGAACTAACAATTTGCCAGGTTCGTGCATCACATCTTTGAAAGAATTTCCTTTTTATTTAATTTTTTGTTTTGTTTATTTTATTACTTTTTGAAGTAGACTATCAAGTGCAAGAATAAAAATTACACTTTTGTGAGCAATTTCTATAAAATAACAATTTCTGTACTTAATAATTTTGATCGGAAAGAAATTATATTTCTGTCCTTTCTGCACAGTCGACATGGACTTTTATTTGGACTAATTATTTTGAGTTTTTAATGAGATGGGCCTACAATCAGGGTCTCCGATAAGGGGGTGAATGTTAGGACGATTCTAAGGGCCCACGCACTTTTGGGGCCCCCAGAGATCGATTTTCTTAATGGCATGGGTGCGGTAGGGGGCCTAACCTCATAGTCTTTCATAGGGTCCCTATAAAATTCTAGCGGCACCCCTGCCTACAATTGCGATGGAAATGGGAGGAAAACGCTACAAGCCACTTAATTCTTCCTTTCTGCAATGCATATCGAAAAATGTTATGATTCATGATACAAGAAAAGATGTGGTTTTTTTTTCTAACCAACATGGTTTCTCTGTGTCTGCACTCCACAGGCTGGAGGTTAGTTTCAGAATTAGAGCGTTCATTGAGCTCCCTCTGCTGGTTCTGTTCAGATAGTGCATGCTGTAAAATTAAAAATGAATTGCTGCCAACAGAGGTCGCTGCATAACTGGACTTAATCTCAAAAACTTGCCTTGCAGACCTGAAACTGCAGTATACATGGTTCTAACCACAAATAGATTGAGTTTTGTGTTAATACTGGGATAATACTGTGGGAAGCTATTGATCTGTAAAAATGAAGGTGTACAGAAAGCTTTTTGTCAGCGATAGATGAAATTAGTATTCACAAGCTAGAACTGCCATAACATATTTATTATTATTATTTATTATTTTGTTCTCCCTTGTCTTACCATCATAAGTGCTCGAGATATTATATGGTCTATGTGTATTATACAGACACAATTTGACTATGGTCATATTAGTATTTCTTTATCAGTTTTAAACACACTCACATAGATAGATAGATAGATAGATAGATAGATAGATAGATAGATAGATAGATAGATAGATAGATAGATAGACTATAGATAGATAGATATAGCATACAGGTAGATAGATAGATTGCGTACATACGATAGATAGATAGCGTACATAGCCTACTATAGAAAGACAGACAGACAGACAGATAGATGGATAGCATACATACTGTAGATAGATAGCGTATATAGCGTATATAGCCTACTATAGATAGATAGATAGATAGATAGATAGATAGATAGATAGATAGATAGATAGATAGAAATTTTAGCAAAGAACCATTAACATTCTTGAAGTCAATTTACTTTTTAAATTTATTTTAAAAAGCATAGAATGTAGAAAACCATGACTTTGACAGGGTGTAAACATTAGCACCTTTGTACAAAAAGTCTGTTCAGACAATAAATTAAGAAGTTCAGTTCAATATTCCATTGCGTTCATCCATCAAACGTTCAGTGTTATCCTCCCATCAGCATGTCATTATGCTTTGGCGCATTAGAGTAACCACAAAGCAGCAGGTGCGCTGTCAGTCCTGTGCAAATTCTCTCCGTGTGACTGTAAGTGTGTCTGTGCAAACAACCAGTCCAGTGGATCTTTAGTTCCACAGTCCGTCTGGCTGCTCAACCTCAGCGTGACCTCATCCAGGCCGAGGGAAACGCGGCGGGGTTGCAGAGCCCGGGAAGAGCCCGCGTGCTTCCCCACAGGTTTACGCCTCTGAGTCCTGGATATCCTCAAAGGGCCGCAAGCAGGCTGGGCCAGTTCTTTAATGGAGTTCACATATTCATCCAGGGACTGCGAGAGGTCCTCGTGCGACTCTGTTATTGTCGGTAGAGGAGCCACAGACAGGAGTAATCTTCTGGGTTTCATCCTAGAGAGTTGAGCAACAGTTAGTTATTTATGCAGTATGCATTTGTAATGAGATTTGACAGTCAAGAAATGTTTAGTTGAATTTTTAATTAACATAAATCATTCAGTTGATCATATATCTCAAATTTACCTGTAGGACAAGGTTCTAGCGTGGAGAGGCTGTGTCTGTGTTTGGTTTGTTCTGGTTTAGAGGCAGCTCATCTCCTTTTATACAGTCACAGCAGTTAAGGACCATAAGCCAAGGCCAATGGTGCTAAATTTAGCTAAGCTCTGACCTTGCATGACTGACAGGAAGTGTGTGTGTGCTGAACGGAGAGTAGAGAGGAAGCTGACCGCAGCTGCCCTGAATGTTTACATTGCCGTAACAATGAGACGCTGGGAGCACTCGGCCCTCCACCTATGTGACACTTGACTACGCTCACTCACAATTACAACAGCTGCCAACACCCTTACCGATTCTTATTTTGGTCGAGGGTTTTTGTTGAAGAGCAAGTCCTCAGAGATCCAGTGGGGAAAAGTCGGGTGGGCCTCAGCTCTGACCTCTGTCTTGCGTTGAATGATTAAAGTTAAAGAGTCAAAGAATCACAATAATCCTCTGTCGAGGTTGGACTGAACAATTGAGAATTAAATTATTGTTCTCTTTGAATTCAGAAAGTAAATAGGATTGAAATTAGTTGGCATATAAGTTCTTCTCACCATGTAAATATCACCATAAAGGAGTTTGGTTTGACACTGTAGTTTTGTGGTTTGCTGAATTAAAGTTTGACTATGGGTTTTTTAGGTGAAATGCAGCTGGTAATAATACCAGAGATGTGAATTATAATGTTCTCATGTAAATTATGTTTTTTCACCTCAGATTCGCCCTTAAGCTAAAAGCAAAGATATAACATACAGTAGAGCTATGAAAGGTGCTCATTAAATAGGTTAAACCTTTTAAACGTACATAAATAGAAGGCTGTGACACTGTTACGTGCATCTGTTACAACCAGCTATTTTAAGTAGCTATCCTGAATCTTTACATCAGAGTGTAATCTCTGTGGTATATTTAGTTCTGCCACATGCAGTAGTCAGACGATATTGTTTTTTTGTATGTGAACGGAAGAGACTTATCGACTTTGTTGACTTAGGCCTCGATAGTATTAAGACTGTGCTTAAGTGGCACGTGTCTGCCTGAAAAGAACTGCATGAAGTCTGTCTGTCTGTCTGTCTGCCTGTGGTAACTATCTATCTAATCATTTTCTTATAAGGAGAGGTCAATTTTCCTAAGCCAGACATCACTTCCCAATCTGAAAACCTCATGATGATGCCATATTGTACACTACCGTTCAAAGGAGAGTGATTTATTTTTTCAAGAAATCCATAGTTTTATTAATTGGGGATGCATTCATTTAAAGTTAATTTATAATGTATATAAAGATTTCTAAGTCAATGGTGTTCTTTTGTACTTCATTTTCATGAAAGAATCATATATCATATCATAATCATATATCTGTCACGGTGGGTTGCAGGAAGGCAGATGGAGACGAGGATATAATGCCAAAACGAAGATTTAATTGTAATTAAACACAGGACAGCAGAACAGCCAGCAACACACTAAATACAACGGAGATCTGACAAACACTGACTGAACAGATGGAACTAAAATACAAACACAGATGACACTGATTAATAGAACACAGGTGATACAGATGACGATGACACAACTGAACTGATAATGACTGTAACCATGGATATGAAGGAGTAACGGAAAAGAACAAAGGAGAACAGGAACCAATCAAAATACAAACTAAAAGTTCAAACAAACACTGACGTGACAATATCAAAGAAAAATATATCATGGTTTCCAAAAAAAATATTACGCATCACAACCATTTTCCAACTGTTAATAATAATAATAATAAATGTTTCTTGAGTATTCTCATATTAGAATGCTTTCTGAAGGATCATGTGACACTGAGGATTGAAATGACTCCTGAAAATTCAGCTTTATTTGATGCAGTATATTAAAAAGTTGTTTTAAATTTTAATAATATTTTACAATAAAATGTGTATTACAGCATTGTGACATTTTCCATTCAACACTGAACTAATAGTTAATATTACTGAATTGTAAGCACATTATTGTTCAGAATCACACTCGAAAATAATATATCTAGTACGTGTGCTGTATTGTACTCCTCCCAAGGTGTCTTTCCATAACTTCACCGCCTCCAATTGAATTTCTGCGGATTGCAACTGCCTCTTCAGCACGTACACTTGAAACCGAGCTGAGACATGGGCCAGCAGGATTTCCTCCATCTGACAAAAGAGTTAATGATGATTATTATTATTTCTTGCAGGAAGAGGGCGAGCTGATCGTGGAGGGTTTACTCAACATCTCCTGGGGCCTGAAGAGGCCAATCAGACTCCAAATGCATGATGACAACGAGCGCTTTCGCTATGCCTGCACGGGTGCGTGGAGGTCGGAGAGCTCAGAGTCCAGCAGGTGGGTGGAACAACACACCCAGATGTCTCCTTTCTTTCATTAGGTCATAACTCCATCTGTTTCTTTCATTAATTCAATCATAGACGTCTCAATCCAAAGGCCAGTTATGGGTGTAAAGCTTTTTTATAGGTTAAATTGGCTGCTCCTTTATCTTTCTCGGTCAGCTTAGAATTAATCATAGATAATGGTTTGTACTTTTCCTAAAATCCAATAAATATTTTTTTTAGAGAATTAATGCACTTTCTATCATAGCTGTAATTTGGTAGGTGTTGATGACCTGTGGTCATTCTGGCACTAGTGAAACGACAGAGGAACTAGCTATTCACTATTCAGTATTGGGCTCACGTGCAGCACTCATCTGTATCATGGAAATTTGAATCAGCTCATAAGTATATACAAAGCTGTGGTGACCTTGATTCAATGCTGGAAGCAAAAAGGTTCAGCACGTAATTATTGACACTTTTCTTGAATATTATACAAAAAGACAAAACACTTCTATAGAGAAAACTATTAGATATGTAAATTGTGCAATATAAAGTAAAATTAACATGAAAAGCAGCTTAACATCAATTGTTAATGTAAAATCAATAGTGCTTAATGCTGGAAAATAAAATCACACAAATAAGGGGTTTAAAGTGCGGTTACACATTTTCTGAACTTCATTTAAATAAATAGAAAATATTATATAGTCTTGCTACAACAACTGCTGAAATAGAACAGAATTATTGACATTATTCCATTTGAAGCCTTTTTTGTACCAAATCCGTTGAAAACGTATAGTTCATCATTATATCATTCAATTAGACATTTTTGTTGTTTACAGGAATGAAAATGGTGAAGAGAGTTTTTCATACCAGTTTTCATTAGAGCCCAACAACAACAAAACCAGTGGTACACCTGTACCCAGTGAGTATGAAAAAGATTCAGATCTCTCCACACAAAAGCAGGAAAATCTTTCAATGCTCTTTTTAATTTTGAAGGTTGTTCTAGATTATAATTCTTAACGGAACTAATCTAATCTCTGAATGCCTCATCATCTTAACACTAATATGTCTCTGATTGCTGTTCTGCTGCAGGTGTGGATGTTGCTGAGGAGGACATTCCTCAACTGCTGAGAACCAGAAGTGATGCGAGCTTTGTGAATATCCAAAGAAGATCTAAAATCCACAACTCTGCCGATTCACAGAGAATAAAAAGAAACCGCTTCTCCATCAATGGCCATTTCTACAACCACAAAGTAAGTTTACTTTATTATTCTAAATAAGCAGTTAAACTTGATCTGTGATCATCTATAAAGCTTTCACTTCGAGAACACCAGGGCAGCCGTTCAGGCAGAAGGCAGAGATGAGTTGGAAGTATTCCATGCTCCAAGCTCAGGACAATAGTACAGTAATGCTCTCTGAAAGATAACATGCCTTGTGCCTGGCAAGGGGCCTGGTGCTCTCATAAAGTGCCACAGCAGCAACTGTTAAGGGAAGTGTCCGTTGTCTGAGTGTTTATGCTGTACATCAGTGTTGTGAGATGGATGCAGGTGTTGAGAGGCAGTGTTTTCCTGTGCAGGCCTTCCCTTTGGCTGCACCATATGCTTTTATTATCCGTTGTCATCTGCCTCTCTCATAAATGGTCCTCTCAGGTCATATAAGTTGGCCTGGTCCCTTTGCAGGTGTGGAGATGTATACATACATACACACACACACACACACATACTGTATGTATGTATATATATATATATATATATATATATATATATATATATATATATATATTTATTTATTTATTTTTATTTATTTTTTTTGCTTCAAAGTCAATGTCTTTACAGCCACGGCTGATATATTCAATGCATTGTTTCTGAAACAAAAAAGATTAAAATAAAAAAATGCTATAGTTATATGCTATAGCCAGTGGTTTCCAAGGGCAAACCCCCGGAGGCATTTAACATCCTTCTGCATATCCCTTCTCTTCATTAGACTGTAGTCACACCTATATAAATTAATGGTAAAAACGAAGCGATACTTTTAAATATACTTTTAGATACTTTTAGATTCGTTCACTACAGACACACAACAGTTCTGCTGTGGCTTTCATTGGCACTATTATTTTGTTGCAAAATAGAGCAAACAATATTGACAATACTGTGTTTAAAATGTATGTCACTTAATATTACCTTTTTGTTCTTTGAACTGTATAAAATCAATGTCACATTTGTAATTGTGTGGATATTCAGGAAAAATTGCATTCTTGCTTGAATAATATATGATCAACATTAAAAACATGAAGAACTCACATAAGGTATGTTTCTGTATTGAAGAGAGTTTAAGTCTTAAATAGATAGATAAATTCAGCATTTTGTTTTGCTTACGCCTTCTGTCACCTCAGGGGTATCTGTATGCACCCCAGTTTGGGAACCACTGCCTTATGCTAATTAAATGGCACAGCATACAAACACCTAATTTTGGCTTTTTTAACTATTTTAATTTTAAATTCATGTAGTGCATGACCATGTGAACAGAATGTTTTTTTTACACCATAAATGCACACTATAATTTTTCTTTTTTTTTGCTTTATTGTGAACAAAAGTATCTGCTAAAACATGAAACTGAAGTGCAATTGTCTTATGGCATAGATCAATTTATCACCACAGACTTTCATAACTTACATTTTAGTTTATTAACTTTATTAATCTTTATTGTAGCTCATTTTAATGTAGCCTATGTTTTTTCAAACCTTATTTGACAAATTTTAAAGTAATCTTGTACCACATCATTTATAAACGATTGAACATTCATGAACAATTATTGCTGAACTTGATCTCCTTTCTTTACAGACATCAGTTTTTACTCCATCATATGGATCAGTGACTAATGTACGAGTGAACAGCACTTTAACAACACAGCAAGTTCTTAACTTGCTTCTTAATAAGTTTCGGGTAAGTTTTCCCTAATTCAGCTGAATATGAAGATCTTTACTACTCTTTTACTTCTCCGTTCTATACTTCTGTACAGGTTGAAAGTAAGGCAGATGAGTTTGACCTCTACCTAGTTCATGCATCAGGGGGTAAGGCTTGTCATTCTTAAGTTTACAGTGTTTAGTTCTGCAAGCATCAACAGTGTGCAGATTATATGATTTTTCCCCATCTTTTGCACCCAGAGAGAACAAAACTGAAGGACACAGAATACCCTTTGGTATCTCGTCTGCTGCATGGTCCATGTGAAAAAATCGCCAGAATATTTATTATGGAAAAGGACCTTGGTGAAGAGATTACATATGATGTGAGTATTTTGTACATTTCAAAGTTCACAATAGGTAATTCAGAATGTGATTCCCCTGGCAAACTTACATTCTGTTGTTCAAATTTAGATACAGTAAACAATAATGTCACTTACAGACATCAAGTCTAATTTTAGGATCCTTCCGAGTGGAATAACAATGGTACAGATATTTCTATTGCATATTTATACACCACTGTTCAAAAATTTAAGGTCAGTATGTTTTGTTTTTTAATTAATCAATACATTTATCCAGCAAAGATAAATTAAATTGATTAAAAGACACAATGTTACAAAAGATTTTATTTAAAATTAAAGCTGCAAGCAGCATTTATCGCGGTTCAAGCATTTAAGGCCTTTAAGCACATAAGCATTAAAGACATTAAGTTTTATTTAGCAAGCATTTAACCACTGACATTATAGATGGAAAAGACCATTTACAGCCAATACAGACAATTTACCATAGGAAATTCATGGTTTTCAAAGCTTTTTAAGTTATAGCGCCACCTATGGTCCGATCTCCATTAAACTTTGCATGCTTCTTCTTTTGGTTGCTGTAGCGCCACCTATGGGCCAATTGCGGTCATACTCTGATAGGTTCTCCCCAAATTGAGGCCTACCATCTAGCCAGGTTTCAAGTCTCTAGCACTTATGGTTTGGTCTGCACGATCAGTTTTACAATCCTTACAATTACAATAGGGTTTCAGCACTTTGTGCTTGAACCCCTAAATAGGGTTTCATTACTACGTGTTTGAACCCCTAGTAAAAAGGGCCTAAAAAAGGTCTATAAAAAAAAACTATAGGGTCTGAGCACTTGACGCTTGAGCTGCTGGTTACAAAATCTTTATCAAGCCTTTTAACATGTACCTCAGAGAGGAAAAAGGTCGCTTTTTGCATTTTCATTTATCATGGAAATGTGGTCATTTTGGTGTGAATTTTTTTCTACCTTTTAAACTGTAATAAATCCACTGATGGCCCGATCTCCGTAAAAATGTGCACGCTTCTTTAGAATAATATGTTGCACATGATCAGCTAATTTGGTGAAGTTCTGCGCTGAGCCGACCATTTTTCAGTCATTTAAATGTCATTTTGTATAGGATAATATAGAGCATTTTTCACCTTTATAACGGTTAAAGCGCCACCGATGGCCCGACGTCCATGAAAGTTTCCAAGCTTCTTTAGGATCACGTGACGCATGCACACGCCCGATTTTGTGAGGTTGTATGCAAATCAGGCAGGAAGAGGGCCGCTTTCAGCCATTTCATGGGATTTGCCATAGAAATACATCATTTTTACACCTTTTTAACAGTTATAGCGCCACCAAGAGGCCTGTCGCCGCGTCCTTTTTCATGCGACCACAGAATGAGCTCTTACATATGTGTGCTGAGTTTGGTGAAAATATCTCGTTCCGAGATATTAATTTAGTAAATTTAGTAAAAGGGGCCAATTTAGTAAAAGGGGCTCCTCCCACTTCGAACGTTCTGGCGGCCCTTAGAGACCGTGAACCGAAATTTTCTACTTTTTTTTGATAATTATTGACAATTAGACTCCAGAGAATCTTGCTGCACTGGTTTGGTTATGGTTGGGCCAAAAACCTACGACTAGTTTGCAAAAGTAGGTTTTTGGATAAACCAAAATACCTGAAAATTGACCCAGGGTGATGAGCAAATTCCAACGAATTAAGACACTTGAGCCTACGCCCAACGGATTAGGAGTTATGAGCCATTTCGTACTTTTGACCGCTGTGGCGCCCCCGTCAGGCCTATCAGGGCGGGCCTTGGTGACGTTGTAGGCGGTGTGAGTACTACCAACTCTCAAAGTTTCAAGTCTCTACGACTTACGGTTCGGTCTGCCTGATCAGTTTTAGATGGAGAATGTTGCATCATGGGAAAATTAACAATAACAATAGGGTTTCAGCACTAGGTGCTTAAACCCCTAATAAATGCTGTTCTTCTTAACTTTCTATTCATCAAAGAATCCAGATTTTTTTTTTAATCACAGTTTCCACAAAAATATTAATCAGTACAACATTGATTATAAAAAAGTTTTTTTTTGTTTTAGCATACTAGAATGATTTCTGAAGGATCATGTGACACTGAAGACTGGAATAATGGCTGCTGAAAATTCAGCTTTGTCATCAGTAATCAATAATCAAATGAATAAATTACATTTTAAAATATATTCAAATGGAAAACAGCTATTTTAAATTGTAATAGTATTTCACAACATTGCTGTTTTTAATGTATTTTGATCAAATAAATGCAGACTTGGTGAATAAGGTTGGTGAGGATAAGAAACTTCTTTCAAAAGCATAAACAAATCTTACCAACCCCAAACTTTTCAACAGTAGTGTATATGCGATTACTGTGTTGTTTTTGTTAATATTCAGAACATTCACTGCTTATATTTCAGTGGTTAATGCATTAATGCATTGTCTTTCAGGTTGCGCAGTATATTAAATTTGAAATGCCTGTTTTGGACAGTTTCATCAAGAAACTGAAAGAGGAGGAAGAGAGAGAGATTTTAAAACTGTCAAGAAAGTAAGCAAGCACAAAATTCTTTGTTCCCTCAACAACACAACAATATATTCATTTTTATCTTTGTTGTACTTTTGTTTTTTACAGATACAGTGCACTGAGGTCAATGATATTACAGAAATTGGATGGAATCCCTGACAGTGCAAATTATGTGTGAGAAAATGTGCTGATGGTTTAAAACACAGGCATCTTCTCTATTGTACAGTCAACAGCAGTGAGCCACAGATAGTTTTAGGTTTTTCATTTTTGGTGAAGACATCAGCACAATAACTAGTATATGAAACGTATAATCTACTGGTATCTAGTAATTAACAGCTGAAAGTAATTTTACCCATAATTCTCAGGTGTCACAAAAGACCTAGAATGTTATTTTATGATGCACTTATGCTCCATGATTTTAAAAGACATTTTATGTTACATAACATATACACACCTGGCATGTTTGTACAGTAATAATGTTACCTTTTATACATTTTAAAATAAAACTAATATATATGGAATTGTTCCCTTGGTCTCATGTATCATCTCTGTTTTGCTAACATACAGTGTCATGTTAGTTTTGTACTCACCTATTAAAAGTCAGTTTGCCATTATCATTATATTTCAAATTGATGCTAATGAACCTATTCTATTACAATACAATCCCATGGTGTTTCATTTGATTACCTTCAAATCATTGTTTTATTGCTTGAGAAAAATGTTGTGTTGTTTCCCTCACGTTCACAATGAGCGTTTCTTATTGTTCTTTGAGTGACCCTTGCACTGAACCAGTTCCCACAAGCTGTAAAAGCTAATGCTATTGAGACTAACGCTTGAAGTCAGTGGCTTCTGGCTGGAGTGCCCATGTTATACAGTGGAACAAGGAACTTTACATTACTTAAAGCTTCAGTCCGTAGTTTTTCCTCTTTGTCGCCATCTCTGTTCAAAATCTGCAATTGCAGTTATTTGCGGAATTATCAACTTTACCTGGGTTGTGCCTCGGCACGGCACAGAGCGGATGAATCCAATGTTTTGAGGAGAATGTGCGGCTGTCAGTCACCGCGCGGTGTGGATACTGTCATTCGAAATCACAGATTCTACTTTTTGGAAGTATGACCAACATAAGAATTTTCACTGGACTACGGACTGCAGCTTTAAGGTGGTGGTTCTGATTTCCTGAACAAGTAGCACAAAGAGAAAAAATAAACTCTGCATTTGTGTACACTTGTAGAGTCAGTCATCTATGCCACATAGCATCAATTTATAGTATGATATTTTAGTTTTGATTTGTAAATAATGTTTTGAAATGTATTTGTATTTAAGAATGTGGTTTGTATTGACAACAGAAATGTAATGGAATGTATTTTTATATTCCTTATTTTTGAGTACAACGTAGGAATATTTCTGGCTTTAGGAATAGTAGCTATAACCTGTCAAGTACGCTTGACATTTGTTGTACATTGAATGTTAATGCGCCTGCTGCCTATGGGTGCATGACACAGTAAATTCTGCCAAAGAATTTGTTTTGCAAGCCCCTAAATATACACAGTAGTCTATATTAAAAATACACATTAACATCTGTGTGCATCAGTAATGCATTACAGTTACTTAATGTGTAACAGCATCTATGTACATTTTAACCCTCTATCTATGGGACATTGTCATTAATACATGACGCTTAGAAAACAGCATTTAAAACACAATAAGAATGTTCAACCAAAAAAAACAAAACAAACACATTTTAGTATTATCATATAACATCCCCTTCAGCCAATAAAATATAAATATATTTTCTATGTGCTTGACATTTTTGGCAACAATGAAGTCAAGTGAAGGAGACAAAAGCAAAGAGTTAATTTCAGACTAGAAAAAAAAAAATATATATATATATATATATATTCCATTTTTAAAAAAAATATCATTGTACATCCAAATGTGCTTTCTAAAGTTTTTGATCATTTTTAATGCATATTTTGGGAAAACAATAACTCAAAGACCAAAAAAATCTGTGTGTCATGCATAAATGACAAGTCCTTTTAGGGGATACATATTTTCCGTGTAGCTTGCACTATTGTTCAGTACTGGCAGGCAGTATAATAGTCTTTTTGCCTGTGATGGAAGTTTATGTTAGTAAGTTGTATAGAAGACAGAGGAAAAGCTGTACCTTTTCCAGAAAGATCTGATAGTGATGGCAGTGCATCAGAAAAAAAAGCTTGTAGTAAGAAAGTAAGAAGATGAAGATCAAGGAGGATATTAGAAGTGAGGATGAGGGTATGAAGAATATAAGTCATAGATTGTTGTGAAACTCAGGCATTTGGGTACATTATCCTATGCCAGTTTAGAAGATGTGATCCATAACTACTAAACCAGAGGTCAGCTACCATTGTCTAGGCCTCACTGACAACTGACACGCAGGAATGCTCCACAAATGATGACTAAGTTCAAAGTTGTGTTTGGAAAGTGTGGGGTACACTGAAAAAGAAGAGTCTTGTAGATTTTCACTTCACTTCAAGTTTATGACATTTTCACACGTGAGTTTGAAATTTAGCACAAGACGAAATGGAAAGCTTAAAGCTTTTTAATATTTTTTTAATATAAGGCTATTATTTCATAATAGTCTGTCAGGTGTACCTTATTGACTAGGCTATTGTAATTTGTACTACATTATTATCTGAGGAAATCTAGGAACTTAGCCTTTTGTACGCCTTGTATAGAGTAAACAACAATATTTTGTCTGCTGTTTACCCTTTGTAACTAGCTGGTTTGCTAAATTGACGAGCTGTTGCCAACATTTCACATACGACAAACGTTTAGCGGCGTAAAATTAAGATTTTACTGCCCCCTTCTGGCAAAAAAAAAAAAAAAAAAAAAAACACGATTCATGAACATTCTTCAAAAGAGAAAGAAATGGTAGAAGGTTTTACTCAACTGGGACATAAGCACGCTCTCAAGAGATTTTGTTTTCATTAAAACATACATTTAAGTTTAAGACATTAAAAGTGCTGTAAATAAAAAAAAGTTTTAAGTAAATGAAAATTCAGCAACAAATCCGAATTAATATAGCCCTAACAATCAATATTATTATTATAATCGACAATATAAACTGTATAAACTACAACCGTATTTAACAATAATTATGATTTTCCAAAGCATCATTTTTGTTCTTATGTGGCGGAAATGCCCTTTCAAAATAATGTTTCTTAGGCCTAGTTACAGAAACACACGGCGTTTACTTTAGCATTCACCATGGTGAAATTAATGAATAAATACAAACAATAAATATGCATATTGTACAATACCGGGAATGCTTTTTAAAGGGCATATTGCAGGTTAGAGGACCCAAAGAGTCAATGTATAGAAAAATAATGTAGGAAATAGATTTTCTTTAAAATATACTTATAAATACTACATTGGCTGCTGGAGTCGTTTTTGTGAGAAAATTTTACTTCCGCATCTGAAAATGGGCGTGACGGGCGTGGCGTAACGGGAGCGTCTATTCAAACAACAGGAAAACAATGGATCGCAATGACATTTCGGACGTTGAGGAAATTGTTCATGCTCGTATGACGGACCACAGCCATACAATTATGAGCCTGCTATGCTGCCAAGAGAGCAGGGACAGGCCAGGATTAATGTAAGACAGAACAACGGTCAGGAGACACACTTAGGTGTGTGTGTGTGTGTGTGTGTGTGTGTGTGTGTGTGTGTGTGTGTGTGTGTGTGTGTGTGTGAGGAGAACCAGTGGAGAACAGGACAGCGGTCTTGGTGAGAGACCAGTGTTAGCTTATAGATATATACACGTTCGCTAACGATATACACTTTGCTCACAATGTACAATTGTACTTTTAGCCTAGATTTAAATGTGGGTACTTTTACTTTAACTCGAGTACATTTCTAATGAAAAACTGTACTTTTACTTCGTTACGTTGGGCGACGTTTCTCTCGTTACTTTATTTTTAATGCAATAGCCTAGGCTACATGTTGTTAAATACGTAGTTTATTCCAAGCGCGCTGTATCTTTTTTTCATGGGCATGAGCGATGCTCAATTCACAAATTAAGCACTGAGTCGATTCTGTTCAAAGACTTCATCAAAGAAGTTGGCAGATCTGTCTAAATCGGTTCGCGAATCAGTTTAAAAGGATCTTTTCAGTTTCCTGCACGCACTGAATCAATGAAGCGCTTTCAATTCACACTCGACTCGGGAGTCGTAACAGGAAGATTTAAAAACATCAAGAGCGTTGGATGAAGTGGCCGTGGACTTACAGTCTAGTGAAAGCAAATCTACTAATGCATCATATTTTTGCCAGCGATGAAGATCTTTATTAGTTGAACATCTTCGTATGCTGTCTGTGAATGAATGATTCCACAGGACGATGCATTCGATTTAATTTCATTTAGGTAATACATTTTACAACCAAACAGATTATTACGGCCCGATAACTACAAAGTATGACATTATCCATTTTTTGGACATATACATTAATTTATAGGCTACATTAAAGGCAGGGTAGGTAGAATTCCCCAAAAATACTTTTTTCCTAATTTGTTTAAACTGTCTTTATATATCAATGCATAATTAAAATGTAAGTAATCTGGAAAATAAATTATAAAAATCGAGTGTCTGTAGTCCTCTCAGGACTGTAATAAACACAGCTCATTATTCCATTAACTCTCACCCCCTCCCTTTTCGGCTCCTTCCAAAGCCACGCCCCCAAAACACATGAATGCGCGATCCCGGCCGTTCGCTCAGCTGGAAGAGTCGGACGCGTTTACCAGCGCCGAGCAGAGAGGAGCGCAGTGCATGTAGTGACATCATGTCAGAATCACAAGTAATAAAATAACTAACTTTATCAGTAAGAATATAAACAATTAACATGGCTGTTAGTACTCACTATCAAGCTCGCATATCGATACTGGTAAAGTTTAAAATATTTTACTAGCTCGTAACCGAATCAAACTCAATATAAGGCAAAGCTATAAATAGCTTCATTGATACACGTTTGCCGTTACTATCAGTTACACTGTGATGAAGGTGAATTTGTAAGATTCATAACATATACAGGTGTTTTGCATGTAAGAGCTTCCACGATGAAAGCACTGTTGGCTCTGATGAGGACTACACTCCGGAGACAAGTACCGCATCGTCGGCTCAAATGTATTGTTTACAGATAAACTGAGTAACATACACTCAAACACCTTCTCACAACTGCATTGCAGACACAAGATAATATAACACACACACACACAACATATATTGTATAACACATACAGATACAACATAAAGACATAGGTAAACATATGTAGAGCATATAACAACAAACCAAACGTGAAAAAACGGAGCAGGTAGAGTTCACGGTGAACATAGGAACAAAGTTTAGGTAGAGGGTAAAGCTAGGTATAAAAATAGATCCCCTAAACTTTTTAACCTAAAGTTAGATTTGGCGAAATTAAACAAAACAGCTTTCAACTGCAGATAGGCCTATTGCTTATTTATCGTCTCAACCCTGGCTCACTAACAGTAACGTTATACCAGTCGACACCAAAGTTACACTGTCATAGCTAAACCAGTGTAACGTTAGTTCCCTTTCGAGAGGTCTCTCCTATTGCGTAAGTAGCTTACGCTATGGGAAAACTCCTTTTCTCGAGAATATTGAAGTCTTTATGTAAAACGCATTGCAGCTGCACAGCTGACAGCAATGAACGAAGGAGCTCGGTCATTGGCTGTGCTGCGGCAACTTGCTCGAACCAATGACGGGGCTACTCTGAATGCGCGACCAATGAACGCGCTTCGCGCCCGCGCGCGTCAGAGCCCGCCAAGATGGGCGTGGCCAAGCTATATATTGGGCGCCCCGTCATGAGAGTTCTTTAGATTTAATCTCCTTCAGCGAAAACCTTCTTCGCTGGATCCTCCGGATTATTGAAAGCCTTCGCCGCCGTGGAAAAGCATACCAGCGGGATTGCTACGAGGACGTCGGCACCTTCAGCCGCCTTCGAACACCATCCTACTGAGCCATCCGGCGCGCCACACACGCAAGTATTTTACATCTGTTCGCCCCGCGACATTTGTAAAAGAGCAAATTTTCTGAGGCGTTGTTTCAAATGCCTTCCTGCGCGTCGTGCAGAGACCTTCTCCCGGACGGGGATCGTCACATCATCTGCGCTCGCTGACTGGGCCGGAACCACGCAGAAGCTGCTCTGACCAAGGGCGGATGCCCGGAATGTGACGACCTGGGTCTCTCCACACTGCGGGCTCGCTTCGTCGCTTTCGCCGCGAGCGAGCCCATCGCCGCCACCCCTCTGTTTGAGCCGCGCTTTAAAAAAAAACAAAAAAAAAACGCCGCTCACAGAGGCTTCCTGAACCTGAGCTCAGTGACGTCACGCCGAGCCAGTCTCCGCGTGCTTCACCGCCGCTCTTGCCTTCCCCACCGCCGGTTCAGTTCACTCAGCCGGACCCACACCCCTCTAGCAGAGCGGTGGGCCTTGTGACTTTCGGCGCGTCCGAGGACGACGGGGGAGTGGATGACAGCCTGTCCATCGACGCTGCATCTGACGACTGGCCGGGCTCCACTTTCGACCCCGCCCCGTCGACGCTAGCTAGCACGAGTGCGGGCTCCACCATGGATACGGAGATTATCCGCATCCTCTCGAAGGCCGTGGAGGACCTCGGGCTCGATTGGTGTTCTCCGCCAAGTCATGGAAAGCCCCCCACTCTGCGAGCCTAAAGCCTTCTTTTTCTTCTTCGCTCTCCTCAGTGGACGGCGCGAAGGAAAGAGGCTACGAGGGAACGCCGCCCCTCGAGGAGGTCGTGGCCAATCATCTCTGCCCGCCCTCCACCACCGGATGGAAAGCCAAAGCTTCCCACCCCTCGAAACCCTGCCGCACTACCTCTGCTCTCGCCGGTCGCGCCTACGCCGCCGCCGGCCAAGCTGCATCAGCGCTTCACTCAATGGCGGTACTTCAAGTGTTCCAAGCCAAGCTTCTCCGCTCTATGGACGAGTCTGGCCCCGAACCCGAAGCCTTCAGGGACCTACGCAGCGCAACTGATAGCTCTGCGAGCCACGAAGGCCACCGCCCAGTCTATTGGCCGTGCTATGGCTAATTTGACTGTTCTCGAGCACCATCTGTGGCTGACTGTGACTGAGATGAAGGACGCGGATAAGGCGCCATTTCTCGACGCGCCTATCTCCACCAGCGGGCTGTTTGGACCGGCGGTTAAAGGTTTCGCAGAACGCTTCACTGAGGCCCAGAACGCTTCACAAGCTATGCGTCATTTCCTGCCAAAGCGCTCCAGCTCATCGCAGAGCAGACAGAGACCGCCACAGCCGCAGCGGGCTAGAACAGCTCCCACCGCCTCTCAGCCCGCGCCTCAGGCTGACGCTCGACGCTGCTCGCGCTCTCAAAAGCCGTCCTAGCCACAGAAATGAGAAGAGAGAGTGCGTGTCTCGCAAAAGCCGGACCACTCTCTCTGCAAAAGCTCAAACATTACCCAGTCCCCTTACAGGCGGCTGGATATGTCCATACAGCAGTCAATGGGCCAGTCACAGAGCTCGCTCATCTGCAAACAAACACCGTTTTTACGGCGACGCACAAAAAAAAAAAAAAAAAAAAAATTGTCTTTTTCTGCCTGCGTCACTAAGGGTTAACATGTCCACAAAGTGTGCATTCCCAGATACTGTCAAAACAGTGCCAAAGTCATTCCCAGCTCAGGCTGCGCTTCCCATGAATGTAGATCACGTGCCTACGGTCATGTACGCACCACAGTTATAAATTCATCCCCAGTAAAAGCGGGAAACATTATAAAGGTGACGCGTGTGCCTAACACTGTTTATGCACCCCCACTTATAAACACTGTCCTTACAGTGTCAAACACAACCTCCGCTCAGGCTGCGAGTTTTACAAACACAGCGCGCGCTGTTGTAATCACACACGCGCCCATTCACTTAGCTGCTCAGCGCGTGCCCGCGCCTCTGAGAGCTACGAGCTCAGGCGATTCGCTGGCCAGGTCCCTACGTCACAGCGGCCCGCCCCTAGCCTGTATTCAGCCCATATCTGTACACGCAGCGGACTCGGGGCCTGAACCCTGAGACATGCGAGATTACGAATGTACTCGTTTTTCTACAAGGGCTTCTGGAGGCGGGCCGCACCCCCTCCACGCTCAAAGTATATGTGGCGACCATCACAGCGTCACACGACCCTGTAATGGAACGTCCATTGGGAAGAAACGACCTAATTATTAGTTTCCTAAAGGGCGCTAGGAGGATGAACCCTTCACGCCCCCCCTCAGTGCCGATCTGGGACCTAGCTACTGTCCTAGACGCTCTTAAAGGGCCCCCGTTCGAACCACTCCGAACCGTGCACCTTAAACAGCTCTCGCTCAAGACTGCGCTCTTGCTGGCACTCGCCTCGGTCAAGAGAGTGGGCGACCTGCACGCGCTTTCGACAAGCGCTGCCTGCCTAGAATTCAGTCCTAACGACTGCAGGGTCGTCCTTAGGCCGAAACAGGGGTATATTCCTAAAGTGCTCACCACTCCCTTCAGAGCACAGGTTATCTCCCTAACTGCGTTTTCGTCTCCAGCAGACGAACACGACGCTAATCTACTCTGCCCCGTTAGGGCTCTCAGAGTGTATTTGGAGCGTTCTGCCCTATTCAGACAGACAGAACAACTGTTTGTATGCTTTGGCGACCGTACGAAAGGTTCCGCCGTTTCAAAGCAGAGAATCTCTCACTGGATAGTTGAAGCTATAGCGCTGGCTTACGAAGCTAAGGGACTTCAATGCCCCTGGGGAGTCAAAGCACACTCCACCAGGAGTGTGGCTTCTTCCTGGGCACGGTCGAGCGGGATACCGATCGAGGATATTTGTGCGGCGGCAGGCTGGGCCTCACCGTCCACATTTATCAGGTTCTACAACCTACAGGTCCCGACATTGCATTCCAATGTGCTATCAGCATGATGCTAGTTGAACTGCGAGTTCGTATCTAGATTATGTATGTGCTTGTGTCACACTGAGCGCCTTCTAGCCGCTCTGTATTTTTTCCCATATATAAAGCTCGCCTCTGCCGGCTAGTTGGATGATAACTTTGCTTTTTAGCTCAGGCACCTGCCTTTGGCTATCATAAGGCGAAGTTCAGCACGCACGGCGTTTTGCATGGTGTTCCCATAGCGTAAGCTACTTACGCAATAGGAGAGACCTCTCGAAAGGGAACGACTCGGTTACTAACGTAACCTCGGTTCCCTGAGAGGAGGGAACGAGTATTGCGTAAGCTGCCGTGCTTGTGCTTGGTTAGTTCGCTTCAGTCGTTTTAATCTAAAGAACTCTCATGACGGGGCGCCCAATATATAGCTTGGCCACGCCCATCTTGGCGGGCTCTGACGCGCGCGGGCGCGAAGCGCGTTCATTGGTTCGAGCAAGTTGCCACAGCACAGCCAATGACCGAGCTCCTTCGTTCATTGCTGTCAGCTGTGCAGCTGCAATGCGTTTTACATAAAGACTTCAATATTCTCGAGAAAAGGAGTTTTCCCATAGCGTAAGCTACTTACGCAATACTCGTTCCCTCCTCTCAGGGAACCGAGGTTACGTTAGTAACCGAGTCGTTATGCTACGTAACGTTAGGTAGCTATATTAGGTAGCTACGTGTGCTATACATGCTTCATGAAAAAATAAATGCCATCAAAATTAAAACAGCAAGATTACCTGTCCAGCAGAAATAAAGCCATCATGGAGTCACTTTTCAGCCCCTTGAGATCCCTCAGTTGTCGCCACCGCTGGAAAGCCACGCCGATATTGACTCTTGTATGATTTCTTGATTTATCCAAAGACTTTTTGTTCATAGCCTTTTCAAATACTGTCTTCCTATTTTTAACTTGTTTGACTTCGCTGCCTCTATATGCAGGTACTGAGAATTTTGACTGTTCTTTCTCTGCCATAATTGTTATTACTAGCTTCCGTGCCTCTTCAAACGGGTGCGCGCATTTGGGCTGCTCCTTTATCAGCAGAGGTGGTATCCATGGTAGCGAGGGAGAGTGACAGTCACCCCAACCAATCATTTCTTTCGTCCCGAATGGAATAATGAGCTGTGTTTATTACAGTCCTGAGAGGACTACAGACACTCGATTTTTATAATTTCGTTTCCAGAGTACTTACATTTTAATTATGCATTGATATATAAAGACAGTTTAAACAAATTTGGAAAAAAGTATTTTTGGGGAATTCTACCTACCCTGCCTTTAAATAAGCTAACATTGTCCACAGTTTATTAAATGAACACCCGCCAACCCGCGGTAATGTGTGTGTATTGCGCAGTGGCGTGCGAACTCGACTTGAAAAATGCCTTTGCCTGCCTTTGGCACAGTTAACCAGTTTTAAACATGCTTGCAGAAATATACATTTGATTACATTTTGGAGAACAGACAGCAGAAGATCTGTCGATGTGCATTTGATCGTTGTTTGTGTTCAGATGTTCAGTAGCGGTCATGAGCACGCCGCGAGCACATGAGAGTTTCTTCTCTGTGTCAATGGTTCCCTTTACATGCCTTTGAATGCAAAGCTCTGCAGTCACTTTATTTCAACAGTGTCTAATAATCCAAATGTAGTTGTAAAAGTTACTATTATACAAACCAAAGGACAGGCAATGGTTTTCGGGCTACAGATGGCAGAAATAATGCTTGTCTCTTCTGATTTTGTTGCAAAGATAGCCTATCTAATTATGATGATAATAGTCATTTAAATTAAAAATATGTAAATAATGTCATGTGTTATATATTTTATATATATAAGGCCTATATGATCTGAAGTAACTATAACTATTAAGATTATTACTTTTACTATATATATAAAATATATAAGGCCTATATGATCTGAAGTAACTATAACTATTAAGATATAACTATTAACTATAGTTACTATTAACTAGTAACTATAACTATTACTTTTACTTTGAGTACAGTTTTTGGATACTCTACCCACCTCTGGGGAAATGCAAGGCAATACGCTTATTTCACGCAGCCGTTATTTTGAAATCGAAAGCGAGGCTGCGGTGGGAAGAAAACCGGAAGTGTCGCCTTTAAGCATAGGAGAGTCGCGAATGCGATGGCGTATTGTTGTGTTTAATGTAGAAATGTGTTATTCTAAAAGTGTACATACATTTCTTTCATACTTTAGACTATATACAGTGAAATTCATTTATACATTTTTTTTTTCAGAAAGTAAAAAAGAAGCAGGAACGAACTATATCTACATATCCTATATTGGATATTAACATCCAATAGTGTAAATCGCGGCAGCAGCTTCAGGTTGGTAGTCCAAGGCATTGTTGTTTATCTGTACTTCCGGGGTTCTTCCCACCGGAGCCTCGCTTTCGAATTTAAAATAACGCCTGCGTGAAATAAGCGTATGGTCACAGCTGAGGAAAGTCAGTGCTGCAGGGAGGTGGATGCACCCAGGCACGAAAGATAGCACCGTCCTTTTTTTTTTGTTAGGAAGCCTGTGGACTCGATGTCCTGACAGGCAGGAGTTTTTGCAACCTCCACAAACACAATAATTTACCATGACGATGATGAATTAAAATACAAAAACTACCGACCGCTCTTACTAAATACCAACCTACTCTGCACTGAGTGGACCAGAGCACACACATAACTCCCTCTCGTGACGTAAAATGACGCGATGTTGAAAAAAAAAAACGTTTTTTACCGGTTTTTACTCACTTTATCTACTGAATTGGTACCCTTATGTCGTTTTAAAACATTTCAAATCCTGCATTAACTTTTAATATGGTATTTTCATACATGGTTATATATTAATTTAGATTTTTTTTTACCTGCAATATGCCCTTTAAGGGAAAATATGGAGACGTCTAAAATGACAAAATATGAAATTAACGATTTCTTTACCAATAATATATATATATATATATATATATATATATATATATATATATATATATATATATATATATATATATATATATATATATATTTTTTTTTTTTTTTTTATTATTTTTTTTTACAAAGTAGGCCTATCAAGTGTCTATCGTATATCATTTTTGTTCTGTGCAAAAAAGGGAGAAAGGCAGCATGAAAGTAGATTTGTTTGTAATAAAGTATCTGAAATAAACTATTCAGGGCCCTCAAATTTTCTTGCGATTCTGAGACAAGCGTCTAGGTGATGTTGTCGTGGGTCAAGTACGGTTCAAGTGGGTGGGGGAGGGGCGTTTAGCGCAAATTCAGAGAGCACAACACAACACACTTCCTTGCACAGTCGTCGAACAGTTAGTTCACTTTAAACCCTACGTCCATTAAGTTATCGTCGTGCACAAACAGATTCAATGGCACTACGTTCAGCTCGTGATTCTCAAATATATATAATTGGATGCGGCATCTCGGGAATTGGTGCTGCTCAGAAACTACTAAAACACGGTTTTCATAATGTTCACGTCATAGAAGCGACTGCAAGAAGCGGTGGGAGAATACGAACGGGAAGACTGGGTATGTACAGTTAGTTATGCTTTCAAATTTGAGAAAATTACTTTTCTGCAATCACTGTTGAGGTTATTTTGCTGTTTGTAATGTGTCATCCTATCTTATCTACCGTCTCTTATCGTTTCTTGACACAGGAAACTGGGTTAGCATATTTTATTTATTAAACTTAGAATCTAATGATGTATAATTATTACGATATTTAGTCTTCAGTATTCTGCAATTATGTATTTTGCAACTAACATGGAGCCACTGGATTCGTGGGAGGAGTTTAACGCACAAGTTTTAAAAAAAAATCATCTGTTCTTCTAAATGTATGCAAATAGGACACGTTGACATTAAATCTAGTTTCATAGCCGTTAATAATTAAACCAGAGCCCGTCTAACGGAGAGCCTTGGCACTTCTTATTAGCCCCATTGTATATAATCTTGGCTGCAGTTCCATTAGAACTCCACTGGAGGTGATCGCGGGCGAGTGCAGAATGAATGGGAGTCTATGGAGCTAGACGGCTAAATGTATCCCTTTCTCCTGCTTGTCGTTGAATCAACGTAGATTTTATTGTTGATTTCGCAAGTCCAATATAGATTATAGTCCAAAAGTCGAATGAACGAGTACTTATGTCCTTTCGATTTCTTACAGGTTAGGTCGTTGTTGGCCGGAACACACTAGCATTCTGCTATTATGTGACGTCATCACATTTTTTAACGGATTTTTAGAACAGATAAGTGAACTTAAAAATTCAATTTTCAGCTGAGTGTATTATCTTAGCCCCCCTTTTTGAATGCAAATTTCAAATTACTTGACAAAAAATTACATCCTGAGAAAAGTGAATTTCTGGGGGTGAAACCCCATAGACTCCCATTCATTCTGCACTCGCCTGCGAGCGCCCCCGCATGGACAGAGACGCGTTACTGCAGCCAGTCCAGAAACCGGAAGTAACCAGACAGTGCCAATTCTCTTCTATTAGACTGATTAAACCCAAAACCACACTGGAAATGAATACACTCAGGCAAGGGTCAATTATATAATAAAGTACATATTAACTGAAAGGTTGAATTGTGATTCTGAAAACAAATGTTTTTTTTTTCTTCACTAAATGTTAGTTTGGTGCAAGTTGTTACACGTGTTGTAAATGTTACAAATTGAAACAATTTAGTAACTACAATATTTCATGGACACACACACAAAAAAAACTTTACCTTTAATGTTTTTGCTTGTTTCATGTGTTGTTTCATATTATAGGCTAATTGTTTTAATGTTTACATTATGCTGAAAAGACTGGTAGGTTTCATTGTGACAACTTTTTCTATGTAATGTGCTAAAATGTTTCACTATTGAGGCACAAGAGGTGTATTCAATTCAGTAGAATTTTTGTTGCCAAGACTTGAATGTACCTTGAGAAAAATCTCTTTTATGCAGATCACATTTATTTGTATCACATTTATTTCTTTTGTTCAAGGTGATAACATTGTAGAGATTGGCGCCAACTGGATCCATGGCCCATCGAAGGAAAACCCAGTGTTTCGTTTGGCATGTGACTACCAGCTCCTCGACAAAGAATCAATGTCTGAAGAAAACCAGGCCATTGACATTGGTGGTCATCCATTGTTTGTTTCCAACTGGTTTACCAGTTCAGGTCGGAAACTGGGGCCTGAGACGATGGGGCCTGCGGTGGAGTTTTTCATGAACTTACTGGAAAGGAGCCAGCAGTTCCATGACAGTGGTGGAGAACCTCTGCCGAGTGTTGGGGAGTTTGTCAAGGCAGAGGCTGAACGGCTGGCCCCGGAGGAGTGGAAGGAGGACCAGGGTAACACTGCAATAAGAATGGCCATGATAAACACACTGCTCAAGCTGGAGTGCTGTATCAGTGGAACACACACAATGGATGATGTTGGCTTGGGAGCCTTTGGCATGTATAAGACTCTTCCAGGACTGGACTGTACTTTCCCAGAGTGAGTGATCAGAGTCTCAGAGCCTTTCTTGTACATTTTTGTATCAAGTGTCTCAATTATCCAATTGCAACAATTATTTCTTAAATCGTTTAAAGTTTTCTAAATGTGTTCATGCACTCTTTTTCCACCTAGAGGTTATGAAGGTTTAATTGATCACATGATGAAGGAGCTTCCCAATGACATAGTCTTGTACAACAAGGCAGTGAAGTGCATTCACTGGAACTACACAGAGAATGGACCAGACACTAAAGGAATGCTGTTCCCCATTATGATTGAATGTGTTAATGGAGAGACATTTGCAGCAGACCATGTAATTGTCACCATCCCACTGGGTACGTACAGTACATTCAGCTTCAGCATGACTTGTTGGCATAGTTAAAGGATTAGTTCACCCGGGCCAAAAATTAAAATTATCCCATAATTTACTCACACTCAAGCCATCCTAGTTGTATATGACTTTCTTGTTTCAGCCAAACACAATTGAAATTATTTAAAAATATATATCCTGGCTCTTCCAATGGCTTCCGGTAACGGCTGTACGTGAGTCTAGTTCTGGCGGAAGAGTGACCTCTGACCCGACGCATGACGTATTGACGAACGCCGAAGCACAGAGGATGGAGCAAAGCAAAGCACCAGTCACGATTTAGAAGTCTAAAATGAGAATTTTTAAAGAGAAATGTCAGAGGAGCTTGAGTTTGTTGCCCATCCCTATTTGTTTGCACCGCGAGAGGCGTTTACTCTCACCTAAGCTTGCGCATCCTACGTCATGCGTCGGGTCAGAGTTCACTCTTCTGCCGGAACTCGACTCGCGTACGGCTGTTACCGGAAGCCAGTTATTATAGTTTATTCAGCTATAAATATGGATGCTTTTCTTACAAAAATGTATCGCTTCACTTCAGTAGGCCTTTATTAACCCCTTGGAGCTGTATGGATTCATTTTATGATGGATGGATGCGCTTTTTGGGGCTTCCAAATCTAAGTTACCATTCACTACCATTATAAAGCTTGGAAGAGCCAGGATATTTTGTGTCATATACACCTAGGATGGCTTGAGGGTGAGTAAATTATGGGATTTTTGGGTGAACTAAACCCTTCAACAATTTGCATCTAACACTCATTTGTATTGTACTTAAATAGCATAATCTATTCGTTTTAATCTAAGCTGGTTTTGAAAATAATCCAGAGAACAAATAAAAAGTACTGCCCTTATTTTTGTGTGATTTACAAAGTCAGATTATTGGTTCTCTTATTTTCATTGTCACTTGAAAACGTTGTTTTTTATTATGAAGTTTTATTCTTTATATTATATGATTTTAATTTTATTATGAATAAAATAAATAATTTTCATAATGTTTATAAATTCTTATAACTTTCTGCAAAGCCTATAACACATCTGATGTGCTGTTCCATTACAGGATACCTGAAGAAGCACCAGAACACTTTTTTGAGCCCTTCTCTTCCACTGCACAAATTGCATTCCATCCAGAGAATGGGCTTTGGTACCAATGACAAGATCTTTCTTGAGTTTGAGCAGCCTTTCTGGGATGAAGACTGTGAGTTGATCTATCTCGTATGGGAGGACGAGACCCATCTTAGTGATGTTGTTTCAGATGTAAAGATGTCCTGGATTAGAAAATTGATTGGGTTCACTGTGCTGAAGCCCACAGAGAGGTAAACATAATATTGGAATTTGCTTCTATACTGCCATTTAAATTTAAACCATTATGAATACGATTTTCTGATGTTGCATTGTGCAGATATGGACACGTGCTCTGTGGATGGATTGCAGGGCGGGAATCTGAGTACATGGAAACTCTGTCTGAATTTGAAGTGCTGCACACTGTCACGCAGCTCCTTCGCTTATTTACTGGTAAACAAAAACATTTTTTACAGGTTGATACTAGGATATCGTTTGATGAAGTCCAAAAGTCTGAGACCACATGCAAAATGTTGAATTAAAAATAAAATGTAATACTTGTAAATTTACAGATTTTTAAAAAGAAAATAAGTCAATTTGTGACTTTTAACTGCATTAAAATAACTATAAATACAAAAACCAGCTTGTTAAGTCTTTTATAACACTTTTCAGGAAATCCAACTATTACACCAAGGAAGCTTTTAAGATCTCAGTGGTTCCATGATCCCTATACCTGTGGATCTTACACCTATGTGGCCAAAGGTTGCTCAGAATATGACATAGATAACCTTGCTGAACCTTTGCCGCTGAAAGGCTCAAATTCTAAGGTTTGTCAATTTTTAGCCAAGCAGCTATACTACATGCTTCTGAGTTATATGCTGTAGGCAGATTTTTTTCTTTACTCTTAAACTTGCTTTAAATTACTTAAAGGGATAGTTCACCCAAAAATGAAAATTCTGTCAGTATTTACTCACCCTCATGTTGTTCCAACCCCGTAAGACCTTCGTTCATCTTCGGAACACGAATTAAGATATTTTTGATGAAATCTGAGAGCTGGATCACTCCTCCATAGGCTTCTTCAGGGATTGAACTTGCAGGCCCCGAAAAGTTATTAAAGACATCTTTAAAATAGTCCAATTGGCTCAATCTTAAGTTTATCAAACAACGAGAATACTTTTTGTGCGCAAAAAAAAAAAAAATAACGACTTTATTTCAACTATTGGGGATATTCAAATTAATTAACCAATCATACCATTGATCAGCTCTACCAAACTTGGATGTCTTTTTTTCCAGTAATAAACAAACATTGTTAAGTTGTTTTGATTGATACTGTGAAGCAGCTTTGATACAATCTGTATTGTGAAAAGCGCTATATAAATATATTTGACTTGACTTGACTATTCATTTCCTTCTCTCTGGGCCTCGAGTCAGTTCACTAGTATAATAGCGTAAGCTTCTGTTGTTGTACGTCACACGCATCACACACATGACCAGCGTCGGCCAATAGTGAGCCTACGTGTGACGTAGCTCTACGCAATCATACTAAGTTAACTGACTAGAGGCCATAGAGAAGGAAATTAATAGTTGAAATAAAGTCGTTATTTTTGTTTGTTTGCGCACAAAAAGTATTCTCGTCGCTTGATTAACTTAAGATTGAGCCACTGTATTCACTTGGACTATTTTAACGATGTCTTTAATAACTTTTCGAGGCCGGCAAGTTCAATCCCTGAAGAAGCCTATGGAGGAGTGATCCAGCTCTCAGATTTCATCAAAAATATCTTAATTCGTGTTCCGAAGATGAACGAAGGTCTTACAGGGTTGGAACAACATGAGGGTGAGTAAATACTGACAGAATTTTCATTTTTGGGTGAACTATCCCTTTAATTGATAATATCCCATAACATGGATGATTCTTTGTTTTTGCAGCCTTTGCAGGTGTTATTTGCAGGAGAAGCCACACACAGGTCTTTCTTCTCTACAGTGCATGGAGCGCTGCTTAGTGGCTGGAGAGAAGCAGAACGTCTTATATCTCACTACACTCCTGCCTCTGGGTCATTCTCATCGAAACTGTGAAAACTCCTCGAGTTCTGAATAGCTGGAAGGATTGACTAGTCATTTTGATTAAAAATGAGGGATTATGTGCCTTAAAAGGGGAATAGAAGGAAAATCTGAATGTAATTGATTTAACTGAATTAAATTATGCACTGCATGACAAGTTAAGATTAAGTCAGCTCGTTCAACAAATGATGATTTGTGTGTCAAAATTACGAATAATTTCTCTCTGAATTCCTTTGCACAAATGTTTATATTAAACAAATTTTCTAATACTTCACGAAGCGTGTGTTTGTTTTGTGTTAAATTTCCCATAGAAATCGTGCTATGGTCATGTTTATACTAATGTAAGATCATCAAAATTGTTCAGATCATATCTGGATTATTTCAGGGTTTATATTTTTCAAAACAATCTTAAATGTTTTGTAAAATGTTTGTCTGATTTTATTCTGATTTCATCATGCCATTTGTAGTTTACTGTAATGTATTGAAGCATTAAAATACAGCAAGTATAGGTTAGAAAATCTAATAATTACAGTACACTTGCCTGAACCCTGGTAGAAACTCCCCCTGAAATCATAATTATCATTGCTCAGATGAAAATTATTTTCCAGTGTTTAAGTTAAGCATAGACAGTATCGTCACATTTTGGAGACTGCTGCTTTGTATTGTGAGGTGCCCATGTAATTAATTTAATTATATATAAAAAAAAAATCAGCAGTAGCTGTGGAACTCATTCTTTTGCCGTTTGTGCACGAACGGGAGAATCCGAGTGAACTACAAGCTTTGGAATATGCTGATTTCACAGTATCCATTTTTTTAGGTAAGGTTTAAGTTAAATTTTCATACCAGGAGCCTGAATATTTTAAAATATTTTAAAACTAGTTTTGAATATGGGAATCCGTTCTTGTTTACCTAGAACTGATGTAATGTTCTTCTCAGACCCGCGCTGTAGGTGGCGGTATGCACCTATGTGGTTGCTTCTCAACTCGTTACCAAAGCCAACGAAGAAGAAGATTCAGCGACGTAAAAATGGCTTATCTTTCAGCAAGACAACAATTAAAGTAACTTTCCTGAATGCCAATAACTGGTGAGTGGACTGCCATACTACTGCAACATTTATTTTTATTTGTTACCAAAACAAAACTAAATAGAAAAAAATGTCTGTTTTTGTGGTGATGTCACAAAATGTTTATTTACCACGGGTGCATTTTCTGGTTATTTTAGTTTAGAAAAGTATGAAATTGCTTGGTATTGTTAAGATTGCATTGTCATTCGAGTAACGTTAGTCTTCATTAAAAAAACAACAACAACGGCAAGTGCATCGTTCGACAGAGCACTTAATATCTGCCTTTTTTGTTATAGTTCTGGTTCAGCCATCGGAGGGATTCATGTCCAGTCTCAAGAACAATTTCTACAACTGAATGAGAGCTTTAAATCTTTCAATCTGTTCATCAAAAGTATAAGACTTTGTTGAAATGGAGCAAAGTTTGCCATCTGCAGAAGCAATCCCACAGCATTTAATGAGTGGATGCTTAAAAAGTGAAAATGGATTGCAAACAGACTTCATTCAGTCAGAAATAGAAGTTAAAGTGGAACCTGATCAATATGACTCCTCATCGCTTGATGTGAATGAACTAGAAACATTTCCTCATTCTCCTGGACATGTTAAGGAGGAGATTTTGGACCATGGCCTGCAAGTCTTACCAGATGGCCTAATGCCTCCAGTTGAGATGGATGAAGAGCTTGAAATCGCAACAAACTCCCACACTTCTCCAGATAAACCAAAAAGAAGAACTGGTTCATCAAGCAAAAGAAAAAAACATACAGACAAGCGAGGAAAAAGAAAAGCAACTAATGCATCAAGCCATACAATAAGATGTCCGACTGAGCAGAGTAAGAAAATGAATTCTGATGTGTCAAGTGAAGGAATCAAATGTTTAGTAATGCAGGGAAATGCCACACAACATCCAGAGAAATCAGGTAAAGCCAGAACATCCATTAAACAGCACAAAGAAGATCAATTTATTTGTGAAACCTGTGGGAAAGAATTCCAGCGGTCAGATCTTCTCACGGATCACATGAAAATTCACAGGCGACAGAAGCCATACACTTGTGATCAGTGTGAAATGAAGTTTGCCAAGCCCTCTTATTTGAAAATACACTTGCGTAGACATGCTGGTGACAGGCCTTTTCCATGTGACCAGTGTGAGAAGAGGTTTTTTGACATCTATGACTTAAGGGTGCACCAGAGAGATCACACTGGAGAGAGACCTTATATGTGCTCTGAGTGTGGGAAAGGTTTTAAACGCATTTACATACTTAACAAACATAAACGGACCCACTCAAAGGAGAAACCTTTCCAGTGCTCTGTGTGTGGTAAAGCATACAAATATGGGTACAGTTACAGGTTGCATATGAAAGACCATCTTGACTAGGGTCCATAATGTGTGTCGGCATATGTTAACAACAAAAGGGTCTACATTTTTTCTATTCCTTCCTCAAAGGAAGATGATTTCCCTATGTAAAGTGTAAAATGTGCTTATAAATTTATTGGATTTGAGCAGGTTTTTTTAATGTTCTTTTTTTTTTTTTTTGTGGATTGAATCATCGATGAGTTTGTTCCACTCTTGAAGAATCTGGCTAATGAAGTTGTCCAGTGATTTATAGTAGACCATACTCTTGCTTATTACATATCTTTAATGTTTTAAAAGCAGGTTTCTGTGACCTTTCTGTTGCAAGCTTGCATTAAAAATTAGGGGATTACAGACCTAGGCTAAGTCTCAATTCTCTTTCTGACAATTTGTGTTTGAAGAAATGTTTCAGTTAGTTCAAAAGAATCAAAGGTGGCAAATCAGTATAGAATTAACTCATTATTTGTCAATGATATAAAGTATCAACACTGTAAAAACAAACCTTCATTGAATGAAGTATTGATAGAATGGTAATGGTTTGGAAATAAATGTAATTTCGCTATGTTCTGTATTTCTATGTACACTCAAGATTTTGAGGTCAGTAAAACTTTTTTTTAATGCTTTTCTTTGCATTTTATATTCTTAAGGCTGTATTTGATCAAAAATAGTAAAAACTGATTTTGTGATACATAAAATACATAAAAAACCAGTTTTTCAATTTTAAAATATTATATATGTCTTCAGTGTCACATGGTTCTTCAGAAATAATTCTAATTATTATTATTATTATTATTAATCCAATGTTTAACTGTTGTTCTGCTTAATGTATGGGCAAACAGTGTTACTTTGTTTTCAGGATTCTTTAATGAATAGAACGTTCAAAAGAACCGCATTTATTTAAATTCAAAATCTTTTGTAACATCATAAATTACTGCACTGTCACTTTTGATCAATTTAAAGCATACTTATTGAATAAAAGTATTCATTTAACAAACAATTTATTTACAGACCTCAAACTTTTGAACAGTAGTGTGTGTGTGTGTGTGTGTAAATATATATAATTTTTTTTATTTTTCTTTTACTGGACATAATTTTATTTCAAACCTGTATGACTTCTGTGAAACCAAAAGAAGACCCCCCCCTCCCCCCCATACAATGAAAGTCAACCCCAGTTCTGGACCCCAGTGACTTTCATTGTATGAAGAAAAGCAGTTGAAATTTTCTTCAAATTGTCTCATGTCATGTTCCGCAGAAGAAAGAAAATCATATTGGTTTGAAATGACTTGAATTTGAGTAAATGAAAGAATCTTCTTGTTGGAGTGAGCTATTATTTTAACATTTCTCCACCAGAGGGAGGCCAATGCTGCACATTATGTCCTCTCCTGATTTCACTTTTAATATGCATATGCCCAATATGCAGCCAGTGACAATAGAACTTTTTGAAATTTTGCCTACAAAAAGGTTATGTCTTTTTATATTAAAAGTTGCATCTTCTGAAAACAATTTTAGTGTGAAGTAATATGTATAGTGTATTGGATCAGATCGGGTTATACTGTGCAAGAGGAAAGAGAAAGTTGTGTGTGTGTGTGTGTTTAAGGTGGAATCATGTAAGTTATATACAGTTTGTGCTAAAAGCTTAATTCACATCAATAATTACCATTGATGCGTTGAATGTGCTTGTACATTTAATGATGCCAATATAACTGCTTGGGCTTCTTGTGTTTATATTTTTACAGTTTTGTCCATGGTGCACCGAAAGGCTGAGGTTACAGCTTCACTAACAGAAGAATATGAATCCATTGCTGCCCCTGATTTAGAATCAGAGGCCTCTGATAGTGATGGCCCAGAAAGCAGCAGTGTCCCAGATGTGGTAGAGGGTCAGAAAACTGTCCTCACAGACTTTGACTTCTCATCTGAGGAATCCTGTGATGAGGAGAGTGAAGATCGCTTGAGTCGATGGAGCAAAGGAGACTCTTATTGGAGCAAATATCCTCCTCAAAGTGACACTAGGACCTTCTCACAGAGCTGTCAAGGGCCCGCACTAGGGTCTTCACTGGTGACACCTAAAGACGCCTGGGAACTTTTCATAAGCGAAAACATCATTGATGAAATACTGCAATGCACCAACTTGCGTGGACAGAGAGCAGCGTCAACAAAAGGCAAAGTGTGGCAAAAAGTCACTAAAGAAGAGCTAAATGCCTTTATTGGGCTAAGCCTTCTCATTGGTTTGGAGAGAAACGGTGATGTCCCAGTACGGGAACTGTTTATGGATCCGTTACAGAACCCACTTTATAGAGCTACCATGTCTGTTGGAAGATATGAAGACCTTCACGGATGCCTGCAATTTGCTGATAAGAAAACCAGAGTGCCAAGAGAGGCATCAGACCACATGGCAGCCTTCCGAAATGTGTGGGACATGTTCCTGAGCAACTGTAGGAAAAGGTTCATCCCCAGGGATTGTGTCACTGTGGGTGAGCAGCTCGTGCCATTCAGGGGAAGATGCAAGTTTCTGCAACACTTGCCAAGATTCCCCGCCAAGTATGGCATAAAAATCTTTTGGATGTGCGATGCCGAGGTTCCCTACGCCATTGATGCTGTCGTCTACACAGGCAGGCAGCCAGGAGAAGAGACTGAAGAGAACCTCGCAGAGAACACAGTTCTGAGGTTGTCCAGTGGACTTCAGAAAAAAGGTAATGTTTTTTTTCTCCACAACGTTTTGTGATTTGTAAGCAGTAATGTGTTTCCTGTTTCCAGTTTGATACGTTTTATTCAGGAAGGATGTATTAAATTGATCAAAAGTTGGAGAAATTACATTCATTATATTGATTTTTTTTTTTATAAATGCAGTTCTTTTGGAATTTCTAATTATCTAAATCACAGTTTTCACTAAAATATTAAGCAGCACAACCGTTTTTTTAAAAGAAATGTTTATTGAGCAGCAAATCAGCATGTTAGAATGATTTATTAAGGATCATGTGACACTGAAGACTGGAGAAATGGCTGCTAAAAATTCAGCTTTGCCGTGACATGGATAAATTACATTTTAAAATAGGTTAAAACAGAAAACATTGTCAATTGTCAAGTCAAGTCACCTTTATTTATATAGCGCTCTTTACAATACAGATTGTTTCAAAGCAGCTTTACAGTGATATCAGATCAATTATATTTTAAAATACATCCTTCTCAAAAAATTAGCATATTGTGATAAAATTCATTATTTTCCATAATGTAATGATAAAAATTAAACTTTCATATATTTTAGATTCATTTCACACCAACTGAAATATTTCAGGTCTTTTATTGTTTTAATACTGATGATTTTGGAATGCAGCTCATGAAAACCCAAAATTCCTAACTCAACAAATTAGCATATCATGAAAAGGTTCTCTAAACGAGCTATTAACCTAATCATCTGAATCAACTAATTAACTCTGAACACCTGCAAAAGATTCCTAAGGCTTTTAAAAACTCCCAGCCTGTTTCATTACTCAAAACCGCAATCATGGGTAAGACTGCCGACCTGACTGCTGTCCAGAAGGCCATCATTGACACCCTCAAGCAAGAGGGTAAGACACAGAAAGAAATTTCTGAACAAATAGGCTGTTCCCAGAGTGCTGTATCAAGGCACCTCAGTGGGAAGTCTGTGGGAAGGAAAAAGTTTGGCAAAAAGCGCTGCACAACGAGAAGAGGTGACCGGACCCTGAGGAAGATTGTGGAGAAGGACCGATTCCAGACCTTGGGGGACCTGCGGAAGCAGTGGACTGAGTCTGGAGTAGAAATATCCAGAGCCACCGTGCACAGGCGTGTGCAGGAAATGGGCTACAGGTGCCGCATTCCCCAGGTCAAGCCACTTTTGAACCAGAAACAGCGGCAGAAGCGCCTGACCTGGGCTACAGAGAAGCAGCACTGGACTGTTGCTCAGTAGTCCAAAGTACTTTTTTCGGATGAAAGCAAATTTTGCATGTCATTCGGAAATCAAGGTGCCAGAGTCTGGAGGAAGACTGGGGAGAAGGAAATGCCAAAATGCCTGAAGTCCAGTGTCAAGTACCCACAGTCAGTGATGGTCTGGGGTGCCATGTCAGCTGCTGGTGTTGGTCCACTGTGTTTTATCAAGGGCAGGGTCAATGCAGCTAGCTATCAGGAGATTTTGGAGCACTTCATGCTTCCATCTGCTGAAAAGCTTTATGGAGATGAAGATTTCATTTTTCAGCACGACCTGGCACCTGCTCACAGTGCCAAAACCACTGGTAAATGGTTTACTGACCATGGTATTACTGTGCTCAATTGGCCTGCCAACTCTCCTGACCTGAACCCCATAGAGAATCTGTGGGATATTGTGAAGAGAAAGTTGAGAGACGCAAGACCCAACACTCTGGATGAGCTTAAGGCCGCTATCGAAGCATCCTGGGCCTCCATAACACCTCAGCAGTGCCACAGGCTGATTGCCTCCATGCCACGCCGCATTGAAGCAGTCATTTCTGCAAAAGGATTCCCGACCAAGTATTGAGTGCATAACTGAACATAATTATTTGAAGGTTGACTTTTTTTGTATTAAAAACACTTTTATTGGTTGAATGAAATATGCTAATTTTTTTAGATAGGAATTTTGGGTTTTCATGAGCTGTATGCCAAAATCATCATTATTAAAACAATAAAAGACCTGAAATATTTCAGTTGGTGTGCAATGAATCTAAAATATATGAAAGTTTAATTTTTATCATTACATTATGGAAAATAATTAACTTTATCACAATATGCTAATTTTTTGAGAAGGACCTATATAAATGTCCCAAACTAAGCAAGCCAAAAGCCAAAGGCGACAGTGGCAAGGAACCAAAACTCCATCAGGGCACAGAATAGAGAAAAAAAAACCTTGGGAGAAACCGGTTCTCCTCTGGCCAATGAACTAACAGTGTATATTTAGACAATTTTAATAGTTTTTCTAAATTTTATATACTGTATATGCACTTAAGATTCAGCAGTGGGGGAAACAGTGGTACAAGAAGTAGCCATTTATCAGGCGGTTTGATCCAAAGCCACTATCTTTGAAACACTTTGGATTAACTGCCTTTCTCAAAAGCACAAAGTTCATACTAGTTTACTTCTTGTCGGGATCAAACCAGCAGCCTTCTAGATACCAGCCCTGAGCCTCAAACACCTTGCCAGACCATCATTGTTTTTGTGTTACCTAACTATGTTGCTTTTTTATGTTGTTTCTCATGATAGGTCTTAATATAACAATGGACAGCTACTTTACCAGTATCCCTCTGGCAGAGAATCTTTTTGAGAAAAACTTGACCATGGTTGGGACCCTTCACCATAAGAATCCACATGTGCCACCGATTATGAAGCCATCCAAGTTACGAGCGCTACATACCTCTGAGTGTGGTTTTTGTGGCAATGTGTCCATGGTGAGCTATGTACCAAAAAAAAAAAAGGCAGAGATTATTTTAAGTACGTTGCATACCAACGAAGCACTGAATGAAACAGGTGCTAAAAACAAGCCAGAGGTCTTTCAGTATTACAACCGCACCAAAGGAGGAGTCAACAATGTTCAGCAAATGGCCAGCAATTATGCCTGCAAGCGCCGTACGAAGAGATGGCCCATGCTGCTGTGGTATAACATGTTGAATATTGCCATTGTAAACTCCTACTCCATTTTTAATGCTCAGCACCCTAGTTTCATGGGAGGTGGTCATAACACCCAGCGGATGTTCATAAAAGAGCTGGTGAAAGAGCTTGTAGCGCCTCAGATTCATAGGCGCAAAGAAAGCCATGGATTATCCAAGAACATCCTTGAGGCCATGGGGAGGTGTGGGGTACCCACATCACTGTCAGCTGTCACTTCTGAAATCCAACAACAGAGTTGTCAGAACAGAAGAAGAAAGAGATGTTATTACTGTCGATCTGCAAGAGACAGAAAAGTGAGCAGCTACTGTTGTGAATGCAGTAAACCTGTCTGCAGAGAACACAGTCACATAGTAGTGATTTGCTACCAGTGCATGCATTAGCAACATCTAGCAGTTTCAATGTCTATCTGTATGAGTGTATTTTTGACAAGTTACATTTCTAAAAGATTTTTGAAGTAATATTGTTTAAAAGATTCAGTGTGTATCCTACTGTAAATATGGGTTCTTTAACTATTTGAGTAAAGGCTGCAGTCCGTAATATAATAAGCAAGTACATCATGAATCCATTTTCCAAACGTGTTTTTGTCTTATCCTGAATCACTACGGTACACCTATAATAAATGTTTATATTCTGACTATTTTAGACTGGAACGGGTGGTACCACTGCGGATTAGCCCAGTACCTGCGTGATTCCTCATAGACATAAACAGAGAGAAGTAGTTTCGGCTACAATGTTCTTCCGCAAGATGCATGCAGTTCTGTTTACTAACTGCTAGAGTGCCAAAAAATAACGTACTGCAGCTTTAAATGAATTAATCTTTAATTGATTATCTTTAATTTCACAATGTAAATTTTATATACAATGTTGAATTAATTGACATTTAACAGTTTTATGGATTAAATATATATTCTTATCTATATATAAATAGCTGTTCATTTTAGATCAACTAGGTGAATGAAGTGTTCTAAAGTGTCTGCAAAAGGACAAGTCGAGTATATTAACAACGCCACAAGGTGGAGCAAAAATCAGTTAGCGATTGTAACCAAGAGATACCTCAGGTGAGTTAATCAAATGTTGAAATAATCAGCTTGTTATGTGAGTCTTTTAGATTATTTTGAAAACCCTCTAGTCCAGCAAAATACAACCTTTATGTTCTGGATTTCTTTCTTTATTATATTAATTATATAATACTTCTGTGCTTCAATATGGTTGATTAAATTCAAAACAATTGTTCATTGTTAAACTAATATTTGATTTATCTTTTTTTCCAGGTGTTTTAAGGCACATTTTCTCTTGGGTCTGTTTATGGGTCATCATCACTTAAAGGGGTCATGACTCATGAACTTTTTAAAAAATGTTTTATTGTTGTCTGAGGTCAACTTATGACGTTCGCTTGGTTTTTACATTCAAAAACATCAAAATGAATAAGTAATAGGCTATTTTCTACCCTAGTTTTGAGCCTTGCTCAAAAACGCTCGGTTTTTATGGGCGTCTCGCATTGAAGACTTGGAAGTAAACGCCCACTGCTGTGAGTGGATAACAGTTTTGCATATTATAAGGAGTTTCAACTCACTCGTCAGTAACGATTAGACTGATACACATGTACACATAATTATTAGATATCAAACGATCTGTAACAATGCAATACTATTTTACTAAATTATTATACTAAATTTTACTCACATAAGTGTGTTGCACCATTCCTGTCGGATCCAATATAGAAGGCACAGCACCGTTTTTTAATCTTAATCGGTCTGCAAATCCAGTCTCGACCTGTGTCTTGTTTACAAAACAATCCTCAGTGAAATGAAGCGAACAAACGGACAATGTTTTACCCACATCAGCTGGAACGTCATTAAAAATAAAGTTTAACCAAGCATTCCTATTGGAATCCAGAGGAAGCTTATGCAGCGACTGTCTTCTTCCACAACCAGGCACTGCACAATATTTTGTAAATGTCATGTTTATTAGGGATGTCCCGATACCACTTTTTCACTACCGATGCGGCAGCTTTGGCTATTTGCGATACCGATATTAATCCGATATTTTTATTTTATTCTATTTTATTCTTGAACTAATACTAGGCCTAATAAAATATATGGAAGCACTTTGCTCAATTAGCAACCTAAAAACATCTCACTCAAATGGAGAACAAATACTTCTCCAGTATATAGTCCACAACAACAGTTGATTATGAAAGACTGCCACCCTTTATTCAAACACTAAAAAAAAAAAAAATACAGGCAGGCAGGCTACTTCAGTAGGCTACTTAAAGCTACCAACAGGTTTAAAGTTAATCATTAACAAGCTTTAAAATTACCCATTGATCCGTGTACTTTTGCGTCCATTTGTTTTTCCTTTTTAACCCTTAAAACGAAAAATTAACGGTTGTTGTATTTTTAAAACGCAAAGTTGATCACCAACATTTTAATTTGAACTGTATGCACACCAAAAGCTGCGCAAAAAAATAAATATTGACGTTAGTTATATATAAATAAGTTATTTTCTGTATGAAGGAAAACGGAAGTGTTCGCGCCCGCGCTCCATGCCATGCAGTGCGCGCTCCACACTCTGTACAAACCCTTGCTTGGATATGCGTCAAAATCCTGTGTAGCATACAGTTTACAGCCTACGGTTTATACACTGAGGAGCAAAACCGTGTTTATAGTACACCGAAGGTAGTGGGATGGAGTGTCTGTTGTGAGTTTAGGGGGCACGTCAGCCAGAGATGTGTGTGTGTGTGTGTGTGTGTGCGTGAGTGAGTGAGACAGACTACTGCCTGCTGAACAGAGGGTCGCCGAAAGAAGTGCCGGTGTTTCGGCTACAAAAACCCGCCGAACTGATCCGAAACCAGCCCAATTTTTATCCACCCGCCCAAACCCATTTTTTGCCCGCAAAATAGATTGCAAAACCGCCCAATATGCGCCGCTTAATTTGATGTCGCAGCAAGGGAAATGCTATATTCAAGCATTGTTGGATAGGTATCGGACCATATTTTTTCTCCCCTCCGATCTCCGATCTAGCGTTCTGGGCCAGTATCGGCACGATACCGATGCTGTGGATCGGATCGGGACATCCCTAATGTTTATTTCTCGGTAGCTCGATCTGGTTTGTCATCACGAGGTAGGCCCATGTTATTTAGCTATGCGTGTAATGCGCGAATCGGTGGGCGGGGCTAAAGTAGCCGTGTTGAAGTAGGCGTTGATCTTCAGCGGGGGTGGTGTTTTATCCTCTTTGACGTCATTATTCCCCACTTTGAAAAACGAGTCGTTTGCTGAGCCTGGTGTCAATAAAAGCATTTATTGGACTAACAAGGACGTTTTCAGTTCCGAAATTTACAGGATATTCTTATAATATGATGACCTCTTAGATGTCAAAAGCTCAAGGAAAATTTGATTTCTCAGTTCATCACCCCTTTAAGAATCTCACCCCTGTTGTTAAATAAACAAAACCATTTGCTTACAGCAGCCTATTGGCTTCCTTAAGGTGTTTAGTTTCACATATACCACTAACCTGTTCCATGTGAACTATGGTGTCAATTGAATTGTTTTGTGGAGGGGGATTTTCTAAAGCGTTTTAGTGGTTTTATTTCCCCTAATATTAAGTATAGGAGTAAAACTCTTACTGTATATATCATTAAACGGCCCTATTTAAATGCGTATGAAATGGTGCTTTGCAAAAACTGTAGGAATTGTATATATTTACAAATCCTCTCGTTTAAAACAATTGTAGGCTAAGTAATTTTTTGTAAGAAGTTCCATTTTTAAATACTTTCCGTGATTAATATGAATATTCTGCTCAAATTAGCAAGTAGCCAGTAATCAACAGGTTGTCCCTATATACAAGCCCATATGTTAAACAGCGGTTGTTGATTGGCTGTTTAAGACAATGACGCGCGCAGACTCCATATGAATATTCAATGAGTTCCTTGCTGGTACAGTGCAAATAAAGCGAGATAACGGGCCGTGGACAGCGGACTAAAACTTTTTATTCTGACATGTCAGAGCGATGACTTTTGTGTAAATATAAACCTGGGACACGGATCCCAGCGAAGGAATAGGGGCTGAGCTGGAAGAAGAGAGAGAAGCGCTGATTTTTTTTTGGGTGTGGAAAACCGGACGCCGCATTCACTGTAGACTCTAAACAAGTTTGCCTTTTCCAAAAACAACATTGGAAGAGTAAAAGTTATAGTAACAACATGAGCTTGTTGTCTGCTATAGACACCAGTACCTCAGTGTACCAGCCTGCACAGCTCCTTAACTGGGTTTACCTTTCTTTACAAGACACGCATCAGACGAGTGCTTTCGATGCCTTCCGACCCGAGCCCAACTCTTCCCACCCGGACCTGAGCTACAGCAAAACTCCTGCCAATGACCTGAGCTCCTCTCTAAACTCCAACTATCTCAACAACTTCTTTCAGCTGCAGAGAAATGAGGTAACTTGTTTTATGTCCTCCTACATTTAATTTATTTTGGAAATAAGTAAATGGAAATAACAGTCGACTGGAATAGGATTTATTATGTAAAGCGCAGTTGATGCATGTCTAATATAGCGCGCGACTAGTTTCAACTTGGTTACATTTGTTGCTACAATACACTGATGCTTTGGGTGATTCACATATATTTTTTTTATCGTAATCACGTTTTTGTCATGGGAAACTTGTAACAATAATATTGTAGGCTAATATAATTAGGCCCTAATAGATGTAATTATTTATTTAGCAATACTATGCGAAAAGCGTCCTTAAATAGGCCTATTTGAAAACACTAAAACCGTGCCAGTTTGCAGCTTTGCACACTTAGTTTATTGTTTTGTAACAGCACGTGGACAGCCAAATGTGGCAGCCATCCATGAAAGTATCTTTTGATAATAAGACTACTTGCATTTAATTTGTTGCTTATTTTGAACAGGTATACTCTAAAAAAAAATAAGTCTCCGTTCAATTAATGCTTACTGATCTCTATAGGCCTAAAAATGTGGGCTGCCATAATTGAGGTCATGAATATGAAAGATGTTGCTCGTTTGTGATGTTGCTATAGTTGCTTAAGACATAACACTCAATCTGTATTATATTTTATAACGTAAAGGAAGATCTTAATATAATCAGTGATCCTCTCTGAATGACTAGATTTGATTGTATTATCAAAAGTGCCAGATTATAAGAAGAACATTTTAAGGAAAATTATGAATATTTCCTGATTCGACCGAGATTAATGTATACTACTTTATATATATATATATATATATATATATATATATATATATATATATATATATATATATATATATTAATCTATTAGAAAAAAAAGAAAGAAAATACGTTTACATGTTCAAGCTTCTGGAAGTAATTTTCTTATTTAGAAAAATAACCTGAAGAGTACAAAAAGATTCAACAGACTTGTCTTAACCATTATATTTAATTTGAAAAGCATAACCTAATTTTAATGATAATTGAACAACACACCTATATTCCTGACTTATATATATATTTTTTTTCTTTTCTTTAATATATATAGGCCTATACACAGTGATGTGAATAAGTTAGGACACCCATGCTAAAGTTGCCTAAAAAGAGGAATAAAAAAATCATCTTTTGGAAATTGATCTTAATGCCTTAATTAGAAAAATGAGGAAAAATCCAACCTTTAAGGACACCAATTTTCTTTGTGTATGATTAATGTATCACAAATAAATAAATGTTCTTCCTTAAAATACAGGGTGCATAAGTCAGGACACCCCTGTGTTAAATTCCCATAGAGTCAGGCAGATTTTTATTTTTAAAGGCCAGTTATTTCATGGATCCAGGATAATATGCATCCTGATAAAGTTCCCTTGGCCTTTGGAAATAAAATAGCCCCACATCATCACATAGCCTTCACCATACCTAGAGATTGGCATGGGGTACTTTCCATAAGATCATCTCTCAATGCAAATCAAACCAGCTATTAGGCTAACTGAAATAAAACCATGCCAATCTCTAGGTGTGGTGAAGGGTGTGTGAAGATGTGGGGATATTTTAATCCCAAAGGCCAAGGGAATTTTATCAGGATGCATAGTATCCTGGATCCATGAAACAACTGGCCTTTAAAAATAAAAATCTGCCTGACTCTATGGGAATTTAACATAGGGGTGTCCTGACTTATGCACCCTGTATTTTAAGGAAGAACATTTATTTATTTATGATACATTATTCATTCACAAAGAAAATTGGTGTCCTTAAAGGTTGGATTTTTCCTCATTTTTCTAATTAAGGCATTAAGATCAATTTTCAAAAGATGATTTTTTATTCCTCTTTTTAGGCAACTAACTTATTCACATCACTGTATATATATTTTCTTTTTCTTTTATATATATAGAAAAGTCAGGAATATAGGTGTGGTTTTCAGTTATCATTAAAATTAGGTTATGCTTTTCAAATAAAATATAATGGTTATGACAAGTCTGTTGAATCTTTTTGTACTCTTCAGGTTATTTTTCTAAATAAGAAAAATTCTTCCAGAAGCTTGAACATGTAAACGTATTTTCTTTTTAATGATGTAATGACAGTGTTGTGGCTGAGGGAAACAAGGGAAAGTGTTGATGTTTAGTGGAAAGTTTGAGGAAGGGCAAAACTTTCATTCGTAGTCAGAGTTAATAAAAACAGTTCTTTCTCTTTCTCTCCCTTCCCCCTCTTTTTTTCACTCTTTTCTTTTTCTCACTTGTGGAGGGAATAGAATGCTTTCAAAATTCCCTTAATTATTATACAAATTTCAGTTTTATCAGAGTTATTTTTTCCATGTGAGACCGAAAATCAATCTTTATTTTTGTTTGCATAACTAATTTCTTTCTGAGAAAGTGTGTGTGTGAGAATGGCAGTAGTACAGGCTAGGACTGACCCCCTGACTTTCTCTCCAGCTGTGTGAAGGGGTGAGGAAAGATGTCCTCCACTGGTGTAAATGTGTGTGAGTGAGGGCCATATCCCTCAGGAGGGACATAGCCAAATTCCTTTCTGACAGCTACAATCAGTATTGCGGTTTCATTATTGTATAAAAGTCGATAATAATTCTATGAATGCATTCAGACGTAACCGCTGACCATCGTATTTATTGTATTTCCATGACGTTTAAAATTGGTTGTTGACATTTAAAACATGGCTGTGCAGTTTAGTTTAATGTTTAGAGAGAATTCCATACATTTCATTTGCCTTTTCAGAATTTCTTGTTGATGTTTACTGTCTGTTGGTCATAACTCAGATAAAATAACAGGTGGATGCTTATTTGTCATGACACAGCTTTTTATAGGCCAATTTATTTTGAACATAAACACGTTTAAATATTTCCAATTTCTTCTAACTCCTAATCTTTTGCAAGACACGCTCAGAATAAAGTTTAAATTTAGTTGGAATTGGCCTGAATGTTTCTCATGGATTTCTCACAAAAAATGTATATGCGATGGATTTGAACGGCCACAATGGAAAATTAATGCCACATGTACATCTATATAAAAAATAATATAATGAGGCATTTTTTGTTGTATCCAGAGTTGCTCTACCTGATGAAAAGAGACTAGTTTGAGAGATATATGCAGAAACTGTTTATTGTCCTGGCTTGCTGAGAACTAGATGACAGTTATCTGGACTTGTCACGTAAAGTTTCAAGACTGTCCAACATGAGACTTCAACAATAACATAACCTTCCAAACCGTTACCAGAGGAAGACATCACTCAAGCAACATCGTCCCATCCAAACATTTGTTTCAGTAGCGTGTGTTTGACTATCTCTCAGTGGTTATATAGCAATCTGATTTACAAATCTTAGACTGATGTACTTATCAGTGACTTAAGTGGATTATGCCGCCTCAATTTAGGAACTGATTCTGAATTAGGAATCTCATTAATTAGTTAATATGCCTAAGATTTCCACATCACTGAGGACATTGTTTTTGATTATAAAATCATATTTTAATTTTTGCTTTAGCCTATAGGATGGATTTAATTGAGAGCAGAATATTATTAAAGGGTTAGTTCACCCAAAAATGACTCTTCCTCATATCGTTCCATACCCGTAAGGCCTTTGTTCATCTTCTGAACACAAATTACTATTTTTTTAATGAAATCGGAGAGCTTTCTGTCCCTCCATTGACAATCTACGCAACTACCAGTTTAAGCCCCAGAAAGGTAGTAAAGACATGATTGAAGTAATCCATGTGACTCCAGTGGTTTAACCTCAATTTTATTAAGCGACACTAGTGCTTTGTTTGAGCAAAAAAACATAATTTACAAAATATTATTTTCAACGTGCATTCACAACAGCACCACGACACATTCCTGTTGTGTTGACATGAGAGCTTACATTGTTGCGTGAATGCACATTGGAGATGAATGTTTTTTAAATAATAAATTATGTTTTTTTTTTGCACAAACAAAGTACTTGAGTCAAGTACTTTTACTACCTTTCTGGAGCTTGAAAGTGGTAGGTTTGTTGCTGATAAGGTACAGAAAACTCTCAGATTTCATTAAAAAGATCTTCATTTGTGTTCCGAAGATGTACGGGTTTGGAACGATATGAGGGTGAGTAATTAATGACAGAATTAAAATTTTTGGGTGAACTTACCCTTTAAGTATATTGTTTCTTTCATTTTTTGCTTCTGTGTTCATATTGGGATGACTAATTCTTGGATTGTGGATGTCCTGTTATGTTCTGCAGGCCCTGAATAATGGTTTATACAAAAGCGTGTCCCCGTACGGCTCTCTTAACAACATAGTGGATGGGCTGAACTCTCTAACGGACCACTTCTCCGACCTCTCCCTGTCCTCTGAGCCACGCAAGCCCAGCAAGAGACCTCCACCAAACTACCTGTGCCATCTCTGCTTCAACAAGGGACACTATATCAAAGACTGCCCTCAGGTAAGCAGCCAGAAACACATGTTGCCTCATTGGCCTACTTGTCAAACAGGCATCTCTCTGTCTTTTTAGTCATGTGTATCTAGTTAATTCAGAGAGCTAGTGTGCTGAGCGTTGAGAGGTAACACAAGGCCACTGAGCAATGCTTTTTTCAAATATGGAAATCATCTGATTTTCTTTCTCACGTCCAACAGTGACATCAGTCGATAATAACAAAAAATTATAATCAGGGATATCACACATAAAATGTGTTAAGCAAGAAATTATGCCTGCAATCAGTTTCAGATACTTTTCTCAGCCCCTTTTTGCAGGTGATATTAGCCGTTGTTGTTCTTGGAAATGGAACTTGAAGCTTCATAAAGCAGTGGTTATGTATAAATTCATGAGAATATGTTTACAAGGCAACACATTTGTGTTCAAGTTAATGTGGTATGAATGGACTCAGAGAGACCAGAAATACTGCAAAATTTGGAGATGCCGGAGTGAGAATGTTTTGCCCTCAAGATAAACAGTGGACAAGTTTATGATTTAAATGTGCTTAAATCCACAGTTTTACTAGGAAATCTATGGGAAATCATGAGAAACCACTCCCTGACCTTTAATTGTCTTGTTTCGACTATTGCAAGAGCATACTCAGAGCGATGTTTACCCTCAGGACAAGAAAAAAAAAAAAATCCATGCTTTAAAAAATATATTTTAGTTTCACTTTTTAAACATGAATGAGTAGTTTTAAATCTAGAGCACTGTTTGAAGGCATATCAGAGAACTGGATTTTTTCCCCTTGTCTTATCTTTCCGTTTCTTCATTCCAACATTGATTTCACAAATACAAAATTGTTAAACTTGCAAAAGTTCCAGAAACAAAGATAAAATACAAGTGTTTGTGAAGGAGACAGTGTCATCTTTAATTTCAAGCCATTAGTGTTTTATAGTCTTTGGACACAGAGACAGGGTGAGGTTCTTGTTCAGGCCCTGAGCCCCAGACTCAAGTCAGAGCTGCATGGAATGGTAATGCAGACCAGATGTGGGATGAAAGTGGCAAACCTCCCTATATGAAAGATGATGAGAGTTCCCTGCAGACTGCTAAAAGTCCCATCATGATAAAATATCTCTACCTCTTTGAGCTTGGCTCAGGTAATTTACAGACTTTTCCTCTGACGTTGTCAACATTGTGCACTGAAATACACTGATGTTTGTTTTTATAAGGGTGTTTGCTGTCCCTAACTGGTGATGGAAAATGTTGCTCATGTGCAATTAGGTTTATAACAGATTGAACTGTAGTTGTGTCAGTGTTATGATGTAATCGTGGATTCAGTTACGAAAACATAGCAGTCCACGGTCATGTTATGTTGACTGTTTAATAATTGTTATTGCCAATAAGTTAGCTTTTTCAAACATCTAATGCTAAGGACCCCAAAATATGAGGATTCCTCTCCCTAAAATATACAAACTGTGCACGCTTTTTAATGCACTTTATACAAGAAATACGAATCTTTTCATATATAACAGACTTATTTATACTTTGTGTAAAAAAATTATGTTTGCAAAATTAAATAATTGCCTTTATATTGTTACTGTACTGAAGCCAAAGCCAATTATTAAAATATTATCTTGACAATTTTGTCAAATATTATGTGGATATGTTTTCTATACAATATTAGAGTAATGCTAGATGTATATACCTGAAAATAGATATTTTCAATTAAATTCAATTTATATTGTGTGGTGTTCCAGAGCAGGGTTACACTTAACTTTGACAGCCCTAAAATAAATAAAAAATATGAAATACATTTTTTTTCTCCTCACATTTTCTACAACCCCGCTTTTAAAGTTTAAAAATCACTGTTCTAAATGTACAGCTTAGGAAAACAAATACTAAAAGAGCAAATGTTAAGTTTTATTAGGATAAAACACAGAAGGCAATAAAACTAGCCTGAGACCGGTCTGTAAATCACCTTCAGAACTGACGTGTTTTAAATTTCAGTTGCTTGTTTGAATGTCAGTGGAAACACGAGAAAAGTCCAGTCCCACGATAGAGTCCACACCTACTCAAATCAACACTAATGCATTTTACCTCCCCCTGGAGTCTCACTTTCTGTGATTTAACTTTCATTTGTCATACGGCGCATCCACCTATTTACCCATCCAGATGCAATGTTTCTCTCTCGATTCACGCCAGAAAGGACAGTTGGAAAATTATGAACATGGTGAATTTGATATTTTCTCAAAGGAAATGAATTCCAGAGTAAGCTGGTCCCCACTAGGGTTTGTCCTGTCCAGAGGACTACATACTCCCTGCCAACACAAACACTGAGGATTCGACTTCACAGGGCACAGCGGGACCTGTGATCTAAAGCCAGTGCTGAGAATCACATTCTTGCGCGTTCTCCCAGTGCACTGTCTAGGTCTCCATTCATTTCCCAGCAGATGTGAGATAGTGGGCCAAGCTCCCCAGTCAGAGCAGGGCCAGAGTATCAAAACACAGCCATCCCGGTTAGATAGGAATTGGGGAATGTCATGGCTCGGTTGGAGCAGAGCGTGGGGGCAGGAAGCGTGTTGGTTATGTCTTCTGGTGTGTGCGGTTCAGACTCACATGTGTCTCCTAAGGGAAGTGGTTCTGGCCCTAGCGGAGCTCCACAGGGAGCACTAGTTAAAAAAGAACACCACTGAGCAGGCAGCTGTTTGACCAACTCTGCTCTGCCCAGGGCAAGCTAGTGAGAGTTATGTAAACAAGTTAGACTAATTGGGAACGTTTTTGCTCCGTCATTCGTTACCCAGAATTCCTGTGACCTCAAAAATCTGTGGCCCAATTCTTGTTTATACTATGCCAGTGCGAATATCTGATTGTTTCAGTCGATGAGGGTCAATCTACCCTGCATACAGAGGTGCAGTGGGATTTCCTCATGGAAAATGTGTGCGCTGGAATGCGGCTTGCAAAATCGTAAGAGTCCCTGCATGTAAGCTCAGCTCGTGAGTCATGTCCTCTGTAATGCATCCCTATTGCCAATGCCCTTTTTTGTGTCACAGTCTCATAGTGACAGTGGATGTCATTCACAGTAAGTATTCTGACTCCCACCCTGAACCGATCAATGTGAGTCTTGTTAGGAAATCGCCGAAACATTGTACAGGGTTCAGAAAAGAATGCCTTTTGTTGTATAAGAAAATAACTACAGGGTAACAATCATGTTTCTGTCTCCTACTTACATTTTCCCTGCTTGATGTGTTGTGTTAGTGGCACTGTGCAACACACGAGATGCTGGATGTTTTGTTTTGTTTACTCAATCCATGATGGAAAACATTTTATGATCATACAGAACCTGTTATTGTTCATTTTTACAGTTTCTTTCAATAAGTATATTCTGAATGTAATCAATATTTATTTTCAGCCAGTTTTACACAAATTTAACATCTTTAGTCGATGAAAATAACATTTTAGTTGCTGAAAAATGCTAAATTAAAGCATATATTTAAACTTTTGAAACATTGATTTAAACGTATCACACATTTAACAAAAACAGCTTAACCTGAGCTACTAAAATAACAAAAAGTACTCTAATATTGTGAATTCTTTATGTTTTAGTTGTTCATTGTCCATTTTAAGTGCCTTGTTGTGGAAAGGGTGTAATCACAACGTGACTTACACATTCTGACTAGCATGTAATCTAGCATGTCTAGTTCATGTTGACTTGTGCGTTTGTTGTAATATGTTTTGATGTTAAACATTTGATGTAATATAATATTTAGTTTATGTTGTGTATGTATGTGATTAATCTCATTAGTATAGGGTGCAAACAATTTACCGGTGTTCATTCACTGATCAGCTTACGCAGCCGTATCAGGGCAATCATTATTGACTATTAGTGTAGTAGATTATTTGAAACAATTGGATTCTTTCTAGATTTTTCTTGTTAAAAAATACAGTGTTAGGGCTCTTTAACACAGAATGCATTTTTGCTTTGAAAAATGCGAGACGCAGGCAGTGGAATGGGGATAAAATGCAAGGTCTCGAGACATGTTTTTTAAAACTAATTTTAACTTGAGCGTTGCGTTTTTAGAACAGCATGTCATGCGCGAGAAGCTGCAAAAGACGCAAGATTGAAGTTGTTCAGGATGTGCATTTTTCATCTTGTCTTCATTATCTTTTATAAAATAAAAAGCACAGTTTGTTAATGAAAATTTTTGTCAGTAATTTTGTTGACAATATATACACTGCATAGTATATTTGTAAGAATTTCAGCGAGGAGCCAGATACAGTAGATTATACTCAGCTAGGGTATGTTGTCTTCATATCCTTTTGATGGGAAAATTGTAGATTCTTTTATGTTAATCAAAAACACATGAATGCCATTGGTTTCATACAGCGCTCTCATTATTCTTTTGACATAATACATCTCTTGTTCAAATAGTAATCATGGCACTGGAATGTGTGTGTATATATATAGCCTGTTTCGTTTTTCTCCAGTGTCCTGATGTTCTGTTTTTGAGCAGCTTTTTACAGTTTGAAGCCAGTTTCAATGTAAAAAGTGATCAGTGCGTAATTGAAATTTTTTTGTTATGCGAACTTGACAATTCCACATAACTTAATTTTTTCAGTTACGTATGAAGTTTATTTACTTAAAAATTTCCTCGCTTTTTTTAAGTTAAGTCAACTGATCACTTTTTACATATTTAATTTTATTGTAATACTGGAGGTCAGTATAGTTAGTTACAGTATAGTTCTACTTCTTTTTATATGGTTCCAGTTTTTTTAAACGAATCAGGAAATTTGCTGTTCGTGATGCAACTTTCATTCACGTCTTTTTTGTTTTCAACATAACATATATGTTGTCCTTATTTTGCATGGTTTAGTTCCTCCAGGTGTTTCGGGCCACTTAAGTCTATTGATTAAAGGTGGCAGATTCAACACTTTGGAGGCTATTTTGAACAAATGGGGCCCATTATCATCAGCATGAGTGAAATCTACCTTAGCACTTCACAGTTTGACAGCTTTCATTACTACCAAAGCATACACCTTTTTGAACTTGCATGTTTATTTCACAGAGCAGTTTGTCTGCCGTTGGTCAAAGCGATAAAGCTTTTATGATTTGTTGTTATCATTATGTAAGATAGTGAAATTGTAAACATTAGCCTGCCTGGGGTTGTGTAATTTCATTTGACAAGAAACCTTTGTTTGAGACAAACTTCCATTACAACTGCTCCCGCCTGTGAAAGGAAAACACTCTGATGTAAGAGGCAATCACTGAACTCTTAGGAGACAGTTACCTTCTCCTCAGTCTCTTGCTGAGATAATTACATAAACATGCTTCTAATAGGGAGCCAAAATGACAATGCATTTCCTGCTTCTTGATAGAAACAAATAACCACATACATAAGCAAGTTAATTTTCAATCAGAAACTATGTCAGTTCCAAGTAATGAGGTGTAAATATGTAAAGTTAAAATGCTTTGCAATATATAGTGCATAGTTGGTCATTTGACAGTTCTGTTGTTCTGAGAGTGCTAGAAAACTTTTAATGATTGTTTCAAAAGCCACATATATTCATTGACGTGGCATAAATCACCGGACATATATGGCATCTGCTGACTCAACTAAATGTGCATTTTGTTGTACACTATATATTAACTTTATCTGTTTTCAGGATAAATTTCAGGCAGTTTAAATCAAGAGAGAATTATGATCGGAGTCGATTCTCTTCTGAACGAAAACATGCTGTCAAACATTGCTGGAAATGTTGTATTATGATGTGAAACTGCTAAAAAAAAATGTTTGGATTTATAGCCATTCTTTTTAAGTTTTGAAATCCAACTTAAACTGACTGTCAGTAATAAGTATTTCGATTTATTGAAACCATTAACTTTCGACTTGTACAAGTTTTATTTGGAATGCAGTGCCTTTCATAAAAAAAATCTCTTTACTGCACTGTTGACAAACAGTTTGTCCCAATACTATAGTGTGTGAATTTTCTACATGTGTTATTTAGATTCTGTGTTTGCATCAGACAGGGATCATATATTTCTGCTGAAAAAAGAAAGTATAGTTGACATTGACTGAGTTTACTGGCATTTATTATAAATAAACCCCGCTCCAAAGTTGTTCTACAGACATTTATGTTATTGTACACAAACTGCACTAAGTAAATGAATTTGAGTGTGATGTTGCTCCATAACTCTGTTTGCATTCATGTTTGTCCAGACCAGCTGCTCAGTGTTTCTCACAGCCTGTCAATCTGCTGTCCTTGGAAACAACCAGTCTGATGTTGCAATGCATAGTTAGGGCTCACATGCATGGTCCAAAAAGTGTGTTTTTATGTACAACATAGTTATTTACAATACTGCCCTACAAAGGCAAAAGACCTTAACTCACCAGAGTGTGAAACTGAGAAAAATTAGTTTAAAGTTTTTTTGTTGTCCAGCCAATTGTATGATAGGTAGGACACTGAAAATTTGCCAAGTAGTTGTCATAATGAATATATTTATCTACATTAAAAAAAATGAGCTCAAACTTGACCTTTGACCTTTATTCGGAAGTTACTGTATTCTGCCTATGCATTATCTGCAAAACAATCATGGGTCATACAAAGGCAAAACACCTTAACTTCTAATTTTTTGACCATTTTGACTTTTATCACTCTATACAAACTTTTCTATGATAACAATGATAGCCTTAAAATAACATTTAGTGAGTTCTGTCTAGTAAGGCTTAATATTACATCAATAGAATATTAAAAAATAAAAAATAAAATGAAGGCTATTATCTTTACTGGATTATTTTAAAACTTTATCGTTGTACTTAATTTAAGTAAAATAACATTTTAAGAGGAAGGTAAGTAACCTGTTTAACCGGGACAATTTCATAGTGGTTGGTGTAAACCGGACGTGGTGCGACACTTAAAATTGAATGTCAACCTCCGGACAACTTTGCACTTTAGGCTAGCCAGCCGGAGCATGATGGATTTAAACAATGGATTTGTCTTCTCAATGGATGTTGTTTTTCATGGATTTTGACCATGTTTAAAATAAAAAGGTAAGCTGCGATCTAAGTTATATTTGCTGGGTTGGTTTGTGTGCGTGGTAATGTTTTCTCCTCGCCAGGGGAGGTGTGTCGTCAGGCGTATCGTGAGGCCTCCCCAACCCACTCGCGTTGTTTTCTGTCAGTGAGTGTCAGATTGGCAGGCAGCAAGCCACCCTGTATGGCACGAGAAAACTTGTAACGTTAGGCCTACTACTAGTACTAGTTAATAGTATCCAGGCTTTGATTTATGGTGTCTTACAGCTGGCACACCATCATATTTGTGGATCAGGAACAGTTGTGTTTTGTGTGTCAAGTAATGTTACGTTAGCCTAGTTTAGCCCAAGTTTGCATCGCTAGCTAGCTAACTAGTCTACCAGTATCCTAGCTGAATTTTACAAAATCTGAAGTAGAATATTTTTTTCTTCATGTAACGTTATCCATATCATTCATATTGATATTGGTGTTTGCGTTTCAAAGCCATCTCTACCATAGTTTTCCCGCGAGAATAGGAAATTCTTAATGCTAGATAGAAAACAACCACTGCAACAATTTTATTTTCAATTTATTTAATGCGTGTGGCAAAAGTGCTTCAATTACATATAGGCATAACACCGTAACTTCAGCGCGGCAAACGCGTTGCTGGTGGGTAAAACAAAGGCAGAGTGCCTTAACTCCAATTTAACTTATAATAACAGCGTTCTAAAGTGCAGCGGTACAAAGCTAAAAGACTGTAACTGATGTTAAGGTCTTCTGCCTTTGCTTTCCCTCTGCTTTTGGAAGTTATGGCAAAAAACAACATCTTATTTTTAGCAGAAAAGAACTAAATTGACGCAAGATATTTGTCCATATGATAAAACTAATTTCCATTGTTACAAATATGGCAATAACTCATTTTGACCAAAATTGAAGTTAAGGTCTTTTGCCTTTGCACGGCAGAATAGTAATAGCCATTTTGAAATGCAGTGATTCATCTGATTTGATACTGACTATTAATATAATTACTTTTAAAGTAAGTCAATTTAATTACTTAACTGTTAAAAAATGTGGGGTCAGAAGAAGTTTATTTTTCAGCAAGGATGGTAAAAGCATTTATAATGTTGCAAAATATTTCTATTTCAAATAAATGCTATTCTTTTAGACTTTCTTTTTGTATCATGACTTCCACAATTAAGCACCACAATTAAAAAAACCTTGAGCATTAAATCAGCATATTAGAATGATTTTTTGAAGGATCATGTGACACTGAAGGCTAGAGTAATGATGCTGAAATTGTAGCTTTGCCATCACGGGAATACATTAGATTTTAAAATATATTAACATAGAAAATAGTTATATTGCAAAATTATTGTTTTTTTATGTATTTTTGATGTAATAAATACATCTTTGCTGAGTATAATATTCTTCTAAAAAATCTTACTGACCCCAAACTTTTGGACAGTAGTGTATATTTATAAATTATTGTGATAAATGTAAGTGCACTTATAAGAAGTGCAATAGGCTGTGATTGGGTGTGGAACAGAGTGCCTCTTTTATATATATTTTTATTTTATATATACGTCTTAATAAAGCAACAGTTTCACTGCTGGTACGATTAGAGAAGTCCTTGTCAGGAATTGGAAACAGTCAGCTGATGAAGGCCAGCATCAGGGAGAGCACACTTAGTACACTTCCTCAAAACGGAAATCAAAGTTAAAAGAATATGAAAAGCGGGTTTCCTGCCAGCTGCTTTGTGTTCTGTACACAGAGAATAGCACTCTTCCTCTGACTTTTGCTGATACGACATTAAAGCGCCTCCCTCTTTCTGTCCTGTAGATGTCCCTTTGCATGAGACTTCTATGTCAACAATCAGAGGCGGATAATGATAACATCTCTCCAAGTGAGAGTTGTGATCTGTTGTCATATTTAGAAATGAGAAAGCCACAAATGTGACTGGTGTTCTGCTTCAGAGTTGTTCTGTTTTTTTTTTTTTTAAACAGGCTTTTGTTAGAGAGATTCATGAGGACAAATTAAAGGGCACAATGTTTTGAGGGTCTTTTTAAGACTGTCTCCAATCACAGCGATTCCTGCTTTGTGCAGATGGGGTATATTGTTTGGATAAAGAGACTTAGACGTTCAGCCTTTCACTGATGTGGACTAGAGTTTTGAGTGTAATTATTTAATAAATCCATCGTAATTATCTTTTCATTAACTTTAATTTGTCCAGAATCCTTCATAAATCTAAATCCTTCAATAATTTCTCAGTGAGAGGTTGTGGTCATGTCTGGTCTTGTGAGACCAAAAGATGATGAAAGAAAACAAATATAAGCAGTGGATGTCAACACTAATGTTATACAATCTGCTGGTAAAAAAAGAACATGTTAAACTTTGATTTGTGGGCTTTTGGTTAAGATTTGGAGATTTTCCACTGTTTTTAGTTGTATTTGGTTCTCTGGGCCTTTTCTCTTTGAGACCAGCCTGATTTTCCTTAAAGGCATAGTTCACCCAAAAATAAAAATTAAAAATGTACTCACCCTGATGTCATTCTAAACCTGTAAATATTTTGTTTTTATTCTGTGGAGCATAAAATAATATATTATTGTATATTTTGCTTATACAATGGAAGTAAAAGGTAACCAAAACTGTTTTAACGGCATTCTTCAAAATATATTATTTTGTGTTCTGCAGAAGAAAGAAAGTCATTTTGTGTGAGCTATCCCTTTAACTTGATGTGAGCATTTAGGATTTCTCCAATGGTTAGTCGCAGGAAGTCACCTTCTGAATTATTGTTCAAAGTCGCTCTTGTGTGCCACCAGCTTTTAAACCACAAAAAATGCCACCAAAAACCTGCACAAGGTCATTGGTATTGTTACCAAGAGGTTGTTTGTTGTTACAAGACTACAAGTTCCTTTGATTACATTGTACCAACCTAATAACTTCAGCGAAATGGCCATTTGTTTGTCCTTATCTAACATGGAAACACATCCTGCCCAGCTTAGGAGAACAGATAATGTACAACCATGTGCTCATCTGGTATCATAAACAGATAACCCTGACTGATCCATCCCTCTCACCAGTGTCACTAGATTCCAGACTGAATGCCATCTCTCATATTTTGACCTCTGGATGTGAAAGGGTTGATGGCTCTCTCTCTTCTGTTTAAAATGAATATCACTGAGGCCTAACTGGCAGCGTTCATACTGAGACACAGGACACACGAGCACAGTAGATGGTGTCAGAGGAATAACACAGCAAGCTTTGTGTTCAGGTCTGAATCGGGATCCTCAGGAAGGGCCTAGTGCTGGGAATGGCCGATGTTAATTAAGGGTCCCATTGTTTGTTTTTAGGATCCCCAAACGAAAGGGTCAGGAAGTCAGCTCGTATTGTTCACCCAGTGGGATGCTGACTACAGCACAAGTGGGGACCAGATCTTTTTTTTCCTTTTTAATCACAGTTACTGGCAATCTCCTGTTGGTCAGATCTTCTACTAGCAGAAGAGTCTGTTTGTTATTATGGAGGATCAGGGAAAACAGCTGTGTTTGGAGTGGGAATATTTAGGCACCTCACGATTCAGGCATCTGATTCAGATTCTTTATCTACAATTTTTTTCTTACTAATTAATGAGTTTATTAACTCTGAATATCAAATTTATTTGTGGATTTTTGTTAAAATACTTATGTATTTCTAAGTACTTTTTAAAATAATTTCAAATGAATATTAAATCAAAACAAGTGTAAGTAAATATAAAGTAATAAAGGGTAACAAAGAAACACATTACAACACTCTAAAAAATGCTGGGTTGTTTTAACACAATTTTGGGTCAAATATGGACAAACCCAAACGTTGGGTTAAAAATTTAATTTAAAAATGTGACCCAGCCATTGGGTTTGTCCATATTTGACCCAAAGTTGGGTTGAAACAACCCAGCATTTTTTAGAGTGAAGCAATGAACAAAAAGTATCTGCTTTCAGTGTCTGTATATAATTTAAGCCTATAACACATGACAATTATTTGGACAGAACTGATTTGACTCTGATTTGAAGTGTTCATGCAAGGTACCCAAAAGCTCTTTTAAGTCTTTAGAGATGGTTGATCATGGTTTATGATGACGACGATATCATAATCATTGGTCATTCAAGTGGCTGACCATTTCTTGACGCATTACAAACATCATCTGGTAGGCTAATGAAATTGATCTTTTATTTTCAGATGTGGTAGAAAAGATATGTTTGAATGTTTATTTTGTTTTGTTTTGTTTAAATGCAGGAAATTACTTCTTGATGTTGTAAGAATGAGTTAAACCCATTCTGTGGTGGACTGGTTCTTGAGCTCGGCACAAAAGAGGCTCTTGTAGCGAGCGGGAAGGCCTGTGTTGGGTCACTGTGGCGGCTGGAAGGGCTCAGGGAAGTAGTGGGGGTGTGAGAGGGAGAAAGACTGAGGGGGGGAAGGGCAGTATGGGAATGTTTTTACAGTCTGACCTGTGATCTTCCTTCTATTCTGCTCCAGTCCTTCTCTGAAATGCTTTATCTGTCTGGTTCCTGGTCCTCCAGTGACCCCCCCAAAATATTTGCACACTTCATATATATAAATGTATTTGCATTCTCTGACTAAATATCACACCAAATGGAATATTTATTAATGTGATGAACTATAACTATTCTGGGTATATATATATATATATATATTTTATCTATTTAAAATATATATCTATTTTATTCTATTACAAAAAAATAAGTTTATTCACGTGTGCTATTATTATACTTATTTTAAAAGTTATATACTTTGTCTACTTTTCATGTTAATATACTTTATGTACTTCTCAGAAATATACCTAAAGTTATACTTAAGTATACTTGACTTATACTGACACAAAAGTCTAAGTATTTGGCCTATACTTGTACTCAATCTTTTGATTGAGATATAATCAAAAGTATTATTATTCTAAGTGTGCTTGGTTTGTAGTTGTGCTTACTCTTTTTATTGAGTAGCCTATTAAATACTTACTCACATAGTTTTACATACTGTCTTATAAAATTACATTGTTTAAAAATATTGATTTATAAAGAAAACAGATATGTTCCTAGTTCTGAGTATGTGAATTTTTGTGTAGGCCGCTGGTTGTGTACTTAGAGAAGTACTTAAAATCTACTTAAAGTACAGTTAAAAGTATATTTATAGTAAAAAAAAAAAACCTTAATATGACCATAGTAGTATACTTAAAGTGCAAAAGTAATACATAAATAGTAAACTATAAGTATGATGTTAAGTTCCCTTAAAGGAAACTTACAAGTATACTTGCAGTATAAAACTACTAAACTAGTTGTTTACTGAGTGTATACTTCAAAGTGTATTTTCATAAACTAAAAAATGTGCTACAAGTATTTAACTGGTAAACTATAGACCTTATGTAGCCACGCCCCTTTTCAGCACTGAGCTCGTTGTCTTTTGACTTCCGGTCTGTATTTTCACAGCGATCTTGCGTAGTTATGAATGAACGGCTTGTTTAAAAAATGTCCAAGGTCCATTTGTTAAGACATATGCTTTACAATGCTTATGATAAACATTACAATGCTCATGATAACTTTCGTTAACTCTACAATAAGTAAATCAACTTCACCAGCTAATTACTCCTGGACAGCAATGCCATAGAAATATACAGAGCCACCGCAAAAACGGAAGTTCAAAGACAATATTCTAAAGATGGTGCCGCCCTCGTTTCTCTGGTGCTTAAGGTCTATACCTACGGTATACTGTAAGAGCACTTGTAGTAATAGTTGCAGTACAATGAAAAACGTAGTTGTGTACTCAGTTTATTACTGTTACACTTAAAGTATACAAGAAAGTAGGTAGGCTTAATATGACATAAAAGTGGTAACACCTTATTTTAGGGTCCAATTCTCACTATTAACTAGTTGCTTATTAGCATGCATATTACTAGGATATTGGCTGTTTATTCCAGAATCCAGAATCCAGAATCGGCCTGTCTTCGCCGGCCAAAGATGGTCAGCGCAGACCACAACGATCTGCCCAGGTCTGTCGGTCCTGAGCGAGCCCCATCCAATTGTGTCCCAGATCTTGTCGTAGCGAGTCGCGCCATCGTGTTGCAGGGCGTCCGCGTGGCCGCTTGATGTCGATCGGGAACCAGACGGTGACTTCGCGTGTCCATCTTTTGTCCGTCCGCCGCATCAGGTGCCCGGCCCAGCGCTTCTTGGCCTTGTTGGCCAAGTCCACCGCGTCGGCCACCCTGGTCATGGCCCGCAGCTGCTCGTTGCGGACGTGGTCGATCTGTTTAACCCCGATCATACGGCGCTCGATTGCACGTTCAGTCGCGGCCAGCTTTTGCCGGTCGGCCGCCGCCATTGTCCAGGTCTCAGACCCGTAGAGCATGGCCGGCATGACGGTGCTGTTGAATAGGGCAGCCCTGATGTTGGTGGCCGTCTCGGCAATTGAGCCAAAACTGACCCAGGCGGCTCGGCGTCGTCGTGCCAATTCTCGACCAATCCTGTGGTTGGTGGTTAGCTCCTGGCCCAAGTAGATATAGCTATCGACTTGCTGGAGCTGGTGCTGGCCGACATGAAGGGTGGTGTCTGCCACCTGGTCGTTGCGCATCCACTTGGTTTTGGCCAGATTGATTTTGAGGCCGATCCGAGCGCCAGCCTGGTTGAGCTGGTCGAGCCGCTGCTGTACATCGACCGCCGAACAGCCTATTAGCACAATGTCATCGGCAAAGCGCAGGTGATTGAGCCAGCGGCCGTTGATCTTGATGCCGACCTCGTTCCAGTTGAGCTGCTGGAAAATTTGCTCGAGGCAGGCGGTGAAAAGCTTAGGCGAGATGGTGTCACCCTGCTTGACCCCGCGGCCGACCTCGATGTTAAGCGGCCGGTCGAACAGGGTGATGGTGGTGGCGCAGTTGCTGTTCAGCTCCTGCAGCAGGGCCACATGCTCGTCACCGATGCCTTGTTGTTGGAGGGCGAGCAGCACGGCGTTGATCTCGACCGAGTCGAAGGCCTTCTCGTAATCGACGAAGGCCAGGACCAGCGGCATCTTATACTCCCTGGCCCCCTTGAGCAGCTGGTTCAGTACCTGCACATGATCCATGGTGCTAAAGCCAGATCTAAATCCGGCCTGCTCGACGGGCTGCTGTTCGTCTAGCTGCGTGGCCAACCGGTTGAGCAGCACCTTGGTGAAGATCTTATATACGGCCGACAGCAGTGTGATCGGCCGGTAGTTGCTGAGCAGCTCACGGTCGCCCTTTTTGAACAGCAGTACTGTCTTGGCCGTCTTCCACTGTTTGGGGATTTGACATTGTGCCATGTAGCGGCTGAATCGGGTCGCCATGGCCGTCCAAAGGGAGTGGCCGCCTGCTTTGAGCAGATCGATCTCCACGCCGTCCAAGCCAGGCGCCCGGTCTGCCTGTGCCTGCTCGACTGCATGTCGGACCTCGCTTTCCAGCACTGGTAGGATGGGCGGCAGCTGGTCGAGCTGAAGGTTAGGTGTGGGGACGGGCACCTTGCTGGCGAATAGATCACTGTAGAAACGCCTGCACTCGGCCTCAATGCCGGACCGAGTCCTGGTCGTCCGCCCGTCTGCCGTCTTCAGTGCTGGTATTTGGCCACGCTGCTGTTGCATCGCCCGCCTGCACTTTTTCAGGCTTTTGCGGTCCTCGGCTGTCGCCAGCAGGCGCCTCTGTCTGTATTGATCGAGGTCGGTCTTGAGCTGCTGCCGGATCTGCTTGCACAGCAGGCCGTACTCGACATGTGTGGGTCCATCAGCGCGTATCTGCCTCCGCCTCTGCATCAGGGCCTTGGTGGCGTCCGAAATTCGGCTGGCCCGGCTGTTGGTCGGCACTGCAGCTGCATCGCGGCTTGACTTGAGCAGGCCAATAAAGTGGTCGTAGTCCTGGTCGATGTCGGTTTCAAGCTGGGTCCAGTTGGTGTGGTCGATCAGAGTGTAGAAGGCGGCCAGGTCAATAGTGACCGGTTGCTTTGCCCGGTTGCTAGCTGCCAGTGCGCGCTTTTCGGTCCTGCCGTCGATGACCAGCTTGGCCCTTACCGGCCGATGGTCGCTGCCCGTGTCAAAGAACTTGCGGCCGATGACAGCGACGTCCTGCAGGATGCGGCGGTGGCTGCAGAGGACGTAGTCGATCTCGTTGGTTGTCTCTCCATTGGGGGACATCCATGTCCATCGGCGGCCGGGGCGTTTCTTGAACAGACTGTTGCCAATAAACAGCCGGTTGGTCTCGGCCATTGCAACCAGTCGCTCACCCGATCCGTTCCTGTTGCCGCTGCCGAACGGGCCGACAAAGCGCTCGCCATCCAACCCCTTACCCACCTTGGCGTTGAAGTCGCCCATCAGGACGAGGTAGGTGGCACGGGGGGTAGTGGCTGCCTCGACGGCCTCGTAGAACTGCTCAAGCACATCGTCATCTTGCTCGGCCGCAGCTGCTGCTGTTGGTGCATATGTCTGCACGATCCGGATGGTGGCTTTGTTGTGTAGGCGCAGGGTGAGTACGCCGACTCGGGGGTTGGTCACGTCGACCAGGTCAATCATTGGTGACCATCGTTTGGATACAATGAAACCAACACCGCCGACAGGCTCTTCCCTAGCGCCCAAGATGACCGTCCTGCCGTCATCGCGGCGCACGTGCAGCGGCTTCCAGCGCTTAGTCTCGCACAGCCCGAACACGTCGCAGCGGATGCTGTTCAAACCTTCCAGGATGGTAGCCAGGTTTGCCTCACTCGACACAGTCCTGGCGTTGAAGGTAGCAATATCGAGCGCCATGGTGTTAGTAGTCCGGTCCTTTAGTCGGTTTCCAGATGGCGGCCTGGTACCTGAGATTCTTAGCAGCCTCTCGTCCCTGGGCGGATCGCTCCGCCGCCGTAGAGCGGGTGCAGGGGCGTGCAGGGTACTGAGGCCCTTGTTTGACGTTGTCGTTGCAGTTGGGTTCAGACCTCGGCTTGCAAGGCCACTAGGTCTGTGCCTTCGTCCTTAGCCAGGTGTCTGTCATCTTCTCAGCATGGTTAAACCAACCAGGAATTGCTTCCCGCTGTACATCGACGACAGACTCCCGTTTCACCCCCCCGCCACGGTGAGGCGGACGAATAGGACTTGGGGGGGGGGGGGGGGGGCTGTTTATTAGTACTTATAAAACACATATTAATGCCTTATTCTGCATGCCAATTAGGGTGACCACAATCAAACAAACCAAATGTGGGACGATTACTAAGTTTGTGTGGGACAATGTGGGACATGTTACCAACATGAAAACATAACCTGAAACTGTTATCTAATGTCTATCTAACTTAATAAAAACATTTGTATTCTGCCTTTCAGCTGATAAAAATACTTTGTTATTTAGTCTCTTCCAGAAAACACCATTACATCACAATGTAACATAACATGTCTTTATTTTACATGTCATTTAAATTCAACATCACTGAGCCCAAAGGCAGCAGGCGTCATGCAGATCACTATTTTTGAAACAGTTCTGAACAAGTCCAACTAAAATCCAACAAAATAAATAATGATCAAATAAAATATAAAACAACATGACATTAGTTAATTGACCGTCTTCTATATTAAGAATTTATATATATATATATATATATATATATATAATAGATATATATATTATATTAAACCAAAAACTTTCATATTTTTTTAGAAAGGATGTGAATTAAAACAACCACGACAGGCAACAAGTTGGTAAATTCTGTGCAATTAAAATTTTAATTTACCGAATTATCTATTTGTTTTCTGACAGGGAACACATGGAACGAATCATCACTCCACATTTTGATTGACAGCCTTCACACCCTACTAGTGACTGTATTTACTTCTTTCTTTTCAACCATTGGATAGGATTTAAAAAAACGGCTGTTGTATTTGTAGCTACTTCTGACGAAGCGCTGTTAAATATAGGTGGAAAAACTACGCTGCAAAAATAATAAATAAAATGCTTTAATAAATAAAAAAGAACACATGCACGTTTTCTAAATATGATAATTAAAAACAAACAATGCAAAGCGGGACGGGTGGTCACCTTATACCCAATACCTAAACTTAACAACTACTATTAATTAACTATTAATAAGCAGTAATTAGGAGTTTAGTGAGGTAAAAGTCGTAGTTAATAGTGAGAATTCGACCCTAAACTAAAGTGTGACCCTTTTGTTAACTATAGTAGTATAGTATAGTAGTAGTAGTTGTCAATACAAATAAGTAGTATTGAAATAGTACACTCACAAGTATACTACTAGTACATTGATATTAGTATACTTACTATATAAAGTATAAAATATACTTGAACTTTACTTAATTTACTTTACTTTAAATTAACTTTAATATTTTTTGTAAGGACACCTGTGTGAACTTCTCTAGAGTCATTTGTTTGTTATACATGCCTAGGTGTCTAAAAGTGTCCAAATACTGTACTTTTACTGTACATCCCACTGTACATCTTTCTAGAGATTGTATATATAGTTTTAATGCTTGTGTGTGTGTGTGTGTGTGTGTGAGAGAGAGAGAGAGAGAGAGAGAGAGAGAGAGAGAGAGAGAGAAATTGGCATGGCTATCTGAGAGAAGACAAGTGAAACAGGCTGAAATGTAAACAGATAGAGCTTATCTCTGTGGCAGGAGACATAACAGACAGCCCTCTCCTCTGGACACGGCCGAGAGGAGCTCAGCCGAGGGATGACATGCGTTTACACGGATATTTACTACACAATAAATCCCTCGCCGTTATCGTAGCCTAGTCAGATAAACAGATAGTATGATGATACAGCAACAAACCACACTGTAAAATGGCTCACATGTGCACAGCCACATCCAAAGTGCTCAAAAACAAACATTCTTTTCAGCTGAAGAGAAAATGTGTCTCGTATGAAAAAACAGTGGTGCAATATGTCCTCTTCACTATGTCGGCCATGTGCTCTGAAATAAGATGGAAACATTTAGATACATTACCTCGATCTTTTTACACACAAGCCAATCAACCTGCTCATGTCATTCATTGCCACGGTAACTTAATCCCATTTTGCAGCTGTACAAGTCTTTAGGGTTAGCCAGGCTGGCACAGAGATCCTTGGGAATGGGGGTTTTGACTGATGTAGATACCAAGGATTTATTGCATGTGAAAGTTTTGAGAAATATTGTATGGACATTTTTAAGACACCATCACTATCGGGAATAGGGCTGTTGATGGTCTTGTGTCATTGGCTGTGAAACAGATTTAGTTTGTGTAAAACTGTTGCTATGACACCATCAGATACAGTCCACATTTCCCATCTCATGTGTCATCCGTTTTCAATGACCACACGCTGTATTAAGTTGATGAATTTACGTATAGCGAGAGACACTGAATCGATTCTGATCTGGATCGGAATCCTCTCTCAAAGAAACGTCAGCATTATCTGCGAGAGATATTTTGCAAATGCCAGCGAGTGTTAATGTGAACCCATAGCATTTTTCCTGTGAAACCGAATACATAGAAAACATTTATCTACTTATTGCGCCAAGAGAAAACCTCCTCCTGAGAAACCGAAGAACACAATGTGCTCATTCATAAACAAGACCCCCACCCGTACACTTTTCAAGTACAACACCAATTTGAAACTGTTAGCCCAGATTCAGTTTTTATTAATAACACAGTTAAAATAATGTTTTGAAAGGTTTTAAAGGGTAATCCAGGCAAAGCGATTTCAGATATGATTCATATTAGTTTGCTAAGATAAGTAAACATGCTCTGGTTTGTTTTAGGGGATGAGGGCTTACTGTACCTGTATTACAGCCATTCGGTTTCATCTTGAGAATGATGTTTTTGAAATGTATTCTGTATGGACACTGTTTTCAGAACTGAATGAGACGGTGTAGCATATATCAATCATTATCCTTATTGGGAAATTGTTATCAGATATTTCATTAGTTGTTTGGCAGGGTGACCAACACCATTTCCTCTGGCTAAACTGCCTTCGTTCTGTGTGGACAGTATTTCATCACAATATCTTGTCAAAAATAAGTACAGCAAAGTTTGGCGAGATGTCTTTTTTTTACTCCACATCATCAAACAAAAGAGTCCTTGACAGCAAAAGCAGTTCCCATAACCTCTGGTTCATAAAATGTCAATTATAATTTGATTACACTCTTGACTGACAAGCCTCTGCAATAAGTAAGCGCATCATTTAAAACACTAGATCATCATCTGCAGCACATAGCCAACAACACTTCCTGTAAAACTAGGAAGAAATGATCTGGAATGAAGCTCACGATCCTTGATAAGAGACTCAACAGCTCTTACTGTGCAGGCCCTCTCAGAACAGTGTTTACATCTCTCTTGATCTCTTCTCGATTACCAATAGCAGGTCGGTTTGAAGTAGCAATATGTGTTGTGCTGTTATGTATTATGCTGTTGTGGGTGCAGCCAACAATAATGTTTTCTAGATAAATTGGATTATTTACATCTTATCCAGTTCCAGGAAATAGAAGAAATATGGTTCTGACCCAGACTGTTTCTTGTGTTCATTAATTTGATTATTAATCTTAGGTAAAACAATGCAAATAGGCAGCAGAGGAATTATAGATGCAGAAAAGATAAAAATGCAAAATTGATTTTTGTAAAAAAAAAAAATTATAATGTGAAAACAGTTTTGAAAATATTGCCAGATTATTTAATCTAAAAAAGATAACAAATTGAATTATACTTTTGTTCAGTAAGGATGCATTAAGTTGTAAAATCTTTTACATTGTTACAAAAAAATGATATTTCAAATAAATTGTTATTTTGAAGGATCATGTGACACTGAAGACTGGAGTAATAGCTGCTGGAAATTCAGCTTTGCCATCACAGGAATAAATTACATTTTAAAATATTGAAATCGAAAACAGTTCATTTAAGGGTATACGTTTAAATGACAACGATATGCTTAAAACGGAGATTTAACATGTAATACGCATGTCATCGTTTTTAGAGATTCACGTTTTTGTTGTTTACACGGAGACCGTTTTCAAAAACGTGTAATTTAAGACCTGGTTTCAAAAGTTTGCGTTTTCAGGCACCCAAAACACCGTTGTCGTGTAAATGAATGGTCAAAACAGATAAAAAGTTTTACGTTTTAGTTGAAAATGGTGTCGTGTAAACAGCCCCTAAATAGTAGTATTTTTTCCACAATATTATTGTTTTAACTGTATTTTTGATCAAATAAATGCAGCCTTACTCAGCATAAGAGACTTTTTTCAGAAACATTTTAAACATGTTAACAACTAACTTTTGAATGCTGGACCTATGTAGATACATTCCTTGCCAGTTTGTCTATTGCTATATATATTGCTAAAAAAAAAAAAAAAAAAAAGTGCCATATACAGAAATATTCGGATGACACTGTGGTGGCGGCTTGTGTGAGGGGAGGAGACGAGGAGGAATACAGGAGGGTCATCTCGGAGTTTGTGACCTGGAGCAGGTGCAATGGTCTCATCCTCAACACATCCAAAACCAAGGAAATGATAGTGGACTTTGGGAGGAGTAAGTTAAAACATCCGCCTGTGGTAATTGAGGGGGAGAGCATTGAGGTGGTCCAGACTTACAAATATCTGGGAGTCCACCTGGATCATAAACTGGACTGGTCTGTACATGTTAATGCAGCATACAGAAAGGGTCAGAGCAGACTCTTTTTTCTCAGGAAGCTAAAATCCTTTAAAGTCTGTAATGAGATGCTGTACCTTTTTTATCAGTCTGTTGTGGCCAGTGCTGTGTTTTTTGCTGTGGTGTGCTGGGGCAGCTGTATGACAGCCAGGGAGGGGAACGACTTGACAAATTTGTTAGGAAGTGTGTGTCAGTGTTGGGGAGGAGGGTGGACTCTGTAGGAGATTTGGTGGAGGGAAGAATGAGGAGCATGATGAAATCTATCCTTAGGAACAGGAGCCACCCACTGCATGACACTGTGGTTGCCCAGCAAAGTAGCCGCAGTGACCGATTCCTCTCCATGAGCTGTAGGACTGAGAGATATAGGAGGTCATTTGTTCCAGCCGCTATAAGACTGTATAATGGATCTAGGTGAAGTGCATTATTATTATTTACTACTAATGATAGTAGGTAGATAGATAGATAGATAGTAGATTTAACTGTTATCATCTGTGTTTTTATGAGTGTATTGCGGTGAGAATGCTTGTTGGTAGTCTACACACACTATATGCTGCTGGACATCTGAATTTCCCCTGTGGGGATGAATAAAGGCATCAATCAATCAATCAATCAATCAATCAATCAATCAATATTATAAGGAGGATACCAGTGTAGAGGTTGACTCTATCATGTCTGATTTAACACATAAACCTAGTTTGAAAGCAACAGAGGTTAGTGGCCTCACTGACACTCCTAATTAGAGGAGGAATGCCAAAACTGGCTGTCTAGGCACAGCGAGCATCTTGCCTGATAGTAGAGCAGACGCAGAGAGAAGGCCTTCATTAAAGCCCACATTTGTTCTGACTAAATTTAAATGGGAAATTCAGTGTTATTTCAAGATTAGGCTCCCTTGGGTTTTGGATTCAGGGTTTGATCTACAGAACCGACCCACTTAAGAGTGTTTACCCACATGATGGCTAACGTTTGTGTTTGATAAGCCCTCTTGAAAAATATTTAGTGGTTTGCCAGCCATTTGCCTGTCACCAGTTGTAATAGAGTGCTGAGATGATTGCCTAACACTGATTTGTAGAAATGTGTGTGCCTTCAGCTTTGCCATCAGACTATTTGAACTTGAAATAGTACTTTCTTATTTAATCCTCCTTTATAGCTTTTTAACATTTACTTCAGCTCGATCAGCATCAGTTAACAAGTTAGATGCCATAACTGCTCCTTTACTGATTCAGTGATTGTATTTCAGAAGTGGCTGTGTATTTGGATTAAATATTTTTTATATTTTATACTGTATTAAATTAATAACTTCATTGTTGGTTCTATTTATAGTGATTTTGTAAGAAGTTGAACCTTGATAAAGTCTGCCAAAATGTCAGAAATAATAAAAATACTTAGCTGTTATACCCTATCTTTACAAAGTTCTCTTCTTTAACTTGCACCTAAAAGGTGTGCGTTTGCTTTATTGCTCAATTATTTCATTATAGTCAGTATTTTACAAGTTCTTTTCTTAGGGCTCTTAAAGAATGAAAAAAAGTTTTTTTTTTTTTTCAGGACTGATTATTCATGAACGAAGAAGTCAGATTTCAAATTGCCTACTTCTCTGCGTCAGCCAAGAATATGCCATTAAGATGAATGGAAATTCATAATGGATAGCTTTTTCCAGGTATCATAGACCTCCTTGAGTTTGACACAGAATTGTCAATGCTACATTTCCACCTTGAATAAAGTGTCTGTCTGAGTAATGTTGCAGGAAAGCAAAGATTTCCTGCATCGTGTCCATTCGATTGTGCTTGTTGACCCAGTATTGTCGTAATTCATGTTGCTATGTTATGCTACATATCACTTCATGACATGCATGTGAGATTTTGGCTGGCTAGGTCTCTTGGAAATCCTCTTTGTTTTCGTTCTGAAAGTGGGGCAGGGATGAACATAGCAAACACTGTGGTATGTTAATAACTAGTTCATTTATTTGTGTGACTGAATGCAATTTTATTGCTTATAAATAAAAAATGATTTATTGAGTGTTATGTTATTCAGCCTCCAGTGGAGGCTGCGATATTGAACTGTTTTTGCAATAAAATCCTTTGTTTTGAGTTTTTGGAGACGTTTATAATATCATTACTTTTAGTTCATGACTTGTTGAACACTTTCTGAGGATGTTGTCCCATGAAGTCTTTTCAGAAACCCTGGATAGTCCATTAACTTCGGCGGGTGTCACGTTCAGAGGCTGACTGATCCGCATTGACCTTTGGATGTCTGGTAAAACACCTACTTAATGAGTCATTGTAGCAAAGCAGCTTTGATGGCCGCAGCAGCTTATTTGTAATGGTTATTTAAACCATATTTATATATGTAAATGATAGTTCCGACTATAAATTCTCACTGCATTGAGCTGCATTTAAAGCAATCCTGTCAATATTTATATGCCAATTTGCTATGTTGCTTGGTAATGTTGTAGTACTCATTCATACTGCATTTGTACACGGTCTTGCCTCTGTCTCAGACTAAGAGGACTCGGGATTTGATCTCAAGAAGAATTGCCGTGGCATTGTTTGATTTATTTGTTAAGATCATTAATGTGATTGAATGTAAAACTTTCTGCATCAAATGCAATCAATAACTTATTTCTAATTTGATTTCTTTTGTCACTGTTGTGTGGCGGGCCAGAAATGAATGGGAAATTCTGTCAACAATTTTTTACCAAAAGGAATACAAATGCCCAAAAAATTTAAGCAAAAAATTACTCGTTTGAGATCTTGTTTTTTATATTATAACTTATGATATAATAAAGCAATATCACAAGAGCAAGAGAGATGTTTTCGCAAATATGAGCACGATTGCAAATGTGATATTAATTTTATACAAATGTTTCATAAATTAGAAGTTTATATTAAGTGACTTACATTTTAGAATTTTTTACTATTTTTGCTACAAAAATAGTTCCAAACACATCCACTGCAGAACTGTTGTGCGTTTTGCGAGCAACACGCAGCGGTTCAGTTTCATTACTGACTGAATCAGCTGCTTTGAACGAATCAGTTAAATGATTCTGTGACTCACTCATTAATACAGTGAGTTGCCTCCAACTACTGACGGTTTTAGTTTCATATTAAAAAGTTTAATAATAATAATAATAATAATAATAATAATAATTAAGTTTAATTTATTTTTAAAACATTAATCTAAACAATATTTATGCAGTTCGCCAATGCCAGTGCAAAGATGAATTTTGTTGTTAGTGATTTTATTTGATTGGCAACAGCTCGATATATTGTCTTATTATTCTAATTTAATTTATTGAATAAATATAAAAAAGGAAGGAAAAGTTGGCACACCACAGCTCCAAAAATAGAAAAATATTTATTTCATGTTCTCACCACAGGTGACGTTTCGAGCTTCTTTAGACAATGAACACTCACATCGCTAAGCACTTATATATGCACCACTTATCCTTTTAGCCTGTTAGATGTGCGCACTTTGTGTTGAATATTTTTTTAATAAATATAAGATATTTCCTTGGCAGTAAACGTAGATCTTTCAGATGAATTTGAAGAGTGCTGGTCTCGACTTGGTCTGGGTTTAATTGGTCTCGACTGCAATTCTAGTGCTTGGCAACCATAAACAGTTTAAATTATGAATTATGCTACTTGGGTATTTTTTAATTTAATATTGGTGTGATTGTTAACACTGTTGTTATTATAATATTGTTATTAAATACTTTATTAAACATCAAATAAATTATTAAAAATGATAGACACTTTTATCACCCAAAACTATTTCATGTTTAAAGAGATTGAACACTAGTCTCTTTCTCTTTTTTTTTTAAATCACCAGTGCAAAATATTTGAAATGCAGTGATTGTTTATGGCTACAGTAGCTTTTATATTTAGCACTGTAGAAAATAAGAATGCTTATCTCAGCAGTCATTGCTTGGAGGAGCAGCTGCTAGTAGGCAAATTCAGGGCCCAAGCAATGCCTGCCTTTGTGCAACTAACTCCTATACATCTATATATAATGTTTGGACATAAGCATATATAATATTTGTGTCAAGCTAGATCTGTACATCTTTCACTGACCAAATGCCAGTGGTACTTAACTTACTCGAGTTTATAAATACATCTGTATAAATACATAGTTGTATGTTCTGCGGCTCAATTTAGAATAAAGAGACTCTCTCACACTTAGTTTAGTGTTTAGAGGCCAAGTATGAGGGTTGCCTACCTCTGCATCCTCTGGTTTTTTTTCACACTAGTCAGTATATATGGGTTTGGTCAAGCTATATTAGTCTGGAATCTATGAAATGCCAACTCCAACTGCCAGCAATCTCAACATGTTCAAGCAAGTTAGCAGACTGTACAGTACTTTATACCCCTAATGCAGGGGTGTAAAGCTCATTTTAGGTCACGGGCCAGATTGGACTAAGTGTCAGTTTATGCGGGCGGATTTTTTTTATGTTCAACCTTGCTGAACCCATGTAGGTGCTTGCACAATACATAGTCACAATTCCAAGATGAATTAATCAGTGGTACAACACAATGTGGATTTTGTTAATTTCATAAACCAGAGGCCTTTAGATAACATGTATTGTACATAAACAATTCATAAATTAGAATATGAATGAAACAACAATATTGACAATAAGAGAAGAAAAAGTTACTAATGGCGAAATTTAGTTTTGATTATTGTAAATGAAATCATATTTAGGTCATGACTGTAAGTTATTTTGGAAGTAAATCTGCTGTAAATGGGTGAGCTGTTTATGCTCATGAATGTGGACATGTCCCGCATTGTGTGTCACCACAATTTTAGGTAAAATAACAGAATTAATGTCCATGAATCTTCTCACCTGCAGCAGTTTCAAATTATATCAAACTTAAATTGATATTATAGTGTTTTAAAGTTTAATGTTTGATAATGTATAATAGGTTTTGGTAGTAAAATAAAAAGTTTGCTTATTTGTAGATCAATACATAATAAATGTCTGCACTGATCTTTCTTATTAGTGCTGACTACTGACTTGTCTGATTAGTCCTGGCTAGAATAAATAAAAACATGGTTCATCGTTTTATGGTCTACTTTTAATACTTGGGTAATACTTCATTAATACTTTCGAATTCAAGTACTTTTGTACTTTCACTCAAGTAAAATTGAAAATAAGTACTTGAACTTTTACTGGAGTTATATTTTATTAGGGTATCGCTGTACTTTTACTCGAGTACTTCGTCCACCACTGTATTTCTAGGCCTTCAATTCGGTTGACATTCAGTTTCAGGTGAATTATTACAGCTTAAGATATCTAGCAAAGAGAATAAGTGGTTTCACGCCATCAGTTGCACGCACATTCAAGCTCTGACGATATTCCCGGATCTTGCCTCATTTTAACCGGATCATTGAATCAGTGAGTTGTTGATTCAAGAACAGCTGCAATCGGATCAGTCAGATTTACAAATTAATCATTCAGTGTGATTTCTGATCCAATTCAGCACGTTCATTGGAATCGGATAAATCTGAACATCTGAGGTGCTGGTTTCTTCAGTTTGGATTAACGAGAAACAGTATGTTGTTATGGAATTTAGTGGTGTAAAAGTACGATATTATGCTTTGGAATGTACTTAAAGGGTCTGTTGCTGTAATAAAAATGAACAAATTCATCCATCCCGCTGTAAAAAGTCAAATAGTATAAATCTCTCATACAAATATAATAAATGTTTGGGATTGTTTTCAGCATAATTTAATTTTATGAATTAGATTACTCTTCTCCACATGCTGTATATTCAGACCGTGGGCCATATGTTTGACACCCCTGCCCGAAAGGATTCTGTAAACCCATATATTTCAGAGCAAGTGTTAGATTGCTGTTCACTTTGGCCAAATGTCTATTGTTTAGTGTAATCTATACCATATGTGTCTGTTCTACAAAATTAAGGTCAAGGGACACTGAGCAGCACTACGATTGCATCACTGAACGTTTGGCAGAGGAATTGTCATGTTTGTGTGAACAGTGTGAATCGTGTATGACTCATTTACAATGAACGGAACAATAGGAATCTTAATCAAAAGATTTGCTGGTAATTATCAGAGCAAACAGAGCAGTGAAGAGAATGTCCCCTCAGGAATGGCCAAGTTTGGTTTGTGTGTGTTTGGGCATCTATCAGCGAATCAATCTCTTCTGTATCCTGGCCAAACTAAACACAGATTAGTAGAAAGTTGAGTTTTCTTCCCCTCTTCTTCGATGTGGGGCAATTGAGCACGTTGTATCTGGTGGGACTGGTGTTCCTGTGCTATGCGGAGTGCAGTCCCGTGGGAGCCGGGCAAGAGGCTCCAGCTCCGGGGCCTCCATTGTTTATACTGATGGATTCCAGATGCTGGCAGAGGGAGCAGCCAAACTCCAGGGGCCTACGCCAAAAAACCAGGAAGCAGTCCAGCGCTATCTGGAATACTTGGAAAACATTGCTTAGCTTCGTAATAACCTAGAAATAAGTAAAAGGGCCAAAACCTGCACTGAATTTTCAAACTGATTATTAAACTGATTATTAGTGACCACTGGACATGTGTTGGTTTCACAATTCAAAATAGTTGCTTCAAGGAATATGTAAGGTCCAGGGGTATTCAGGACCTTACATATTCCTTGAATATAGCCTCAGAGAATAGTGTTAGCGTCTAATTGTTCTGCTAAATGTGTTTGAATTTCAGTATTGCTCTAGGTCTGATGTTGTGTTTTGGTGACATGATAATGCGTTACAGGTCCAATTTGTTAAAGTTTCGATGAAATGGAAGTAGCTACAGATCTTTTCTTCCTTATTATAATATATACATATGTGTGAAACCATTATTAAAAAAATGTAGGACAGGGACTTGGCAGATTTAAATGCGTGATTGGAGTTGATTGTAAGAAAGGGTTGGGCTTTAAGCGGACTGTCTGCTGTTTCACTGGAAGATCGATTATGGTATTATAATAAAAAATTCTGAGGTAAAAAAAAAAAATTAAATATGCACAGATGAATCATTTGCAGTAAGATTAATAACATGCAATAAAAAAATAGATGTGGAGATTAGGTGGATTTTCATTTCATGGCTACTTTAATGTTACTGCATTAGGTATCATGCACAAAAAATGCTACACAAGATTGATAAATTAGGTTTAAATATTGTTCATTGTTAGTTCATGACATCTAATGCATGAACTATTTGTAACAAATTTAACTTTATTGTAAAGTGTTACCAGTGACATTATTATGGTGCAGAGGTGTTAATGACTATTCTTGGTGATTAGCAGCTTCCTTCCTTTTCACATTATGAACACAGAGATCCAGTATCAGCTACTCTATACTCTCCAACACTAATCATCAATAAAAAAAAAAAACATCAAGGCAGACCCCAGGTCAGCAACTAAAGCTATAAAGTGTCAACATCAACTTTTCTTGCTTTCTAATTTCGCCCCAAATTCAGTCACTCTTTGTGATTGGCAGTGCCGGCGGTATGCCCCCCCAAATGTATTTTATGCCCCCCCAAATTGAATTATGATATAATTTACAAAATAATATCAGTTTAATTTAATTAACATTTCAGTGAGAAATAATAAAAATATATGTCTACAAACTGCTCATTAGCTGAAAATATAATAAAGCCAACATAAAACCACAGTGTGGCGCTGTGAGGAAACCCCCCTGCCGCCCCCCTCAATCACTTGAACGTTAATACATAAATGAAATTACTTTTAGTTGACGCGAGATTCCTGGCTGCAGTCAAAACAAAGCAAACAGATGAAAACTGATAAACTGTTTTAAAAAAAGTTAACTACATGATGCTTTTTTAATAGTGGGCTACTGTAAACGCTTATGTTGCAAAGCAGAATAAAGATGTGTAGCTTTTTTTTTCTCTTCCGCCAGTGAGATAGCAATTAAACTACTATCCTGTCAGTGAGAGACTGTGTGCATGTTCGTTAGCTTTGTTTATAATAAAGCTGTGGTCAGAGTCGGTCTTGCAATTTTTTTTATAGGCCTATTTAACCCTTATTTAATCAAATTTCTTAAGAGTTGCAAGTCTTGCAACAATGTGTAATGGTTTATGTGTTTATTGTATGGGTTGCATCACTTCATGGTAATAGCTAACAGAAAAGGCAGTAGCAATAATAAATATAGGATATCTGATATCCGAAAAAAAGTCCCCATACCTAGTGCCCACCCATCGAAAATAAATGCCCCCCTGCTGAGCGCAGTCTGAAGCCGGCTCTGGTGATTGGATTGTTTTTCCTAATACTGAGGCATTGTGAGCTGACAGATTTATCATTTAACAGCACACCTGTTCCCTCTTGTTAGTCTCTGTGATGCTGTTCTTACATTTCGGGCGTAAAAAGAGACAGCTGCACCCACAAGAAAAGGACTCAGAGAGACCCAAGAAAACACTAGCTTCATTTAGCTGGCCTAGTGGGGATTAATAAATAAAACCAGCGTGCACCTGACTGGAATGCTGCTCGAGTCCGTCGTTTGCAGAGCACTCCGGAAACCGCGCACAGACGCAGCTGATGAGCTCGACACTATCATTCTTGTGTGTGGGTCTCTGGGAAAGGCCATCTGCAGGCTCTGTCTTGGCCTTGGCTGAATCTCCTCATCCAGGCCAGACAGAGCTCCACTTGATCCGTTCATACATTGTGATGCTAATGGCTTAGAGCTCTGTAACACGCGTTGGTACATTCATGTCTGTTTACATGTACTTAGCGCTGGGATGACACCTATTTATATGCATAGGCATTTAAGTCAAATTTAAAAATCTACATAAAAAAATTGAATAGAATGATGCTAGGCCACAAGCTAACTTTACTTCAACCATTTTAATTCTTTTTTTTAACCATATGATGTTGTGGTGATTTTTTAGTGAATGTATGAAGTCAGGTCAAGTTCACACAGGTGGCCTCGCAGAATAACCACAGGTGTACAATAACCACAGTTCACATTAACTAATTATAGACATGGTCCACTAATGTTTGACAACCACATCGTATCAAATAACTTGTCTTAATTTTATATAATATTGGCCAGTTTCACAGACAAGGCTTACACCTAGTCCCAGACTAAAATGCATGTTTGAGCTGTTTTAACTGAAAACAACTTGCACTGACATTTCTTAAAATATGTCAGTGCCATTGTTTTGTCTCGAGATGCACATCAGTAATGTTATTTTTCTCTAAGGAATGTTAATAAAAGCTAGGCCACTTAAATGTTCTAAATAAACTAGGGTCTAAGCCCTGTCTGTGCAACCAGGCCTTAATCTATATATATAAAAACCTTTTTTATTTTATTAAAAAAATATATATATATATATATATATATTTATCTTTTTTTAAATCTTTTTTTATTTTTTTTTTATAATTTATTTTTTATTATTATTATTATTATTTGAGGGGCACTTTACATGTGTTTGTTGTGTGCATATAGGAAAATATATCCCTGTATACTTAAATCAGACAGATTTTTGGATGATATTTGCAAGAAGGAAGCAGAATTGTAATGTTTGTGTGTTCGTGTGTTCATGGAAGGCCAGCTATACAAGACTTTGCGTTTTTCATGAATATCCAAAAACATAATGCACAACCTTTCTGTCCCGCATTTGTGAAGACTAAAAAAATGTGTTTGGATTTTTGTAATCTCCTGTTGATTCTCTGCCCCAAGAGTTGACATGCATTTCCTTGCAAAACCAAACTTCAGCAGCTTGGGCCAAAGAAGTGGGTTTTTTCGATTACCTCCAAGAATTCTCTTAAACTGCAGTCACCCTTCCAAAAATTCCTCAGTTTTGCACACAGAAAAATAACATAAAAAAGTTTAAAATGTGGTAAAATGTTTGCTTAAATATGTGGCCACTGTTAGATCCTCAGTTCTTTCTTGAATATATGGCAAGACTTATTTTAGTACTTTAAGAAAATTTTAGTACTTACATTTTTTTTTTATTATTCTAACATGCACTAACCCCCTGTAGCACCCCCTAAAGGCACTATTTTGCCAATGATTTTAAACAGAAAATTCTTCAGAGAATGTTTAGGCGACTTTCATAATTATAATACTTGAATTTTTAAAAGACAATTGAATTATAACATTTATAAAGATATGTAAATGTTCTGTAGGAAGGTTATTTGTTTGATTTATTCTTTTATTAATTTTAACTATATTTTTTGTTTGTTTATCGATTGATTCCACTATAGCAGGCACTATACTGTAGTATTATTGTTGTAGGAGCAAGCAGTCCCAGTTGACAAAAAAGAACATTTTGCTAACATTCCCATTAAAATGTTATTTCTGAATGTTCAAAACGTCTAGTTTTAAAAATGTTTTAAAGACATTTTTTCTTGATTATGGTAAGGGAGCAATCCATTTTGCTCGATCTGGAACGTTACTTTTAAGTACTGGAAGAAGGTTTGTTCTTAACTTTGAAAGAACCTTGCCATAATGTTAGCCAAAGTTCTGAGAACATTTCCTGTTCGATGGGGAGGAGCAGCTTTATGTCTATTCACTTGCTTTAAAACTGCATTTAAATGCATTTGATTGATTTTCAAATGTAGCTTACTGTTCTTATTTTGAACTCGCCCTGAACAGATCCATCATAACATTTCCCGCTCCTTCAAGTCTGATCTCTCTCTAAGCACTGAATCGCTATTTCTCACTTTTCTCCTCTGGCACCCTTTTGTTAATCTATATAGTCTTAATTGAAAACAGGGGGCTGATCTGAAAGGGACTTTTCTAGTTTTTTCATGTTATACCAGTGTGGAACTCATCTGCTTCTGATTTCCTTCCCCCTTCAGTCCTGTAGGGCCTGATTGGAGGAACGTCTCCAGCTGTGAGCGATGACTGCCGTGCTGTGGTATTTGTCCTGTTGCGGGGAGGTTGGCTCTGCTGCTAGGACAGCCAGAGCCCCCCCTCCCCTCTTTCAGTCTCCATTGGGAACACAGCTGGAGGGATGGTGAGAGGAGACGCTCGATCTGATCTCCCTCTTCCCTGAGCGTTTACAGTCACTGGATACTTCGATCTCTTCAATGTCCCAAGCATTCACCAAGCTCAGAAATGTTCTGTTTAGGCCTCAGATGGTGACCCCACAGTTATTTAAGGTCACTAGGATTAACAATGTAAGGGTTTTTGGGAACAGATTCACCTTACTCTATGTTGACAGGCAGTAAATATTTTGTGTTGCGTGTTTATGGCGAGTGAGTGTATTTGTCTTCTTTTGCTCTAAAAAATAACTTTATAACTCCCTCGAACAGCTGGATAGTGAGTTCTCTTCCTTCAAAACCCCTTTAAGGCTAATGCATATTGCCTCTGAAGTAAACATTGACTTACGGCAGGATGGGAGAGAAATATCAAACATCAGCTATTCATTCAGTTTTGCTCTTATCGATTCCCTTTCCTGTCTTTAAGCTCTGTTTTCATTGGACAAATAGCCAGATTGATTTACACAAACCTGCTGTGTCCATTAAGCTCGGGTTGGGTTAAAATGGTCAAATTACTTCTAGAGCAATGCACTGGGTAGAACTGTGTAAACACAAATCTGCAACACAGGCTTTGGTCAGGATTTGTTTAGACTGTGCTGTTACTGTCAGCAGCATTAGTTTGTCATTTCCTTGGTGGTGGCTGTAAGTGGAGCGTACTCTCCATTGCCTTGTTTCCTCAGAGATTGTTGCATTTGGAAAATAACGAGTGTTTTTATTTTGCACAATTGCTTATTTTGTGAGAGCAATATTCTCAGAGCTAAAACAATAGGATAATAAATTTTGGCTTCTTGGGTTTGTGGATTTCAGATCCGGTGGTTCAAATAAGCAACAAATAGTTTATTTTCTCTGATTTGTTTAAAGAAAAAAAGTCCAGCTTTTTTCATTTTTCTTTCAATCATATTTAACAAGACATAATTTATTTGTTTGTTCTTATTTTATTCCCTTTGCATGAGCTTCAGAATGTCTTAATATCAAATTAGCCAGTTTTCCTTCACAATGCCAGTGTACCTCTGTTGGTCTAAAATCTATTAAAAACACAGCTAAAATAGGTCAGACTGCTGTACACAGAATATCATGTGTGTTTTCTGGCACTTGTCCAGGACCTCTGCAGTGCTGGATATATAGAGCCTTTTTCACAGAGTTGTGAATTCTTCAAGACTGCTGATCAAATCTGTCTCATAGAGATGCTGTAACTTGCATATGCCTGTCCGGTCGTTTCCATTTCGCTTGATTGGTGGTATAACTTTGGTTTAGCGTGACCCAGGTTTATATTCTAGCCCGATACACTAAATTTTCTAAAAATGTATATTTAAAATAAATAAATAAATAATAATATTATTTGCATGGACAAAATGCATTGAGGCATAGGTTCATTTTGATGTACAGAGATATGATATTTAACTCCACTATTCATGAACTAAAACTGTTCTCAAAAACAGGTCATCTGGCACACACCTGAGTTTCAGGCCATGGGGCAACCCTTGACACCAAGATCATACTCCATGCTGAGTTAATTACTAAATGTTTGACGGAAAGCAGTGGTTCTGACACCAGATATCACTGATTGTTTTGCCTGTTTTCCGATTTAGGACCTCACCCATATACCAGACCACCAGCCTTACGATAGCATAGGGATTGGCACCATCATAGCACGGGTGGCCTTGCGTCAGACTTTCTGTGAAGTTCGAAAGTATGGCCAAAACAACAGCCACAACCGTCATGGTTTCCAGCTGTTGTCGACAGTTCTGTTGACAGTGGTTGACTCATGGTGTTTAAGGTTGGGGAGGGAGAGCCTTTTGCATGCAGTGTGTCAGTTGGCCAGTTGGCTCTGTGTGGATGGGAGCAGATGCTAATGAATGATATCACCTCTTTTTTTTTACTCATATGGGACCTGGAACTTCATTTCCAAATCCTCTCACCAGTAAAGCAGCTTTAGGTCTGCCTATCCCTTTCACAGTGTGGAATAAACACTCCGGTATCCATTGATTTGTTATGCGAGATTAAAGATGGTTGGATGCATGCTAGGATGTACATCCTAAATCCTGTTTAGTGTCACAGCAATTTAGCAAAAAATCTCAGGCACTCATATGTGCTCATAATGCACTGACTATACCATAGCCACTTTTCTATTCTCTTTTGGGAGAGATGGTTAAAGGAGGCAGAGAGTATGTAGCAATGACCAGAAAGTATATTGAGACCACACCGCAATTATCTGTTGTGGTTTGAATTCACTTACATAATTAAAATCATTAGAATTCCCATATACAGACTTTTCAAATTTGTGTAGTGGTTTGGAGTCTGAACTCTCCAGCAGAAGTCTGCCATACCACACATAGCATGTACTTCAGTTTAGGACACTGGTGTCATATTTCAAATCAGCAGCTCTCTGTATCAACGTTTTGTTTAGATGCTTTTTTCTGTGTTTTTGCAGCACAGCGTTGGATGAGTTGTGACAGGTTTGACCGACTTGAGTTTAAGCATTTTAAGTGTGCTTGGTTTGGACAAACTTTGACCAAAAAGAGGGTTGTGATGCTCAAGGGAAAAACCTTTCTTTTTCTTTTGCAGTTGTAGAGGCCTAGATATTGATGTCAGCATTGACTTGTTGAAACTACTCCCATAATAAAGTCCTTATGAGAATATTTTCTCCTGTATAAAAATGAAAAGCAGCCCCTCCTATAGATTTTTAGTAATTTCTCTTGCTTACCATAATTGTTACAGGATTTTTGGTTTTATTATTTAAAAAATACAGCATGTTAGACAGTGGAAATATGGACTGAGGGTATAGGGAACACAGTGGAAGTGAACATGCAGTTCTGCACAATATTTTGTTGTTTATTTTGTGCTAATATTGGCAATGTTTGCCATACAGGTTCGAATATTTTGTTTGTCAAACACATTATGCAAGCATTCATGTTCATCTTTTTGAATGTCCCAACCCCTTTGAAATGTTTTATTTCATAATTAATTTGCAAGATTATTGTTGTCTCCCCATTAATATCCAATTTTTCATACTGCACATTATAATGTTGCGATGACCAAATTCGCTGTTATTTCTAATTTCTAAAAACAGAACAGTACAGAATTGTTTAGCAATTATTGGCCATGGCATGAAAATAATTATTAGTTAACTGGTATCAACCAGAATTTAATCAAAATATCAGAGCTTCTTATTTCCATACAACAAAAATGCACGATGATCACCAGCTACCATTTCTGTTTTAAGAAGAACAGAAGAATATTCTCTAGTCCTCCAATAACATCATAGATCATGCGCAGTGCTTTACTTATTTGCATACATTTTGGTTGCACAAATTTTCCACAATCCACAAAGCTTCAAATTGTTCACAAGCTACACTAAAGTCGAGCTACACTCGTTAATCAAACTTTGTCTCTGAAATGTCCTCTCAGGCAAGACCCAAAGGAGAAGGACTGACTCCATACCAAGGCAAGAAGAGGTGCTTTGGTGAATACAAGTGCCCTAAATGCAAGAGGAAGTGGATGAGTGGGAACTCCTGGGCCAACATGGGACAGGAATGCATCAAATGCCATATCAATGTTTATCCTCATAAACAGGTACTGTATCAGCCTTTTAACAGCTCATAAGTGATACTATATTACTAAAATACTACATGCTAGTTTTTCTAATCTGCCAGTCAACTGTGTGAGCGCAATCTTCCAAGAAGTTATTATGGATGGGCCCCAGCAGGTACCCTTGAAACCTGAGACATAAACCCAAGACATCTGTCTAACCCAAATACCCCCTGAATTCAAAAAGGGGTCCTTTCCTTAAGGAGCTGCATTTAGATTGATTGGTTGAAGTTGAATAATGTTTTTGACCTGAATAAAGTCAATTAATTTGGATATTTCCACATGAAGTATATTTTTAGGTAATTATTTTGCAGCATACATAATAAGGCAAGAATAGAAAGCATCATTCGGCAGCCTCACTGGTTAACCTTGCTTTTAAAGAGTCACTACACAGTTCTAGCCAAGTAAGCATGCAAATGGACATGTTTTAGCAGCTCTTGGTAGGGAAGCATTCATTGAAATTACCTTCCCTACAAGTAGTTTGCATCCAAACGCATTAGCGGTCGTTTTGCCGAAGGAACCTGCTGTTGAGATGGCCAGCTCTTCCAGAGGACAGAGTATTATGGCTAATTCCCTTCTGACAAGCAAATTCTTTAGCTTTTCAATCTCACCCACTTAACATGTTTCCTGCAGTAAGCGTGTGAGAAGTGCAGCTCACTGCAATATATATCAAAATGCCTTTAAGGGTTCGCAGCTGGCCCTCTTTCCCAGTAACCCAAGCAAACATATGAAAAATCAGTTTTTTATTGTTCTCTCACAATGGAAATCATTCTTTCATATCGTGCTGTATGGAAATCGCTCAATACTCCAGATCGTACGCCGTAAAGTATTTTATATCTCCAGTAATTCCCGATGGATGATTAAGTGAAAGTATCTTAGTAGAGCCAATGCCACACTGCTGTATAAAAAAGTCAGACCTGTGCCAGAATGTGCTCAAGAAGCAGGCGTCCGGAGATCCCTGCTTTTATCATTCTCATACTTAACGACATGCACAGGGTACACGGCTGACATCTTTACAGTATGAGAGCAGACATGGAACAGAGGTATTATATAAAGTCCTCCTGCGCTTTTTCGGTTTTGGCAGGAATTCCTTCTGCTTATTTGGAGCATCAGGCCACTGTTGCCAAATTATTAATTCACAGAGGTATTAGACATTTCCTCTCATTATCATTCAGAAAAGCTTTTGGCTCTCGAGCAAACACTCCCTTGGGTCACAGTGCTGTCTCCTCCCAATGGCCCGTCGTAACCTGGTTTTCCGTAATTCACGGAGTGCAACTGAGACGAACAGGAAAGAATAACAAAATTGTAAAACGATCTTCCAAAAGCAATGGGTGGGAAAACAAATAATTGCAGAAGTATTATTTGTGATCAACAGCCAAAAAGATTTGGCTCGCACACGTTCTCAGTGTCTTTTGCGTCGCGTCCAAGACAAAGATTCACTATAGAGTCTTTCCTCCCTGGTTGTCGTCCTGAGCGATGGAATCCTATAGGCATCTAAAATTACTTGGAATCTTCTTGTATAATAATCTACGCAAAATAATTGAGGGAAAAAATTTAATGAAGTATTAATAACAAAACATGTACTGCTGGCAAGCATTAAAAACACAACAAGGATGAATTGGCTCTTGATAATGGTCCTAAACAAATTTCTGACACACCCCTGTGGTTGGTCCATTGTGGTTTTAGACTTGGACCTTCGAGATCCTGATACTTCGTCTCCAAAACCATATCTCCAAAGAGTCTAGCCAAATGCTAAAAGAAATCTCCAGTTTCAACCTGACTGATGTTGTGGACAGAAATTACACATGTGCTCAAAGTATGATTCAAATGTTCTGCTCCTCTCAGCGTCCTTTAGAGAAACCCGATGGCCTGGACGTTTCCGACCAGAGTAAGGAGCACCCGCAGCATCTGTGCGAGAAGTGCAAAGTCCTGGGCTACTACTGCCGCCGTGTGCAATAAGGAGGATCCCGATATCGTCTCCCCCCTTTCCCAACACTTCTCCTACCAAGCGCTCCAGAAAAAGTGAAAAGTGCCAAAATATTCATGTAAATATCTCTAACGCTAGTAACGGCTTTGTGTATCAGCAGCATGCGACGCATTTATTGTGTATAATGGACAATTGAATATGTTTGGAACAGTATTTCTATCCGTATGGGATGCAGTGGATTACCTCACCATTGCGTCCCCTGATTGTGTGTTTACAGACTCTCCCTTCATTCTCCCTACCAAGTGAACTTTGAGGATGTGCCGAGCACTAAAGGTGTTGCGTTAGTTGAATAAGGGCCCAGAGTGCCTTTGCAGAGTTTTTGGGTCAATAGCACATCATGTTAACTGTGAATTAACAGAGGGATAATGGATTTTCCATCCCTAGCTTTTGTCACATATTTATTTATGTTTGTATATCGTATCGTAGTGCAATTTAATTAACTAAACTGGGATAATTTCATCTGTGTTTATATCTGGACAGGTATTGTTTAACCCCACCTCTTGCCATTAGAAACTACTGTAGAATAGAACTTAAGCTTCGGTTTAGCGCGTCAGGTAGTTTGTATCTTTCACGTACATTTATGAATTGCCAAATGCGAGATATTTTTGTCAGGTTGGCTAAAAGCAGCCTTGGTGGCACCCAGAACATTTGAATCGAGTTGTTGGCAACTATGCAAAACCATTGCAGCTTATGCAGTCATCAGTTCCTTCACATTATTGTCGCAAAATCGAACGAATTGTGTGGATGATCGAAACAAAGCCACGACTTGCTGATCATCACGGTCCTTTGAAATGTGATCATGTATCTCGTCATTTGTTGCCAGAGAACTGCTTCAAACGTCTTATAAAGTGTTTTGGTACAGGGGTCAAAATGTGAGCTTTTCAGTCCATGTGCAAGCATTCAAAAACGTAACGCCTGTTCTTTCGCTGAGATATTTGCCTCAGGATAAAGAGTGTTTGGATGACACATCTCAGATGAAATAGATGCGTCTTATATGAACACTGCTCATTCATTTTTAAATTCCAAACGATTCATTCTTTCACTCTTAAAAATAAAGGTTCCAAAAAGGGGTTTGCATAGCAATACCATAGAAGAACCTTTCATTGAACAGTTCTAAAAATAACCTTTTTTTTCTTACCGTGAAGAACATTTGATTAATCTGAAAAAACGTTTGTGCAGTAGAAAGGTTCCATGGATGTTAAAGGTTCTCATGGAACCATCGACGCAAAAAGAACCTTTATTTTTGAGAATGTTGAATTTGACCATTGCACTAAAATGTTTCATTAAAAACAAATTCTGCTGTTTACACAATCATTCTGATCATATTTCAGAATGAAAACCTTAATTTTAAATGTCTTTTTTGCGTAACCCCATATGTTTATGTTTATACATTAGCTGCAAACATAACTGATAAATTACACCCTGTTTAAACTGTGATTTTTGGGAAGCATTTTCTATCTGAGTGGACGTATATATTAGTTGTAAAGGGAAAAGAAGGACAAAGTAAGTAATGCTGAAGAGTTTTTTTGAGATGTAATGAGACAAAATTTTGGGTACATTTGAATGGTCAGAAGACGCTTTGGACTGAGACGAATTATGATAGGAGCTTGTTAATATTTATATGGAAGTAAGTGTGTACAAGATCTCATCTATGTGCCGTTACCTCTTATTATGGCTCACACAATGTACTAATCAATCATATTTGAGTGTGACCCTGGATTATTGAACAATAAATGTAGCTTTACGTGTTCCGGTGGGAAGTTGCAGATGGATATTGTGAGAATTGACGTTGCGTTGTTAATCCTAGATGTACATATGAAGTTAAACACATTTACATGGTAAATACAATGTGTATAATTGTTTACTTATCTTTGGAGTCCACATATTTTGTGTTGAATATAGTTCATGTTTCATTTATTAGAATAAAATCTTCTCTGAAGGGAACGTCTAGTGCCTTAACACAGTTTGGTTTTGAAAAAAATCAGGATTTTTGCTAGAGGATGTCATGAATGATGCTGAAGAATTACAGAACCGATTAGATGTCTGAAAATATAAACCAGCTAATTCTACTTTTGATTTTCTGATGGGAAATTTAAGGAGTAAAAACTGCCAAGCAGTCAATAATTACATCACTGTTAGATAAGTCGCTGCTTTCTTCTTTGGACGTCATCATTGTTTCTGAGACCCTTTATTTCATGGTTACTGTGTTTTTGCCGGTGTTGCTAATGGCGTCACTGTGCGTACATTCTTACACGCCAAGGTTTACTTCAGGCCTCATTTAGGCTGGAATGAGTTACTCTGCTTTTTGATAAACACCGTGATGAAAATAACCAGTGAAATAAACTATTACTGTGGATTCATCATAATCATTGCTGATCACCCATAGCTGGTAGTCTACACGTAATGATTTCCTTGCAGTTTTGGGATCAATTCAATTTATTGTTAGTTCTGTATGCCTGAACAGATGACTGAATGCACCACTAGATCAAGGCCTAATTATTAAATTTGCTTTACTATTGCAAAATAGTTGCATTGCACTATATACATGACTAAAAAAAGATAACAGCCCTGAGTTTTGCTGATTTGTGTAAATGAACTTCCCCTGTTGATTTCTGTTATATTGAATGAAAGACAGAGCTTGTGGTATTGATAGTGTCCACGCATTTAAAACTATACAAAGTGCTTTTTTGTGCATGTGTTTTTGTCTTGAAATACATATACTTGACTTTTATAGCTCACTTTCAGTATAAACGTGTTATTTTCTATTAAAGGTATGTGTATTTTGGAAACAATATAGATAATGAAGATTTTTGAGCAATTTGATAGATATTTTTTTTTTTGTTCGTTTTCCCTTACAAAGATACTAGTGTTTTATGTATATATTCGATTGCCATCATTATCAAGTTACCTGTTTCAAAATGTTATGATGCAATATTAAAACTTTGTATGTGAAAAAGGGCAAATTGCTGAGATGCAAAAGATCTGGGAGGTTTTCTTTGATGTTTTACAATAATCTTTGGTTATATCCTACAGAAATATTTATGGAAGGATTTTGTTCTTTTTTAACAATTCAAATCTTTTTTTGTATAAAATATGCAACAGAAGCTACTCTATGAAGAAAATATTGATGACTACATAGAATATTATTCAAAGGTTGGTAGATAATTATTATGCCCTTACAAGCCATTTTATTTGTTTTGTTATTCTAGGTGTTATTGGTATATAGTAACCTTACCTGTTACGAGCATACATGTGCTTCAGCGTTGTTTCAGATTGTTGTGCGTCTGCTATATAGCATGAATGGTTTGATTTGCATTTATGGGAAACCTAAAACACTCGCTTTAACATCACCACAAACAGCTGTTTTTAACATAGCGGACACTGACTCACACACTGTAAGTCGTAGGGCCTTTTTACTGAGAGGTTTTATAGATGCAAAACAATGGCAAAAAGACACAACTAACCGAGTCATTGATCATAACACTGAATTGCACATACAAACCTTTTACATGGTCGGAATGTGTTAGTGATTCGGGTCCATACTGTATGAAACGGAGCTCTAGTTAGCCGTCTCCAGTTACTGCCAAGTCCAGGAATGATGTCGAAATGTTTTTCTTCACATGGAGAAAAAAAAAAAAAATTGTGTGGGGCTGAAGTTTGCATGTGCATGTTTTTAAATGATTCAAGAAATATAATTTGTGCAATGTATTCTTATTTAATATTAATAAATGTTTAATTCTTGCCAAGAAATCTTTTGTAGAATACACCTCTCTAATTGTTAGTCATTAATAAATGCCTCTATTTACTCATAGGATTTCCAGTACCATTAATAGATTTACTGAATGTACTGATTTAACACTCATGTTTGTAATGTCTGTAATATATGTCATCATATTGGAGTGGACCGAGCTACAGAAAGCATTGATGATGGAATGTACTAGAATGTGAGACAAGATGAAATCTGTAGCTCAGTGTCCATGAAACGGCATTCCGATATGTGCCTTATTTGTTAGTTAGAAAAACTGAAGACTGTGCTTTTAGAAGTTTATTCAATTAAAACATTGACTAAATGAATCATGACTCTGTTTCATCTCTTGTAATAGCACACAGTGATATATGTCTGTTCAGTTTGGCCCAAATAATACATACAGCCTGTTTTTTGGGTTATAACCTATTCTTTGGACCGTCTCTGGGTGTTGGGAAATTGTGTCCATTTTGAATCAGGAAAAGGCAGTATGGACTGATTAATTATTTAGATATGGTCCTTGGGAATGGTGCTTGTGTAATGGAAAACCAAAGTCTGAAGCCATGGGGGAACAGCTGTCATTCTGACATCACATTCATTTATCGAGGGGCGTTTCTTTAAGTTTAGCGTTCGCCTGGTCTTTGCAACAGCACAGGTTTGAAGACACAGATGTTTTTTTTTTTTTTTTCACTCAACCTAATTAATTGTGATGATTGTAAACACATGAGCGCTCTATGTGAAGGTTAGGACTTGACGATTGCGCTGGCTTTCTCTTGAAGCCAACTTTAAGTAATTGGTCTACACATTCCAAATCCCTTAAACTTCACTAGAGGGTGGAGACCCAAATTATATTAAGTTTGTTGCAACAATGCAGACTAAAACAGAGCGGGAATGAGAATGTCTCTATAGCAACAGTGCAATCGGAGAAGTCAAACAAATCAGTTGCGATTTCAGACCCCATATGGTTTCATTTAGGAGAGAGCACTGGTCTCCACAAAGGTTCATAATTTACTTTCATAAGGCATTACTGTGATAAGCTACACCTACACACCGTCTAAAACGAACTGCTCATTTTCTTTTCAGGGTATGTGGATGTCAGCTGGCTGCAGTTATAATGGAATACATCTGACAAACTCGTATTCCCAAGTGCCTCCACAACTATTGTATTAACATGTTCAGAAGATTCTTGCTGAAAGTTTAATGTTGAAGGTGGAGATGTTTCGTAGCCAAACAGGATGTCATATCCTGCTTTAGGGGGACAGGAAATCTTGTCGTTGGATAGAGTCTAAAAAAAGGTTTGGGATCATTCTCGGGAAGATTTAAGCATGCCACGCAACTAGATATACTGCTACAGTTGTAGTCGGCCCTCATCTGGAAAACAGCCTTGAGTCATAAAAAAAAAAAAAAAAAGGGCACAGGATGCAAATATCCTGGAAAAAATTCCATATGTCAAAACCAGTTTCATGTGCATTTATTTACTTAAAATACCTCTTGGGGTTTCTCTGGCATAGCTTTTAGAAGATAAACAATCTCCATATAGCCTTTATAAAATGGCTTTAACAGTATAAATTTGCTCATGGGCTATGGTATTTGACCCATAAGCAAGATCTCTTGTCTACGGGCAAGTAATAACCATACTTACTGAGTCTTTTGCTTACTTAGCAAGCATAAAACACCTTAATGAATCCACAGACTGACAAATTAAAATGGCAATAAGTAGGTAGGTAACATAAACGTAGAAAAAAAAAAAAATCATTTCTTTTCAAAACACATGCATAAGCAGTTTCAGTCATGAAAAAGTTTGATCATATTAAAATGAACAGATGTTTCCCAGGTTACTTGAGTTCTCCACAGTCTGTAATGACAATCTTTTTTACAGTTCCTCCATCATGTAAGCCATAGGACTCCATAAGAGAGACTGTGTCCATACCACCTTTGACCTGCCCGAACACAACATGCTTGCCATCGAGCCTAAAAGAGAACGTCAGGAACATTAATCCCATAACAAAATGAAAACTCTTGGGATGGGTAATAATTAATTCACCTCTCCACCAGCATACCATTCTGTTTTTCCAGTGCAGATGAAAAACTGGGATCCATTTGTGTTGGGCCCAGAGTTTGCCATAGACAGAACACCTACACGAGAAAGAGAGAGAAAGAGAATCAGACCACCTACTGCATGCTTTATATAAGCAAATTTGTCACTTTAAATAATTGAATGATATAGAGATTCAGGGAAAATCTAACAATCAACAGTTCCACAATAAAAACTAAGGAATAAGAAAAAAAAAGAGTTTGAAAAGCAGCAGGGGGTTCTGGATGAAAGACAACATCTGGGTTGGGTAAGTTACGGCTCTACTACAATTACATCCAGTCATGTATTACATAACCCAACACTATTTGCCCGTATTAATCCATCAAGATGCTGTTGTGCTGGTGTAGGATCCCCCTGGCACCAAAAATGCACTACAATATGCTGGCTTTGACCTGCTTAGAAAGTAGGTCATTTGTTTGAAGATTACAAAATCTGTTTCAGCAACTGTGGGAATCCGTACCACCACCTTGTGGCTTTAAACAGATGTGCACATGCAGTTTTTTGCACATTCTGACAGGCTCATAATGATGAAATTGTGCTGAATCAGATCCCAGGGGAACTAGATGCCATGTCTAGTTGAATAGACGTTGGATCTCCACAGAATTGGACTGTCCTCCATTCATTTTCAAGATTTCATTGCATTATAAAATATTCTGAGATCAGCTACCAATGGGACTATAGTAACCTCAGACCTGTTATCGCAAACACATTTTACATTTGATTATTTTTTTAAATTCTTCAGCAATCCCCCCCCCACCCCAATAGAATCAACACAGAAATGCTAAATTATTATTTGAATGAATAATGCAAAATGATTATATGTATGGGTATGATTGCATGTGTAGTCTAAAGCTGTAGTATCAGCTTTACAACTATATTTTTGTGACAGTACAGTAGTGACATCACCTGGTCCTGTGTGCTTCAGCTTGAAATTCTCATCGCTAAATTTCTTTCCATAAATAGACTTTCCACCGGTGCCATTATGATTTGTGAAATCTCCACCCTGACAGCAAAACATCAATAATTAGATAGCCTTAGGATCAAAACATATAACTCATAACCAATAAAAAAAACACAGAGAGATATGACATTTTAAGATTGATATATAAAAAAAACAGACAAAGCAATGCAAAATGATCAGTAGCACTAATAGTTACCTGACACATGAACTCAGGGATGATTCTGTGGAAATCTGAACCCTTGTATCCAAAGCCATGCTCTCCTGTACAGAGGGCCCGGAAGTTTGCTGAAAAACAAGAACCACGAGACTGATCTATTATATAAAATTGTGGCATAGTATTGTACATTATATTGTATATAGTTTATATTTTACATTCTATGTTTTTTTTTTTTTTTAATTGTACATTTTCCTTTGTATTTTTTGATGGGCCCATACATTCTTATACATTCTATATGAATTAGTTAAAATAATTATTTTTATGAAACCCATGTTTGCTTACCAGCCGTTTTGGGTACAGCGTCAGCATATAGCTGCAAATAAAATATGAAAACCGGCATTCAGAAAATGTAACAACAACAATTAATATTGATAATATGTTTAATAATAAGATAATTGGTAACACTTTTTATTTTACCGTGTCCCTCTTACGTTACATGTAGTTTATCTATTTGTAAATTGTTCATAATTACATGCTAACCCTAAAATACACCCTAACCCTATAGTACATGTAACGTTAGTTAATTCTACACTGTAACACAGACATCTTAAAATAAAGTGTGCACGATTATATATAAAATGTGGCATATTAAGGATAAACAACTGCTGATAAAAACATTCATTTAATTTTCCCTCACTCTTTTCATTTCACCACCAACTTTTATATTAATTTCGACTTCTCAGTCTCTGTTTCATGCATTTATGTTACATGACAAATAACTATAGCTTTATATGTACTGTTCAGCTTTAATAAATCATGACTTGCCTCAATAATAATTCTTCCAATGGACTCGCCGTCAGCTGCAATGTCCATAAACACAATAGGGTTCTTCATCGGCCCTGAAACCAGTCGGTTTGCAGCGATTGCGACAGAGCAATATTTCAAACGATTTTTCAGTTGTAACATTCTTGCTGTGGTGTTGTAAACCCATTAACGAATAGATGCAATAATCAGCGTTCAAGGTTTAGCCACAGTCATGTGACAGTAACATGTTCTTCTATGGTCAAAGCAAGGAGAGCCATATTATTGTCAAGTTAAAATCAACAGCGACACCATGTGGTCTGACGAGTCGACAGACGTATAATAATTTGATTCGATCAGCTTACTTTTTAAGCTCTTTGGGGGTCATCAATATTCAGATGTAAACTGTTCACATTGTTATGTTACTTTTCTCCGCGCTAGTCTAATCACAGACGTTGTGATTACGAGAAAAGCCATAGGCCTAGATATTTAATCCTATTGTTGGCACAGGGTTTGTATGTCTACTTATCTTTTAGTTTACTTAGTGTTTAATGCATGATTCGACTTTGAGATTGCACTGCTCGTTAACGAATCATTGTTTTTGAATGAATCTTTTCAGTGAACAAATCGTTCTCGCTGATTTCCAAGCTCTCTAAACTCTGCTGTTAAATGTTTACCTGCCTTGCCTTCAAAGTGAATTGAATTAATTGAGCGGTTTAGTCCAAATTTTCTGAAGAGACACGATCGCTTTATAAGATGAACAGATTGAATTTAGGCTTTTATTCACATATAAACATTCATCTACTATCACATCAGTTGTGGTAAAAGCTAATGCATGCTTGATTGACGTGCGAGAACCAATGAGAACCACGAGACGTGTTTGAGCTCCCGCAAGAGGTTTGTTCTTGGCAAGCAGTTTGGTTGAGCTTCTACTTGCTGATCATGTTTATATTTGAATAAAAGCCTAAATTAAATCTGTTCATCATATAAAGCGATGGAGTCTCTTCAGATAATATGGACTAAAGCCGCTCAATTCATATGGATTAGTTTTACGACCTCTTTATTAACTCGATGTGTCAGCTGCCTATCTGTCAGTGGAGGGACAGAAAGCTCTCAGATTTCATCAAAAAGATCTTCATTTGTGTTCTGGACATTTTGCAACGACATGACGGTGAGTAACAGCATTTTCATTTTAATCCATTACACATGTATCATTTTATTTTATTAATTATTATATAAACACTCATATATGAAGGAAATATAGATAAGCTTTAGAATCAATAGATAAAGCTATAAAGGATCTCAGGATCAAAGCCCGAGTTGACAAGAGAAAGTTGATGATCAGCTCATACCAACAAAGCCTGATTGGTTTGGTTTTGAAACTTGAAACTAATCCTGTAACCCTGAGTTTGTTCAACTACCATGATACGGCCCCGGTGTTTATTTTATTTTTTTATTATAAAGAATTCATTTAGTGGATGATTCAAAGAATAACTCCACTGTAGCTATCTACGGGGATAACTAATCTGCATAGCACTAACAGTCTCTGAACAAAACTTTTCTGGTGAACCTGCTTTAAAAGACTGGAGTCGCTGAAGAAGCCTTTTAATCCATAGGAAACATTTGCCTCCCTGTGGTTACTAACTGTTTGCTTTGTTCTTTGTGGTTGTTTTCTTGCGGTAACTGTAAAGCCTGTGGTTTTCTCAGCTATGAATGCACACCAAATGAAACATCAGAAACACTGCAAGGTTGTTTCATCTGAATACATATTTATTAGATAAATATTAGGATGTCACAGCATCTAACTACATACAGTTTTGCAAGACTAAAAATCACAATTAGTTTTTTGTTTTTTTCCTCTGACCAGTTTAGAATATGAAATGATTGTACAACAGAATGTACAAGCAAAGACAACTGCAACATTTGGTGCCAATCACTTTAGATTGTACCTCATTTTTGTTTTGAATTTTCCTGATCATGATATCAAAATTTTACAAACTCTGGATTTTGGTTACAATCTTTTGGAACCGCTCCTGGACCCATGTTCCCTGTTGTCCAAATGATTTCCCCAGGACTTTCTTCATTATCTTCTCTAGCACCTTATTAAGTACACAAGAAATGGAGCAATACACATAAGCTAAATATTACACAAATGTAAAACAAATGTGTCTCTTTTTATCCCCTCCCCAAATTCCTCAGTCATGTGGGATGAATATTTTACAAAAAGTGAACAAATGCTTAGAGGTTCCACAGACGCTAACACACACAGATTCATTTTACCCAATTTAGATTCTGATGGGAGGATGCAAGCTTTACAAATTCTAAATACACAATGCACATTCCCCTGGGGAAAATGAATACATTTCTGTTAACGTGTCTCTATTTATCATTTACATATGTACATGCATCCCTAATGTGCCCCTTCCCCCTTTTTTCCTTTGACTCTCTCTGAACCCTCACCTGTGGCCAAGTAGTGAACACAGTCTAATTCGCTCAACCCCTTCTGTTCGTGCCTCACCGCCCACTGTCTCTTCGACGACTGTACATCGATAGCATGTGACAGCTCAGAGCCGACAACTTTAGGAGTCTTAAAGTTCAGTTTATGCCTATTTGTGTCTACAAAGTGGGAACGAATATGTGGCAGTGCATCTTTGAAAAAGGATATACAAGTGAACTACAGACAAACGCTATAGAACTTGAACCCACTTTTCCTGTTGGAGTTCTAAGTATTTCAATTGTCAACAACAAACAGCTTTTTTTTTTTTTCTTCTTTTTTTCTTTACATAATTCTACACCAAGAAGAACAGAAACAAAACAAAAAAAACCTAAAAACTAATATTGCAATTCATAAAAAAATAACTTAAAATGGAAACATGTTTCAAATGGTGATGTTTCAACAACAAAACACATCCCAAACAGTATTCAGATGCCAGCCTTCTTCAACAGTCTTTGAGTAACATCAGTATCATGGAAATGTCATTATTACAAATATCATAAATACTGACAATTATTTGAGTGGGCTGTTTTAATTTAAAAACAAACAAACAAAAAAATTCATTTAAAAAATCCATCTTGTATACATGGACATTGTTAGCCTTCACTGAGCTGCTGTTACAAAAGTTTTACTGAAATGTACAGTTGCTGTAATAATTGTATGCACTGGCTAATGCATTTATGGGTATTGAGATAATGTATAGGTTAATTATATAATTGAATTTAAAAAGTAAAATCTATAAATATAGAACATATTCTAAAAACGCTTTCTTCATTGTTTGTTGTATAATAACTATGATTTTACATGTAAACAAAATGATAAAAGTGATAAAATTACACATTAGATCAAATTCTATGGGTAACAATTTGAAAATGGGCATGTCAAAAATAGGTTTGGGCCACCTTTTCAAATCAGGGTGCATAACTTTGGTATTCCATGGACATCTTGTGATAAATGTACATATTTTTGTACATTTGTTCAATTGTAACAACAGAAACAAATTATATGAACAATATATTGTGCATTAATAAAATAAAACTTTAACATGACAGTTCATGAATAAAAGGCTGAATAAAAACAGAACAGAAAAAAAATAAATCACTAAAATAAGGGGCGATTGGCAAAACAGTGAATGTTTCAACATTGTATGAGGTTTGTCAGAAAAGGGGTACGAACATCAAGGGCCTACGACGACCAAGCCTCATGCATGAAGAGAACTCACAGAGAAGACAGATGACACAAGACTGACTACCCTTTGAAATGTGAATTGCTTTCTTCTTGCACTGTGACCGCTAGAGTGGAAAATCCACAGGACATTGCGGGAGGAGGAACAGTCTGTCGGAAGATGCACAATGATATGGTACAGTGCTGAAATGTTTGCTATTCTGTCTCGAGCAGGAAAAGAATGCATGCCGTGATGCCCTCAAGCATTTGTTTAGAACATGATGCATATGTCTGAAGGTGCTGGACATATGAATCACATTACAAAATGAGGTGCAAAGCTGCGCGGTGTACCAGAACAGGACACATTCTCTTGTCCTGTGGCGTGAGAGTTTGGGAGTGTTTGGAGGACTTTTGCAAAACTCCCATCGTTAGTCTCTGGGATGGGAGGGTTATATCATTCTGGTCATTGCGAGATAAGCTTTCTACCCTTTTGTTTTTTCCTTTACAGGCTTCCAGGTGCAGTTTGACGCATTCTCTTGTGCTTTTTCAAGGGAGATGGACAAAAAAAAACAGTGTGGACATCCAGCTGATGAGGATATGGGAAGCCGTGGTGGTATAGCTTGGAAGAACAAACCTTCAAGAGATTGCGGACACACAGAGGCCGGTACAGGAAGAAATATATATATATATTTTTTTTTTCTATTCAGGTCTTCTTTTCACAAAAGGAAAAAATTTGAATTAAAAATGCTACAATACTTTCCTAGTGAGCACACACATAGTTCTGTGTGACGTATTCATATGAACTGATTATAGCTGCACATGTATTTCCATTAGTATTGAAAGATATCACTTTAGTGCCAACCAACATGGCTGCCTTATATGTGTGGAAAAGGTTGCTTGTAAAAGAGTGAGATATTTACACGAGGAAGAGGCAAAAGGATGGCTGTTTCCTGTTTGTAAAGTACAGAGTCAGTCTTCAGGTGCCTCTCGATTCCTGACAGCCAAACAAATTAGGCCCTCTCCAAAAGGCCGACTGAAGGAAGTCAGTTGTTCTCAAAGAGGGAAAGCAGTTCGTCATTGCTGCTGCTTGGGAGGTCCGGAGGGTCTAAGTATGACAGCAGCTCGTCTGGGTTTGCCAGTTCTGGCAGGAGCTGCGAAGGGAGACAGACAGACACATTCAGTTACAATCTTGCAACAATCTCAAAGAACCTTAATAGAAATATACTGGGTTCAATACAAGTTAAGCTCAATCGACAGCATTGGTGGTATAACAAACAAACAAAAAAACTCATCCCTTGAAAAAAGTTAAAACCATTTAGAATGGATTGGAAGTGAATAGGTGAGGATTTACAAGCAGAAATAAGCTGACAATTTGCAGATCATTTTAAGACAAATTATATCTGTTAAAAGTTGTGTATTATTTGAGCTGTAAAGCTGTTTAAATTGTTTATACCATTTTGGGGTTTATGGCATTAATTTGTCAAAACAAAAAAGTTGTAAATTAGATGTATAACTGCACAGAAAAAGGTTAGTAAGTGATTTTCACACTAAATTTCAATTTAAATCATGTTAACGCAGACTTTTATGTTACGTAGCTATACTATTAAAACGGTGAGTATTCTTTAACATTAATCTATTGGTGTTTCACTGTAACCCAGATTTGTGAAAGAAAATGAAAGACAAATGGAAATGTATTTTTGCCATTATCAACATTATGCCTCAAAATGCTCTAGATTGAGCTTAAAGGCAGGGTAGGTGATTTGTTCCAGAAACATTTTTTGTTATGCTGGTTGAAAGTCTCTTCACATCCTGATAGCAATCGCTAAGTTTTTATATGTATAAATGTATTTAAATGTATTTAAAGGTCTAAATGTATTTATAAGTATATATATATTGTCTGTGGAAGGCATAGGACCATAAAATGTTTGTCCAATCATTGCATTCAGTCCGCGCACCCTGTCATCACACATCATCAGCACGTTTAATGCTATGCAGAGTTAGACAGACGTCAGTCACCAAGCACCACAACCGAAACAGCAGCCACCTTTTAAAGTTCAACTAGAACCAAAATAAACTGCTTATGCTGCGTTCACGCCATAACTACTGTTATTTGGAAGAGATGGAAACCTGTGACATTATACTCGAAGCAGTTCGTCACTCGAATGTATGCGTTTCAATGACAGCACCATCGAGTCCGAAATGAATCTGCTGCAGTCAGGTGGTACAGGGCAGGGCTCTTTAAGTTGTTTATGTTTATTATTATTATTGTAACGTTATGGGCTTTGAGACATGAGGTAGTTTAACGCCATCTCTCGTGATGCTTTCTGGAAGACGCTTTCTCGAGATCTTATTGGAAATGCTCAGGGCTTGGGACCATAGGAAAAGCGTGATGATAACATGATTGTGCAAGTTATGTTAGTAGCAGGAATGAAAGCGTAAAATAAACAACCATTGGTGTGTATACTCACATCCAGAGAAGGCTCGGGCATGTCTGCAGGTCCCTGGCCACCTGCCTGCCCATCAGAGGCAGGGTTGAATGTCATGTCGGCATGTGGGTGACTGTTTTGGCCTTGCTGCTGTGGGGGCGGGGGCTGGCGTGGGGGCTGGGAGGATGGGGGGCCGCTGTGATGCAATGGCTGAGCTGATTGGCTGTTGGGGTGGGGGGACGCATGCATGCCTGGCTGCATGGAAGCATGGGATTGATCAGCGCTCACAGGATGGGGCATCTGCAGAGGGAGGAAAGAGGAGCGATGAGACAGAGAGCTTGAGTGGCGGCCATAGACAGATCGAGAGAGCAAGACAAGGGCCATGCAGATGATTCCAGAGCACATACACCTTCAATTAAACACAAATGATTTGCAAAAGGACATTTTCAGATGTTTGGTAAAAGTTAAACTGTTTAAAGACATTTTTATCACTCATAAGTTTTGGGGAGAAATAGCATAGACACTAGATGAAGCTTTCTAGTATGCATGTGCTGTTTGAGGTTCACACACTATCAAATGATGTTATAATGATGTACAAATAATACTAAGAGGAAATGGTTAATTTAGGTATTTTGGGAGCCTTTTTTGAAAATCAACAAAAAAAAAAGACCTGCAGATTTATTAATAACAATAACATCGCTCACAGTGTAACAAGACTGTTGTGATTAATCCCAAAATTAGTGTTATGCACATATTTAAATAATCATTTTTACTCTAGTATCGTTGGATGTGTGACTAATATCAAACTTAAAAAGAGACTGTGCGGGAGTCTTTAACTTTTGTCCCCAGGTTTAAAAACCATGTTTCAAACATCAGTGCTTGTCGCTTGAAGTGATTTACCGAGTCGGGCATGCCGTGGGCGAGAGGCTTGTCAGGGGCCATGAGGCTGCTGGGCACGTCTGGTGGATGTGAGAGCTGGGGTCCATGCATGAAGTCATTCATGGGAGCTCCGCCACCAGAGTTACTGTGGGAGAAGTCAAAGTTTCCATGGCCCTGGTAACTATTGCCTGATGCACAAAACAGAGAAACAGCAATAAGGACTGATGACCTCAGAAGCACGAAGAGTTAGAAAGATTTAGACAGCTTGGATGGCAAATCAGCCTGTTAAAAGCTCGCAGGCGTAAGTTCTTCTGACTTACGAATGAAGGAAAAAAATTAAGTGTACCTAAACAATGAAGCTTGTAAAACACTAAGGACTAGTTTATGAGATGAGTGGAAAGAGCAGAGAGTCTGATCGGATGCTGACCTCTACCTTGCCCCCCATATTCGCCATTGTTTCCTCCATGCTGAGGGTGTAGGGGGGTGTAGGGGGAAGGGCCGGGACCCAGCTGGGCGATCATATCCATTACATTAGGCATGATCATTTGACTGGGACTCATGGTTTTAAAACGCTTGGCCAGAGGCCCATCTGGGTCCTCCTTTATATGAATGTCTGACTTTATGGCCACCGGCCTCCAACTACACGTAGGGTCGATGGTGACCTCTTCAAACTCCGAACTGCAAGAATGGAACAACATTCATGACTGTGAATAACAGGATGTTTATAATTTAACAATCGTATCTCAAGTGCATTTAATAGGACTTCACTGAATAATTGTGGGACCCAATGTGTGACTAATAAACTTACTTTTGAATCGCATTGAGAATTCCCCACATGTACTGATCCACTTCTAGCCCTTCCAATAATGCTGTTTTACTGGGGACAGACAGAAACATATAAAAAATGCAGCCAAGAAGAACAGCGTATCACATTTATTTGGCTGCCTAAAACAATTATTGTAGTGATTTGCCACGTACTTGCATACAGGACATCTCCACGTTCCTCTCTCACAGTTCAGTTGCAGATAGGACTCTAGGTCAAAGCACTGCAATAGAAAATTACCTCAAATGTAAATTCAATCAATGTAAAATAACAGTTATAAACATCCTTAAAACAAGAAAAATGTACCTGAGAAGGAAAACAACATAAGATATGAAAAATATACTTTTCCTTTTAGATCATTTTATTTTACTTACGCAATTATAAATTTCATTCAATATGAGGGAACTACAGGGGGTTTGTGAGTTTATATTGATCTATTGATCAATTCATAAAAAATCAAAATCAAACTATTACTAAAAAAATAAATATTTTATTTGTTTAACTGCATGTCATGTGACCATTAACTGACATCAGAGAACCGTGTGAAATGTGTTAAATTATTGAACTTAAAAAACTTAAAGTGCCCCTATTATGCTACTTTAAAGGTTTCTAATTCTCAGTCTAGGTCTCATACAATAGGTCTGCATGCATCCAAGGTCAAAATACATTTTAATATCATTATTTCAGTATCAATTCCAGTGTGAGACTCATGCAAAGTGGATTTGCAGAAAACAGCTCTCGACATTCTTGACATGACAACACGAACCAAACTCTTCCAGGCCTCAGCTAAAACAACAGTGTTTTAGGGGGAGTCAAAGTAGACGTCGTTCGCGGGCAGCCAATGAAGACCATAGGCTGGCGTTATGCAAATTTGTTACATTAGCCCTATTCGGATGGGACTAGTTTTCATGGTGGATGTTGGAGAAATTTTTTCTCACAGGTGTACTTTGTGATTTCAATCCTGTCCGAATCTGCCATGTCTCTGTTTTTCTCACACAACATTAGTATCTAGTAAGTTATCTACTGTTTTTCAGCAAACTCAGCGGTCCTCTGAGAAATCTAATCTAATTTAATTTCAATATGGATAGTATTTGACAAAAAAAAAAAAAAATTAAGTGTTGGCAGATCTTGCTATAAAAACAGCGAACAAGAACAAGCCAGCAATAAACCTAAATACATCCAAATGCTTAATGCTGAAAATAATACCAAAATATCACAACCTGCACCTGCTCACTTTAATAACTCCGTAAACTTGATCGCTTTATGAGCCAAACTTAAACTAAAAGCCCAAAAACGCTTAAAATATAATGGCAACACTGCAAGAGCACGCTCTGTGAAGTAGCCTTTACAATCATAAGCAAAACACTATTTCGTCTGAATAGCGGATACCAAACACGCGAGACGCCAGAACATTGCTATGTTGTCAACCATTGCAGTTTCGGGAGTGAGTCATGTTCCGTACACTCACGCAGAGCCGATCCTGACCTCCCTGGGGCCCTAAGCAAAATTCTGTTAAGGGGCCCTCATACCTGACCAAATTTAATCATTGATATAAAAAATGCATTATGTGAATGAATAAAAGCTAAAATGGCTTGCCATAGCATGTCATTGTGTTTTAAATGATAAAGCAATACTTGATGGTTATTATATTTACTGAGGGTTATTTATTTACGGCTCTGCACACACGGAGCGATAATTTAGGGGACTTGCTCCCTTAAAGTCTTTTAGCATTTGAATACAGGAAATGTATCTTTAGATTTCTCGATGTTATTTTATTGAAAAAACAAGACAAAAAAAGACATGATTAAGAACATGAAGAGACACACTACCTGCACATGTTTACAGTCATGTCCCCTAGCAGGGAGCTGGATCCGTCGGAATGTGATTGGACACTTGAGGGACACTTTGATGGCTGTCTGCTCTACTCCATCCTCTCCATTTAGTGTGGCATTCCCAGAGGACGCTGCTACACTACTGAAGTTTCTTTTAACTGCAGGAAAACAGACAAGAGACATTGCAAAGATTAGGGATTGATGAAGATGATAATACAGAGTGACAGGCATCAGCGGATTCCAAAGAATGAAGCATCTACTTACTTTTGGTAATGCAGTGTTCGGCAGGAAGGAGCCTCTTCTTCAGGAGTCCCTGCAGGACCGATCTAACCGACGGCCTGTGGACCAGCTGCAGCACGAACAAGTGCGACTGCAACAAGACCCCGAACATGTAACAACCCGATAGCAAGCATCTTCACCACACAATATCCTTCACATGATACACTATCTGTACCGTTCAGCTTACAGACAGGGAAGCATAAAACTGATACCAGCAAATGTAGTGGGAACGCAGAGAACAGAAGCTGCTTCAAATCAGTGTTATCTGATTTCGTATCACATGCTGTATAACAGCTCTCCGACATGGCCGTTAAATGACAGACTATACATTATTGAAGGGCAGCGGAGGAATACTCACACAACAGCAGGCTGTGACCGTAATCTGTATGGTGTTTCTTCCTGGTTGACACACATGCTTTAGGTGCAGGGGTTTGTGGGATGTCTTATTGTCGCCTCTCTCAATAGTAAGGGGGGTGGCATTGACGCTGACTTGGACGGATGCGGGCCAATTGGTGTTCATTTGTCGGTCCTCGTGATGATAGCACTTAAACTGCAGCTCCAGATCAGATCTGAAGGACATGCAGAGAAGGTTCGGCTGTTAATGGAACAGTTCACCCAAAATGTCCTCATGGTGTTCCAACGCTACTATATTCCATTTAATGAAAGTGAATGGCGACCAGAAGCTGTCAAACTCCAAAACATGACAAAAAAACACACCAAAAAAAGAACTTCACCAGTCAACCATATGACTCAAATGCTATATTAATTCTGAAAATATATATATTAAAAATCATAGTTTAATATCGTAGTTTCCACAAAAATATTAAGCAGCACAAGAGCTTGCAAAATTGATAAGAAATGTTTCTCGAGCATCACATAAGCATATTTAAATGATTTCTGAAGGAGCAGAAATAATGACTGCTGAAAATTCAGCTTTGCATCACATGAATAAAATATATTTCAAAATATATTTAAATAGAAATGATATTTTAAGTTTTTACTGTATTTGTGATCAAATAAATGCAGCCTTGGTAAGCATGAGACTTTTCAAAAACATAAAAAAAAAATCTTTCCAACCCCAAACTTTTAGTCAGCATTGGATGTTCTAAAGTTATACAACAGCTTTCAGTAAAAGACCAACATTTAAGTCTGTATTGTATCGAAAAGAACAGCGTGAACGATCTGATAAACTACTTTTGTGTTCCACGTAGAAAGAAAAAACATACGGGTTTGGAACAACATGCGGGTGTAATGAGGGAGACAGAAATATGCTTAAAAATTGAAGGTTGTCAGGTAAGAGCCTGCACACATCACGTACCTCCACATGAGCGTCTGGTGGACGGAGGGGCGCAGATGGAAGACGTGGTTACTGACGGCCAGGTTGTGCTCTAATCTGAAGGGCTCCAGGACCACTCCGTCCCTCACGGGGAACGTCAGGCGAAGTTCCTCGTTGGGGTTGGCTATGAGAACAAATATTGAGATTAGATGGATTCATAGTCTTCCCATGTAGACTAGAGTATCAATGCTTTCAAGTTTGGCTCTCTCTTCACCTAGTTTCACCCTTTCCCACCAAAGCACATTTATTATGAATGAGCTCTGAGTGGATGTGAAAAATGCATGAATCTCAGACAAATGTGCAATGGGACTTTTTCTCTACTCAGCTGCAGGTGGCGGATCAAAGGGTTCTCCGGGGTTTATTCTGATAGACTGTGACCGAGCTTGTAATACAGACAGAGCGGAGATCAATGCAATATAACGGTTGTGTGTGTGGTTTCTTTGCGAGACTCACTTGGAGGCGGAGGAAGAGACGTCAAGCTTGGCTTCATGTCTGGAGGAAACGGGGGCTTGACATCCTGATTAGGCGACAAGTATGGAGGGATACTACTTCCTGGAGTCATGGGTGGCGTGGGGTTCCCAGGAACCGGTGAGTGTGGATAGTTCACCACCTGCCGAGGAGGCTTTAGCCAAAGAGACATATGATTACTGAATACAATCACTAAATATAGAGCAGATCTGTACATATTACATAGTACAAATGGAGGATGATTACACATATTTGTAAATGTAAACACATACAGGAAACACACAATAGTTTCACCACCTACCCCATTTCCTTGATTATACCCATAACCACCTCCAGAGAAATTGGTGTTCTGACCATTAAACGGTTCTTGCTGAAATAGGAAAGAGCATAGAGTATTAAAAGTAAGAAAGCAAGATAACTGCTATTCATTTTATATTTCTTTTCTCTTAACTAGCAAAAATAAATTTGAACAGTTAGAGAAACAACAGTACTAAAACTGTTTTCCAAAAATTTCAGCTCAAAAACCAGACAAAAATCTAATAAAAGATGTTAACATTTAATCCTAGATAACATTTTTAAAGTATATCTGCGATAAAAACTCTGAAAGTCAGGATGAAATAAAAAAATTCATCCTTATCTATTTTGTAAATGCATGTTATAGATATTATTGTGAAAATTTGTAACAATTTCTTTGACCTCGTAATTTTTAACCAAAATGACAGACTCCTCTCTGGTGACGTATGCTGGACTTTTCCAAACATTTACTCCAGTTAAACTCTGCCCTTTCTTACAGTCGAATGCAAACTCATAATCACTTTTGAGTTCAATGCCCAGATCTCAAAATCTAATCAACAACTGGATGCACAGAACCAATTTCCTGCACTACATTCTTTTTTTTTTTTTTATAATCCATTACACTCCGGTGTACATCACAATACGGAAACAAAGGTCTGTCGCTACTTTCTTTCACCGCAAATTTAAATTGAATGTGGCTTTTTCCAAAAATCAGCTGAATTAAGCAATTTCCTCATGGAAATTGTGTCTACTAAGACTGTAAAATCCAACCAATATGAATTTACCTTATAGTATTGGCCCATGGCTACCCCTGTTGGGGGGTACTGGCCAGAGGTCTGTTGTCCTGGCATCCTCTGCCCAGGGTAATTGGGTGACGCAAGAGGTCTAGAAGCGTTTGGGTTAGGGTACTGCCCTTGCTGGTTGGGAAACTGGCCATTGGGTCCAAACTGCTGGCCTCCATAATTAGGCTGTAAAAAAAAAAGAAAGGAAAAATTAGTTCAACAACACAAATAGCGAATACAGTATGTCTGCTGAAAGTCGATTTGAACTAATAATGTCTTGCCTCTCCTGGATAGGGCCTCTTAGTGCCCTGCATGGGCATAGACTGAGGTCTGGGTCCAGGGTAACCCTGTTGGGGCATCCTTTGCCCGTGGCCACCGAAGGGTACCATCCCTGGGCCTCTGGGCTGGTTCATTCCCATAGGTGGGCCGCTCATGTTGGAGCTATTCATGCCACCTCCCATACTAGCTGGGTTCATGCCTCCTGCCATGGACGGGAGGCCGCGGGGCCCTGGCTGGTTCATGAACTGGCTGTTGTACCCTTGCGTTGGCCCCATCTGAAAAGAGGAGCAAACCTGTGGAGAAGGCCAGCGGAATTTCAGATGAGTAAGTGGACTTGTTAAAAATCCAGGACAGGGTAAGGAGCCAAAACCAGAGAGAGACCAACCTGGTTGTACTGGTTCATGTCTTTGTTGGTCTCTTGCAGGGCAGCTACGGTTGCTGTGGCAGTGGCTGTTGCAGTGGCGGCAGCGGCAGCGACAGCAGCAGCGGCAGCAGCAGCAGCAGGTTGGGTGAAATCAGAAGGTGGTCGTGTATGAGGGGGCATGCCTATACTACCTGCCGAATTCGGCCCACCCGGGTAACTGAGTAGAAGGAATACACATCCCATAAACGTCTATATCACAACTGACAGAGACAAACATGTCTATTTATCAGAATAAAACTGGTTGGAACACCACATAAATCTTTCCTGGATTTGCACTTGGCACATCAAGAAGGTGATATCATCCCTTTTCGAGAAAAACATCCTTGAACTGAGTGTTGGCTTGGCTTAAAAACCGTGTGTCAAGTATCACTAATGGGAGACTTCTATAGCTTATTGAATCTCCCAGAGTGATGCAAAGCAACTCTGTCAAACAACTTCCCATCATCCTGTCTGGAACTCTCTAATGCTTGAAACATTACCTTGCACCAAAGCCGCCTCCTCCCGGGTGCACTGGACGACCATACATGCTTTGCTGCATGTAGGCCTGGTTGGATCCCGCTTTGGCTGAAAACTGTTGTTGTTGGCCAGGGAACTGAGGTGGGTTGATCCCTGGGTTGTTGGCTGACATACCCGACCCTAGTGCATTGCCTCCAGGGTTCATGGGATTGTTGGTACTGGCCATGGGGTTACCCAATACCTAGATCAAAAGCAACATTGGTTAAAAAGATCAATGTTATCGCTATCAATGTTACTGTTTTCATACAGTGAGACTATATGTGTGAGTGTGACTCACCTGACTTTGTGACGTATTGGTAACTCCCCACACCGTTGTAACCACTGATAGCGAGCCCGGGGCCTGGTTAGTGTTTTGTTGCCAGGGAACGCTGTCATATGGAAAGGACCCATCACTACAAAACAGTGTTCAAACAGTAATGTGAGATCAGTGGCATCAAAGACGCATTGAGAAAGAGTTGACTCCGACACAGCCTGATAGAGAAAACGCTCCCTCCTAACTACAGAACATTTGTTTTTCCATGAAAATCAAGCTGTAATGTTTGCGAGAGAGGCCAATCGCCAGCCCTAGAGCACAAAATGTTCTATAAAACATCACTTAGCTAGTGAATTTCCTCAGCCTCACACCCTCTCCAGCACGGTAACGTTTTCTCTGGCAATCGATCAAACTCTAGCTGACGTACCTAGAGAGTAAAGTTACGTTATCATGTTTTATCTGTCGTTGTTTGGAATGTTACGATAACAGATTTCATCAGCACAGCTTTGTGGTGATGTCATCATGTTTACATGGCTGTTATTGAAAGCTTGGTCAATGGCTTCTTGGAAAAGCCTAGTCTTCAAGATCACATGCCACATAAAAACAAACAATTCTTTGCTGGATGAGTGCACTAGGACTTCATTTCAAGAGGAAATTCTGGGAAAGCAGAAGGGGTAAGACTACTGAGAGTTTTTAACAGTGCTTATAACAGCATCAGTGAGCATCAGGTTATATGTAGAGCAGAGTTTTGTTTGGGTACTGACCCATGTGAGAGCGAGGGCTTCATAGAGTTCATGGGCGGCTGCAAGGGTACTTTGCCCTGTGGTTCACCCTGACGATTCTTCTGATGTCGTAACAAAAGCAGCCGTCCCAGCTCCTCGCACCAGGATGACAGGAGTGCTGGAGAAAAAGAGACAAACAGAGAAAGAGAGATCAGGAAAGATCTTTGTCAGAGAGACAAATCACCTTTTAGCTTAACAGCAATCTTCCTTATTTTATCTTCAGATTGCTATTTAGGAGGAGCAAAACTCATCGCCATGATGCTAGATTGGATGCCATGGTGTTGCTATGTAGTTTCTGGCCACGTACACACTGCAGCTAAGTTCGGTACTTTGCCTCTGAATAGTTCTGACTGGCTTTTCAGTGTGTTGCATTGAAGTAGCTTGAGTGTTCTTGGTGATCCAAGTCGAACAAGCTCATCTGGTTCCTCCTTTAATCCACGTCTATGGAATAGTGTAAATCATATTACTTTTCTAAGTGATCAGCCTTATCACATGCACATCTATACTTAACGAGTAGCACAATTTGAAGTATCGTTAATGTTCAAATTTCCATATTTTATAAGGTAAGGGGGATTGTTCAAATGTCTAACCCCCAGTATAAGCAATGGTTATAATGGTGCCAAAAGTTTCTTAATCAGTTCATGTCTTTACCACTAGAGGACACTACAATCACAGTACATGTACAAGCATGCTTGGGATCCTCTATAATAGCTTGTCAGTGTGCTTCTCATAGGATCATATGCTTTTCATCTGCAGTGCACATTAAGCAGTGATCCTACTACAGAAGACCTGTCTTCCACTCTCGTGAAGGGAGGATGACGAAGGCGGGGAGAGAAAGAGCAGAAATGGGAGATGAGAATCAGTGCTGAGGTTGGTGAATCATGCCTGTGATGTGTCCTGGCAGCACTTTACTCCTGAGAGGGCTAACAAAACAAGCCTCTCACCATGGTGATGGAGTCGGTTTCGGGATGGCAGCAGCTGGCACGTAGCCAGATTCTAGTCTAACCGATTCTACATGCCGCATATGGCTGAAACACACTGCATTTAAGTGCTCTTCATACAAACGGTCCTCATACCTTCCAACTGACACTATTTAGATAGATATTCACGACTAGCTGAGTCATTCCATGACAAGAGTACCATTTGTGTCCACAACATCTGATCAAGTGCACTAAACACAAACAACTGCAATGAAGTGTTTTATAAATGTAAGCATATTTATTAAGAAATTAATGACAAATGTATTGTATTAAAACATATTTCATGTGATTATTTTGTATATTTTTGTAAATATTATAAGGAGGATATGCAGGGAGAAAAGTTTTTTCATTTGAAATGTTCCACCTCATCACAACTCACAAGTTCAGAATATCTCAAAATAATATTTTAACTTGAGGTGGTGCAATGCAATTATTAGCACTCAAAGACGTTCTTTGTCTGAAAGAATATTTAAAATCATACAATGTACCATACCATCATGAAAAAGGTGCCCGTTTCATAGAATGACTCAGAGCTGCACATAGAGAACAAGTAGGAAAAAAATATTCTCTAAAAAACTGAATCACACGCCGACAGACCAAGAACAAAAGCCAGGAACTGTTTCAGTGGTGCTGCACCTCTAGTCTTCCTTTGCCATCAAACAGATTCTGCAAGGGACCTTATAAAATATTCTCTTTCCCCTAAGACGAGTTCATACATGAAACAATACCCCTCTTTCTTCTCTAAATCTACTTCACAGACAGTAGATGAGTAAAAAAAACCTACTACGGCTATTTGAACAGAGAGGGTGGTGTCAAGAGTCCAGAATATCTCTCTCTCTCTCTCTCTCTCTCTCTCTCTCTCTCTCGGAGTCTGGTGCAGAGAGACAGACGTCTGTCTTGGCTCTTTCCTCTCTAAATCGATCAGCCAGTAATGACTATGAAGACTGCTCAGCTGTCTCCAGCGCCTTTATTGCTGGGGGAATGTAAACGGGCACACAAGCTCATGAAGAACACTACAACACACTCCTCAGTCTTATTTACCACAGATTGCACTTTAGGGATAGTTCAACTAAAAATAATTTACTTGCCCTCATGTCATTCCAAACCTGTATGAATTTATTTATTCTGTGAAAAAAAAAGAAGAAGGAGTTGTTTAGTGCAGTGCTTCTCAACTGGTTTGGCCATGGGACCCAAAATTTTCCATGGTCAATAAGCCGCGACCCAAATTTTTCGAAATTTGATCCACGCTAATATATTTTTCAAAAAATGGTTAACACACACACACACACACAATTTGCACATGCAATTGAAGAGCGCATGCGCTATGAACACACTATAAAGTCTAACAGTACTGTAAAGTTAGTTTTTTCTGAGGTGAGACTTTATTTAGTAACAAGTTAGTAATGTTAGTACTAACAAGTTAGTAACGAAAATAATGTTGGAATAATGACTCAACAATAATGAACATCTCATCTAACAGAAGATACTGAATCTGGCAATGCATTTTTTTCAGGCACATTTTACTTAAACTGCGTCTGACAGAAGAGTTGCACAGATGAACAGCTTTCACGCAGAGATGAACAGCTTTCACGCACATCTTTCAAAATAAAAGTATCACATTAGAAAAATATTTAGAAACCCACTCAAAAAAGGCCTTGCGACCCACTTTTGGGTCGTGCCTCACCAGTTGAGAAACACTGGTTTAGTAGAATGTACATATTTAAAACAAATGAGATTTGGGAGTTAAGTTGGAGGGAAATAGTGACTAATGTAATGTCATTTTTTATGATTTATGGTGCTTTTGTTTGGTTGCTATTCACTTTTGTTTGGAAATGAAAAGTGTGAATATCCAGCTTAATATTTCCATTTGCGGTCTAAGAAAGACAAAGTCAAGCAGGTTTGGAACAGCATGAGGATCGAAGTAATTGAGTAAATGACAGTTTTCATTTGCATTAGTGTGACAGAAGTAATTTAATGCATGCATTAATAACCATTTTAGAATAAAATTCAAAGACCCTTAATGGATTACTGAATCCTAACTGGAATACTTCCAAGCAACTGCTTTAAGTTATTCAATATCCCAGCAGCACCTGACGCACTTTCCCTTCCAAGTTCAAACACACAATTACAGTGAGAAAAACGCGTTTGTGTAAATATATCAAAGGGGTCTGTTTCAAAGAGAACGCTTCTCACCTCTCTGCGACAGGCGTGAAAGCCGTCCCAGCAGGATTGGAGCAGGAGGCTGGAATCACCCACCTACTTCAATGAGAATTATTCTACCCTGCCATTACAGAGAGCTTATCGGCCAGCTAAATCACTACCTCTGCATGCTGGCAACTGCTATTTTCTCACAAAAGACCAACTTAGAGCTCATATGACAGGTTACAGCCAGACGCCGCCTGCCAATTTTCAACTGATGTTCCCCGCCTAGCATGCCTCCCACACGTAACAAAGACTAGAGCTCTCCTGCCTGCAATTCATCCAGTAAACTCATGGAAAAACAACCTAATCAACACGGCACCTTCCAGCAGCGTACAATATCCCTCTCACCTAGCTGAATACAGCTACACGGTTTCTCCCGCAAACATCATCACCTCCACTGCTACCCACAGGGCTGAGTTGTCATATTAATGCACAGTATTTACTGTATCGGGATCTCTATCATAAGAAGGGATGCACTGATTTTGATCCAATATTGAGCTCATATATTCATTAAAATGCTCTAGTAAGAAAAAACAACAACAATATTGAGCGTACATGCTATATACTCTGTATATTGAAACACTGGCAGCACAACAAAATGTCTCAAGACTGGACAAATTCAGAGACTAACAACAATTAATTTGCATCTGCGTGAAGTTCCTGTTGTGCAAGTAGAAAACTGCACAAGCGCACATGCAGAAAAACAGAGGAGCTTTAGTCCAATTTTTACCATTAAAGTGGTCATAATCATACATTTTATTATTCATGTTTTTTATTTATACTTTTATTTTTTCATTATTCAATAATTATTTTTATTTGTATGAAGTTTTTTTTTTGTGAAACACATTCATGCTGTCCTTAAATCATACATCCCACCGTACATTACAACAGTAACAAACAACAGCAGTGTCTACCAAAGTTTCTCTAACAAATGATATCATGCATCCCTACTCACCAGTAAATCAGCATTAATCACATTTCTCTTTCATTCCCGGTATTAAAACGCCTCTCTCAGTCTCCATTTTCCTTTCATCTGTCTACCTTCCCTCATTTAGACCTGCTCGCATTGCCAGACACCTGCTCCAGAAAGGGTTGTGTTGAGTGTTAAGTTTGCAGTATGTTACTGTAACTCTTTGCTGGGTCTGTGGCAATGGCTATTTCGGTGGCATGGCTGTGTTGGGTCTATGTCAGCGGGCATTATGGTGGCAGGGCTGGCTCATGGCGGTGTACACTAGGCAGTGATCCCAGCAGGAAGAGATGAGTACCGACACAGCACAGCTCTCAGAAAGCCATGCCAGACACTAAAACTAAGGTTTGCTTACACCAGCCAGAATTTAATACAGTCTGAGACTTTGCATACTTTGTGTGCCATTTATCATCACAACACGGCAGCTGCAACTACTGTTGTTAAACACTGTGTAAAAAGTAATTTCAGAGTGAGAACAAAGACATTAACAGTGTTTACAAATGAATGGGTTACAGTGTCACATTGTGTCATCATAAAACACTTAAAAATGTTAATATAAATACATATTCTAAAGAACAGGTGGCCGGTTCTATATACACATATATATATACATAGAGATAGAGAGAGAGAAAGAAAGAGAGAGAGAGTTTGTGTACCTCCTTCTATTCAAATCTATGGGAGATTATTTAAAAAGAAAAAAAAAATCACAAATATAACCTCTCTTCAAAATCGCAACATCCTAAGTACAACCAATAATAATTGTAAGAGCTAGATAATTGTGTCACTCTTTTAAAAAGCTAGTACTCCAAGTGAGCAGACAGCCACATTTGCAAGAAATGTAAGATCTGTGACTCATACTATCCATGTTATGCCGTTCATAAAGGTGCCAGACTGCAACAGAAACCATCTTACTGAGGGGACAACAGCCTGTGGCTCTACAGACTTCTGGCAAAACAGAGGAGAGAGACAGACACTACACAAACCCACCCTTCCTCCCTGTCTGCTCATTGTCTAGAGAAGAGGCTCTTCAAGCAGGTTTAGTGGGCTTTGAATAACTGACCAGGGTAAATCCCCAAATGATCCGGTGTGTAGGGAAGCCAGGTCACCCCCGGTAACACAAATCACCTCTGAGGCTGCCCCAAGAATGTTTGCCCATCGTTCCATCTAAGGTTGGCTGCTTCATCTCTGCCAGAATCCAAACTCATTTCTCGCCCAGTTTTGTGGTTTAAATTATGAGCTTTTTTATTCAGATGTTGCTAATAAAAATTGGATGTCAGTAAATGGAGGTTAGAACAAGGGAGTTGGGTCAAAATTGACAAAATCAAGCAGAAACTTTACTGTTTAATCAAAGGGTCTGTTCCAAAAACCTAATGAGCTGCCATGCTGTCCTACTACCTACACAGACAGCATCCTAATTGAAATGGAACCTCATAAGTGACTGATTTGGGAATTCTACATAGGCAGCACATCTATACAAATAGCACTCTGCACAAAGTCTTAGCTTCTTGTTTTGCGTTAGCATGTTGCTAAGCTAAAATCTAATGTGCAAAAACATTTAATGATCATCTTTTCCATTAAGGATGCATACTTGCCTTAATTTTGGCAAAATTAGGTATCTTAGAAGGCAGAATAAGATACTTTAAATGATGCTTTAAACCCATTATGCTCCAAAATGCTAGATAGGCAGCTCAATAGGACATTGAACTGAGCTAATGTTTGGTGAAGTTAAATATCTGATATCCTGCCAAAGGCCAAACCTCACTAAAAGAATTACATAATCTATGTCTTGCCCACTTCTTATTCACAGAATGCATTGGATATTTAACTAGTGCAGCTTTGGAAAGTGGGAAGATTTCAAACCCAATGAGTAGGTCTAGAAAGTAAATGCGGCTGGAATACATCACACAAGCCATATTTTCAAACGTCCTCAAGAGACATTTTCTTTCTCCCTCTCCCTCAATCTGTGGGAGTATCAGACTGATGCCACAGTGAATTGGCAGACATGCCGACTGACCTTCCTGGACCACTCAGTGAAAATAAGCAACCCTGCCTTCCACATGACAGTACAGTGTCTGCCCTTCATCATCAACTCACTGAGACCATCATATCACCTTACCTGACCTATAAAAGCAATAAAACAGAAACCCAACAGCAAATACTGTCCAATGGAGAACACTATAGACAAAGTTAAATAGATATTTTTACTGATAAATAGAATGACAAACTATGCAATTATGCAATTAACTGCATTATTATTGCAGCTATGCAATAATTTAGTCTTGTATGCAACAAAACAAAAAAGAACATGATTATGAATTGTATACCTGAAGTCGCATAAAACCAGTTTATTTAAAAAAATACTGGGTCCCTCAGCCAAATTTGTACAAATTCCTCCTCAATTCATCCATCCTAAATACTTCAATCTGTAAATGCAGGTCTTTCCCAGTGAGTGTAAGCAGCTTAAAGGAGAACTTACCAACAGTCTTCATAGAGAGATTTGTGTAATACCGCCACACACAAGCCAGAAAAATGCACACTTGTTATGGGTACACAAGAAGAGACAAGAAAAATGCAAGGTGTATAACAAGGAAGCTGGATGCCAGAGCCAAAATTCTTAAAGCCAATTAATTATTTTAAGAGTTTAACCTTTTTTAATTGACTATTTTAGCCATATCTACACTTTACTTCCTAATTTAGACAGAATTCCGCCATCCGAAAGAACAACCATCATTTACAAAGTTCTACACATTCCTTTCTAATTACATGTTTGGCTAATTTGCTTATGCTTCCAGCTATCAATAAGAGCATAGTACTGTCAGCTCTGCTAAATGCGTTTTACAATGTTTACAAAAAATCAATTCAACAAAATTTCCCCCCAATGCCAAAAAAAACCCAAAAAATAGAAAAATGCCAGCGGATGCTGTCTGGGCCTGCTAAGAGGGACGTTCTAACAGTAAAAATGCACTGCTGATGTGATTGTGGCTTGGTGAGGTCTATTAAACAGCCTTCCCTTAGTGCTCAATGGCCGGCAGTACAGCAGGCATGTGCTCAAGCAGCCACTACTATTAACTAATGACACAGGGCAGGTCCTCACGTATGAGAGGCTCACATATTAATTAAGGCCAGAGTGTGTGCAGTCTCCACACACACACACACACACACACACACACACACACACACACACACACACACACACACACACACACACACAAGTAGGACTTATTAACCCCTAACTGAGGCTAACAGGCCACAAAGTGACCACCGCTCACACCGTATGACGTAACCACTCTGGACTCTCTCCAGCACAACACACGAAAACACACACACACAGATTTACACAACCACAAAAGAGCTGCTCAAACAGATGAAACTGATATTTCTCATTAGAATACATAAATAAACGATCACATGTCGGTGTCTGTTTCTGTCAGTGACAGGTGTAATGCGCTTCCTACAGTGCAGTAACATCCGCACAATGCGTGCTTGCTGACTTTCTGTTGTGTGTTTGAGAGAACTGAAACAGCTTGATGCTCTTTTGAATTGGAAAGGATTTTGAAGCACACGGCCCAGTGCATTGTCGCTACAGATTTGGCTAAAATGGAAATGAATGACTGCGATGAAACGGGGAAGAGCTGACAGAAAGACCGGCACATGACACAGGGCAGCCCTAGAAGTGAGTGACATATGGATGAAGGCTGTGTTTTGAACATAAAATACCACAAAATGGGACGTCATTCCTGTTCAATGAGCTGCACAGTCTGGAAAAAAAGCTGGAAACCTGGGCTGGAATCCTACAGTGCCAGCGCAATACATGACGGGATAAAATCCCGGGATAATCTGAGATGACAGTGCAGCCCATGCGTCTGTGAAACAGGTATGGATGCTCAGTCAGAAGCCGATGACCCCCCACATACACACACACCCCGCAACAAAGGAAGCACATCAAAAGCGTCTGCGTCACGTGATTCATCTCCTGTGACTGCGTACAAATGAGTAAAAAAAGAAAACAGAATGAATGCCCAGGGTGACGGTGAAAAGAGAGAGAGAGAAAGAGAGAGAGAGCTCTCCACTAGATGTGTTTAACAAGCCAAACAATGCTAGAACACAGAAGAGTACCTGTGTCACTCTGACATCTCCTGCAGGTGGTGGTTTCTGTAGGGTTCAAATTCAACATTTTACTCAAGGGGGCAAAGCAATATTAAGACAAGATAGTATTAGTAAGCAGAGTTGACATCATCAATGGGTGAGCTGATGTCCTGGTTGAATTGATGGGGCTTAACGGGACCCTGGTGTTGTTTCGGTCTGCTGTGCGATATACTGACTTCTCATCTTAGAGGAAGAAATTATCTAAAATCAATGCATTCGCTGAAATATTCCAGGTGCTTGCACATTTGTCAGAAATTTCAAGCTGAGCAACTCAAAAGAATTTTATACGCATTTTGGTCCATCACAATAATATCATCACTAATAAAATGATTACGCTAATACATTTTTAAAGTATTAACCAACAGTATTTGATTCTTTTGAATTTGATTCTAAAACCCTAACATGACATTCCAACATCTACAAATCTAAATATGTTAAAAATACACCACAGAATATCTGACACATCATTTTAATTACAGCTATGATAAATATGCATAAATCTTGACGATGCTTCATATGACTAACACACTTGTCACTGTTTGAGGAAACATCTAAATATCAAATTAGTCATATCAACAAGCATTTCGCTACTCAACCGTCTCAATTTTTTCCTATAGGTTCTGACTTCCCTATATTACTAATGGAAATGTTCTGTTGTACTTTAAAACAGATACTTGTGACAAGACAATTCAGGTGCAGATGGTTAAAACTGTTGTTGTGATGATTTAGATGATGAATCCTATGTGCAGCAATCTTAGCTGTTAGTTTATATCCTTATTCACTTTCTTTTTTGTGTTTTTTTTTGTTTGTTTTTTACATAAAACTTACAAATAGAACCATTTAAAATAACTTTTTCATTTAAATATATTTTCAAATATAATTTCTTCCTGTGATGGCAAAGCTGAATTTTCAGCATCATTACTCCAGTCTTTAGTGTCACATGATCCTTCAGAGATAGTTCTAATAGGCTGATTTGGTGCTCAAGAATCTTATCAATGGTGAAAACAGTTGACTGCTTAATATTATTGTGGAAATATCATACTTTCCCAGGTTTCTTTGATGAAATGAAAGTTTTTTTAAATGGCAATCTTGTCTTCACTGGTACTTTTACACAATTTAATGCCTTTTTGCTATTTACACTTGACCCATTAATAAAACACTTAGTATTCTATATATCTATTTAATACATTTTAACTTGTATTTTCATTTGTAGCCTATCCCAAAACATTAGCACAACATCTGCATGTTTAAATAAAGCAATTCCACCAAACACAAACGACACATGGGCAAAGAGCACCGAGCTATTAAAAGCTCCTCACCAGTGAGGAGGAAGTTTCACACATGAACAGCAGGATCCTCATTACAGCAAACTACTGTTTATTTCCCCATCAGCATGCACTCAGAGGCCGAGAGCTTTAACAAAACTTCACAGGAACCTGTAGACTTTGCTCCAGCAGTATATTATCCTTATGACGCTTTAACTGCCACCCTGTAGCAGTTACAAGAAACAACTACTTACTATAAATATCTAGGGATTGTGCCTAGATGCAAACAGTGCTCTAGAAACACAAGAGATGAAGCCAGCTTTCTAAATATACAAACAGCAGGGGCATAGCAAGCACACATCCCACGTTCCCACGAAATTCCCCAGAAATTTCCACGTTCATTCCTCTTTCTAATCGACCCCGACGGGCCATAGAACAAAACCTTGAATGCAATGCAAAAGACTTTTCTCCCATCCGATGATTTACAACCAGCACTCGCCACCTACAGTAACCGGTGAAGAGCAAGAGCTGCTCCATGTAACTGGCTGGAGCCAAGCTGTCGCCAGGCTCACATTAAAATGCCGAAGGACTGACAAAAACACTGCCTCAAGTAGGTCAGCTCTCCTCCTGGAGATAATCAAACCATTCTGACCCTCTATGTGTGAGCATTTATGTAGGAGAGAGGGAACTAGGTCAAACGCAGTCAGTTGTTACGACTCGATCATGAGCAGGACTCTTTACGAGTTAGTTGCGCATACATACAGTACACCTGCCTTCAACTCATCCGCATGCACTCCGCTCGTCACGTGACTTACCAATGGTCGGGATCGGGCTCTCATCGCAGTCTTCTCATTGCACAGAAAAAATGAGATTTTACCAGCAGGCAAAGGCAAACCCGTGAGAAATCTACGAGCTTTCTGTCTATCTCGGTCTGATTGTCTGGGGCTCTCTCTCTGTTTTCCCTCTATTCGCCTGTCCAGCGACTGCACAATGCACATCAATTATTCAGCGGCAGTCTCTGGGTTTCCAGTGCAAAGCCAATCACAGATGGAGTTCTGTGCTAATGGGCTCCTGCTATACCTGGCTCCTCTGCTCCAAGACGTAGCCCACGGGGAATCAGGTTAAGCTCTTCAAAAACTTCAGACACACACACACACTCACACAATGACAGCCTGTAAACTGTCTGCAGTGCAAAACCACAAAATGAACAGGAAGCACCGTTGTGTTTCAAAAGGGTTAAAAAAAGAAGCGAGAGAGAGAGAGAGAGAGAGAGAGAGAAAGAGAGAGGGATGTGTGGGGGGAGGAAAAAAAGAAGGGAGACAGAGGAATAAAAAGCAGCAAATGTCCTCTCACCTCAGATTTATTGCGTTGTAAGTGACGTCCACATGCCTAAAACCCTCGCTCATTTGGAACTGATGGAAGCCACACACACACACACACACTCACACACACACCCATGCAATACAACGGCCACTTTGCCAGAGGGCGGAAGGGGGGGGAAGCATGAGCGGCTCACATTTCAAACTTGCAAAGAGGGGGGTGGAGCCTATCACAGCAGATGGGCTGTATCTTGGCCCGTGACCAAATCATCCAGAGAAAGACTGAGAACAAACAACATGCTCGGATCAATTCAGTTAAAGCTGTGTTCGCGGCCCCACGATTACTGCTATCAAAGCGGGTGAATCCCATCCATTGGAGAGCTAATCACATGACACCAATGTATAAATCCATCAGACCGTACACACTAATTAAGCCCGGGGCTGGTGGGCGGCCCTCTTGAGTGTCATGTGAGGGTGAAATTAATGGAAACTGTTAGCTTTTAACGCTAAGTGCCTAACTTGACACTTGCTAACACTGTTAATTACACACATCTAAAAGTGTTGAATATCAGAAAGAGATCCAGCACTTCCCCAGGCTGTCAATAGTGTGCGTCCATTAATGAATTAATACATAGCTATTCTTCAGTTCTTGAATTAGTGTCGCCTAATCTGCTAATAAAAATGCTGTATCAACTGCAGGATTTTTCTTGACGCTGCAAAAAAAGCACTGTAATAAATTCCACTGACATCAAATTAGCAATAATTAATTAAAAGCTCCAACATACTAAAGACTTACAATGTAGCACGAAGCATCAAGACCTCAGCGCGCACTCAGTCTCCGCGGCCGGCATTGAAGTGTGACAGATACCTTTAATATCAAGCTACAAGGGGATGAAATAACTCAGAGAAAATGAGAGATGTCAAGGCTACGGGCTACATGAAAAAGGAGGTGAAGAGCTAAAGCTGGCTCAAACAGGAACTCAAGCTTCCTTTAACTTTTACTGCAAAGCAGTGAGTCATAACCATCCACCAACACAAACACATCACTCCAGCAATTCTCTCTAGCTATGAACTTAAGTACTTTACAAATGAGCAATCTTATGATACATTTTTAATATAAAAATCCACTATAATACAGTATTATCACTGCAGATAATGAGCTTCAATGAAAAAAAATCTGATTGTTTCTGTAAGAACAAAAAATCTAGCATATCTGGAGCATCTAAGTAACTGAACTGTTGCTGAGTGATTAAATCAGAAGGAAAGAAAATAATATATTGAAAAATGTCCAAAATTAACTGTCTCACAATGGTAGATTTTTTCACTGATCATTAATATTTCTAAACTGCCAAAAAAAAAAACATAATATTCAACCATATATATATATATAAATGGTATATATAAATATATAAAACATTATATAAAAAACATTAAAAAACATTAAAATGGTAACAACAAACTCCAAAACATTGTTCAAAAAACAAATATTACTTTCACTTTATACAATATATATATATATATATATATATATATATATATATATATATATATATATATATATATATATTGTTTTTGAAAACATTGTTTTTTGAACAATGTTTTGGAGTTTGTTGTTACCATTTTAATGTTTTTTAATGTTTTTTATATAATGTTTTATAAATTTTCAATGTTACCATTCAACTGACAAATAACTATTTTACTCACATAGCCAAAGCCAACATTCATTCACATTTGTTGCTGGTGATTGTTAATTCTGGACCTTGAATAAAATCGCACATATAAAGGCAACTGTGGACCCACTAAGGATGTATCCTTTTGATGTTACAAACTCAAAGACACAGTGAATGTCTGAAGTATAAAGTGAGAACTGTATGCAGACAGAGGTAGGCAGGGTTTGCGGTATAGCCAACCAACGGGGAGGTCCCGGGCTTGAGTTTCTTGTGTATTTGCGCTCGCGTCTTCTCTGTAAACCATGTGTGTACATGACATGTGAATTACGGCTGGGTGCTGGAAAGCAATCAGTCACCCTCGACATGGCGGATTGGTTGCTCTCCTGACGTGCCTTCCAGCTGGGCTGATTTACAAGCTGCTGACAGACTTCCTATGTAGAGCAGGAACATTCCTCACCATTGCATTGAGAGATTCGTTTCACCCCACAGTGGCCAATATAATATTTTTACCCATCCACTACTCAGAGAAGAGACATGTGTCAGCTTTACTTTGATATATAGCTACATCAAACAACTATATATATAAAAAAAATAAAAATAAAAAAATACATAGGGCCAAAAACTTGAATATGGTGTAAGGTCTCTTACTAAAATGTGATTAAAAATCACTCAATAAGATTGTCAAGTGCATAAACTTGCCAACTCATTTTAGTCACAAAACTATGTGACTAAACTTGTATGAATGAAAAAACAAAACAAAAAAAACACTACTAAAAAAAACTGGTACCCCGTGTGGAGCCTGTGAGTGGCCCGCATAGTACATTCAATAAATAGCCCCAACTTGCCAATAGCGATCCACTGTAAACCAGGGCTCCAGACTTCGACTAAATGGTATCATTTTGCGACCTTTTTTCATGCCGGTGCGACTAAAAATTTGCAGTTGCCCCTACAAAATGACCCAAATCTCTTTGATTGTGCGCTGTCATTTGCGTTGCATATGAGAAACATCAAATGGCAAACTTGTTTGAACTGTGCAGAGCGGAGCATTATCAGCTCAGCCCAAAAAACAGCGATCGTGCCCAAAGCAGCTGTGCGGGCTGATCTCGATCACACGAACATTATTAAACAGAGCTGCGCGATCCACTGAGAAGCATTTGAATTCAGCGAAGAATTCTCTATCTCTATTATAAACCCATAGATGACTATGTGATTTAAACTAGTTCAAAGCCAGATGACACGGCGCTGATATTCTCAACATATTGATGCAAAAAACAGGAGACACATTGTTCCAAGAACAAACCAGTTAGAAGACATTTCACTCCACAACTTATGAATTAACTGTTGTAAAACAAACTTTTTTGGCAGAAATGTGCATGTATATACTCATATTAAATGCTGTTATATTAATATAGTCATGTATAAATGCATTAAATGTCTTGGAGTAAAGCAGTAATGTGTGTAGAAGTTCTTTTTTTGCATTTATTTATTTATTTAGCATTTATATTTATACTAAATGTTTGGGCTACTTTTTTTGATAACACACACAATAGGTTTATAGAGAATCTACAATTTTTTTTATTACTGTGGTAGTTAATAGTCATGCATTGTTACCTGGGTTAACACGATCTACAAATGTATGATACTATGGAAGAACAATGGTCAATTTTAATGAGCAAATAAAAAACAGAAGCAAGGGCTGTCCAGTCACAACTCCGTTACACTGTCAGAATATTTAAATATTTAAAAATTAGGTTTATACACTTTTTACAGATGTAGTTTATTTAAACAAATGTACATTTGCATCCCGACTTTTTTGTTTTACTGTCCATTTCCATGATGAGACAAAATCAAACACGTCTTGTTGCCATTGTGGTGGTAAATGACTTGTGTGGCAGTTAAATAATGTGATTTTCAGAGAGAAAATTATAAATGTACATATTTCAATAGACCCCTGGTTTGGAGCCTGTAAGCCTTTTCAATGTTTTTTAAAGTCTCTTATGCTCACCAAGGCTGTATTGATTTGATCAAAAGTACAGTAAAATTGGTAATATTGTGAAAATGTATTACAATTTAAAATAACTGATGATTTTAAAATGTAATTTATTCCTGTGATGACAAAACTACAGTTTTCAGCAGCCATTACTCCAGTCTTTAGAGTCATATGATCCTATCATATTAATATGCTGATTTGATGCTAAAGAGACATTTCTTATTATTATCATGAATATTGAAAACAGTTGTGCAGCGCAATATTTTTGTGGAAAGCGTTATACTTTTTTCTGGATTCTGATGAATAGAAAGTTTAAAAGAACAGCATATATATTATATATACAGTATGTTTGCCTTGTTATAAGTGATGCAAACTATTAAATTCTTCCTCTGCACTTCGTGCCAAATCTGCTCAATAACATAATTTAAAAACACTTAAATTAAGTCACACCTTGCAATTATCTTGTCGCAACATCTCACTCTGAACAATGGCACAACGTGATGAGAAGTTGACTTTTTTTTTTTTTTCAGGAAAGTGTTTAAATAATAGCAGACTTTCTGAATAGGGGTATGCGAGTCAGAAACATGTCCTAATAGACAAACACATTAGCTGTCAGTCTCTCAAGCTAACCTGTTCTCGATTAAATATCAGCATGACACATATAAAAGGAAGAACTAGATTTTGATCTAAGCGAGGAGACTGTTGTGACTGACAGCACCGTTGAAATACTATCAAAAGCAATTGTGATGCTATGTATAATTAACATATGCTCAATAAAAGCGTCTCAGACAAGGTATTTAACGTTTCTTGGTACAGACACAACTGTGTGCTCTAAAGAGGGAGATTTTAGACTGAATTATCTTATTGGACTGGCAGTGGGGTGCCAAACAAAGCCTGGTTAAAAAGTCTGTCAGTAGCATGTAAGCGGAGAAGATCAGACTAAATAAGAGCGCACACACAAAAACAGAAGCAAACACACCATGGACAGATAATTCTCATAATCACAGATTAATACGGCCAGATAATCCCCGTGAAAGAGAGGTCAGGTCAGCACTCACAAACCAGCACGCACTGACAGACTACACTTCATTCACACACAAGCACCACATCTCTGACACATTCCTGAAGATCAGATGGTGATAATGACAAACATGCTTTCATCACTTTGCACTGATTATATCTGTCTTTTGTCAGTGCATCATTTGCTATCATTTCTCAATTAGTATGTTTTTATTGTGTTCCAGTATAAATACATTAAGAGTAAACGTCTTTACGACAAGATACATTTACTTTACTACAAAACTGTGAGGTTCAATGAGGTTTACACTTCAAACAAGAAACAAATTTTCAATGGTGTAGTAATAATAATAAATAATAATATAAACAATTATATAAAATATGTAACCGTATAATATATATTTATATTATACTATAATTACACTATTATCCTATATATAATAGTATATTATAATTTCTTACATGTACAATTATTCAATTGTTTAATATTTTTTTCCTACCCCATGATTTAATAAATATATTTTATTTTATCAATTTACAATTTATATACCATTATATTTTGTAACTTTTTTTTACATATTTAATTAATATTTATGGTCCCACTTTATATTAAGTGGCTTTAAGTACTATGTACTTATATCGAAAAATAAGTACAATGTACTTATTGTGTTCAGGTTGTATTGTAAAACACTTGTGCTGCTATTGAGGTGTGATACGGGTAAGGTTAGGGTCAGGTGTGGTGGTATGGGTCGGTTTAAGGGTGGGTTAAGGTGTAAGGGAAGGGTCAACTGTGTAATTACAAATGTAATTTATGTAATTACAAATGTAATTACATAAATTAATTACAGCTATAATTACACACAGGTATATTCAAAATATAAGTACAATGTAAAAACATGTATGTACACAATAAGTCCATTGTATCAAATTATTAATTTCAATGTAAGTACATAGTACTTAAAGCCACTTAATATAAAGTGGGACCATATTTATTAACATAAATATTCATACGTATTAGAATGTAACTAAAAATATATTATGCGTTTCTTATTTTACACAATTTAGCTTTTCAAGTAAATTCATATTTCTACTGGAAAGCAAGACCAATATGCCGATTAAGATTTGTTTTGATGTGACTATAAATGCTGTTCTCATTACCTTTGTCAATTAAAAAAAGAAAAAATACACTCCAAGCATCTAATGAGGTTCAAGTGTGTTTGATTTCCCAAAATCACAAATCGAAAAACAAAGGAATCCAATTGCATTTTAAAGCACTATAACTGTTTAAATGTAACATTAAAAAGAACTCAAAGCATATATATAATTACATTTATTTTACAAGACATCTTCTGGCATTTATACATTACGGGTACTTAATTCTTTTACGAGAGGCAAATAAAAGTGTAATTCTGAGTGCAAGTGGATGACTTTTGGCCATCCCCACACGCAAGTGTCAGCTGCATTGTATATCACAGAGACAGCGAAACATGACGGATTCATCTTGCAGCCGGTGACTGCCTCTCCACGGCCGCCTGATCTGCATTGATCGTGTAATGTGGGAGTGTCTCGCTTCTCTCAGGCTCTGAGCGCGCCAGACACACTGAACTCCGGTGTGTGGTGTCGGGTGGCCGACCCTCTGTCGCCATCCTGCCTGTCACTAGGTTTTCGCTGGGGCTGCACTTTCTCGACAAATCCCTCACCCGACGTGCATATCTCTTCTCTCTCTCTTTTTCCCCTTCGCTCTTTCTGTGTGTGTTTTGCGTAAAGGATGTAGAGCGATAAAGAGAGAAAGGGTATGTGGCATCAAGGAGGACAGAAAACGAGAGGGACGGAGAGTGGGTTTATGATTCTGAGCTCTGCCACTGTCGTCTGCGTGTCTGGGGCGGTAGACGCCCTTATGATAGAGGTAAGATGGATGTCCCCATGATGCACTGAGAGGAAGTCTGAGTCATGTCTGCTTCCAGCCATTTCTTTATCACCAGCTGCTCTGAATGCAACTACACAATCTCTGCAGGGATTGGAATATCTGAGATATCACTGTAAATTATATTTCAGCCATCACACAACCTTCTTATGCCAGATGAGTGTTATTAACAGCAATACTGACACAATCACAGCTGTTCACTGCAAAAAAACATTTCTTAATCAGCATTTTTGTCTTGTTTTTCAAGTACAAATGTCCAAACATTATTAAGGCAAGATCAATTATTGGTAACCTGAGAGTAAATAAATTAAAAAGTAAAAGAAATAAATAGAAATTAATAATTTAATAAAAAATGTAATAATAATAAACAATAAAATTCAGTTTAAATAAGTTTTCCAGCATGTTGTTATTGTTAACTAAAACTATTTAAAGTATTCATTTTTGTTAATTGAAACAAAGCAAAAATAAAATAAAATATTAGATTAAAAAACTTACTTACTAAAATTACAAAAACAAATTAAAGCTAAATAGAAATTCACATAAAATGACTAAAACTTAAAATAAAATTTAAATGAAAACCAAAAATATAAGAATAAAAGCCAATTCAAAATGTTAATAAATAATGTAATCGTAAAAGAAACAAAACAGGAAACAATAAGACAAAAATATTGATTATGCAGTTATCTAAAAGAAGGAATAGGAAAAACAAACATTTGTTTTTGAAGGCCCAAAGTGTCCTACAGTAACCATGGTTCAAATGGACCGTTTATCTTCATTCTGAACAGCGAGCAGTGTCAGGCCTTTCTCAAATAAAGTACACTCACACACCTCAACCTCAGCATTTGCCGACCATCTATCTCTGTTTGGCTGATGCCCGTCCGCAATTCACTTTGACAAATGTACAAGAACAGGACACTCAGCTTTGGCTGAGAAGGTCAGGATTTCAAACAGAGCTGATTACAAAGCGTTGCTGCTCTGCTGATGGATGATTGTTGGAAAGTGAACTCTGGCAGCTTATCCGTGAATTATTCGGGGGCGGTTCTGGCATGCCGAGAGCTCCACGTGTAAAATCGTCAGGAAAAGACAACCTCTGGAAGTTAAATCGTCTCATGACGTCTTGAGGAGATGGGTGAGTGTTGGACAAAGGAAAGTGAAAGGATGCTAATGCATGGCCATGCGCTGTGATTGCATAATGCCGCAATTAAAAGATTTCCTGTCACATCGCGAAATGAAGAATGTGGATTCATTACAGGCAGAGTGTCTCAGGGTTTTATTAGCAATGATGAGTGAGAAGAAACGGTGCATGAGAGAAGAGGGTCTCACCTGCTGACTTTGGAGTGAACTTGTCGCGGTTTGCCGCACACACAGCCAGGAGCCGATAGCCGAGGTCCAAGTCGAAACCCTGCTGCGCTGCCACGCGGCTCACGACCTGTGAAAAGAGACCACATGAGCGTTAAAACGGGTCTTTGAGAACTCATGTGGGTTCATCTGCATGTGTGCGCCCATTATTTGCATTCACAAGAGAGGTGCAAACACATAGTTCTCCGCTTAAAGTCTGAAAGAAAATCAAGCTGCAATGTTCTAAACACACTCTTTAGCATTAAGGCTATTGAATTTTTCAATAGTCTACATGAGCTATGTGCAATTAAGCTTCCTTGAAATTCTACCCCAGACTCCCATGAGAGACACGAGAACCAGCGGTATACTCGCATCACCCAGCTACCACCCCCCACTTCCATGTACACCAAATATCTCTCCAAAAACTACTCATAAAAGAGCAATTTCCCTTTTTTAGTGCAATCATATCAAATATTTATATATGTGCATGAATAATGTATTCAAAGATAAAACAGCCACCTCCACTGATGCAGACTAGTGTTAAGACTGTGTTGATATTTGCAGGGCACGATTGATGAGCTTTCCCCAGAGATCTGTGCGACTGGTGCGCAGACGTCTCTGTTTGTTCTCTGAATACCCTGATCCGCAGAGACCACAGCCCACACTTGGCCCCTTGAACTCGCAACTCCAGCTTCTTTCAAAGCATCTTGTGATCTTTCGCGGAACAATTCGAAAGCGTGTAAATAAAACTCTAAAGCCACATGTAAGATAGAGCTGGTAGGTGACAACGTTACCACACAGAATACAAAACCGAGGCTTTAACTGTGGACTCTCTTAAAGGGACTGTTCACCAAAAAAATTAGCATTCTGTAATTTACTCACCCATCACATTGTACCAAACCTGCAAGACTTACTTTCTACGAACACAAAAAGAGTGTTGGCCAGAATGTCCAACCTACTCTATCCCATACAATGAATGTGAATGGTGACCAGGTTGCCATCAAGCTTTAGAAATGACAAATATCCACCTGTTTAAGACTGTTTATTCCAAGTCTTCTCAAATAATACATTATTTTTTATAGTGTATTAGGACTATTCTAAGGGCCCTGGTCAGACAGAGCGAAATTAAAATTATTATTCACTAACATTTCCGTACTGCCTAAGTTGAACACCAACTAACGTCCTAAACGCCTAATAACCATAATAACCTCCATCACCATGGTGAAAGCTAGTGGGGAGTAAAATCATGAATAATGGCAAAAACAAACAAATTAAAGTGCCATGAATATGATTTTTTTATTTGGAGCGTTACTGCCCCAGTCACCATTTACTTTCCTTATTTAAAAAAAATTACAGTGTGAACATTCTGCCAAAAATCTCATTTTTATGGTTTGGAGCAACACAAGGGAAAGTAAATAGGTAAATTATTTTTGGTACAATATTTCTTTAAAATGATACAGCAGAGACACATTAATACTTCAGACTGACAATGGGACTCAAAAAAAAACTGGTTACACTGGTTAAGGTGCCTATTTTCAGTTAAGTTATGGATTTAAATATTGCTCTGAATAACATTCAATTTGAAGAATTTCACTTTGTCTCCTGTCAATCTCTATTCTTATATCCATCAAGAATGACACAACCAATATAGAATGAGAGGCATTCAACCTTTTGTAATATCTGCTGTAAAATCTGAATGAGGCAGCACATGATCTTTAATGACTCATGTATCACAGTGCTGCAGCTGTGCGCTGCATTTATCCACTTACTAACCTTCTCAATTCTTAACATTCAGCGCTTGACGTGCAATTTATGTTCCACAACGGGTGCAAACGTGACTCTTCTTAATCATAAATTGTCATACATCTGCTTCCAAGGTGGTGCAACAAAAACGACAAATCAAACCTGCGCTGACAGATCTCTATTTGTGATTTAATGGTCAAATAATGGCTTAATGGGATTCTAGGACGGCATCTTTGAAACTGAAAACCTAGAGATGTTTTTGTCCTCCAGTTTTTGGGGATTTTTGGACAGGCAGCGGCGCTGCACTCTTGCCAAACTTTAATTTCCTTTCTGCAGCTGCACTTGCCAAACGCAGCAGCCAGGCGTTCTGCCATGAGGACTGGTATAGATTCCACTGCCGTTTAGAAATACATCCTCTCATAAGCCTTCCACATAATCTCTCTTCTTAGAATGCAGGCCTAAAACATTAAGTGATTCAACAGAAAAAAAAAATTTGAATCATTCAATCCAGTCATGCAAATGTCCTGGGTTACAGTTTTGCTAAAGAGCCGAGTGCACACAAACAGTGACCCGCAATATAATACATGAAAAAAAAATGGCTGTTTATTTCTTTAGAGAGCGAGCACTGCGCAGATATGCAGGGGTTGACAAGAAAAGACAGTGGAACAGTAGAGATAGTTGTCATCGCTAAAGCTACTGACAGTTTGGAGATGTCATTTATCATTTGGCTGAGTGCTGATATTGTGCAGCTGGGAGACAATGGAAGAAACGCTCCATATGTAGGTCTGCGGAGAGCAGAGAGCTACCTGCTGCCTGAGGGGAAATGTGTAAGACATGTCCACATCTGTCAGCCAACATTCTTATCTCTCCAGTTCTTTCATCTCTCCAGCATCCTCACCTGGGGAGAAGAACTTCTCCGCTGCTCTCTGAGGGACCGCATCACATCAGACAAATTAATTACAATATACAGAGCGCAAACATATACTGCACATCCTTTCGGAGTGAGCGAGTGTGGTGTGAAGGTGGTGTCTGGGGACACATTGACACACACGTGACTAACTAGAGAGGGAGGCTGAACCAAACTCAGGCTGTCAGAGCCGTGCAACAGCATGGAGGTCTGGAATACCTGGAGAAAGCTGTCCACTAACATCCTCATTCATTTCAAGGGCAGTAGCCCAGCTGGCGCAGAAAGCCCTGGATGTTTGTGATGCAGCCAGGTTGTTTTGATTGCTAATGCCATGTGATTGATCAAAAAGTTATGTCATGAAAATGCCAAACAAGTGACTGTCCTGAGCTGTGAAATAAAACCGCATGTACACTACCGGTCAAAAGTTGGGAGTAATTACGATTTCTTTAATGTTTTTGAAAGAAGTCTCTTATGCTCACCAAGGCTGCATTTATTTGATTGAAAATACAGTAAAACAGCAATAATGTGGAAAAATTATTACAATTTAAAAGAATTGTTTTCTATTTTAATGTGTTTTAAAAATGTAATTTATTCCTGTGATGGTAAAGCTGAATTTTCAGCAGCCATTACTCCAGTCTTCAGTGTCACATGATCCTTCAGAAAGCAAACATTTATTATTATTACCAAACTTTTGACAGGTAGTGCACATTCATTCGTTAAAATTGAAAAAAGCTTTAAAGGGGTTCAATCAGTAATTTAATGGAATATTAAATATGGGATATTACATGTCAGGCTTGTATTTAAAGAATAATAATTACATTGTTGATAGCAAAAAGTTGTCATTTAGTTACAAAGGCTCTAACCATTAGCTCAAAATTTATCTAGATTTGTGTCCCAAATTACGCACTTTGCACTATGTACTCTATCGTCTGGTGTAGTATGAATAGTATCAGTTTATTTTGTCATCCAACATCAAAGTGATTTCTTTTAAGATAAAAATCATGTAAATATAACTAAATTTAAATAATTTTAAGACTCACTGGGGGCCCCTAAAAAATTGCTGTGGCCCCTCCTTAGTGGGACCCGGCCCACTGGTTGAGAACCAGTGATCTACAGTAGGATATATAACGGCAGCTATTTAAGAAAAAAAAAAGAAAAAACTCAGTAAAGATACCTGATGTAAGTCTAGCTAGATCAAACATTTTCCGAGAGCCTCCCAGTAAATCATTATCTGAGGAATTCAGATCACAGAGTGGGAGTAGGACTGAAATAAGTCCAGAGGAAATCAATGTAAAATGTCTGTCTGCCCGTGAAAAGCACCTGGACTGGAGGCCTGAATCAGACTGAAGGTGCTAAACACTGGCAGTGTGCCATAATCAATGACTGTCATGGAGAATGTGGGACAGGCGACTACTTTTCAACCTACTGTATGTTCTGCACCACCAAAAATAATTAAATTTGAAAAGATTTGGAAAATTTGTGGAAATCAGCCTACTAGTGGCTTACTTTTAGATTATTGAGATAGTAGAAATTATTTTAACATAAAAAAAAAATTAAACATCACCTTTAAACAGCAGTCTCTGTATATATATATATAAATATATAAAAGCAGAGGTTAAAGGAGGGAAGAAAAGAAACAGAGAGAGATGAGTGGGTGGGCAGAGGGACACGTGAAGCATGACTGTTGCTTTAACCTTCGTCACTGGTCCCTGACATGAGGACAAGACTTGAGCAGCAGCTGGCTTACCGTCAAGCATCCCATAAGGCTTTGCTCAAAGGGCCGCTGGAAGGCTCGTGGGTCTCCGCACCAGTCCAGCAGCTCTGTGGCCGCCGTCTGGAAATTGGCTGGATTCTGTAAGTGCTGTTTAAAGAGAAGAGATCAAATAGTGCATGGTTAATATACTGAAGTTTTTAAACTATAAAACTTCAATACGACACACATTAGCAATTAAATATCATACTATTTTGTTTACACAGAGAAAACTACACATGCAGGGAGTATCAGTAAGTTCATCCACCTACACAAATATTTCCACAAAATGATTTAGAAAAGCATTAAAAAATCCTTTTCTCTTAAATAGAATCCTCATGTCAATCTAAACCTGAACAATAGAAGTCAATAGTAACCAAAAGTGACTGGTAAACATTTTCAAAATATCTTATGCTCCACAGAAGAAAAAAATGATACAGAGACGCGGTGAGTAAATTATGACAGAATTGTCACGTTTGGGTTAATTATCCTTTTAATTTTCTTTTAATAAAATTATGAGCTTCCGATTTTAAACATAGTATATATTCAGGGGTGCACATAGCTTTTTTGGTCTGGTTCTCAAGGGAACACCTGGAGAAGCTGTCGTCATCACTTTCCTCCTGACTGCTCTCCTCACTATCTTCTTTTCTTTTGAACATGGTAGATGATGATAATGGTGTTTTTTTTTTTAATTAACATTAATCACACAGACAACAACAGGAATATTAGGCTGTTGTCACTTTAAGACCGAAGGCACGGACTGAATATACTGACACAAATCCGGTTTCTTTCTCAACTGTTCAACTTCTTTCTCAACTTATGACATAACCAGGAGAATACTTGCCAAGACCTGTATTTTGACATAATTTTGTGTGTATGTGTTTGTTCATGCGCAAGTAAACAGCAAAAAAGAGAAATCAATTCGGTGTTCGAGCGCTGTCTGAAACGCTGTCTGAAAAGTTGTCTCTCTTTCTCTCTCTGCGTGCGCGCGATAACAGCGCGTGAGTCCCGATATTTGCCTCTTCTTCCGCGTTTAAAAACGTTTGAATCTGTAAACTGGCAAGACAAAACATGTCCAAATGATAAACTTTCACTTTGGTTAAACTTAGCAGTTAATCCACGAATCACATGCGTGCCGAACCGTGGGGCCTGGTCCATACGGATCACTGATCAACTGCGATCCGTTGTACCCCTAATAATTAATGAACACACATATCATCATGATTGCCATATTACCAGAGATGGAGAAAAATCCTACTCTAGTACGTAAACGTCCCTGTCCCCCAAAATTTTGGTACTCAAAAGCGATTCCCTCCACGTTTTCTGGTTCGTATAATTTATTTTTACCACACATGCGCACCAGTTATGTGTACCCCTGTATATAATTCAGTCAGCCAAGTGCTCCAGCTCCCCCTGCCCTTTGACTTAGTGCATTTGCACAGCCCAGCAAGAACCCAGCCAGTAACCCAAGGCCTCCTGGTTTGAACGCAGCTGTGCATTCTGGGACAGATCCACTCTGCTGACAAAGAGCTCAGTGTGCTTCAAGGCCTCCTCACACACCGCAGTACGTCCTAATCCAGACTCTTCATCATCTTTTGTCCACTAAGATGTAATAGATCTGCACCTCTGAAAGCCATAGTCAAGCAGGCCGGCCAATAAGGCGAGCACAAGAGGGGGGGCTTTGTGGCAGAATTGAATGAAAAAAGGCTTATTCTTTTTTCCCTACGTTTTTTTTATTTATTGAGCGCTGAGGTTGTTTATTCTCCCCCCAGGACTGCCCTCCCCCACCCAAACTCTAAAGCGACTGGTGGCGCACAAGACATGACAAGAAATTTAAACAAACTAGCAATCTGTACAACCTCTTCAGAGCCTTTGCACGTTTAATGCTCCGGCAATGTTTGGCCGCTCTGAGGAGGAGACTGCGCACTTTGAAGACCATTATACTCCGACGGACACCTCCTCTCTCCCGGCTTGCAGCGAAGGAAGCGTCATTGTCTTCCAAGGGCGGCAGAGGTCGCCATTTGAATGAGAGGCTTTGGTGTGTGTGTGTGTGTGTGTGTGTTGACAAAGAGCTCATCTGACAAAGAGCCAATGTCTACTGCCGCAGAACCCTGCTGAGTAAATCCTGCACAGCATAAGGGATATGCGGGTAGCGAACATTCCCCATCTCGTCGGAAAAAAAAACCTCAATTATGAGGAAAGCAATTCTTTGTTTAAGCGAACATTCTGATGTCTGGGTCCAACCGCACGATTATCAGGAAAGAGAGGAGGGGATGAAAAGCTTGCTGTTGTGATGGTGGGCACTCCGAGCAGTGTGTCAGTAATGAAGGGTTTTTGGCATGATCGCAACACAGGTGTTAACGTAACCGTGGCCAAATCTCAGCACTCCACCTTTCCCCTGCCAAGCACACGGTGTCCAAACAGGACCTCTCCACCTCAGGGCAGCTCTGTGTGTTGTGAACAGTCACTCCAGAGGCATTAAGTCATGTTGCTTGACTTGGTCTGGACATCTACAAATCTGATCATTTATACTGCAAATCACTGTATATAAAAATAAAGTGGCTGTATAATGTTTTCCCAGTCCAGTTATAGTAACTGAGATTCAAAAACACAACACTGTCAAGTAAGCGTTACAATATTTACATATGAAGTTTACATACACCGTTCACATAAATGGAAAACATGGAAATATCAGGGTATTTTCCAGGACTGGAAAAGTAAAAAAAAAAAACCAACAACAACAACAACAAAAAAAACGAATAACATCTGATAACATGAAAAAACAATCATAATTTTCTATTTCTAAAATTTTTTTTAAATTCCTAGAAACACTTCACTAAAATATTTAATCACAATAAAATGTACACATAAAAAAAATACACAAAGATGCCTGTATATACAGTATGTATGTATATATATATATATATATATATATATATATATATATATATATATATATATACACACATATACATATATATATATATATATATTCCCCTTATATAGTGCATTTTTTTAAACTACATTACTGCTTCTGGAGCAAGAAATCAAGACTAACATTATAAGTGGACTATTATAATATGTAAATAATAAGAATATTTATTTACTAAATTAAGTAAATAAAACTCATATTAGGTCATTTTATGGAAAGAAATCTTCAAATATTTCAACCACATTCAAGACTTGACTCAGAGAAAAGGTCAGGATCTTGAAATCTTAAGGGGCAATTGCTCTCATCAACTAATCTGTCAGAGGAAATCCCTGAGCACGAGTTCATTTCATCAGTCCTACACGGGACATGGACCATGAATAACTGCCTCCTCCAGCATCAGAATACTCCTCAGCAAATTTGTATTCATGTTCCATGTGAATGATAATTTCTTCTTGCTTAAGAAAAGAGAAAAGAAACACTCTAATTAAACTGAGTCGCTGTGGCATGTTTCACTTATTATTTCTAATCATTAAATTCGTCCTCATGTTCTTGGTGGAGAATGAGCGAAGAGAATTGTTCTGATCATCCAAAAGTTCATCATGCATTCAAAGGTAAACAATGTGAATAAGAGTTTCAGTTTTAGTTAGTTAGCAGAATAAACTGAAGCTGTAAAATGGGGCCACTGTTCACAGATGCCATAATTGTATTCAATGTTAATATATATATATATATATATATATAGAGAGAGAGAGAGAGCATTGTTTAATATGTAGTTAAAATAAACAACAAATTTGAGGGTGTGATTCAGTTCAATGCAACAGTTCTCCTTGAGTTGATTGTGATGTCAGTCTGCTCCTCTCAGACAGAAAAGGATCTCATTTTGTGTGATTGACAGCTATTGGCTGCTGACTGCTCAGTGTGTGGGCTTTAACTGCTGGCGAGGAAGCCCGCAATGAGAAAACAGAAGGAATTCTGTAGGAAGGGCTCCATAAATGAAACTCAGATGGCAGTTTGAGAGACTGGTTGTATGAGAATAGAAAAAAAAAGTCAAAGTCAAGAGAGAAAATGGTCCATTTGATCGACATTACAATCACAACATGCTGATGGCTTCAAGTGGGTGTTAGTCATGAGATTGGACATAATGTTTTACACTTCTGTCATTATAACCAATTGAGTAAAGTTGAGGGAAGAATAGATTGGATGACAGGCATGCGTATGATTGAGTGACAGAATGACAGAATGATGAAAGGAGGGAAACGGGACAGAGAGGAAAGGAAACACCCCTATTAGATTAAAAGAGTGTCAGGTTTTTGACATACGGACGTCACAAACATTGGAACATTTACTAATTGTCAACATATTGGCATTTACATATAGAGTGCCGAAGTTATGACGTCACTTTGTAGGACAAGTCGGAAGTTAGCGGCGCATGGGTTCACTCGATCGAAAAGCTATGCATTTTCCCCATAGACTTTTGGAAAATCGCAAAAAATAAGATCTGTGTTCAACAAAGAGGTGTGACCCTTACACGTTTTGTCTATCAAGATAATCTTTACAAGTTAATCCAAAATGTATACATTTTGAAGCCTATATAAAGTTTAAAAAACCACAAGCAGACACAATAAAGTTTAAAAAACCACAAGCAGGTTATAACTGGTGTGTTTTATGTCATAGATCAAAACGTGAAAATATTTAGAGGCTTTGTTAACCACAGACCTTATTTCAGGCGATTTAGCAAAAACCCATTCAAAAAACCCATAGACTTTAGGGCGAGGGAACCGGAAGTGCTAAAATGCTAACTCACTTCTGCGTTTTGGCCTACAAAGTGACGTCATAACTTCGGCATTCTATTGATGTAGAGGTCATTTACATACGGAAGTCTTAAAGGTACAGTAGTAAAAAGACCGTAGGCATGTGTCCACCAAAGTATTATAGCCAGCTCTTCTGAAAACACCTTTTTGCGAGCACTTGAGAGTGCTTCGGCGGTGCAGCATTTTGTTTTTTTTTGTTTTTTCAGTTGAGACGCTATATGATACAGAATATCACCAGAACCGTTATTAGTATCTGATTTCTTAAATAGTTTGTTTCTGAAAATAAAAATGTCAAGAAATATTACGTTCTTGCTCTGGCACTAGTTTTGGATGCAGAGATGTGCTTGTTGCTGTCATTTGTTATCGTTGTACAAGCAGAATGTGACGGTTGGTCATGTGATATTTGTCCCGTCCTTACTCCACTGTGATTGGACGGCTGGGTAAAAAGTGACAGTGATGAGCGCTGCGTTTTACCCGAAGTTGAACTCTCGGTGACCGGTAAAAAATGGTGAGCACCTACTCAGCTGCTGCCGTTTTAAAAATATGGCACTCCCATTGAAAACAAGTGGAAAAACACACTGGCCTTTGGAAAAAAAAAACACTTCGGTGAACACCCGACCTAAGGGTCAGAAAAACAGTGTAAAACTACAGTACATTACTGATGTTGGTGAAAAAAAAAAAAAGATAGACCTTATGCGCCAGAGAAACGAGGGCGCAGCCATCTTTAGAATATTGTCTTTGAACTTCCGTTTTTGCGGTCGCTCTGTATATTTCTATGGCATTGCTGTCCAGGATCAGTTTTAATGAAAAGTTATCATGAGGATTGTATCATGATGTTATCATGATCATTGACGATTTTAAAACGAGCCTTTCATTCATAAATACGCAGAATCGCTGTGAAAATACAGACCGGAAGACAAAAGACAATGAGCGCAGCGCTGAAAAGGGGCGGGGCTACATAAGGTCTATACTTCCAAATACAAATACTGTCTCTGCTTAAATTGAGCTCACTGGGACAGACTACAGTCCTGGAGGCAAAACCGACAACTCACACCACTCTAAAGCCCCTTTCACACAGCGCTTTGAACCCGGCAAATTGCCGGCAAATTGCCAGAACGCCTTCTGTGTGAACGCAAACTCGACCCGGGATTTATCCCGGATCGATGCCGGGTTGGGGACCTAGTAACATTGCCGTGTTCAGTCCCGGAACGCCCGCTGTGTGAACAAAAGCCGTAATAATGCCGTGTCGTAGTGATGACGCTGAAGCCGGGATCGTTCGCCAGCTGTGAAATGGTACGTAAATCGCAAGTTTATGGTCGAATCAGAGAAAACATGCAGAAGCGTGGTTTCACGAGGGAGAGATCGCAGCTCATAAGCATTTAAGACGCTGCTGAGATTACAAGTCACATTGATGTCACGTGTCTTTACGGGATTTTTACGGGTTGTGTGTGAACGCACTCTCTGATTCCGGAAAATCACTGGCAGTGTGAATGAACCAAAATCAAACGAACTCGGGTCAAATCCCGGGTCACTTTATCCATGTATTTTCCGGAATCTCTGTGTGAAAGGGGCTTAAATGTGCCATATCAATATGATTAATGGGCAGCAATCGGTTGCGTTTTGTCTTTAGTTTTAATCAGGCTCAATCTGCTATGCAAAAAGGAGATAATAGTATAATTTGTAACCGATTAAATAGGCTCAGAAATTCAATGGATTCTTAGATGCTGTAGACATGATCTTATTAACGCTAAGACTTGCCTAATGTGCAGAGACAACAAAGCCTAGTCAACAAATTCTGTCTGTAATATACAAGTTGGCATGTCACATATTTCCATAAATCTGTCAAGAGAAGCATAATGTCACACCTGCACAGCACACTGCAATTATCAAAGTCTACAATCATAAGATATAGTCTTGGGTCGTGTGTGTGTATGACTATAGTTGTGAATGCCATTTTTGTTTTCAAATGTCCTCACTAATATACTGAAACGAGCACATTTGAAGAGGTTTTCACAAACTAAAGTGCTCTTAAATTATTTAAACCTTTGTTTTTAAATGTACATATTCTTACTGATAGGTTTAGAAAATATAATATATAACTGATAAAAACCATGAGTCTGTGATGTGTTTGTACAAACATACATAATTTGTCCTCAGAAATGAGTTGATCAGACAAAACATTAGAAGAAAATGCAAAAAGTTGTAGGGTTAAGCTTTGGGTTAATCTGTAGTCATTATACACTACCGTTCAAAAGTGTGGGGTTGGTAAGTTTTTTATGCTTATGAAGTAAGTCTCACACTCACCAAGGCTGCATTTATTTGATCAAAAATATAGTAATAGCAATATTCTGAAATATTACTACAATTACAACAAATAACTTTTTTCCTTAAAATAGAATTTATTCCTGTGATAGCAAAGCTGAATTTTAAGCAGCCATTGCTCCAGTCTTCAGAATATGCTGATGTGGTGCTCAAGAAAGATTTCCAGAAACATATTAAGCCGAAACATTGCTACTTAATATTTTTGAGAACCCCCTGATAGATTTTTTTTCAGGATTATTTGACAAATAAAAGATCAAAAGAACAGTATTTATTTGAAATAGAAATATTTGTTAACATTATAAATGTCTTTACTTTCAACATTTCAATGCATCCTAGGTGAATAAAAGTATGAAGTTCTTAAAATAAATCTTTTGAATGAAGTGTGCAATTAGCTTATTTTAAAAGTAGAAATAATAGAAGTAGTGGTCGACCGATATATCGGCAGATATTTGGCATTTTTAAAATATCGGCATCGGTCGATTAGTTTTTCTGCTTGGCCGATGTGTTGGAAGCGGGACTTTTATTTTGACGGGCAGTGCTGAGAACACCAGCGCTCACTCACATTCTCCGTCTTCATTAGTTTACGATCTCTGTCGGTAATATCTAATACTTTGTTAGACAGAACTGGTAAACAAAGACAGAATATCTATTTTAAATATTTTTTTCTAATTTATTTATAATTTATTAAATATTGATTAAAATAAATATAAAGTATATACAGTATATAAAGTATATATATATATATATATATATATATATATATATATATATATATATATATATATATATATATATATATATATATATATATATACATATATATATACATATACACTTTATATTTATAAATGATAGGCCTATATAAATACCGGCTTTATATCGGCCACCCTGCTCTCTAAGATATCAGCATCGGCCATCTCTATGGTATGTCTGCATATGTGTGTGATGTGATGTGTGTGTTTGTGTACACAAGAACAAGCAATAAGCTGATAGGAAATGCTTGGAAAATAGAAGAGGACAACAGAGTTCAGACTCCAACCATATTCAGCAATCTGATATGAGACAAGCTAATGAAGAACTACAGATCCCCATTTGAGAGACTGTGGAACAACGAACAGACAGACAGACAGACAGACAGTCATTGTATCACTGTGGTTATTTTCTCCTCACCTGTTTGATGCACAGCAGCCTGTCATTGGTCTGCTGTATGTGCCTGTCCATCGAAGGAATCGAGTTCATCTTGCCTGCTGCCTCTTTCTCTCTACCTGGAAGCCATTAAAGTTCTTCTCTCTGAAAAATGGACAGACAAAGAGAGGAGTGTGTCAGGCTGAGAGAAAAACGGGAGAGCACTTCAGCGCAAATCTGTGATCTCCTCTAACGCTCAACAAGGCCCTGAAAGACACTGAGTGCTCAGATGACATTTCAGAAGTGGCCGAGGACGAGCCGTCCCATATCTTTCTTGTTGACGTTGTAACTTTGACACTCCTCTCAGTTTCTTACAAGTAAAGCGCAACCGCGATCATCATAAATCGCCAGTAACAGCACAACCCAGTAAGGATGGAGCAGAAGTGGTGTGAGTATTTGTGCTGAATGGAAGTGTGCGTACACTCCAATCAGACCTCTACAAATTCCTGAACCCCATCATTACACGCTGCTAAAGGTATCAGGCCTTACATTCAAGTTATCAATTTAGCCGCGGCGGGCTGATTTACAGCTGCGTTCACTGGCAAATAAACACGAGGCCCCGTGGCCAGCGCTGTAACTCACTGCGCCGACACACGGAAGGATTAATCGGTGAGGAACGGGAATGTCGGGACTTCATCTCTCATCTGACCACTTTACTGCCATCACTCTTAAAATTCCAAGGCACTAATGTGAAGGAAAAAAAAGAAGAAAAAAAACAGGCAGACAGCAAAATTCCCCCACCACCCACTGTAGCGGTCTGATAAAGCGCTCTTCAAATATCTCGGCTCTGCGTGACAGGACGGGGAGAGTCTCTCGCTCTCAGGAGGGTTAGATATTGCCCTATATATGTTAAAGCAGTCAGTGCATTTCCTCACAGTGATGTCGACTCGGGAAAGGTATTAAGAGTGCTTTCTTAAGCTCACATGAAATGTATAAGCATGTAAGTCACGGATGAGACGGCATGCCTGGTACCTGCATAATAGAAGTGTGCACAATGTCAGATTCATACAACAGCACAACATGCTCCAGTTTTAGCCTAAATCACCACCAAATGTGCACCTGACTGCAATCACTTCAAAATAATCACTTCAATCACCTAATAATAATAATAATAATTAATAATCAGTATTTTGTTTACCAGTTAAAAAAAAAAAATCAATTCTTGAGAAGAATTGTGTTCTCCGGGAACAATAAGACTTAGCAAATAAGCAAAGCATTTTTTTTAAAGCATAAACACTACATTTAGTTAGAGTTCACTACTGTTCAAAAGGTTGGGGTCTGTACGATTTTTTGAAATAAGGTCACTAAAGCCTGAATTTATTTGAAATTTGTCATAGATTTTATCATAGTTGCATTTATCTAAATAGGCTAGTAGATAATGCTATGATATCAATATATAATTATATTACATAATAATAATAGTAATAATTATTATTATTATTATAGTATTAGTAGTATTAATCTATATTGTATATATTATAATAATATTTTGATAAATTTAATGCATCCTTTCTAAATTAAAGCATTGAAAGAATCTTACTGACCCAAACTTACAACAAAAAAACTATATTCTCTCTAAACAAGTCATATCGTATGCAATTCTTCTAAATTAAATAATTAAATTCTATTTTGTTATTTTTTAGGAAAAATATAGATAAGAATTTTTGTTATTTTGTTGTTTTTGTCACTTGAATGCAATGTAAATTGCTCTGGATATTAGGGAGTACTCTTTTGGCAAAGAGTAAATGTAATGCTAAATTGCTCTGTAATGTAATGTAATGTAAAACTAAAAATGCTCTGACAGAATTTGGGTCGGTGTGTCTGCAGTGACGGTCAAATGCCAGCAGGTGTCTCTCTCTCTCACACACACACACACACACTGCAGCCCTGCCACCCTGACCATCAGCACCACCACAAATAACTGCTGAGTGTTCCTTTAAGCCTTTACAAGCGCTACAAATCCTCTGCTCCAACCCACTAACAGGGAACGCTCGAACCAGAGGCTCGCCTGTCTGACCTTGTGGCTATTGATTAACTATTTCCCTCCTTACCCCGCTGTCACTCTCACCTCCAGCCACGAGCTGTGAGAGGAAGAATCCTCTCACTCTCCTCCTCCTCTTTCGTGAGACGGCTTTTGTTTGGTGTGCAAACTCTGAGCTACGGGCTTCAAGAGGGTGATGATGACATGAAAACATCTTTACAGTGCGCTGCTGAACATCCTGATCTATGACGTCAGAGAGCCGTAAAGCAGAGCCTAGAGTCCAAAACTCCACACAGCTTGATCATGCATCCCCCTCTCTCTCTCTCTCTCCCTCACTCTCTGTCACTCTCTCACCCCTCAGGCAATGAAGGCTGGAAAAACACCAGTTATATAACACACCAACTACCTCAATGAAAACAAACTCTTGTTCTCATTATTCAAAGAGAAGCAGAAGCTAGCCATGGACTCACTCCAAACAGAAAGTTTACAGTCAGATACTTGGCCATGATGGTAGCATTTCACAATATTTCACTCAAATCACATATCCTTTAATATATAATAATAGGCTAATTAATAAATAATAATATATTTATCATACACGCACACACACGCGCACAGGACTACTTAAACACTTTATACTTAAAAATGCTGAACAAAGGAATGAGTGCATAATTAAATATTACAAATTATTATAAAAAAAATAACGCATTTTTTTTTAAATATTAAGGTTATTCATTAAAACATTACTTAAAAAACTAAATTAATTAAATTGACCAGCATTAATAACAATAAAAAACTTGGTGAAACCAATGACAGTTCTAATTAACCAATATCGGTTTTATATTATCACAATATTTTGTGGAATTCACAACGTCAAACCATATAAAAATGAGATAAGGTGCTGATATCCAGATATTAGGAAGTAAAACAGCAGGGTAGAGAACCTAAATCTCTAAAAACAGTAGGATAAATCATATCAGATGAACGAGACTAGACAAGATTCTTACTGTCAGAACAAAACAAAAGCAAGGAAGTGAAGTACAAAAAACACATTGTTTTTAATCTGCAGAAAGGTGGGGTCAGAAAGAGGGCTGAGAGAGAGAGACATAGAAAGAGAGAGAGAGAGACATAGAAAGAGAGAGAGAGAGACATAGAAAGAGAGAGAGAGAGAGAGAGAGAGAGAGAGAGAGAGAGACATAGAAAGAGAGAGAGAGAGGACTTATTTTGTGCAGGGAAAATTATCTCTTTATAATCAGACACGCACCGCATGAGTGGTTTTTGCATTTCCACTCATGCTTGACTCCCTTTTTCAAAAGGTAGCTCTCTATAAATACCGTCAGTCACTCTCTTAGGTTAAGGACAGGGATTGAGAGACTGATACCAGCCTGGAACTTAATTCAAGAAAAAGGCCAAGCTTAAAAGACGGATCATAATTACAGCTCACGCTCTGATCTGACCAAGAGATCTTCTCAAAGCAACTCGACTCATTCACGTGGTGTAAACCTCTCATTCGCCACTTTAATGCACGCAGAACAATAGTTCTACATAACCAGCAGCATAATGTCTTTTCAAACTTATTCTGGCCAAGTGTTGCCCACTTAGGCAGGAAAGATCAGTCTGACTAACATGTAAAATGAACAATCATGACTGATCTTAATTTTACATGCCATTAATAGGGACAGTTCAACCAAAAATAAAATCTCTGCCATTTCCAAGTTTCTTTCTTCTGTTGAAAACAAAATATATTTTGAAAAATACTGGTAAGCAAAGAAAGTTGGTGACCACTGATTTGGAAGATATACTTTCTGCTAACCAAGTTTTCTTTTTTCTAAGCATCTCAAACACAACTTTTTGATTTTTGAATATTTCCCATTTGATTCCAGTGACCTGTCAAACTAATCCAGTGATTAGTTCTCCATCAAAACGGTTTATAAAAGTCATCTTCATTTGTGAACTGGTGAACTCTTGATTTCAGGGCATTGCATAGCACTAGCCAATCAGATTGGAACTGGTGATTTCAGCCAGGTCTTGTCCACAGTATGCCGGTCAAGTGCATGGTCTGTGGGCAGTGATACATGAGACTAGCAGGACCTGTTTGCTTTCAGCTTGGCTGATCAGAGTGCAGTCATACTAAAGATCAGACCAGACCGCCTGCAGAGAGGAGACAGAGGGAAGTGTCTCAGCATCTGTTGGTGTGACGCCGTAGCTGACTGGCAGAGAGGCACGAGTCCACGGCAAGGGGGACCTGCGTTTGCTTGAATCGATCACCACAAATTAACCTTAAACCAAAAATAGTGGTGCAAAAAAGTATTTGGACACTTACGTTAATAGTCAGTGTGCTATTTTGTTTTCGAAAGAAGTCTCTTATGCTCACCAAGACTGCATTTATTTGATCAAAAAAACAGTAAAAACAAAAATATTGTGAATATTTGTTACAATTCAAATAACTGTTTTCCATTTGAATATATTTTAAAATGTAATTTATTCCTGTGATGGCAAAGCTGAATTTTTAGCATCATTACTCCAGTGTTCAGTATCACATGATCCTTCAGAAATTATTTCTATGTTGATTTGGTGTTCCAGAAACATTTCTTATTATCATCAATGTTGAAAACAGTTGTGCATCTAAACTATTTGGGGATTTTCCGGATTCAAACAACAAAACAGCATTTATTTAAAAATGGAAATATTTTGTAACATTATAAATGTCTATTTAATTTATTCTTGCTGAATAAATACATTCATTAAAAAAAAAATCTTACTGAACCCAAACCTTTTTTTATGTTATTGCATGATTGGGTAACAAAATTTAAAACCAAATTGCATTGGCAAACAAATTATGCTAGAGCTCATCTCTTAACTAACACTATTCCATTCAAGTTGCCCTAAATTTGGTTCTCGTAAACATAGGCAGCATCTTTTGGATTAAACCAATAAAATCTATTTTTAATCAATTAATTATCATGAAAAGTGTGCTTTGTGTTGCTTGTCTTCAAAATAAAAGAATATTTGGTTTTCTAAAGCAATAATCTTAATATACTTTTTAAGTGTAACAACATTTTTAGGCCCACTGTGTATTCAAAAGTACACAAATTCAAACTTTCGCATAATTGTTTTTCCAGTCGACAAATTCAAACACCTTCTATGAAGACGGAACTCAAAAACTGTGAGAAATATGCAAATAGTGAAAGCTAAGCAAGCACATGAGCGTCCAGCTCTCGGCGTGTGTGGCGAGGAGCAGCGAGCCTGACAGTGGCCCCTGCAGACAGCACAAGGCAGCATTTGTTATGCGAGTCCAGAAAGGCAATGTAAAGGCTCTCCACTGCTCTCTATTGTCCTGACCTAAAATGTGCCGTAATCTCCCGAGCAGTCTCTCTAGCACCATATGTGTGTGTGCTGGCCTCCTCCTGCCCCCATCTCTCCTTTTTTCCCTCTCTTTCTCCCCCCATTCTCTCCTGCCACTCAATCCACCCCTCCTCCCTCTCTCTCTCTCTCTCTCTCTCTCTAGAACCCGGGCAGCGCACTCCTTTAACAGGCTGGGGAATGGATTCATTTCATCTAATGTGGTTTGGTCTAAAGCAGAGCCACTCATCCTGAGCAAGAGGCTCCCCACTGCAGTCATGTGTTTTCATACAAGCCAATCAACACGGCCGCACCGGCACACCATCTTCCCCCACCGCCGCCCTCCCTCTCTCTCTTCCTCTCACGCTCTCTATTTATTTCTTTCACTCACTCTACCTTCCTCTTACTCTCAAACTGACTCCCCCTTTCCGCTTTCCTCCCTCCCTTTCTGCCACCCCCTCCTTTTCTTCTTTACTCTTTACATCTGCCTGAGGCTTTCTGTTTCATTCTGGTCACAAGGCACTTAGCTACTGACTCGAGTCTGCTTTTCTGTCCCTTCACCTCTCTCCTCACCTCATCCTCCACGATATCACCGTCCCCATCCTTCCTGCTCGCTTTAATTTGTCTTTTCTGTTCCTCTTTCTATACCTGTCTCTCTCTCTCTCTCATTATTTGTTGGGAGCTCAGATCTGAAACAGAAGGTCGGTGTGTCCCATCTGTGAGCTGATCAGAGAGGGGAGGGCATATGTACAGACAGACCACCCCCATCACAAACTGCCCAGAACTAACTCTATAGTGGTCAACCATTAAGGGGGTTTCAATATAATGCTGATATACATGTGATGCTAGCCAATACAATCTATTTATTTTATTTTATTAAAGCAAATTATATAAACATAAATGCAACAATTAACCAAACAACGTTTTTTTAAAGTTATACAATATGCATATAAGTTATAAAAAATTACATAGTCTAGTTATTTGAAATTTGTGAATATTTAATTTATATAATAAATTTAATTTATTTATATTAATTAATTTAATATATATATATATATATATATATATATATATATATGTGTGTGTATATATAAATGTCTTTATACACAAACACACACACATACATATATATATATATATATATATATATATAGACACTAACTTCAAACAAATAAAAACTAATTAAAAATTCTGTATCTGTGTGTGTGTATATATATATATATATATATATATATATATATATATATATATATATATATATATATATATACATACATACATATACACACACAATGTTTAATATTTAGTACTATTAGTGCTTTTTTCCCATAATTTTTAGTTTTGTCAATGGGCAATAATATTTTTATTCAAAAGGTGTTAAAAGTATAAAGCAGTGCAAAATATACATAACTAAATATAATGTTCAAAGCATAAACAAAACTATACAATTATTAAAATTGTTTTAAAATTACACAATTATTACATTAACAAAATAGATATTAGCAACATTAACACTTATACCTGTATAAAAGCATGCTTGGAACATTGCTCAGTCAATCAAAATTGAGGACTCGAACTAACTGTTGCATAATCTGGGACATATTGTGTACAAAGTATACTTTTCTCCAAGAATGGAGAAAATGGAATCTAACTGATATTATCTGTATATCCACTCATATTATCATGAACGCTCACATCTGAAAATGTTTAACACTGTGATTCTTCATGCACTGTATTTCTTCACGATTCCTTTACACCTCTGTAGAAGCGTAACGACCTCAGTCGGTTTGACCTTGCCCTTGAGTAGGTGAATGAAAAGCACATCACTAACAGAGGGCGAGTATGGCTGCCCTGAAAATAATGTCAACCCAGCGTTTCCTGTGTGAAGGGAGCAAAATGGATCCTGGCCTCATACTGAGCTGCTGCTGGGCCGCTGCACAGATAATATCCACTTTAATTTCTCACCTGAGGGGAAGTTCTCACGAGGGAGCTGCTGACGCCAGGTTAGGGATGTGACAGCCATTTTTCATCAGCTCACCGCATGATGCCAACACAAAATAACCTTTTTCTACTAATCTGGGGTCAGTTTTGATTTTTATATTGTGTTTCAGTGTGATTTAATCACTAAACCTTCTTTCCACAGTGTTCATTTAGACACCCTGAACCTCACTACACAGAAACGATTACGACATCACTCTTTCAAGTCAATTAATTACCCAATATAGAGAGAGTGATGAAGAAAATAAACTATTTTTCACCGGCAACGATCCCTGCGGCTTGTGCACTTCTCAAAACGGGCAGCCAGTTTTGAAATTGTCCGCAGCTGTTTAACCATTTGATATTTGAGAGCGTTTGGCGTCTATAAATATTGAACAGCAGTACGGTGCCAGGGGTCTCTACAATGGCAGGTATGTGTCACCAGATACCCCAGGACAATCCCGTCATGCCATGAATACGTTGGGGGAAACAGAGACGGTGTTTCTAGGGCGATTTGTGAACTCACTCTCCCTTCTGCTCTCATTCCTCGGTGTCTGCTCATTTCAGCTCTGATTCACTGCGCAGGGCAAGACCAGAGCTGAGAAAAACTCCAGCTATCTCAGATAAGAGCTCCGTGGGTCTGTGTGGCGCTCGGCCCCGTCCAACTCCAGACGGCAACAAATCACTGTGTGCGTAAATCACGATTTAACCCTTCGCTCTTATCAACAAACTGCCCAGGATTGCCAATCATGGCTGTTGGTCTGTGCATCTTTGTGAGGCTGAGCAAAAGCATGTCCAGCATTCCAAACAATTTTCACTCACCCTCCTCTGGCTCATCCTGAGATTCTCTCATTTGTCAGAGTTCGCCAACTGCCAGGCCAGCCCTGTGTAAATAAACCAGGAAGTGTGTCCATCTCACAGGCGGTTAGAGTGGCAGGAGCAGTAAACCCGCTCAAGTAGGATTGCTTCTGTTACGTTCCTTTGCATTATATGATGAATATAAAACAGTGGTTCTTTAAACCTTTCAGGTACTGGACTATGTCAGTAAAACAATAATTGTGGACCAACTAACAAACCAAATGAGTTAAAAACACCAACTAACTCAAAACAACTTCCTACAGTTTTAGATGAATGTACAGTACATCACAGCTCAGAAATAGTAGTCCATAATTTTGCCAAAATGGTGTTTTGCTCTTATTTCACTGAAAATAACTTGTAAATCAAAAATTAAAAATCACAAGGTAATTTGAATAAACCTTCATACTCTGTTAATTCGTTTTAATTATAGACTACATTCTTAACTTTGGAGTCGTTTTAGAAAAATGACTTCTATGTAGAAAGAATACATTAAATTGATCAAAGTAAAGAATAAAAATGACAGTAAATACTTTAATATTATTAAAAAAATATATATTTTTTGCTTTGTATTAATCAAAGAACCCTGATGTCTCAAAAAATGCATAAAAATATTAAGCACCACAACTGTTTTCAACCATTGATAATAATTAGAAATGTTTCTTGAGCATCAAATCAGCATATTAGAATGATTTCTGAAGGATCAAATCTGTTTGGTCAAATAAATGCAGCACTTATTGAGAATAGGAGACTTTCAAAAACTTAAAAATAATCTTACAGACCTCAAACTTTTGAACAGTCTTTCAGTTGATTAGTTCAGTGTTGGTGGGTTTTGTCTTCTAATAGTTATTAAAAACAATTATTAAAATTGTAATTTTAAAATAATTGACAAAAAGCACCAACATTGATTCAATTGAATTATCAATTTCCCATTTATTTTTTCTTAACAAACTCATTGTTTTTGAGGATCATATAAAGCAAATCGAAATACAGTGTAGTTTTATATTTGTTTCTGTATATTTTCATAACCATTACTCCAGGCTCTGGTTATGGAAGGATGGTCAGGTCTTCAAAAATCAGGTCACAGTGAGACACATGATTGTGAATCTTATGTGCTGTTCCCATCTAAAAATAGCCCCTAATGCACATCAAGGCAAGGAAGCTACTGAGCATCTCTCAGAGCATAAAAGACGCCTTCACATGGATTCAGAAGTCGTGCGAGGTGAATGCTTGTCATGCGAGAGCTACAAAGATTTCATTCGTTTACATATCAATTTACTTCGTTAAAAAGAGAGAACTTAAGGCTTGGCTGTAATATGAAAACTTTAAAAGTTTACTACACCAATTTATTATTTCTGTCGTATCATTGAAATAAAATGCAGTCTTTCATAAGGATGTATAAATTCTGAGATTTCTAATTTGGGGTGACAGAAGAGAGGAGGAATTCCAGGCCAGGCTTTTTAGAACAAGAAAAAAGAGAGAGTAATTTATGTTCCAGCACTGTTGGTAAAAGTGTATGGCTGTATTTCAGGCTGGGGGAAGAGAGCTCTGGCTCTGTCTGAGAGCTCAGCAGAACAAAACATTGGGTTTGTGGACCATGAGTGAGGAGTAGAGCTGACAGGACGGTGTAAACTGAACCCTGCAGGCAGCAGACCAGCTTGGCTGTTGCTGGACACCTCAGGGATCCTACTGCTGTATAGGTAAGCTGAGAAATTCCACGGCTTTCTGTTTCAGGCCTGCCCTAAAAGTGCTGAAACATCAGCAACTGTAGTCTACCGCTGGGCTCTGAGCACTATCACTCACTCACTGAAGGACAGGAGCTCTCTCTCCTATGTCAGAAGATCCTAAAAAAATCAATTTGTACAAATGTCTAATGCCAATAGCTACAGGGAAGGGTGATAATTACTTACTTATGTTTCATTGATGTAAAAACTTAGCCTCAGATATAAAAAAAAAGCAGCAAATGAGAGAGACTATTGAAAACAATGTTGTGCTGCTTAATTTTGCGGAAACATTAATGAATTTTTCAGCATTCTTTAATCAATAGAAAATAACATCATTTAAATAGAAATAGAAATCTTTTGTAACATTATAAATGTATTCACTGTCACTTTTGATACATTTTATGCATCATTAAAAGGTAAAGAAAAATTCTATTTTTTTTTTTTTTTGTCAGAAAATAAAAAGCGTTAGTTCACCCAAAGTGAAAATTCTTTCATTAATTACTTTTATGATGCCTTTACTACCTTTTTGGAGCTTAAAAATGGTAGTTGCATAGACTGTCAATGGAAGGACAGAAAGCACTCAGGTTGCATTAAAAAGATCATCATTTGTGTTCCAAAGATGAACGAATGTCCTACGGGTTTGGAATGACATGAGGGTGAGTAACTAATGATAGAATTTAAATTTTTGGGTGAATTAACCCTAATTTGATGGGGGTTGCACAGCGGTGGTTTTATATCACTTATGCTAGTAAATTTGCATCCAAACGAAAACTGATCACAAAAAAAGCACATTATGTAAAAGATGTTGCCCTGATTTAAACAGAAAGATAATGGATGGGGAAAAAAAGAAAAAAAAAAGAAAAATTCACAAAGTGATTCAAATACAGCCTTGCATACTGTTTCCAACCGAGACTAACATTTTTCAAAAATCTCCCAACATCCGACCTCCTGCTCAGCAGCTCCTGCTGTGCCAGAGTTTTCTTATGCTTTATAAGACAAATCTAATTAGTGTGAAACTCCAATTAACTGAAAAGAAATATATTAGAGGCACAAAAAAAACCTTCAGGAATAGAACTTGTCAATAGGGTGTAACTCTGCAACTCGGTATTGGTTAAAAAATAATATATGGTGATGAACCTAGCTGAGTGAAAATACAGTGTTTTAATTATCTCACTCTCTAATTAAAGAGACTGATCAATGGCACAGCGTTTATAGCTCATAGCTGCTACACCTCTTTATAAGTGCTTTGTCTGGGGGCTACAGAACTGTACAGCAGGTTAGAAAAGAGGTTTTGCTGTTTGGGAAACACTCAGATTACACAGCTAATAGGATCAATTTTAAATGTATTGACATCAAACTCACAATTAGCTCATGATTTTCTGGCTAGGCTGTGTTTGTTTAAGTAGTGGCCAGGCCTGTTGGGGGAAAAAGCGTAGTTGATCAGCAACATAGATCAACATCAACTAATTTTTGAGCACATACTGTAGGAACAATCTTTTAATGAGGCCCCTCATTTATATATATGTATTCTCTCTACTGCTAACTATTAACACTGCTAAATACATAAAAAATTAGTTCCAACAACAGGCCTCTTTTTCCTCAATTATGAAATGAATCTCCAGTCCTCATGTGGAAGTGGCTTCTGGCAAGAGAGAAATACATGAACAAAACAGGGCTAGAGTGCTTTTGTCATCTGTACATGCCAGCGAAGACAGAAACAAGCACGCAGAGGGTGGCGGCAAAGTGTCAGACTTTCACAAAGAAAATCAACTTGTGCAGTGTCGCCTGGAGCACGCAGTCGCACACGCAGTAGGCTAGAATCAATCCGGTCGACTGCGACTCAGCCCCCGTGGATTAAGATTTAAATTGAGGCCCAACTACTCTGTCACTAAAATGGATATTGTATCCTTTATGCAGGAAGTAGGGAATTACGGCATCCTTCTATCCCGCCTTTACTGCTCTTGACAGATAAGTGGTGCAAGCAAAGCTGCATTGCACAGCCGCTGCTTTTCTAAACCAGTGGTCGTTTTCATCTAGGCACGGGCAAATAAAGCATGGGATGGCCGAGTCTGCGAGGGACATATGCTCCGCTGTTCCTTTTAAAACCTTGCATGCTGTGAACCGGCTCAAATAAATATCCCCAAAGGCATCCTTCATTCAAACACTCTCCTTCAAACAGCGGCGAGCCAAGAAATAGCGCCATCATGGCACTCAAACTCTGTTTCCGACACACTCTCTCTCCCATCTTTTCTACTTCCTCCTTACCCGGTTGCCTCTGTGTGGCCATGTGGTCGGTGTAGCTGAAAGGTCAGTGGTGGGTAATTTGTTTTTAGCTATGCAGACAAGCCTCACAACACACACGGCCAGGTAAACCAATTACACCCTGACATGAATTGCCATGACAAACAGCCTCTGCACACAAGCGCCACGGCCATTAGCGGTCAGGCCACTGTCCTCCCTCTTGGAGAAGAGCACCCGACCCACCTCGGTTAGCTTTTTCTCATTAGATGACCAGGAGATCATTAACCAACACCTACTGTAACCAACTAGAGAGGTTCATATTTGTTATACAAAATGTATAAATGTAATTTTCTATGGAATAAACTATTCATCCATGCACATGCATTTATATTTATGTGCCCTCTTAACCATTAATCAAAATAACTTCCCGTCTTCTTTACAATCACATCTTTTCTCTGACAACGTGTTCACAGGGGTGAGGCAGGACAAGTTTATCACTCACATGAGTTCACAGCAATAGCAAACCACAACCATCCAACAATCCAATCAATTCCTGATGGATAAAATCAAGTCCTGGCTTACATTTTTTTCTTTATGTGATGCTGTTGCACTCAGGTATACGTCACGTCAGGGAAGAATCAGCTATCAAAACTTCCGTTTCATGCCGACTTTAAATGAACCAAGCTGTGAGCTGATTGACACAAATGTTCATGCAAAAATAAACTGTTAAGTCCCGCCCATTTGGCAAGACCTTTATCATTTGGATTCCCAGAATCACAGCCAACAGCTTGAAAAGAACATCCTTTTGGTATTCAAAATATGTGACTAGATAAATACGAGCACAGGATGGATTTGGTCTGGATTTTATAGCATTAGTGATATGAACTGATGCTATTTTTCCTCATATGATTTTCAATAAAGCTCTTCAGCCTTTTTTTTTGGTCCATGCATGTGTGCGTGTGTCCGTGTTTGCGCAATGTCTGGTACCACCTTGTGAAAAAAACAACAGCTTTCTTGGCATTCGTTAAAAATCCTCCAGGGAAAAACTCAAGCTATGCCTGGCAGCCACAGCTTTATGGATGCAAGCAATTTCAGCCGCATGTTTGCAAAACAGCATGTCATCATCGCTGCTGTTAATCAAACACACTCCCTCATCTACCCCCACCACACACCCGCATACTGTCCCTCTCATGCTCCGGGGCTGCCATTTGACTCGCGGCTCCTAAGTATCCATGTTAAATCTGTTACCTTGCATCCCCCCCCCCCTGCCCCCCGCCCCCCGCCCCCGCCCCCGCCAACCCCCCCCCCCCCCCAATCCTCCTTGAAATTAATTACATGAGTGAGCAGCACTTTTACACTCACTAACTGGCCATTTCTGTAGTCGGCTAGGGAGGGCTCTCCTGTACTCCATTCACTGGCCCTGAAGCAGCCCTCGGCCTCCCCTGCCAGTTACTATGGCAACAATGTTCTTTCAGCACTTGCAAAATAATGAAGACAATGTGTTTTCCATTTAGATTAGTTTTTGGCGCGGCGGTGATACAGAGTGTCCATCTTAGCACCTCTTTCATGGCTGATACGATGCAATAAAAATGGCTCTCCCGGCCTCAAACACAGGTTTACCTTTACTATCGGCCAGATAGCTGGTGTATCATACTGGTGATTTTTTCCTTCACTTAACACAACTGTTTAATTACTTGCTGAGAGAGTGAAAGATCAAGTCAGTGTGAAGGGAACAAAGGAGGAAGACTGTTCACTTCATCTATTGCAGCTACAATGATGGAAGAAATATCAAGATTTTTCAGTGAATGAAATTATATGGTTAAAAAGGGTCACAAAATATAACCGGGAAAAAAATATTATTTACCTTAAAAGGTAAATTGTTAAAATGTTAAATTATTGTCATTAAAATGCTTTATAATACAATAATGATAATAATATCATATTTATAATAATGGATAATGATAAAAATGTTTTAATATGCAGAATAAATAACAAAGCAATGCTTCAAAAAGTTACACTAAGAAACAACACAATTATCGAATTGCAACAGCGAACCATAAAAATCATCTTTTAATATGACTATAGCAATCTCACGTAAAAGTACGTTTCGGTTAGTATTTTTTTATTATTAATCTATTTATTTTTGCCGTTTTGCCGTTTATTAGGATAGGACAGTTAGCTAGAAGGGGAAAGAGAGAGAGGGGGGACGGGATAGGGAAAGGTCCACAAGCTGGGACTCGAACTCGGGTCTCCCGAAGCACAACGGTGCTACATGTCGGCACACTTGCCCACAAGGCTATCGGCGCCGACCACTTAGTATTTTTGAACTTTAAAAATATTTCTTTGCATTTCTAAATGAAACGATACATCCATGAATGTTTAATTTTCTAAAAAAAAAATTAGCAAAATATAACTCAACAGACTCCTCTTTGGTGGCGTATGCTGTTAAACCCTGTCCCTTTCTTACACTCGATTGTTAGCTCACATTTAGATCTGTCACCATCCAATCAACAAATAATGGACAGAACCAAAACCCCACTCTTCATTTTTCTTTCTATAATCCGTTTCACTCAGATGTATGTCATAATATGGACTATCTATTGTAACTTCTGCTACATATATAACTTTAAATTAAGAAAAATTACTGTGTGCAACTTTAAGTACATACAACACAGTTATTGGTTTATTTTGAGTCTGACTCGATTAAAGTAATGATTTGTTTCAGTTAAGAATCATTTAATTGATTCAGTCAGTGAGTGAGCCATTAGAATGATTCAAAACAAGTTTGAGACTGATTTTTGACTGGTTCATTAAAAAGAATCGGTTCATACGAATCATTAATTTGCTCAAAATTAGGTCAACAAATTCAATCGGTTGCAGTATTAAAAACAGAATAAATCCAGTTCTGAACAAGAACAGGTTCTTAGTACCAGACGCTTCTGAGGACACTAACTCTACGCGACAGTTTGCATAAACATACACACCCTTGTAGGGATAGCAGTTAGCAATGCTGCTATAAAATCCAAACAAAGTTCTTCCCTGGAAAATCCTTCCCCAGAAAAGGGCCTTGGGCAGACCCAGCCGAAAGCCACTGCTGTGGATGGAAACAGCACAGTGTTTACAGTGGAAATAGTGAGTCTGGGACATATTCTTCAAGTCCCTTTTCCACTGTTTATAGAAAAAGGAGAGGAACAACACTTCCTGAGAGGAAAGCCAGCTTTCCGAGCCCAAATCAAAATCAAGCATGTTGTCAAATCTATAGACGGTACACGTCTACACACTCACACAACAACAGTGATAGATTTTAATACTATATACTTCATACTGATAGATAGATAGATAGATAGATAGATAGATAGATAGATAGATAGATAGATAGATAGATAGATAGATAGATAGATAGATAGATAGATAGATAGATAGATAGATAGATAGATAGATAGATAGATAGATAGATAGATAGATAGATAGATAGATAGATAGATAGATACTTTTAAATGTAAGTGTTCAATTGCACTAATAGATTTGAGTTGTGCATTGGACATTATTACATTAGTGCATTTATGAGGTAGCAGCAACAGTTTATCCGTAAAATGTGCTGTAATAGAGTTTTAGATCTCCTCTAGCGTGCAGTAATTGAGTCGCGTATGGCCCGTCTCTGTTTGTTTCTCACGGTATCTCTGGCATGATTGAAAAAGAAATGCACGGAAGGCCACTCTAGCCCTTAATTACATGGAGATAAGACGATTAACCAGCAAGCACTACTTCAAAACGGCTTCTACTAAAAAGAAACAAAGAAAAAAAAGAATCTTATTTGAAAACTGCCCTCGTTTAGCGACGTGAAGTACGACTGCAGTAAACCACACTGAACCTCGCTTGCAGATGTCGTCATCGCTAGTGAACACCATCTGACACTTCGTGTTTGATTGTACATGGTTAACGCAGGCCTGTTTGATCCTGGAAGAGTGAGGATGTATCTGTAAACACTATTTATTCAGCTTTGATGACGCAGTTTAGCATCAAAGCACCAGTGCTGCTCCACTGATGTCAGAAACCCATGTCGCAACCCTCACGATAGAGATGACACGCACGCGCGGTCGACGCTGATGCATGGAGGCTGCTTCTACACAGATCTCAGCCTTCATCTACGAACCTGCTCTAAAACATGCGGGCACAGACGAGTGTGATAATGAAGTCAGGCTGCCACCAGCAGAACGAGGCAGCTTGCATTCCAGATCAACGTCTGTTTGAGATGCTTCCTTTTGAAAGAAGGAACGTGAAATCCCTGTAGATAGGAAGTACAGACTAGTGGAAACGTTATTTAGTGATCACATTACAAAGGATACTTTCACAGTTTTTGAAAGTGAAAATCTCATTTACTAACAAGTGTGACTCTAAAATTGTCCCATTCATGTAATAGTTTAAAGGAACAGATTGAATCAAATGAATTGAGCCAGTTCGGTCACACAGTTCGGTCACACAATGTGGGAATGTAACTGCATTAATACCCCTTTTCCACCAAGGCAGAGCTGGTGCTGGTTCGGAGCCAGAGCCTAGTTTCAATTCGGTTCTTTGTTTTTCCACACGCAAAGCACCAGCTCCGAACCAGGAAAAGTGGTTCTTAAGTAGCACCAAATCATTGCTGGTCTAGAACAGAGCCAAGTAAGAACCGCTTGCGTCAGGGGCTGGGGGCGGGGTTACCGTGACCAACAAGACGAATAGAAACTTGTGACCGCCATTTTTAAATAGCAGCTAGTCGAGGTAATAGCAGCTTGATTATAATATCCGTCTATGTAAGTTACGGCGAGCTGCACAAACGCGTTGGATTCCGATGTATTTTTGCAAACCCATGAGCATCCATAGTAACGCAACGTCCGTTATTGTTGATGGCTTGTTCGAGATGCATCGGAGCGGCGCGGACCGATCGGAGCTGCGGGAGTGTTTGGAGATCATACGACTCCTTGTGCTTTTGGATCGCTTTCGCAGTGCTTTGATGTCATACGGCGATCGATCTGCGAGAAGCCAATGCATCTCGAACAAGCCTGGCGTGTTTGTGTTTGGCGCTACCGCACTAGTGTTGCTGGGCAACATGAGACGTATGCAGTGACGTAAGATCTGGCTCTGTTGTGGCTCTCTAGCCGGTGGAAAGGCAAACCGGTTCTTGGTAAGCTCGTCAGTCGAACCCACTCCGAACCAGCTCTGGCTCTGGCTCTGAACCAGCACCCGGTTCTTGTTGGTGGAAAAGGGGTATAAGAGCTCTAAAACAGGACTGACAACTGAATTTTGCTGCTGTGTGAATGTAGCCAAGCAATAAAGTCTCAAAAAAGCAAATGAGAGGTGGAGTCTGGTGATATTGCTAACAGCAAGCAATTATTAGCGATCGAAAGAAAACCCAGCTAATTGGCTAGCTCAGCTCAATACACAGCATGTATATTTAATGAGGCCCCAGTGCTCATCTGATCCCCCCAAACACATCACAAGGGAAACAACGGTCAATTTCACATGCAGTAAATAATCATTTAGGATGAGTCGCTGCTTATGTTTTATTTCATAACGATTGAGCTTTTCATGTTGGCTTTTGAATTTCTTTCGATAATTACTGCTGTAGTGTTGTTCTGTTAGCTTAGTTTATTCCATGTTATTCAAGACAACAAATGGTCTCGAGCCAGCACTGCTTTGTCACTACATCATTTTTTAGATAAAAAATATTTTTTACAGAATATCGTATAAAACAAAATCAATAAGATTGCATATAAAGTTATATACATGACAATATATACAAGTAATATTTTGTGTTTAAATATTTTTCCGTAAATGTCAAATATAATTTGCAAAAGTGTAAATAAGTATATGTAAATATTACTGTATATACATGTGTGTTATATATAAAACCTTGTATGTAAAATAGAGTATAATTTACAGTTTGCATATATTATGTAAAGAAATATTTTTCATTAGTTTATATATATATATACACACACACACAAACAAATATTTACTCACATACATAGCTAAAAATACATAATACATAAAAAAAATAATATTATATATATACTGTATATATGAATATATTCAGATATTTACAGTAGCAGAAAAATATATTTATTGCTGAAATGATCAAATCACTGAAATGGATCCAGGCTAAGCACCGGGCCCCACTAAGTACCCAATTATGTGTTCAGTGACCTCAAAAGGAGGTGTCACTAACTCTAGCATTAGAAAGCCAAAGCTGTTAAGACTTCAGAGCAGGGCAAAGGCCTACCAATATTAAGTGCTAAAGTACCCTTAGTCTATTTTAGCTTTTATACATACACCGAGGCTTGACAGCAGAGAAGAACGTTTGCCTTGCCGTAGTAGCATTAAACACCTAGTACATGAATGTAAAAAGAGTCCAAGGTTTAGCTGTAAAATGGCCACTGTCAGACAGACTGGCCTTGCTCTGGCTCTGTTCAAAGACTCATTGTTCTGCACGACGAGTCTGAAGGAGAATGTGTAAAGAGACGAGCAGGGAGACAGAGCGAGGGAGACAGTGAAAAAGAGGCAGGTGGAGGGTTTGATTAATGTGGCCCTGGCTGCTGCCTCCTGCCACACGCTGCCTGGGACAGGCTGGTGGGAGACCCCCACAGCGCAGCCTGCCAGCCCTCACAGAGACCACCAGGTGAGCCCCATTCATCATCACCCATCCAACACGGCCAGCCCCAGCCCGACAGCCCTAACCCAACCCAACCTGCTCTGGCTGAGCCCAATCCACCACCAGGGCCCAAAGTGTTCCAGATAGGGCATCTGCTCACAGAGGGATCACGTCTCTGAGTGTGTTCGTGTGTTGTTCTACTGAAACAGTGGGGAAAGATTGTCCCACTGGGTGGATCGCATGCGTCTGTGGTGGGGCTGCAAGTGGGGCAGGGTGGTTTCTGGAGGAGCACAGGCCGGCGTCCAAACCAAACCAGAGAGAGGCCGAGCCTGGCCAAGTCTGGCACAGCGAACGCTCATTAAGATGCTGGAGCCTCGAGACGAACAGCGCTGTCTGATGTCATGGGGTTTGCACTGCCATAAGGTCACACGGCGGCCCACGCCAGATCATTTACATGAGTGCAACAAACAATTCAGAGACTGAGAAATGAGGCACGCATGACAGAAAGGTGAATATAGATTAACCAGCATCCATTAGAGAAAACGTGTTGTTTTGTTCTCAAGATCAAGTATTTTACATCCGCCATATTCTAATAAGCTCTCTCGTGAATCTAATCGATGAATTTGACAAATAGATATCGACAGCCAGGCCTCAACAACAATATAATATACAGGTGCATTTAGCCGCATTAATTGGTTTACAGAACAAATCAATGAATTCTCTCGGTAGCATCAGAATAAAGACAATGAAGTTGCGCTAAAAGGATCAAAGGAGCATTTTTCGTGACATTAAACAATAGCTACTGATCAGCAGCAGGTGTGCGTCTGTTCATTGTCAGCGATGATGCCGTGAACGCATGAGCAGTGGCTCTATCGAGGTCTTCGGCACTCTGTGCAAACACAAAAGCTCACCCTGAGCTGCTAAAAGCTGTTGACTGCCGGCCAAATACCAGACACACAAACTGAGGAAAACCATCTGGATTACCTAAATGAATTCTATTTTCTGATGGTAGACAGACTGGGACAGTAACGCCAGACCTAATCTTTTTTATAATCTGTATCAAACACTGAGCGAGAGGGGGAAAGGGAACAAATGGGAACACTTGCATAACAGAAAAAGATGCCTGATTTTATCCTCGGACTGGACTAAACTGGACAGCCTATTTAAAGTGATAGTGATAAAGTGAAGTGATCTTTTACTGACCCTGATGTAATTCCAAACCTGTATAACTTCTTTTCTTTTGTTGAACACTATTTTGAAGAACATTGAGCTCCAAGCTAAATTGGACCCGATTGACTTTCATTGTAGTATGTACAGAAATACAAAATTTTCAAAATGATAATCTTTAGTGTGGACATGAAGTCACACAGAGCCATTTCCACCCTTTAACATCATGCAGACTGAACATTATCACTGGACAAATGCAGATTATATTGTGTTTTTCTTTCCATTCTCAAGTCTTTAAGCAGAAAGGTCATACAATGGAACAATGATGACATTCAAATCCCTATTACGCCATCCTAGCATTCATAAGTGTCGCAGAATAAACAGTTAGAGATGTGAATCAGCTTCAGTGCAAGTTAGAAAGGTAGTTTGACACAGAGAGAGAAAAAGACAGAGAAAGAGAGCGAGAGAGGGGAAAAATTGAACATTGATTTTGCACACTGCCCTCTCTCTATTACAAGAGGCTGATCAATATGCTTGACACTGTGCAGAGGCAAAATACTGCTAGGCCTGCATATCTGCAGCGGGCATGAGGCCTGTCTGGTAATCATTCTTCCCTTATTGCCTCTCTCCCCACCCTCAACTCTGTTTAAGTGCGACCACACACACATGCAGAGGCAAACACTTACACTCGCGAGCACAAACAGACACAAAAAAATACAGTGTGCAACATGGGGCTGGGCGATGCAGTTAAAACGTTTATGTTCAGCATTCTTCTTTTGTTATTTACAATGTTACTAAAACTAAATGTAAGTAAATAAAAAAAGGCCACATTTAAACCAAACAGTCATTGAAATTGTAATGCAAAACACAGTAAATCTAGTAAAAAAAAAAGAATAAGTAAACTTATTAGTAAAACTAAGTACATTTAGTAAAATTAATGGCCAAATAAAAATCTTAAAGGGGACAAATTATGAAAAATTCACTTTTACATGGTGTTTGAACATAAATGTGTGTCAACAGTGTGTGTACACAACCATTCAACAATGGTAAACATCCATCCACTTTTTTTTATATTACCCATAAATCATAAACAGTGGCAATGTAACATGCCCCACCCACGACTGGTGACAGAATCTGCCGTTAGCTTAGATCCTCCCTTGAGTTGTACACAGTCCACCATGTTATCTCCTCGCTAGAAGAGCTAGTGGAAACACAAGAATGTCTAAGCTACGTGATAATCTAAACAGAAAAGCAAAAGAAAATTAGCACAGTGGAATGGAAAAACGCATTCTATGTAAACGTGCTAGACGGACGTGTTTGACCGGTGCGCTTGCGTCTCGCGCAGAAAACGGCATTCTAAAAACGCAGCTCTCATGTTAAAAGTTTTTAAAAAACTTTTAAAAAACATGTCTTGATATGTTTTTAGACGCAAAGATGCATTGTGTGTGATGGCCTCGAATGGGAGTAAAACATTGAATGTCCATCTAGCGAATATTTACATAGAAAATAATAGAAAAGTGGGGAATGTAAAACCGCGTTCTGTTGAAACAGGCCCATGCTGTTTCTCCTGCTTTGTTGTTGCCGGAGTATCCGAGGCACAAGCTGTAAAGGCACAGCCCTCTTCTGGAAAGGGGACGGGGAACAACAGCTCATTTGCATTATAAGATGCACACATTAAAACAGTGTGTTTTTGCTTCAACCCAAATTTTGGCCACGGTATTATAAATTACCTGGGGAGGTATTTTGAGCTGAAACTTCACATTCACAAACTCAATGTTTATTGCCAGCAAATTGACAGAAAAAAAAAAACATATATGAAATATACATATTGCATATTGTGAATACTTAACCCTCTGATTTATTGATTATATTTATTATATTTATTGATTATATTTATTCTTATATTGCCCAGTCCTAACACATAATCGTGTATAAATTAGATGAATGATGCCCCAATGCAATATGCATGAATAAAAATACATATTTCAACAAATCCATGCATGTCAGATGGAGACACCAAAAAATTATTTTCTCAGTGAGTAGTGATCTTGTTTTTCAAAGAACATCTAAATATCTATAAAAAAAAGATTTACCTGAGAAGCAAAATACATTATCTTGTTTTCAGTGAATAAATATTAAGTATTTTTCTTACCCCAGTGGCATATATATATATATATATATATATATATATATATATATATATATATATATATATATATATATATATATATATATATATATATATATATATATATATATATATATATTTTTTTTTTTTATGTTTATGTTTCAAGTGTAAATCTCACAACATTTAGTGAGATTTAGTCCAAAAACAAGAAGAAACTAATTTGCCAATGGGGCAAGAAAAATAAAATCAATCCAATATATATATTAAGGCTTAATATAATAATTTTTCTTAAAGTAAATGTATCTTGTTTTAGGGATGATTCAATTTAAATAAGTTTTTAAAAAGATAGTGCATATATCAAGATAGTGCATATATCCTTGTGAACAGGGCAGGCATGTTCTCTGACCGAAGTGTGCCGTCTCAATGTTTTTTCTTTTTTTTCCAAGCGAGTGAATGTGCGTGTGGATGTGAGTGGAGTGGGCTCATGTGGATCAATAGAGCATGAGCTGAGAATCCCACATCTATTGGTCAGAACACGGAGGGTCAATGAGCCTGGAGCAGGGGTCTACAAAGAGCTCGCTCTCTCTCTCATTCACAGGTCTTTTTAACCAGCAATAATCTGGACCTCTAACATGTACATTAACAGATCACAACCTCATGAAATCAGGCTTCACTGTCTTACACCTGGACAGAAACATGTATCACTAATCTGTTCTCTCAGCACCCTCAATCAGTGCCTTGGACTTTTAACACACATCGATCACATAGGTGTTCATTTGATGAATGAAACATCAACCTCAACTCAGGGATCAATTATGAAGCTTAAAGCGAACACAGAGTTCTGCACCATGTTCTAGCTCCACCTACAGTGAATTCCCTTTGGTCTAAACTCCCTTTCCACATCAAATACATTCTGATTGGTTGTGATTGTGTTGCATTTTCGCATACAATGTGGACAGATACATTTTTTGTCGGTGGATACATGTGTTGCTACTGGTTAGTTTGTGTCAGCACATGGATGTTAACAGACACATGGGTTCATATTGTTGGCACTTCTAAAGTTACTAACTATGGCCTCTGGATATGGTGACACTTGAG